>JAUESP010000307.1:6785000-7460000 GCA_030914335.1 Drosophila borborema
GCTGTATAAAGGTATAGTTAAACGTGCACTTTGCTGTATATATGCTTTTAGCTTACATGCTTTACAGGGTATCTCTAGTCACAATCAAATTGTTTTTATTTTTGTGCCATGCAATCATTTCCTAAGTGGTTTTTGGGCACTTGAACATGCACTCTACTTGATTGCCTTAAAGTAATATATTATAAACTTGCAGCGCTTACAGGGTATCTCTAGTCTTGCCACGTGCCGCCAAAAAGTTTCTTTGGCCTGACCAATGGCTGCCGTCGTCCATGCTGGCGACGAGCAGTCTAAACTTCTTTTTTTGTGCTCCTGACTATCTGACTGTGCTCAATCTGTCTCGCTATTCCGCTCGCCCTTTCTCTCTCTCTCTCACTCTCTCGCACACTCTTTCTCGCGCCATTGCAATGCATTGTCCAGTGGTCGCCAAAAAAAAAAATCATAGCATACTTTTTTGGGACTTGTCGCTGCGCTTTATTAATGAACATGCCGCGCAGCGTGTCAACAGGCCTGAGCGCTAGAGCGAGACAGCACAAATACAATGTATAAATATTATGTAAACACGCAAACAATGAAGTGATTTGTTGCTACTTAAATTTAGCCCCCAAGAGGGAGAGAGAGATAGAGAGAGAGAGATAGAGAGAGAGAGAGAGAGAGAGAGAGAGTGCGAGTGTGTGTTGGCCAAGCCGTTGCTGCTGCTGCTGTTGGTCTACTTGGCTTGCTTAGCTGATGCTGCAACTTGAAGAAATCTTTTCATTTTTTTGCTTCTTCTCGCTGTGCTCTACTTTGCGCGCACTCTATGTGTGTGTGTGGAATTAGTTGCTAAAGAAAAGGAAAAAAAATGAAGGAAAAAAAAAAGAAATTGAAAGGAATTATGTAGCCAGGCGTCGGTAGTCGAGCGCAGTCGCTGTAAAAGTAGCAAAACAGCGCCCAAGGCAAAGCAAATGGATGGCATGGGTTTGCCATAGCGCCACAGAGTTGCTAGCCTTGTTTACCAACACTTAAGCAGCAGCAGCAGCGGCAGCAGCAGCGGCAGCGGCAGCGAGTGCTACTAGCCTGCCGGGCGCGATAAGCCAGCCGCAATAGATGCGAGAGCGAGAGATGCTTGGCTAGAAAAATTGATGCTTGTACCTGTGGCTGTTTGCCAGCGCGGCTTCTGTTGCATGTCACGATACAAGCTGTATATATACACATACACACACACGCAGACACATATATATTATATATATATATATACATATACATTTATGTATGTCTATATGTATTGTACGCTGCCAGAACTGGGCGCAAAGTCTTGCAGCCTTTGCAACAATTATTTGTATTTTATTTTTTATTTCTTTGCTTCGTTTTAATAAAAAATAATTGAAAATGAATAGCAGCTTGAAGATGAAGCATGTAATTGAAAATGCTCTACCTACATACATACATATATATCTCTTGTCTGACATTTAATACGTAGCTTTAATGTCATTATAAACGCAAGATTATGTAGCTATATATATGTATATATATGTATGTATATATATGTATGTATATATATGTATGTATATATATGTATGTATATATATGTATGTATATAGGTATATCGCATATTCATATATATAAGAGTTGAGCTAACACAATTTGTCTTTAGGCTCTAAATAAGCCTCAGTTCAGGCAATTGGCTCAGCTAAAATATTTTGTATGCAAACATTTTCTCTTCAGTTCTAAGTAAGTAGCCAAAAAAAAAGAATAAATAAATAAAACAAAATAATTAAATTAATAAAGTAAAAACAATAAATAGCAAAAAATATAATAAAAAAATGAATAAAAAGAAATAAATAAGTAGAAGAAATAAAATGAATAACAAAAAAATAATATAAAAACAATAATAAAATAATATTAAATAAAATTCAAAAAATAAATAGAAAAAAAAATTAGTAAAATAAGTAAATAAAATTAATAAAATAAAAACAATAAATAACAAATAATAAAATAAAATAAAAAATTATTTAAAAAAAAAATACAAATAAATAGAAGAAAAAAATAAATGAAATGAATAAAATAAATAATATAAAATAATATAAATATAAAAATTATATACAAATTATGGAAAAAAAAATTTTTTTTTAAATTTTTAAATAAACAAATAGAATAAATAAAATGAATAAAATAAAAACAATTAATAACAAATAAAAAATAAATCAAATAAAAACAAAACAAAAATGGAAAAATTAAAATAAATAATATAAAAACAATAAATAAAATAAAAAAAATATATGAAATAAATTTTAAAAAAATTAATGGAAAAATAAAAAACAAATAAAAGACATAAAATAAAATTTAAAAAAAATATATTTGTAATATAAATGCTAGAAATTAATATTTCTACAGCTGCTTAAATGAGTTTTTCAAATTTCATTTAATTAAATAAATATAAATAATAAAAGAAAAAACATTTAGCTAAAAAATATTCACTGGGATATGCGTTCTTAAGGATTATCTGTATGAACTACAAATCATATGAATATAGATTGAATGTAGGAGAGTTAAAGAAAAGAACTCCACATTTGACAAATTCAATATCTAAACTCTAAACTCTTTGAATCCAAACATGTTTTTTTTTTTTTTTTAAGTGCACAGATATATTGTGAAGGTTACACTTGTATTATTGAGCATTGCATATCGAGTATTGCATATTTTAAATACATTGTATGTATGTATATCTAGATGTTAAGCACTTTACTTACTATATTTTTCTTTAAAAATACATATAATTGTGTGACTAGTTAATGTTAAGCAGATGGAACGTTTGCCTTCTGCAGATAGTTGGCTAAAACTGAATATTTGATGATTAACTTGGCTTTAACGTGGCCTTAAGAGTCAGCCAAGCTGAAAGTCTATCGAGTGTGAGACCAAGGTATTGGACTGTAGACGCACTTGGCATTATAAGTGCATCGAGTGAGCTTTTGTTGAAGTAAATGAAATGCAACAAGCCTTGCAGACACACACCAGCACACCAACACACAGACATTTTAGACTAATTTCCTTGTGCTTGCTTAATGCAGTTTGCCATGCCAAACGTCGTTAGACACTTTCCTGGCTATAAACCAATTTAAAACAAATTAAAAAAAATTTGTTGCGTAGCAATTTGAACGCTGCTCCTCCAGGTGTCTCAGTTGCCACGTAGCTCTGGCCCACTTGTGTCAATTTGGCTATAATCAAATGAAATATTCAATTAGATATAATTATGGCTGAACTATGATGGTATTACTACTATATTGTCTATGATGAAAGGTCAGCCCTTGCAGGTAATTGGCATTGCACCTGCTGCTGCAGTAGTTCATGCAGCTATTGCATTATTAGTCGTATTAGTTGCAATTGCATTATTTAAACATATTTCAATTATAATTGAAACTGAAGCCGAATGAACTGACGCTGACGCCAGCTAAGCAGCTTAGTTGAATATCATATACTTGTATAACTGTAATTGTAAGCACATGTACACTTACTCTTCCTCCATATACATATCTGTATATATAGATAAATAATGCCTTCTAGAGACGCAACTGGAAAATTGTGCGCTTAACAAGCCAACGCAGTTCACGAAGCTCGTCTCCTTTTAGCCGCTTAGTTGACTGCTCTGCAATGCACTGCAATGCAGTTCAATGTGTGGGTGGTTGGGTGGTTGACTGACTGAGTGGCTGAGTGGTTGGCCCACTGCTCTGTGGAGCCAACTGCTACGATTCCCTTGTTAGTTCTCTGTGCAGTCTGTTGTGCAAGTGTGCGCCATAATTGTGCATTGATTATCATAATGCTAACCATCGGAATTGCGCAGAATATATTGCGTCAAACAAGCAACGCACACTCAACAGCCACTTAAACGCCAACTTACTCCCACTCTCCCTCTCTCCCCCTCTCTCTCTCTCTCTTAGTCTCTGTCTCAGTCAATCATTCAATCAGTCAAGCATTTAGTGCACTGACTCAAATGAGGCGTGCACAAACCCAGGGATTTCTTCTAAATTTATTTAAGCTTCAATCTGAATTGAATCAAATGTGAATTTGCTATACAACTCGCGTGAATTGAGTTGTAATAGGCTGGCAGCTCTGTCTTTCTCTGTCTTTCTAGAGTATTGTAATACTCTTTAATATCTAAGCTATAAGCTGAATGAGGGCAACAGCGTATTTATGAATTTCCCTTATTGAAACAGTCAGAAAAGTCAGTCAACGGCTCTTCTACGAAAGAGGAATGCGATATAGGGCGTATCGTATATAAATTCGATTCATAAGTGGAAAAGTTTTCACTTGAGATATATGCAGTGAAATTTGTAGTACAAATCAAATTGAATAGAATGGAATAGTTGCATTCTCTCTCTCTCTCTCTCTCTCTCTCTCTCTCTCTCTCTCTTTTTTTCTCCCTCAATCTCTAGTTCTCACCCTCTCGTTCTCCCTCATTTTCACTCTCTTGTTCTCACTTTCTCGTTCTCTCTCTCTCTTGTTTCTCTGTATCTCGTTCTTTCTTTCTCTCTTGATATCTCTCTCTCTCGTTCTTTCTTTCTCCCTCGATATCTCTCTCTCCCTCTCTCTCATTCTCTCGTTGTCTATCTATTCTCACGTTGTCTCTTTTGATATCTCTCTCGTTGTCTCTTTCTCTCTCGTTGCTTCTCTTTCTCTCTCGTTGCTTCTCTCACTCTCGTTTCTGTCTCTCTCTCTCTCTCTCTCTCTCTCTTCCTTCCCCTTCTACTACTTGATTCTCTACTCTACATATTTTCCGCTCTCTTCGTATTTTCTCTTTGTATTTGTGTGTGTGTGTCGGCTTAACTTCCGTTTCCGTTTCCGTTACCGTTGCCGTTGCCGTTTGAATTGCTGTACGTTGTATGTCTCGCTCTATCTCTCTGTCTCTCTCTCTCTCTCTCTCGCTCACTCTCTAACAGCCTGTATATACATGTAGCTCTCTCGTTCTCCCTAACGTTTTGTATGCTAATGAAATGTTAAGTACAATATTAAAAGCAAAGACGAATCAAATTTAAGCCAATTAAAGCAAAACGAACAAAAAAAACAATTCGGAATAACAAAAAAATAGTGCGCAAAAAATACAAAAAAAAAAAGAAAAAAGAAAAGATAAGAAAAACAACAAATTCAACGAATTTGCTTTCGAGATGCCAGCGCAGCACTAGACCACCCACCCAGTGCATAGGCCAGACCCACCCAACCGAAGCAGCCAACGTGAACCCAAACCACAGCAATATGATTGCCACATTGTTTATAATATTTGCATTTATACGCGCCTTCCCCTGGAGTCGGCGTCGCGCATATGCAGTCGCAGCCGCAGCCGCAGCTGGACGACCACCGCTGGCGCTGACCCTGATGCCAGCCGACGAGGAGGAGGAGCAACAACAACAGCAACAACAACAACAGCAGCAGGAGCAGCAGCAGCAGCTGAATAATAACAATGGTCCACGCTCCTCCATCACAACAATGGGAAACGGACATGGCCATGCGGAGCATATGCCGCGACCACGTCGCAAATCCTCCAAATTCCATGAGGTCACATTCAGTGGCAGCGTCGGCGGCGGCGAAAGCGACGCCGAGGGGGACACAACAAATGTGGTGGCAGCAGCAGCAGCAGCAGCCGCAGCAGCTGCGGCTGCCGTCGGAGCTGGCAGCAAACGGCATTCGCTGGGCGCGACGAGCACGACAAGCAACTCGGGCTCGACGATAACGGCGCCATATCGCACGCTCGGCAGCAGCAGTCGTTCGCGAGGATCACGTGACTATGGTCACAGTCAGCACGAGTATTATCAGCTGCATACGGGTTCGTCGTCATCGAACGGCATGCGTGGCATGACACAGCGCAGCGACACAATGGCCACCGAGGCGGAGGAGTTTGAGGATGAGGAACGGCCGCCAATGGATGATGATGAGGCTGCTAGCTATGATCGTGAGACGGAGGAGTTCTATAGCAATATACAGGATGCGGCGGGCACGGCGAGCAATCGCAGCAAACGCTCGTCGCTCTTCTCGCGCTCCGACAGCTCAGCCACGACGACCTCATCGAGTGGCGGCGGCACCTTTACGGGTGCCAAGCGTCGTTCGGCCGCATCGATCATGTCCTCGTCGCTCTGCTCCGATGTGATGGTTGGCAGCGATCGTCGCAGCTCAACAACCACCGAGTATAGTGGCCGTTCCATAGCCGGTTCGGTGCCCATTAATACCCAGCGTCGGTCCAGTGGACGCATTCGTCGCAATGTCTCCCGTATGACCATCGCGGGAGCGAGACGTCGCACCACCGGAAGGTAATGCAAACAACGCATCCAAACGCTGCGTCCACATGTCTATTGTAACTTCAATTAACCCTAACTCTTATTGTCTTGCTCTCTCTCTCTCTCTATCTCTCTCTCTCTCTCTCTCTCTCTCTCTCTCTCTCTCTCTCTCTCTCTCTCTCTCTCTCTCTCTCTCTCTCTATCTCTCTCACTCTATGTATTTTCAAGCTTTGTGTATTCTCAGAAGTCGAACGTTGAATAAGAAGATATTATAAGCATTAGGTTAGATTCGATAAAGAAAGTTGAGTTCTAAAATATCTATATATATATATATTTGTACTCGTCAAGAGCTCTTATCGCCTAGTTGGCACTACAGTTCTGAAGATTTCGATCACTTTATCATTAAGTTATTCCCTTCCTTTCTTTTGTTTTCTTTCTTCTTTCCGACCTCCCCTTCCGACCTTCTTTTCCTCTCTTCTTTTTGACCTTCCTTTCTTTTCTTTTTTCTGACCTTCCTTTTCATAAAAAAAAAAGGAAAAATGTTTCCTACCATTTCTTCCTTTCTATTTTTAGACCTTCCTTTCCTCTTTTCTTTCCGGCCTTCCCTTACATTCTTTTTTCTTATCTTTTCTTCTTTTATTTTTTCCGACCTTCCTTTCCGTTCTTTTTTCCTACCTTTTCTTCCTGTCTTTTTTCCGACCTTCCTTTCCTTTCTTTTTTTCCGACCTTCCTATCCTTTGGTTTTTTATCAATTAGTTTTTATGTTCTCACGATTCTTTCGTATCCCTTTTCACATCTATCCATATTAGTTTTCTTTTCTTTTTTTTATTTAAGTTTTCTTTTTATTCGTAATCAACTTAATACAGTTAAATACAGTTGAGTTCTAAAAAAAATAGTTATCCTACTTGTCAAGAGCTCTTATCGCCTAATGTCCATACGAGAGACTAGAATTCTGTGTTTCTGCATTAGCTTATTATTAGATTTTCATAAATTTCTCTATGACTTCCTCCGGGCTCTCTTTTCCTTTGCCTTACGCTTAAGCCTCTCTTCCTTCCGTCCGTCTTGTTATTAATTTCCAGCTCCCTTTGCCTCTACCTCCCTTGATCCTCCTTGATCCAATCATGAGCCGTTCTCTTGTTGCCATTGCTCGTGCTTGGCCAACAGCTTCATGCCCAGCGGTCGTATCTGCTGGAAGGCTCGCTCCACGCTGTCATCCTGTGAGGCCTGCGATTGCTTGGTTGGGTTCGATTCACGACAGGCACGTGTGGCATAGCGCATACGCTGCATGCTGACCTCCTTGCAGGCTAAACGTATCTCATCGCCGGTAAAATTCTCGGAGAGTGCTGTTAGCTGCTCAAGCAGCTTGGGCGTCAGGCTGATCGTTGTGCCCAGTAGGCGTGTGATAAGACTGGAGCGTTCGGCGGCGCTGGGCAGCTGTACGAGCAGCTTCTTCTCGAAGCGTCGCAGAAAGGCCTCGTCGATGTCCCAGGGCAGATTTGTGCTGGCCAACACAAAGATGCCGCTGAGCGTGTGCTCCATGCCGTCGAGCAGCTGCAGCAGCTCGTTCTTGAAGCGTTTGGAGGACTCGTGATCTGTGGCGCGATCTCGTTTCGAGGTCAGACTCTCAATCTCATCGAAGAAGATGACGGAGGGTGAACGGCGTGCGGCCATATGAAATAGAACACGGAGTATTTTTTCCGATTCACCACGCCACTTCGACACCATGATGCTGGCCGTGATATTAAAGAATGTCACCTTGCCGCGCGTCTCGGCGTAAAGGGCCTTGGCCAGAAAGGTTTTGCCGCTGCCGGGCGGGCCGTGCAGCAGGAGGGAGCGCCAGGGCTTTAGGCCGTTGGCAAATAGTTGCGGATACTCGATGGGCGTTAGCACCGCCTCCTTGACCAGCTCGATGGCATTCTGATTGCCGCAAATGTCCGTCCAGCGCAGCTTGATGTCCTCGCACAGGATGCTCGTCTTGACCAGCTCCGCCAGCGCCTGCCATTCGAGCGAGGCGAATAGCGCATCGTCGCCCGCATGTCCATGCTCGATTTCGTTGAGTGCAGCGATCCGTGGCTCTGCCATCGACTCGGCCGTCTCCATCTTTTTGATGTGAAGCGACAGTCGATTCGCCTGCAGCTGACCAGGTCCCAGCTGCTGCGGGTCGCCGGCCAAACTGGCAGCAGCTGCGGCAGTCGCTGCACCAACGCCCGCATGCCAATAAGCCTGAGCATCGCCGGGTCGCTGCATTGACTGTGACTGCGACTGTGATTGGGATTGCAACTGTGACTGTGCCTGCGACTGCGACTGTGACTGTGACTGTGCGTGCGTTTGTGACTGCAGCTGTGACTGTGATGGCGACTGTGACGTTGTCTGCTCTGTTACCTTGGCAACACCCCTTGTCGAGCTGAGCTCCACTTTCAGCTTGGGTCCCAGTTTTTTGAGCACGCGCGGATATTTGCCAAATTTCATATTGAAATAGCTCGCATACTCTAGATAGATGGTATCGAGGTCCACATTATCGCACACCTCATACTCCTCGGTTAGCCGGCCCTCGCCCTTCAATGCCTCGGCGCTATTATAATAGCCATTCTCCACTAAATAGCGATGCATCAGATAGAGCAGATTGCGGCGCCGTGTGGTAAAGTTTCGCACATCCTCGACTAGCAGCGTTGAGGCTGCTGTGGCCGCAACGCCATATTTGGTCTGGGGCTTCATCTGATCCCTGAGAGTGTATGGTATTATGTATATATATATATATAAATATATATGTATGTATATGTGGATTTACATATATATACACATATATAAATATTATCTATTGTTGACTGCTGTGCGTCTAACTATAACTATCTCATCGAACTGGAAGCTAAAAGCTATTGACAACATTCACATTGTTTGCCTGCCTTAAACAGGGTTGTCATAACAAACACATCCGGGTTGTTCAGGGCAACACGTCACAGCGCACTGTACAGTGGGCTCGAGGCGTGTGACAAGTGCAGCGAAAATAAATTGACAAATGAGTTTATATCTCTATATATATATTTATATATGCAATTGAAATCATATATAATATACAAATGTAGTGCTGAATATTATAGTTTTCTTTTTGAGATTTTCATATGACGTAAAACTCAGAGACTTCTGGTAAATTAATAAAAACTATCAATATAATTCCAATTTTCTAAATCGAAAAATCAATTCTAGAATAGTTGTAGTACATCAATGATCAAGAGAAGCAGATAGAAATGTGTACAGTTGAATCCTGTTATAGCGACTCCGCTTATAGCGTTCATACGCCGAATACTCTGGTCCCACAACAAACTTACTTATATTATATATACATATGTATATATAGCGTCGTTATAAGCGGATTATACTCTATATATAGTATCTACATCAAGACATATATTACAGTTTGCCTGGATATCCATATTTTATTTACTATCAAGCTTAGTAACCAAAGAAACAATATTTTTTTCAAGTTCTGAAACAAGAAATCGACTTTAGAATAGGTAAACTGAGAAGACCGAAAGTAGGATATATAAATATTTATGTATTATAATTTATTATTAATTTCATTAATTTTGATTGCTAACTTTATCAATAGTATATTATATTTAATAATAATAATTTATTTTAATTTTATATATTTTTATATATTTTGTTATGTAAGCTCCAATCATTCTCTCTCGCTCTCAACCTCTCTGTACAACATTACATTGCTTTTGACCCACTGTACGCATTGTTGCCATTGCATTGGCTGTCATTCGCTGGCTGCAGCAAACAGTCATCAACATTTTGACTATAGCCCAGAGCCGCAAATATGCCCAGCCACAAAAGTCAACAAGATGATGCGAATGCGCTCTGACGAGATGCCAGAAAATGTGCCTGATTAGCAGCTAGAGATGCACTGGGGCCGTTCGTTTGGCAACTGTTTCAGCTGCCGCGATCTGTGTGCGTCAACTATGCACATGTGTGCATGTGTGTGTGTGTGTGTGTGTGACGCTGTGTGTGTGTGTGCCACTGCCACTAATTAATATTGAGCAGAGCGTGAAGAAATCACTGAAAGCATCAATCAAACACTTTAAGCAAAAATGCTCTTTCTCGAGTTTTGTGGGCAGCAAAGTGAATTCAGATTGGAAATGAATAAAAATATATAGTATATATGCACAAATATATATGTATATATATCTTTATTCAATTTTTTAACTGGTCAGGTCATTACTCTGACCGGTGTATCGAACTCTTTTGGTATTTATTTATTAATTTATTGATTTACTTATTTATTTTTTTTAAATTAATTTATTTATTTATTAATTAATTAATTAATTAATTTATTTATTTATTTATTTATTTATTTATTTATTTATTTATTTATTTACATATTTATTTACATATTTTTTTTTATTTATTTATTTTTTGATTTATTGATTTATTGATTTATTTATTTATTACTTTATTAATTTATTTATTTATTTATTCATTTATTTATTGATTTATTAATTTTAAACCATTTTACTAGAAAAACAAAATTTTAGAAAATTTTGAAAATGCTCAAAACGTTTTTAAATATTATTAAAATGATTTTATAAAATTTTTAAAGTGCTCAAAATATTTTAAAATAATAAACACTAAAATTAAATAATTACACAATATATATATTTTTTTAATATAGATATAGAAATAATAAAAATAAAAAATAAATAATTACACAATTTTTTTTATATTTTTATTAATATCTAAAAAATCATATTTGAGGCTTCCTTTTGAACGATTTCTTGGCTACAAGCCCAAGAACTTTATATAGAAAAACAAATTTGAGAAATTTTTGAAATTGCACAAAATATTCTTAAAAATTTTGTCAAATAACTTAAGAACATTTTGAAACTGCTCAAAATATTTTTAAACATTTTATAAATAATTTTAGAAAATTTTCAAATTCCTCAAAAGATTTGTAAACATTTTAAAAAGAATTAAGCAATTTTTTAATTATTTTTAATTTGCAAAAAATCATACTCGAGGCTGCCTTTAAACTCACTTGAACCATTTCTAGCCTGCAAACTTAATGAACTAGTCAATGAGCTCTCGCTCGCTCGCCCATTGCATGAGTCATGCCGGATGATGTGCAATGTGCGTCGAGCGTTGTGCTGCCAAGATGTTGCATGCTCAATTTGTTTTTAGCTGATTATTTGTTTCTTTTATGGCTCTATGTGTGTGTGTGTGTGTGTGTGAGCTTGGTGACCGCCAGGTGACAGCTGTGGCAACGGTTAATCAAATGCGCGACGCAATGAAATGAAAATCAACAAAATTGTGACTGGGTTCGCTACTTGGGCAGCAGTTGCCTGCGCTTTGCCGCATAGCCAAAAAATTATGCAACATGCATATGCAACAGCGCCGCACACACGCACACACATGCGTCTTTTTTGCCATGCCCAACATTTTGCTTAAAAAAAAAAAATGAAAAAAATCAGCAGCCAAGGTAGCTGCCAGGCGGCTCAAATGGGTGGCAACACGGTGACTGGGCATAGGCTCTCTATGTGTGTGTGTGTGCTCATTTCATATCGCATGCTATACTCGCTCGCACTTCTAATTTGGTTTATACACACAGCCCAGCGCGCTGCCTGCAGCAGCTTCTCGATTCTTTTGGGCAAAACTCAAGCCTCTCGTTTCACGTCTCGGCTGCCGCGGGCCAAGCTCGTGCCCAATGCATATGACGACAGTCAGTCTCAGGCTTTTGTTAATGGCCTTGTGATAGTTTCATGTGTGTGTGTGTGCGTCTCTCTCAAAAGCAGCTGCCACACAAGTGCTGCATGTGTCGTTGGATTGGTTTTTGGATTTGGTTTCAGTTACAGTTGCTGCAGCAGTTGCTGCTGCTGCTGCTGCTGTTGGGAATATTGTGGCCAAGGTTTTTTCTTTGAATACGTTCATTGAATCCATTCATTGGCCGTTGCATTAGTAAGCCAGCGCATTAATGAGTCTGCACTGCGAGTGGATGCCATAAATTGCGAGCAACTCAATAATTCACTCTAAGCCAACACAGAAGACAATACGCGCATATGGCCAAAAGGACTGGCTGCAGCAACTCATTAAGCTGAGCTGAGTTTTTGCTTTAAAGTTAGCTAACAATAAACATGTATTTATGTGTGTTGCGTGCCACATTAGCGGCGAGCCGGCTGAGTGTGGCTTAAGGCCAACACCTAGACAGAGTGTGAGAGGGAGAGGGAGAGAAAGAGAGAGAGCGAGGGTGTTAGGTGTTCTGGATAAGGACAATAGTTGTGGGCGGTGCAGATTGTCATTGTTGTTGGCGAAGTAGGCAGCAGGAAATGTGCCCCACGGCTGTCGCTTCTCATGCGCCTAATTATATGTGCAAATAAATGAAAGACCCGAGCTGATTGTGATGAGTGTGTGTCAGAAGCGCACTACATACATGTATATATATAAATATATGTATCTGTGTGCGTGTGCTCTGATTGTGTATTGCTGCGGCATAGATTCAACTGCTGCCGGCAGCATCACGCCCGGCTAAGAGCCGCAATGCCGCCAACTTAATTAGTTTGTTAAGTAGGAAGTCGCTGGATGTGAAATGATTGCATGCACGACTGAATGAATGAATGGCCAAATGAATAAGGGATTGACGGAACTGAAATTGCAGACATGAGGGGGCATGCGGCCATACGACATTAATCAGCCAGGTCCACGTAGCCAGCCAGAACAATGCGAATAATACAGATTATTCAAGAGAGACAGAGAGAGAGAGAGGGTGAGAGGGAGAGCGAGTTAAATCAAGTATGTGAATATACATATATATATACATATAACGGAATGTTGGGTAAACTTTAAACTGGTGGGAAAAAAAAGCAGAGAAATGCCAAAGTCGAAATACTGAAATACAACTGCAAACTGCTCGCCTGGCTCATAACTTTTGAAAAGTGCTACAAAGTATGCCATGGTAAATGGCGACATTGTTGCGCACAACAGCAACAACAACAATCAAATGTAGATGGGGGCGGGGCAACAGCAGCAGCAACAATAAGAGGCTAGCGTCAACTTTGTGCCAAGTTTACTTAATGACCCCGATATAAATTTTACTTAAAACATCATTTTTCTTTACGACTTTCGCTGCCAAAAGCGTCACGGCCTTCAAGGCGACGGCAACAGGACAGAAGCCAGTCCCCAGCATAAGGAATGCCAGCAGCGGCTGGACGAGAAGGCCACACGAATGCCACAAGGACACAGCTGCCATGCACAGCCAGCGTCCAGCTAAGGACGATATCTGCTACTGCTGCTGCTGCTCCTGCTGCTGCTCCTGCTGCTGCTTCTGCTCCTGCCACTGCTTTTGCTTATGAATGTAATTTCTTTAATTATGACAACGCTCTCAGATTGATGCCGGCCTCAGATTGTTAGCCTCAGTCTCTTTGGTCACATCTGTGTGGCGCACGACAAATAGCTGGCAATTGCATTTCATAGAGACAAATGACATTAGCGTTCCATTTCTTTTCTCTGTCGTGCAACTCTTTGAGCAGATAGCGACATCTATGGGCGGCTGAATCAACTATTAATTCGTATTGATGAATTCATTAATTTACGTATTATTTCCTATTAGTCTTGAAGGTCATGAAGGTGAAGGTACTTTTAAGTTGCTCATAATTAGTAGTTGACTAGCTTAAAAGAACTTGTCGTTCATGAACAGTCAGTGGAACTAGTTGCTGAAGAATCGCAATATAAATCAGTGAAACTTGTAGAACAAGTTAGAGACTGACTGTGAATGGAACTGGTAGTTCATGAATAGTAAAAGTCAATGGAACTTGTGGTTCATGCACAGTAAAAGAACTCAATGGATTTGTGATTCATTAATAGTAAAAATCAATGGAACTTGTGGTTCATCCTTAGTAGAATGGATCAATGGAACTTCTCATTCATGAACAACAAAAAATGTCAATGGAACTTGTAATTCATGAACAACTGAATAAGTTGACATCAATGGAACTTGTAGTTCATGAACAGAAAGAAAACTCAAGAGAATATGTAATTGGAACTTATGGTTCATTAACATTAGAAATTTAACATACTTAGAGCAGTATAAGGCAATGGAATTTTATCGTTTATGAACTGCAAAAAACGGCAGAACTTTTAGTTCATCAACAGCTGAATAAGTCAAAAAGTCATTGTAAATACTCGTTCAAGAACAGCAAAAAATTTAAATGGAACTAGTTCATGAACTAGTCGTTCAAGGACAACAAAGATGACAATGGAACTAGTTCATAAACAACAACGAATTTCATTGTCTACTCGTTCAGGGACGACAACAAATGTCAATGGAACTAAATCATGAACTAGTCACTCAAGGTTAGCAAAAAATGTCATTGGAACTTCCATAAACAATAGAATCAGTCAAACTGTCACCAATTGAACTTGTTCGTTCATAAAAAGTCAAACAAAATGTTCAACATATGCCAGCACTGTTTCTGTTCGCTGATCACTGCAACTAGTTCATAGTTTAGCTGGTTCACGAACCAATGACACTATTTAGTTCAAATTCCATGATTCAAGACACAACTGTAAATTCAGTATAGCTCGTGCCACGTGTTCCATGGTTCCACAGTTGGCAACTAGTTGAAACTTGTCTGGCTTTGTGAGCTAATGTGAAATCGAAACTTCTTTGTCTAACAAAATGGATAACAATCCGAATTGCACCAGAGAATACGCTGATTATTTGAAGACGCCAACTAGCGTTGGGCTTGCTTAAAAAGTTGATCCTTGCCAACCGCGCGTTAACTTGATCAACTTTGGCGCGGCTTCAATACACGGTCTGGGGGAAATGCGGCTGCTCTGTAGTGAAGTCAACTTTTCGAGCAAGTTCTCAATGAACTTGGCTACATTCGGTTGCGCGGTCTGCAGCATGGTGTTGGAGTTGTGGGCTAGCAGTTTTCTTCTCTCTTTTTTTTCCCCCTTTTTTTTAGAGGGTGAGCGTGGGCTTGTTACATTTTTAGCCGAGTTGGCGCAAAAGTTTCCATAAGCAAGCGCGGCTGACGTCGACGTCGCAGACAAAGGGCGAAAATGTCTAACGAATTGAAAAACTTTAAAAGCGCCTTGTTAGGCGCGCTTCCGTTTCCTGTAGGTCGTCGTCGTCGATGTTGTCGTCGCCATTGCTTTGCGCCCCTGCCCCGCCCCTGTATAGCTAACTACATACACCCTAGCCACACTCGAATTCTGGCTGCTGTCTTCCGTCGCTGGCGCTGAAAAGTTCGCTGTGTCAAGTAATCACGGCCGTCTACAACACGGCTCAAGTCGTGGCCTAAAAGCGTCGACTTTCAATTATTTTGGGGTCACACAGAGTGGGCAGTTTGAAAAGTTATTGTTATTGCTGCAAAACTGAATAATTACAATAATACTCATATATATATCTATATATATTTGTTTTACAGTTTCGATGTAGAAAATGGCCAGGGCGCCCGTTCACCACTTGAGGGCGGCTCACCCAGCGCTGGTTTGGTTCTACAGAATTTACCGCAACGTCGCGAATCCTTTCTATATCGCTCCGATTCGGACTTTGAGATGTCACCAAAGTCAATGTCCAGGAACTCAAGCATTGCTAGCGAAAGGTAAGTGCCATATACCATTCACTTTATATAATTCTATCTAACAATTCCGGTTTTGGTTTGGATATGGTTTTGTTTACCTATTTTGTATATGATTTCAATTCATCTAGAATTTTCATTTACATGATTTCCATTCGTATACATGCATTCACGAGCATCATAAACTATTCATAATCGCATCCATATCACAAACTTTCTGTGACAACTACGAATATATAAACATAAATTTATGATAAGAGCATAATCAACAATTCAAACAACAGCAAACATGGCTGCAATACATCTGACATTGAAAGACAGGAGTTTAGCCGCTCTTTATTATTCCATTGTGATGTACGGCTCTAGGCTTTGCTAGCGTGTGCTACTACTAACTACATTTTGTTTTTACGTTGTTTTTCAATGTTATTCATGTGATTCAACTATCTCTACCTTTACCTCTACCTCTACCTGTACCCGATGTGCATAGATTTCATTTGTACCACCCTGTGTGCCTTCCCTTTATTGCGTCACCTACTTTTGTGACTTTTATACTACTCCTATAGTAACTACTTCCCGCAACTACTACTATTTAAACTCTTTGCGCCCACTACCCCATGTAACTGTTAGCACTCTTATCTATTTATTGGCCACACTTTCTAGTGCTCCTATTACGATTACATTCAAGTAAATAGCTTTACTTATATAACTAGTACGTTTTCTACTACTAATACTACTTTTTTGCACCTTTTTAACTATTGCTACTATTACTACACCTATTAAAACTATTTCAACTACTACAAATTCCTACATTTCGAATTTTCCTCTAATACTTTTGTATAATTTTCACCCTTACAATTTGCTATTATTTCTACTACTTTTTTGTGCTCTCACTACGACTTTACATTTAATACATAAACTAAACATCTTGTACCCTGCTATAGGAAATGGAACTAATCTTGGTTCAGCCCCATTTCAAATGAACTGCAGACTTCTAATATTAAACATCTTATACTCTGGTATAAGTAGTAGAACTTGAACTTCTACTCCTATTCCAACTTTTACTTATAACTTTAAATATCTTTTATCATGGTAATGAAACGTCAATGACGACTTTCTATCCTTATTCCATTTCATATTCCCTACTAAACATCTTATACAATCTTATACAAAGACAGCTGAAACTCACTTTCTACTCCTATTTTAACTTACCAGCACTTCTTTTACTGAGCTTTTACCATGACAATGAAAGTTTGATAAGCAGTCGAATTTCAACTATTCACTTAGACTCTACATCTTATACTACGGTATAAGAAGTGCGATCGAAATTTGAATTTATACTATGACTACGCTTTTCATTTACTACTCATAATAAACGTCTTATACAAGGTTGTATAAGAGGTACAGCAATTCGAGTTTCAACTCCCATTTCCACATGAACTCACTTCTTATACAGAGCTTCTTATACTATGACAAATTTGACAGGAACTCGAATCTTTACTACTATTCCTGTCAATATTTACTTCTTAACTATACTGTAGCATAAGACGTGCTACTCCGATTTCAACATGAATTCACTTCTTATACTACAACAAAAAGAAATTCGAACTCAAATATCTACTACCATTTCAGTAGTAGAAAGTAGTTGAAACTTCAAACACTCTGCTGCTACTTTTTTCACTACTATTTCAAACATTCGTTTGACCAACTGCTACTTGCTGCTGCCTGAGTGCAGCTGCCAGAGCTGCTCAACTCCTTCTTCTTCCACTACTTATGCCGAGCGCTGCTCTTCTACTACTTTTTCTATTACTTGAATAGCACTCGCGATGCTCATATAGAATATCTTCTGGGCTTTTATTTCTTCTTTCTTGTTGTTGTACTGCCTTTAACTTTTGAACATTTTCATTTGAAAAGTCTTAAATTTGTGCTACCAATTTGCAGCATCTGTTGCTATTGTCTGGGCCGCCTTTGCTTGCTTTTTCTCTGCTGAAAATGCTGCCGCAATTCGCAATGCCACACCTATGTTGCATGTATGTATACGTGTGTGTATGTGTGTGTGCGCCTCTGGGTGTGTGCAGCATCGTTTGCGGTATTTGAGGCACTTTGCCACATTTCCAATGGCAATGGCATTGCAGCGCACCGCCTCTAGAGCAAAGCTGGCAACATCATCATCATCATCATCTGCTGGTGGTGGTCAAGAGCCGTCCCATTGATGGCATTTCTGAAATTCATAGCAAGCCTTTTGCCACATCTGGCTGCCTCTTTGGTAAAAATTCCATTCCAGCAGTTCCGGCAACGTCACCTCTCACCCAAACTGAAAAAAAAAAACAGTCTATATGCTCTTTACGGCTTTGCTGTGTTGTCCAACGTCCCACTGTCCATTGTCCGTTGCCCGTTGTCCATTGTCCGGCGTCAGCTGCTCTGTGCTCTCGCCCGTGAGTTGACCCGGCTTTGACCATTGTTTTGACAATGCTTGCAGGCATCTCGAATAAATAGCAATGGCAACTTTTTGGAGCAAGCTCTGGCAAAAGATGACAAACAACATTTAGCCACAATTTTTGCTGAACTATTCGGGCTTTGATTAGTTAGTCAGCTTTACCTGGGGGTTACCAAATATGCATGCCAATGTTACTCGCCTGACATGTGAATGAACAACAGATAGACAGTTGAACAGAGTGAGTGAGAGAGGGAGAGAGAGGGGGGAGAGAGAGAAGCATTACGCCACTGGAAACCGGAAATACAATTTTCTCCGTTTGACAGCCAACATGTTTTGTGCTCGAGGTGCGACAACTTTTTAGTTGTTCTTTTTTTTTTTTCCTGCACTGCAATGAACAACAAGAACAGAATAATTACACTGAACAAGATGAACGATATCAAAGCATCAGGTAGCATCATATCAAAAGGCGAAATACACAACACAAAATACAAAAAACAAACATATAGAAGCAGAGAGAACAAAACAAGCCAACACCATATGGAATTAGCCGGGCATCTGGTCAGCGGCCAAATGCAACCTTGAGTAGACAAGTATTTTACAGCTATTTTTACACGACTCTTGGCACTCTCGTCGCCTGCCGCCACAAAGGCCAAAACGCTAAAATATATCGCGCAAAACGCAGATGAAAAATTGCAAAAATATTTGGACCGCAAAACACTTAAGGCCCCCGCATGTACAGCCCACCTCCCACCTCCCGCCACCCCCACAGTCACCCAGCATTTTGCCCATCGAGTGAATACACTTATACACAAATGAAATGAATAAACGAGCAAAGCAACGACATTGATAATACACTATAAACAGAGCTAACTCTTAGTAGAGATATCGATTCAATTATAGAGAGTTATTCAATAACTTATTGAGTTTCGCTCTATTACTCAACTATCATTGATCAGCATTCTTCTCCTATTGTTTTCTATCTGTCTGTCTCTCTCTCTCTCTCTCTCTCTCTCTCTCTCTCTCTCCTCTCTCTCTCTCTCTCTCACTCTCTAGCTTTTTCTAGCTTTTTCTTTATATCTTGACTTTCGCTTAAGACCCTAAGCTACCATTGATGTTACATCCAAATAAATGTCAGTTTTCAATGTGTGTACATTTCTACTCTTATCCACTGCATAAATGTCTCTCTTTGTTTTGTTGTCTTGATGTTTAGCTTCAAATGCTTAAGCAACTAAATGTTTTAGTCTAAGCAACTGTTGTTAAACTAGAATTAAAATCCTATATTTGATAATGAAATTCTACTATAAGCTGACGTCCAAATTGACTGCTGGATGAGAGAGAGAGTTGGATAACAGATCTAGATCTGCATAGATATACATTGAGTTACCCCATATTATTTCACTTAATATCTAAGCTAACATTGAAATCATATAAACTATCAACTGTCCTTAAAACAAAATTTCGAACTACACCTAAACTGATGGATGATAGCTGAGAATATCAACTTAGACTGGGGGCTAGACATACCTTTCTATGCAACTGAATTTCTACATTTCGTTTGGCTAATATATCAACTATAAACTCAAAAATAAACTCCTTTCAAAAACTTTGAATTACACCTATAATCGATGATATTAACTGTTAGAGGCTAGCTGAGAATGTCAACCTAGATCCAGACTCAGCTCTACATATACATTGAGTTACCCTAAAATATCGTCTAGACCTAGCCTGATTGACTAATGAATGATTGCTGAGAATGTCAACCTAGGCCGAGGTCTACATACACATTGGCTTAGCCCATATTATGCAACTAAATTTCCACGTTAAAATGAAGCAATATATCAACTACAAACGTTCCCTTCGAAAACTTCGAACTACACCCAAAATGGATGATAGATCATACAGTCTCGACCTAGACTTCTGGCATATGCTGATGTATGATAGATGAGAATATCAGCATAGACCCAACTCTAGATTGAGTTACCTCATATTATTCCACAAAATATCTAAGCCAACAATAAAAATCAATAACAACTATAAACTGTCCCATGAGATACTTCGCACCACAACCTAGATTGTTACATTCTTTACCCTCAGTGCGAAGCGAGTCGTGTGTAAATACTTAGCTAAACTATGTGTTTGCCGTAAATATTATATAATCTAAGGTAGCACATGGAGACCCCATATACATACATGCGAAAGTGTCCTTGTGTCACAAAATATGGCCGGCTGATGGGCTGATGGGCAGAGTCGAGTCTGCCTCCACTCGCTCCAAGTGCAGTGGGCCCCAGGCGTGGCCCTAGAACATAGCAACGATTTAATTATACATAGTTGAAATAAATACATATTTTGTTCTTTTTGGTATTTTCGGTATTTTTTGGGGTATTTTGTTGGCTCCCTTTTCGGCCATTTGGCAGCGACAGCAACGCAATTTGCATTTATTTCTCTTTTGGCTTTCTTTATATACACTTTATGTTGTTGTTGTTGTTGTTGTTGTTGCTGCTGTTTCGGCCTGACTGGGCCAGGCCAAAAACTTTTTGGGTCTGCTTTAAAGTTTTTGGCAGGCCTCTAGTTACGCCGCCGCCTCCTCCTCCTCCTCCTGCTGCTTCGGCCCCAAGCCCCCACTCATTCTATAGACATTTGCCTGGCTGTCGGACGTCTTCTAAAGCGTATACCAGGGTCCGTTCGTTGCGTTTGCTTTCAATCAACTTGAATATTTTTGGTGAGACATATCGCAGTTCCCTCGTCTGCCAGTCTGCCATTTTCAAACAATGTTGTTGATGAGCCTGTCAATTGCAAGCACACACACACACACATATATACACATAGTTTGGTTATATATACCTTATACTTTGGCAGTGACTGGCCCCAGCTTAGCTGTCATGACAACGACAACGAACAAGTTGAGTGAAAATTTCATAAAGATTTCAACACTAATAACAAATAATTAGCTGACTGACTGCGGCTGGCAAATATCAAGGGCAGCAAAAAAAAAAAAAAAAAAAATATATATATATATATATAGATATAGAAAAGGCAAAAGCAATAGCAGCAGCAGAAATGTTTCAATTAAATACGTTAGTTAAACGTAAGAGATAAATGTATTAAACAAAAAAAAGCAAAAAACTGCAAAACTTCTGCTACTTTTAGAACTAAAGTTGAAATTTCTATAAGCTTAAGTCAGTAACTTAGGATCAACTTAGATTGCATCAAATTAGGTTGATTGAATATATCAGGCTTATATTTAATATATTTATTATTAAATATCTCAAAGGTCTGTCATAGATCGAGTTGATGACTTGTTGACAAATAATTTAGATCTAGAGTTCAACATTTCGAGGCAATCTGCAAATTATATTAGCTTGATTTCAAATAAATTCTAAATTTAGACTTCAGTTATATTAACTTGAATCTTTCCTGCAAATTCATTTAACCTATTGAAAGCCCCCAAATTCAATTTCTTAATATTTCACTTCATACGAAAATGCCATCTAAATTAATTTGATAAAATGCAAAAAATTAGAACGTGTGGGTTTTATACAGATTGGGCTTATACTCATTGTCAGGCTGTCGAATTTTATATGAATTCATGGAGCAGATCATTATAAGACTTGACGAGAACTAGAAACTCTCATCATGGTCATTAAAAGACTTGACGAGAACTAGAAACTCTCATCTTGTTAATTCTCAACCTCTTTTATCATGAAATCGATATCAAACTTTCGAGTTGAAATTTTAGAATACTTTAAGATAAATTCTAGATAATTCAAAAAGTTAAGTTCTACATGCAATATAATTGCTTGCAGCTAAAGATATGAGATTAACATATATGCTGAGACTTATAGATATCATATTTGATCGAGAAAGAAAATAATCTCTTGCTTTGAAAATTATCTCCAGCTTTTAGTACTTAAAAAAAAAAAAAAAATTAAATATGTTAAAAGGATTTCAAAACTCGTTAAATTTCTCGTACATCATTACATCAAATAATCGATAGGTTGCAAGCGAATTAAATGAAAGCAATATGAGTCATATCGGATATGTATATAGATTCAATAGAGATAGTCAAAAGCCCAATACTTTGTGCCAATCTTTGCCCAGACTACTTTAAACAGTTACTCATTGTGTGCAGGGTATTTTCACGTCGTTCAGCTGCAACAGCATTGACTTGTTTAGTCCTTCATCACTTCGTAAGGCAGCACAAAAACTCAACTACAAATCAGTTGGCATCACAAGCAGACGTTGTGGCTGTGGCAAGCACACGTTAATTGCATATGTATCAAAGTGCTGGACGAGCTCAAAAGCAATTGATACCCATGTCGAATACCGTATACCGAATACCGAATACTGAATGCTGAAAGCCATTCAGGCGTTAATTTGCGTTAAATGCCAAGGCGAAAAAAGCAGGTGTGCTTGCCAGCTCGATTGTGGGACATGCAGCAAACACCACAACAAGGCACACACACACACACACAGAGAGAGAGAGAACACGCAAAAGGAAGAGGCAAACAAACCAAAAAGAACGTTAGCGAGGGCGTGGCCAGTGGGCGTTGTTTTGCGTGTGTTGTTTGTGCCGTTGGCATTTGCAAAGTGTTTAAAATGCAAGTCACAGACACAACTGTGCCTGTATATGTGTGTGTGTTAGTGTGTGTTTTGTTTTTTTTTTTTTTTTTGTTAAATGTCAACACTTCAACTTCGACTTTTGTGTGCAGACACTGCAACTGCAGTTGTGACGTGCGCAAC
Organism: Drosophila borborema; assembly: GCA_030914335.1. Taxonomy (NCBI): domain Eukaryota; kingdom Metazoa; phylum Arthropoda; class Insecta; order Diptera; family Drosophilidae; genus Drosophila; species Drosophila borborema. The sequence goes on from JAUESP010000307.1 coordinate 6,807,992, forward strand.
AGAATGACGTCATGAGATGGCCCCCGAGGCAGCCACTCGCTTATCTATCAATTGCCGACGGGGTCATTGCCGTCGCATTGTCTACGTCAGCTACGTAGCTCCGGTGACGGTGACGGTGACTATGACGATGACCGTGATGGTGACTGTGACTCTGGCAGCCAACGAGTCACAGTTTAGCTCGACTCTGGCCACACATACATACATAGCTCTAACCCCATGAACATATCGTTTAACTGCTGCACGTGATGTCTCAATTAAGCTGCTTCAATCCCATTTGCCACTCATTGCATACCTTAGGGCGTCACGCACAGACACATACACAAACATACACAGAGACAAACACACACACACACATTGACATAGAGATACACACATTTACACAGTTTATGTTAACCTTTTTATTTGCATTCCGCTTAACATAATAAAGTAAGCGTCAATTATTTATGCAAAGCGACAACTTAAATTGAAAGACCTTATATAGAAAATTTCGGCATTAAGCCATCTCCTTAGTTAAGGTAAATTTAAGCATGCGCTATAGAGTCAAGGACAAAAGCTGCAATAAAATGAAATTTAAAAAAAAAAAAAAAAAAAAAAAAAAAAAATTGAAAGACCAAAAGAAAAGCAAACTTTCAAAAGTCTTGCCAATAGAAATGTTAGCTTGACTTTCAATTGAAATAGAGTTTATATACCCTGAACTCATTGCAAGTGGAACGATGAGCGATAAATGTCTGCCCGTCCGGCTTAGTATCTAGCCGTTCATCCCTATTTCTGTCCGTTCTTCGGACTTTGTTCGTATGAACTATAGAAGCCAGCAAGCTGGTCTTTATATAATATACCATATTCTTGTGTATTGTATATAATAGGAACTTATGATTTGTATACTCGATAACTCATCTTAATTTCTTGTTATCGATAAAAATCAATAATTTTATCTCATTTTATTAGCGATGTTTCAGAATAATGAATCCAAATATTTGTTAAATTCGGATTTTGTATAGCTGCAGCTATTCCATCTATCTCAATAACTAGAGACTTGTGCTTAGGCTAATACACACATCTGAATATCATTATCTAGCTTCAAAAAAGGATAATGAGAAAAGTTCAACTAGAACAAAAGATATTCAATAATTCAGTATGCATGTCTTAAACAAATTGAAAATATTTGACATAACAATGCTGTGCAGAGTTCAGGGTATTTCTTAGTCGACCACTCTTACCTATTTATTTATAGTTTATTGTTTTTATTTTTATGTTTTTGTTCGTTTTGTTGTTTTTAGTATTTATTTGTGTTATTTTGTGTTGTCTGTTGCAAGTCGATTGAGTTGACAATCGCTTACATGTGTTGCGTACTCGTACCTTTAACCTTTCTCTATCTCTTAAGCGTATCGACTTATGATTGTTATTCGTACTATTATCGTTGTTTATTATTGTAACCCTTTGCAGGTTTAAAGAACAGGAGGCCTCTATACTCATTGACAGATCGTACGTATGCCCAGTTCTATCTATCTATCTATCTATCTATCTATCTATCTATCTATCTATCTATCTAGTTAACTTTTCATATTTTGTTTGTTTGCATCTAACCAATGTAATCCCAATTTAATCCTGTCTGCTTGCTTGCTTGCTTGTTCAATGTTTGTATTGTTGTTGTTCTGGTTGTTGTTGTTTTCATTTTCATTTTCATTTGTTTTCCTTTTGTACTGTTGCATAATTGTTTTGCACGCCTGTCTGCACCGGGCGTTAATTTCTTTTTTGCCATCGCCTTTTGCCGCACTGCAAATAGAACTCTTTTGCGCCCCTTTGATAAAGATATATATAAATATATGAAGATATATACATATATATGTATGTGTACATATTTATATTTATCCATGTCTATATATATTTGCAAACGAAAAAAAAGCAATAATAATTTGACGCTGTTTTATATGCATCTAATTTTTTATTAAGTATTTTTTTTCGCCTTCTTCTTCCATATTTATTTTAATTACTCAGCGCAATTAGTTAGTTAATTTATTCATGTTGGGTACAGCGATTGCCGCATTTATACTCTGTTTACTTCGAGCAGCAATCAGAGCATATTAAGTTTGAGTCATTCGACTGTTTAGGAACTGTATACAAAATTAACAACAAAATATAATAAATTTTAAATAATTTAAAATAAAATGAATATATATTTAATGTGTATTATCAATAATTCAAGCTACGGTCGAATATCAACTTCTAGTTTTTAATGATTTAAAAAAATATGTATTAAATACCAATTGCTCCAAGAAGTATTTGTGAAAAATACTAAAAAGCAATTAAAAATACTAAAAAGCTATGAAGAAAAATCCATATTTTATGGATATTTTTTAACTCGAAAAATATTATTAAATAAAATAAATATTAAATAAATTACTATTTTACTGCTAGTAAATGTATTAAATACCAATTGCTCCAAGAAGTATTTGTGAAAAATACTAAAAAGCAATTAAAAATACTAAAAAGCTATGAAGAAAAATCCATATTTTATGGATATTTTTTAACTCGAAAAATATTATTAAATAAAATAAATATTAAATAAATTACTATTTTACTGCTAGAAATTGATGACAATTGATGCAAGCATAAATAGACTAAGATAATAAAGCAAATGATGATATTAGAGATGATATTATTATAAAATAAAGATAAAAAGCTATAATCTCATTCCTCTTAAGAGAGAGCCTTCTTGAAGTCACATAAACTTTCTGATAAGATGTATCCATCTGCTGCCCTGGCCATTGCCAAAAACAGAGTATCTTAGCAATCGGTAACCATCGATGGCAATGTGCATATAAATCAAACTTACTTTAGATGACAATAGTACTATATGAAACATATATAGAAAATCAACTTTCTCTGCATTACAACGAGCTGCACTGGATATCAAATTTAAATTGTTATATTCTCTTTATACATTTCATAACACTGACAATATTTGATATTAAAGCAAGCGGCGAAAGAGTGCAACAGATTTGTGCATATACGTGAATCAGATCACGTTGTTTGTTGCTTTATATTTGCCTGTTGGTCATCGTACAACTCACATGACGTTCCGCGTGCCAGTCGATGCACCTCATTTTTAACCCAGTCATCATTTGTCGTTGTCGTTGTCGTCGATGCAATTAAAGGTGCAAAGAGTGGCCCCGGGATGTTGGCTGAATGCTGAATGAAAGCTGCCAAAGATGTGCTATAAACAAGCAGCAAAAAAGAAGCAGCAGAAGAAGATGACGAAGAATAGCAGAGCTAATTTAAATATGAAAAACATTTCCTATTTCCTGTACGAGCAATGGGAAATTTCGGACAGTACGAATGCAGAAAGGCAAAAAAAAAATGTCTGAGGTTGAGGATGCTTTTTTTTTGGGGGGGCATTACGGAGGCGCTGGCCTGTCGTTGGCAAAATTCAATCACAGGCCATAGCAACCACAGCTCTCAATCTTGCTCTCTCTCTTGCTCTCTCTCTGTCTCTCTCTATCTGTTTGGCGTCCCTTATATCCATATGTTGCCCAGTTGGCCACATGCAGCGACTCTGACGTATACATAACGTACATATTATTCATACGCAGCATGACATCGGAAAGAAAATGGGAAAATGGGTTTGGGTTTGGGTTTTGGGATTGCGAACGCCAACCAAATGAAATACGTTCTTTTCGCGTATTAAATTTGCCGCCTCAATTGCCGCTGACGCGGCCCAAACGAACCAACATTTTTTGACATGCGCCCAATGCAAATCACACCCAAAATATACTTCTATATATATATATTTACACATATATGTGTGTGTGTTTGTGTGCCAGCTCTACGGTATGTGTTTTCTGCATGATTTTGAGTGGCCTCTTGTGCTTTTAATAAAAATGCATCCCACACACAAATTTGTCATGCACTCGGCAAAACCCAAAAAAAATTTTTGAAAAAAAAAAAATGCATTCATATTCTGTGCAAATGCAATTCACACATGCATCAAAAAGCTCAGCTGTGAAATACCAAAATTAAGTTCAGTTATTTCGTTAGGCATCTAACATGTTGCAAGGGTCAGGGCTGAATACACGACAAGGATAGATACTGATAGAGAATGTATATACATATGTATAATGTCCATGTTTTTATACGACTCTTTATACCGTGAACTCATGCATGCAACAGGCAAAAGTAGTCATGATGCGTCCCATAAAATATATATATATATATATATGGATTTGATTGGAATTATGAGCTGAATCAATCTCTTTGTGTTCATCTGTCCTTCGGAGTCTCTGTTCGTTTGTCTGAACTGCAAAAGCTAGATATATGATATATTCTATATGTGTGAGCTCTCTCAAGAAATCGTTGAGCCTTTTCTCAAAGTTCGAAAATAAGTCACGCTTACTCACGCTTTCAAAAGCAACCCAACGAGTAACAACAGTTCTCAATGCTTTCGATTACGCTCAGACAGCAACGATCTGTTGTTGCGTTTTTTCGACAATCTTCACTCAAGGACGTTTTTGTTGTGCTCAATGCAGATAAACATTTTTATGCCCTGAGCCCTTTGAAAATGGGAAATAATTTTCTGTATGTGTTCGTGTGAATGTATAGGAGTTGTTCTTGCATGAATTTGTCTATATTGATATGTGAATTTGAAGTCGCTCCACCTCCGAATAAGTTACAGTGTGCGACCGTCTATCGTATCACTCGGCAAATAAGTCTCCTTAAAAGAGTATAATACGTATTGCTTAGAATTCTTGGAGTATTTTTGGTTCTTTGAAAGGTTCCGGGGTATACGTAGTCGACTAAAATCAAAAGACTTAGCTCACATACACATATCATATATGTAAATGTCTCAGTAACTCATTTGGATAGATCTTGAAAGAATGCCGCTTCCATCAAAGCATATGTTAAGTTGCTTTCCGTATGCGTATGTCTCTCTCTCTCTCTCTCTCTCTCTCTCTCTCTCTCTCTCTCTCTCTCTCACTCAATCGCTGTTTGTATGTCTCTATGTATTTCTTAATGTTTATGAACGATTTCATCAGACACTTGACTCGTTTTGGATGGCGACTTCGATGCGCCCACATTATCTGTCAGTCACGAGATTTTGATGTTACGTCGGCTGACCCATTGGCCGCAGTTGTTTATTAGATGCAGCGCCACTTGCCACTCGCTCGTCACTCAAGTGCCTTAAGTGGGCGTGGCGCGCGTCAAATGATTAACGCAATCGCGTAGCGGAGGAGTATGTTTAATCGGTAAGGGGGTAAATGGAAATCGTAAATTGAAAATCAAAATGAAAAGCAATGCGGGCCAAGCGTAATATGCCTATAAGAAATCGCTCTCTCTCTCTCTCTCTCTCTCTCACACACACACACGGATGCTGATGATGAAGAAGAAGAGCAAGTGGGTTAGCTAAATTAAAAATTGCTCGAAATTATTATTAGAATTACGTGTGTGCGCACAGTTGCGACTAACCAGCGAGAGAGAGAGAGAGTGAGAGATTAAAAATAAACGTTAGTAGTTAGATTTATAAATATGCATATTAGTGTAGCGCGCTCTCCCTCCCTCTCTCTCACTTTGTCTACTTATGTAATGAGCGTACATTAAGCGCACAACAACAGCAAAAAATAATTGCAGATCGCTCAAAGGCAGCCAAATGGCAATTTGAGTTGAGAATTTATTAAACATTAGCGTAGGTAAGTGCGCGTCTAGAGTAAAAACAACAACAACAACAACAACAAGCGGCAGCAGCAGCAGCAACAACAACAGCACGTGCGTGCGAACGAGACGGAGAGTGAATGAAATTAATTTTGCGTGAATTGTTGGAAAACAAGAAAAGCGAGAGATAGACAATCAGGTGGAAGGCATTATAGTCAGCAAGTTTCTCGGCTCTCTGCTATTCATAATGAAGTGAATCATAATGATGATGCTGATGATGTTGATGATGATAATGTTGATGATGTTGCTAATGCTATTGATGATGCTGTTCTTGTGTTATGTCAGGCAAGGACGCGTAGCCTGACTTGCCGGACATTAGATATGTCGTCAGGGCGTACGTGTGTGTGTGTGTGTGTGTGTGTGTGTGTGTGTGCTTGGCATAGCAATCAAACAGGGTGTACAATTAATTTAGCATAATCTTAACTTATTATGGCTTAGAACTGCTCGATCTTGTTTTTCGCTTGAGTTTCTCTTTGCCGAACTTTTGAAGACACTCTTAAGACTATATTATTGAAGACTATATTAATATGTGAGCAAAGTTGAGAGGTTCAATTCGAGCTCATATTAGAGCTCAGATATACATATATCCTAAGAATTTCATTAAAGTCTTCAGATTGCTAGATGTAAGTATGCTAAGCTATGAATATCTCATTAAAAAAAATCAAAATAAAACTTACGTAAAAAGCGACTCTACATCATTCGAGTTGAGATGATATACCATTGGAGCAGCTACTTATATACGATGTATCTTGTCTGTTCCGCTCTTTCAGTCTCTGCTCTTACTATCCCTGGTTTTGCTATCTCAGATCTTGTCGAGCCGCAATAGCTGTGTGAGCTGTGTGAGCTATGCTGAACAAGATTCTGATTTATTGATATTAAACAAAATGAAATTCAATTGAATAATCTAAATTAAATTAAACGAATATTAAATAATTATTAATTTGTATTTATTTTATTGTATTTTCTAGCAGTAATTACACTAATTAGCTAATTCTTACAAGTAAAAAATTTTAACTAGAAAATTTCCTGAATTTTAATTAAAAAATTTCCTAACATATCAAATTGAATTTCTCAACAAGAAAATTTTTGGAAGTTTGATTGGAAAACGTCTAAAAATTATAATAAATTGAATATCGATTAGAAAATTTCTTTAAATTATAATAAATTGAATCTTACAACAAGAAAATTTCCAAAAATTATAATTTGTTGTTGTATTACAAATTCCCTAGCAAAATGTGACAAAAATTTGCTGAACTACTAAAGACTCTATAGCATATCTAGATTCTTCATAGAGATGAATGTTCTCGCTCATGCTCTATGTGCGCTTCAATGAATGTGTGTCAAGGCGACACCCTGTATATTTCTATAATTGAGCAAATGTTGTGCATGTTGTGTCAGTTCGTTCGTTCGTCTCGTTGTTGCTCAAGATGAAAAGCAAGCAAAAATCTGACGCGCGCTCGCAAAAAAAAAAAAAAACAACGAGCACAAATGATGAAAATGAAATGACACACACACACACACACACACACACACGCTCACATGTTCAAATTTAATTTTATTTATTTATATATTTATATATATATATATATATTTTTTTTTTAAGTTGAATATAATTTGTTTCTTACGTTACGTTCAGCTCAGCTGATGGCTGCCGTTGCCGTCCGTTGCCAGCTGCTCGGCGAGCGTCGCGACGCCAGCGTCGCTTTTCTACAATAATTTTTCTGAATTTTTTCATTCCTGAGCGTGCGAGTTGTGTTTTGAGTTTTGTATTTTTGCTGGCCACGCCGCGGGACGCGCTCATTCTCGGCCAGCGCGCATTCGTGGAAAATTCAAAAAAGCTTTCGCCTTGTCGTCTCATTGTCGCTGTCGCAGTTGTTGTCGCAGTCGCCGTCGTCGTCGTCGTCGCCGTCGTCGTCGCAGTCGCCATTGTTGTTGTCATCTGAAATAGTTGTGCGCAGAATAGTTGTCGAGCAATCAAAGAGCAATCGGCGCACAGTTATATAGAAATTGAAATTGCAAATTGCAAACTGGAATTGAAATTGAAATCGTAATCGAAAAGTAAAAAAAAAAAAAAAAAGAATCGCTAGCGGAATCGGCATCGGCATCGCATTAGCCGGCCAGCCAACCAGCCAGCCAGGCGCTTCCTGGTCTCATGTGCCAATTGCAACACTTTATTTTTCCATTCTTTTACTGTGCCTATGTGTGTGTGTGTGTGTGCGTGCATATATCAACATGTTGAACAAGAATTCAGCCTCGTCGCCGTCGCTGCCGCGCGTCCACAGTTTCTTCAATATGATACCATCGATCATGCAGGACGATCTGGCCGTTACCATATTGGCCGATCGTGATAACATGTTCTCGATCAAATCACAGCGCAGGTAACACGCACGCACGCACGCAGGTCCAAACAGCTAATGCCAACGATTCAAAATCAACTATAAATTGTGCCAGCCCACGCAATATTTGATATTTTTTCCATCTCTATTTAATGACAAGCAACAAAAAACAAATCAAATCGAGCAAACAGACAAATATACGCAAAACTGTCCCAGCTGCCAGTTTATTTACTTACGCATCTTGGCCATACATATTTCTCTATTAATTATGAGCGCACACAAAAAAAATCCACACATATATCTATTATATACATATATATTCATATATACATATATGTATATTCATAACATGCTCAAACTATATATTTGTCCAACTATTATTAGTAGAGCACAGATTTCTATAAAAGTCAATTAAGAGCATCTATATGTTGCCTGCACTGCTTTTAGCTGCATTAATAATGCCTTATAGCTATTCTAATTGCATATGCATTGATTTAATAAGACTCTTAATACATCAATAATAATTACACAGCTCAGCAAATTTCAGTACTGGCAGAGGCTGACCAAATAAACATATATATAAAAATATATATATTACAGCTGAGATTATCAAAGGAAAATACTAAAAAAAATATAAATTTAATAACTATTATTATTAATTATATTTTGCTTAAAACTTAAATCAAATTTCTGTATATATGAGCATTACTATTAGATAATAAATTCAATAAAATTTGTAAAATATTTCCAATCAAATTTTTAACAGATTTGAGCATTACATTTTTGAAATATTTTATCAATTTTTTTTTTTATATTTTCATTCAAAGCAACTTTTTATATCTAAACTTTTAAAAAGCTAAACCAATATATATTGACATATATTTCATATACATATATTGACATATATTCCTTATACATTGATATATATTTCATATATATTGACATATATTCCTCATATATTCCTCATATATTGACATATATTCCTTATACATTGACATATATTCGTTCTGTTACTTGCTTACTATATTCTGCTCACCTGTGTTTAGCTCTAGCTGTTTTGCAGCTAGCAATAAAATCTATAGTTAAAGCTTGATAATTTCAAAATTTATATAGCTAATTTTGCATACAATGTAAGCAATTTGTTAATTAGATAACCAATTATACTGATAGCAATGTTATTGATAAATATTAAAAAAGTCAAATGTGTATGAAATTATTTATTTGAAAATAAGTTAAATAATGCCTGAATATAACAATGGCTATATTTATTGAAAACTATTAAAAAGTTCTTCTATTTTTTTCCAATAAAAAATTCATTAACCTTGGGTCAAACTTATATGTAACTATTATAACGTGAAATGTGTAATCAAATGTCTAAATTAGTCGGAAAATACAAAACTATATATGTATATATATTTTCTTTAAAGCGTTTGACCCAAAAAAACTAGTATTTTAATAGTTATCGATAACATATATATCTTATAATTCATTTTAGAATAAAATATTTTATATACAAAAAATATATATTAATAGCTATGATATCGATAACTATGATAGCATATCCATCTTATCGAGAACTATGATAACATATCCATCTTATTTTTGAATAAATCGTTTGATATAAAAAATATATTTGAATAGCTATGATCTAAAAAATAGTAATCGAGAACATACCCATGCTCTAATTGATTTCAAAATAAATTATTTGATGTATAAATCTATATCTTTATAAGATGCTACCAAAAAGTAATCAAATATAAATTTCATAAATCAAACTTTTAATGCAAAAATGCATTAAGATTATCTCAAATATATCGATTGTTATGTTATCGATAAATAATTAAAAATGTGTATCGTAATCAAGAGATATTCTCTGTTATTCTTAGCGATAGGTATTACAAAATTGAAAAAAAAAAAACAATAATTGATATACGCCAAAATCAATTTGTAGCTAAAAAAAAATTAGATTTTCATCAAATTTCGCACTTTTCAAATTAAATTAGCCAGACCTCAACTATATTGTATGTTTTCAATAACTTTGAAGAATGGGCAAATGTAATTTTGAATTAAAAATAAGTTAAACTTTAATGAACAGAATGTTTATCAATAACAATTGGTTAGCTTGCCCTATTGGCTATAGTATCAATGGGCACACGACAAACATGTTTCAAATATAACTTCAATACAATAAACTATCCAGCAAGGAATTGCATGCAATAGCATTCGAGTTGATTTTTGTTGTACGGCTAGATCCTCGCACAGAACACACTGGATGAGTCACGAGCATGTTTTCTTGTTTATTATTATTATTTATTATTTTTATATTTTCCTTTTTTTTTTTTTTTTTTTTTTTTTGCGTCGCAGTATTTCTAATCGAATAACAAACTAGAATCGCACTAAAGTGCTCAAATGAAGACGAACGAATTGTGAACAGAGCGGCGCGACATGATTTCAAATGACAAATCGCTGGCAAAAACATTTCGTCTGGGCTGGCTGCATAGTCTAGCGATGCGACGGGGCCAAAAGTAAAGAGTTCAAACTGGTGGAGGGGGAGGTTGGAGGGGAGTGGCTGGGTCAGGGGCAGGGCACAGTGGGGGTAAGGGGACTCTCAGGAGCATGCGGGTGAAGTGAGTTGAGGTGATTGCCGTTGCACATGGGCAACGTTTGCCGCTTGTTGTTATTTTGTGTTGTTGTTTATAGCAGCCACTTTAGTTGTGTGTGTTGGATGGACAAACGGATGGATGGATGGATAGATGTGCGAGCATACAATATACAATAACATATTTGTACAATTGTTGCGACACACACACATCAGCATACATAGATATAGATATATTGCAGCAGTGGGACGTGCCAAAAATCAGGCAAACATACCGCAAAGCAAGCAAATGCGAGAAAATGATTGTGTGACTGAGCGAGAGGGAGAGAGTGAGAGGGAGTGAGTGAGAGGGAGTGAGTGAGTGAGTGAGTGAGGGCAACCTGGTCTGTAAATGAGTTGACATCATTAATCGTATATCGTTGTCGCTTTACCCAGCTATATCTCCCTCTATCTGCTCATATACATATTTAATATTGCTGTTTCATTTGAAAAGCATTTGAACATTGTAGATTTTGTGAAAGAGTCGCAAAATATTTGATGAAATTTTCAATAATTCCAACCATTTTCATTGGCAGCCAATTGGCTTTAAAGCTGAAATAGCTGTGTATATAGTATATACATTTATATATTTATATAAATATATAAAAATAGAATTGCTGTACAAATTTGGCATAGCTTGGACATACATACCTAATAACAAGGCTTCAAATAACTTTTATGTTTTATGTTTTTATGGTTTTTTTGATGAAAAGTTCTGCACAAAACTAGGAGAAGCAATATGAAAAGCATATATAATTAATTTCTATGAATTTTCTGAATATTTTCTATTCACATTTGCCGAATTAATGGGTCATATTGAATTATATATACCTATACATACTACATACATATATGTATATCATATATAACTATATAACATACCTATTGTATACTATATTTGTAGCTAATATATCCAACTAGATATCGATAGCGATTATCGATAACTCTCTATAGTCGATAACTGTCATTATTGATTAGATTATCAATAAGTTATATCAATAGTCCATATTTAAAAGAAATTATTAAACAGCTAAAAATAACATTGAGCTCATATCAGTATATCGATAGATATTATATCGATATATATTAAACTTTTGAAGGTATGACCGTTATCGTTTATACTCGTTATACTATCGATAACTTAATATTAATGAATTTTGTGCTATCGACAACTAAAAAATTTAGAAACGATTGCTCTCATGATTGATGATACAAAAAGTTATATATCAAAATCGATATATACTATCGGTATATAGATGATGCTACGATTACAAATTACTATAAATTACGAAAGTTATCAGCTATATGATGACGCCAATAATATCGATAGCTGCACATATTAAACCTTTGATAGTTTCTATTATGATAGTTATTGGCTAAAGTCCCTAATAGGGACTCCCTATAATACCTATATCAAAAGTTTGATATGCCATTGGCTTTCATCATTTGATATTACATGGCTATGCCCTGAAACCTATTCCAAACTCTTATGCCCATATATGTATAGCTCTGTAGGCCCTCTGGCTATATCTGCCTAGTAGCTGCTAAGTAGCAATACCAATTTTAGTGTTCTCAGTTAAACAATCTATAAATACACCTTTTATGGCCAATTTAACGACTACAGGGTCTATGTACATGTTTTTTTTTATATATATATTTATATATACATATATAATAAAAATAAAAACTGAAATTTAAATTTTGGCGCCGCCAACGTCGCCTCGTGACGTCACTAATGGGCCAAGAACTTTATTTTTGTTTATTTTTAATTTTTTGCTGCTTCTTTATTTATTCGTTCTCTCCCTTGCCCTCGCTGCTTTTGTGTGTGTGTGCTTTTAATATTTTATTTTATTAATATTAATTTATGCCATTTTTTGTTTGTCAACGCAAACGACAACGTCTTCGTGCTCGTCTACTTATTATTTATTTCTTTTATTTATTTATTTTTTTTACAATTTTTTTTTAATTTTCCCTATTTTTTTGCCCATTTAATATTTATTTTCGGCACAAATATTTCAAGCCAAGCGGCTCGTGTGCCACCAGAAACGTTTCCACAAACTGTGTGCGTCGCCTTTCGTTCCGCATATCTATAAAATTGTCGAACGAACCTGCATCAAGTTCTTGAATGTCGTCCTTTGTGCCATGATTCACCAACTTGCCTTTCCCTTTGTTTCGTTGCTTTTTTTGTTTATGATTTTTTTTTTTTTTTTTTTTTGGCAAGTCTATTTGTGGCCATGGCGCTGACCTTTTGCGGTCGGTCCGGCTGGTCGACCCTCATTCGGGCACCTGGTTTTCATATCATCGAATGCCTCGGGCGTTGAGGCACCTGCGCGAGTATTCCAGTTGATTTGCCAGCCAATTGGGTTAACCACATAGGCATTTCAATTTATATCAGCTCGAAATTCTCATATATTAAAAATATTGCACCAAATTAAAAAAAAAAAAATTAAAAATTATCTTTATGTATGTATATATAAATTTGTATAGAATGGGAATGGAAGCCGAGAAGTGTAACGTCTAATTTATGCTCTATTCGATTTGAAATTCTTTCTACGGTTGTAAATTGTGCACAAGGATTGTTCGATGCCTGCGATTACGTGTCTATTCAGATTACTGATTGGCGTCAGGAATTATAGTAAACGGTAAACGTTGAGTGTAACGAGTAGCTTAAATGAAACACAATTTTACGAGAATATCTGATTGAAGATTGTTAGCTCTGGGGGTGTTTTAATGGTGTATTTTAGGATACAGCATATTCGTTAGCCTTTCTGATTCGTTATTGAGTCATTCTACATTCATGTACATTAGGGATTTCTTTATTAGTTACTTGTTATTCATTTACTCATTACGTTTGCTACTCGCTAGTACGTTGACTAGCTTTATTATAGTTTATCTAAATCTTTATCTCTTATAATGTTTTGTTACTTCTGTTACTCAAACTCGTTACTTGCGTTACTCGTTACTTGCGTTACTCGCTACTTATATTAGTTGCTATTCTTAAGACTCGCTATTCTTAGGACTCGCTACTTCTTTGATTTGCTTTTTATTCTTGCTCATCACTGAATATGGCTCTATATTATCCATCATTTCTACTACTGTGACATCTCATATCATTCGTTACTCAGTTACTAGCTACTCATTACTCGCAATTTGTCGTACTCATCGTTTCTTCGATTGCGTATTGCTTATATAACAATTACTTATATAACTAATTCACATCATTCGTTACCTCTATCATTCGCTGCTTTAATTACTCGCCACTTCAGTTACTCGTCGCTTTTGTTACTCGTCATCATAACTCTATATTTATGTTATTTATATTATGTTATCTACATTCATATTTTTATCACAATCTCTGCAATTCACTTTTAATTTCATCGCTTCTCACCTTGACCTATACATCATTTTTTATCCCTATCAATTATTTGGCATGCTTATGCTCTTAGGTATTTCTATATGCTTATACCCAATAGCTATTGTAACGTATACTTATCAAACTTTCTCTCTCTCTTTTATAGCCATGGCGAGGATCTCATTGTAACGCCGTTTGCCCAAATTTTAGCCAGCTTACGTTCAGTGCGCAACAATTTATTAAGTCTGACAAATGTACCAGCATCAAACAAGTAAGTTGATTGTGACCTTGACACGCCCACACATGCCCCATATCTATCTATCTATCGTATGAAAAAGTCATTACACCAACTGATTAAAGCTTGTGACCACCGCGATCTATGACAAAACAAGCAAAGAGGATTCGTTTCGATTACGTTTTCATTCTACGTAAAGCCCGTTTCCAAAATTATTCCCCGAAAAGCAATTTTTGCTCCTTAACCCATATTCATTTATAGTATATCTCTCACTCTCACTCTCTCTCTCCCACTCCCACTCTCTCACTCTTGCTATCTCTCCATGCGCCCCATACTCTATCTAACTTTGGCCTCTTATCTGATTCTCTTTGTCTTGCTGCCTGTCGATGTCCCTCGCTCGTTCTCTATCTTTTTGTGTGTGTGCTCTCTCTCTCAATATCTTATTGTCATCTCACACTTTAATTAATCAAGTGGCAACAACAACAACAACAGCAACAGCAATCAGAATCTGAACAACAACAAAAACATTAGGCATTCATCTACTTTTCCGACTAACAATAATTTTGTCTGTATGCATATTTGTGTGTGTGTAAACACCACCCCCTACACACTCACACACTCACACACACACACACACTTAGAGACAAAAGCAAATGAATAAAGACCCACTTAAACAGAAATGACGACAATGATGTGAAGAAACAAACCACAGTGCCAGCTGGGTGCTTGGCTGGGAGGTGTAAGCAATGGCAATATGGGGTGTCGGGACAACGATTTCTATATATATGTATATATGTATATATGCAAGTGTGTGTGTGGCATCGTGTTGACGTGCCAAAAATACCGCAAATAAAAAGCGTACCATACATTTTATTTATAATTTTTCCATCGAATATGACGGAACTTAAATTTAGAGAATTGTCAGTTCTATTGAACTGGACGCAGTCAGCGAGGGGGATGAATGGGGCGCGATCTCTGCATTGGCATCCCAAAAATGTCTCTTGATGTTGTTGTTGTTGTTGTTGTTGCTGCCTATTGACACTAATATCTAACTATCTAAATGTGTGTATATTGAATGAGAACGCCCTAGCAACCTTGTCACTGAATAAGTCGCAGAAGTAAATCTCTCCCTGAGTATGCCAATTAAATCTTAAGCTAATCGATAATCATATGATTTTTTATTAAATGTTGTACAGAAAAAAAAACCCCAAAAAAAAAAAAAAAGCCACAAATTCTTCAATTCAATTTTGTTCATGTTTTTTTCTCTCTTTCTCTCGTTCTCTCTCTCTCTCTCTCTCTCTCTTTTCTCTTTTGTATATGAATATAAATATATATATTTGTGTTTAATATATGTGTTTATATCTGTCTCGCTCGCTCGACATTAACGACATTTAATCGTTGTTTATGTGGTTGTTGTTTTAATGCAAAAAAAAAAAAACAAATTATAATAATATTAATATTAACAATAATTCCCCAATTCTCAATGTTGTAAAACACGTGTATTTCTGTTGCTGTGTGTGATTGTTAACAAAAAAAAAAAAAAAAAACAAAAAAACAAAAAAAAAACATGTTTGTAATAATAATAAAAAAAAAAACGCAATCTATTACTTATGCATTACTTGCCTTGATTCCCCCTTCACACTCCCCAATTCTGTCTGTTTAATTCACAATTTCATTTCAAATTTTATTTTGCATATTTCACTTTGTTTTGTCAATGTTTTTGCCATTTCCCCCCACCCCCTTTGATTGTTTTTCAATTCAATTTTCTTGTAATTTTTACCTTGTTTGTCTTTTTCTTTCTTTCTTTTTTTTTCTTTTGTGATTTTTGTTTGTTCTCTCGTTTGTTGTTGCTATTGTACCTTGTACCTTGTACCTTTTACCTTGTACCTTGTTCCTTTCATAATCAAATCAATTCCTTCTCTCTATCACTCTCTGAACCCCCGTCCGTTCCATTACCCATCCATACTTCCTTCCTATCTGCCTCTGTCTCAATCTGTCTCTGTCTTTGTGTGTGCGCGTGTGTGTGTATGTGTGTGTGTGTGTGTGTGTGTATGTACGGAAATCATGTATTAATCAAACAAGATCCAGGCGGCCAGCTCAATCATCATCCGTCGGACGGGCCGGAAATGCTGGCGGTGTCCAACTAGCACAAGGCGATGAGGCCTACACACGCCTAGCCACCGATACTATTGAGGAATTAGATTGGTGTTTGGATCAACTGGAGACCATACAAACACATCGCAGTGTCTCTGACATGGCATCACTAAAGGTGCGTCGCATCGTTATCGATAACTAATCACATGCGTTGACTAATCACATCATTTCTATCATCTCTATTTATCGAACAGTTCAAACGCATGCTTAACAAGGAACTATCACACTTTAGCGAGTCCAGCAGATCGGGCAATCAAATATCCGAGTATATTTGTTCAACATTTTTGGGTAAGTAGTTATAGAACTTTATCAATTGATTGCTAAAAGTCTTAAACCATATTGCGATTTACTTTGGCTCGTTAGGATACTCAATGATTGATTGATGATTAATATAAGGAATCGATAAACAATGTTGATTGATGATTCATATTAGTAATCGATACTCATTGATTGATTAATGATTCATATTAGGAATCGATACTCAATGTTGATTAAGGATTAATAATAGTAATCAATACTCAATGTTGATTAAGGATTAATATTAGTAATCGATTCTCAATGTTGATTGATGATTAATATTAGTAATCGATACTCAATGTTGATTGATGATTCATATTAGTAATCGATTCAGTGTATTGTATTTATTTATAATTTTATTTTAAATACTTTCTAAAAGGATATAGAGTCAAATTTTTATGAACATTTTTATATATTTTCTTGGAATTTTTTTTTATAAATTCTGCTTCATGGGCAAAATGTAGAATAGACAGTCCTTGCCACATTTATATGAATTGGAGCTAAATATAGTATATAAATGAATTCATAACAAAATATTGCACAGTATAATTTAGGGATTAGGGATATATATAGAAAAGAAAAAAAAATACATTTAAAATTTCTATTGAAAAAAATTCTTTTTGATAACTTAAGCTAGCTCAACTTGCGACTGTCTGCATTTGATGACATTTCTATTGTTGTTGCTGCCTTTGCATTTTCGCCAGCCACACGCACAAGAGTATGCAATAAAATTGCATTAACCACAGGAAAGTTCAAGTAGTGGCAACACCAGCCCCACACACCCCGCACCACCCCACACACTCCACACACAGTTGCCACTCATCCAATTAGAAGTATGCAAAACAATAGCGAAAACTTTTGTGATATGCCAACAACTGAATAGAGCTGCACATTTATGCACAGTGCATAAATGAAAAAGCTGAAAGTAAAACACGGCAACAGAGAAAAAGTAAAATTAAATATATAAAAAAAAAAATAAAAAAAAACAGAAATGTGGGGTAAAAAGTAGAATAACAAGACTTCAACCAAATCCGTCGAATTGAAAGTGCAAAATTAAATTATGCAGAGCAGCATAAAAACAGATGAAGTGGAAATTTCATTGTTTAACCTACGAAGTTCCCCCTCACACACACACACACAGAGCCCCAAACCCCTTTTAGCAGCAAAAGAGAAAAATAAAATGGGGGAGAAAAAAAAACTATGACCACGTTTGACGTTGCCTCGGGACATGCACAAACAAAGGCGCGTAGTGCAAAGCGAAAGAGTTACACACAAAACAAAACAGAGAAGAAAAAAAAACACACACACACACAGAAAAAGTGTGTGTGTGTGTGTGTGTGTGTTGGGCACACTCGACGCCTAAAACTGTGGGTGTGGCCAAGCATAAGGTGGGCAACATATTTGCACATTTGTCCATATTTCTACATCGCTGAGCTGAGCCAAAGCCGAACTGAAACGAAACGGAACGGAACTTAGCCTGGCGCGAACTCAACTTAAATGGCTAAAATGGGCAGGTTCAGGGCTAAACGGGATTTTTTTTTTTTTTTTTTTTGGCTTTTTTGTTTTTTACTGCTGCCCACCTTTGCGGCCACTAGCCTAGGCCTTTGGTAGTTGCTTTTGTTGTTATTGTAGTTTATCAAGCATAAAATCGCATTTCACCCAAGCCTAGCCTGACACACACACACACACACACAGAGAGAGAGAGAGAGAGAGAGAGAGACAGCCCTAATGTCTATTTGTAACACTTCATTTGAAACAGAAGCGCCTGCCGGCTGGGCCAACCGAAAAGTCACACGCACACACACACACACACACACACACACATGCGGCCAGGAGAACACATAAATGTGTCCGCCCAGTCGATAAGTTGACAGTGCGTATACGTAATGTCCATGGCGTTTGGCTGCGATTGCAAATGCGTGTGTGTGTGCGGCATGGCTGGCGGCTTAATTGAAACGGCTTCACACACACGCACGCACATTAAATTTACATATGTGAGAGTGCGAGAGAAAGAGAGAAAGATAGAGTAAATATCTTGTGGCTGTCGCATATGTTAATCAGGCAAATCGTTAAGCTCGAGCGCAAATATAAAAAAAAGCAGCTGTGAAACGGATTTCAGATTCAAAACTCAAAACCAAAACCAAATCGTATGCAAAATATGTACATATGTCTGCATACACTCACATCACTGAATCTCTGTATATGTGTAGAGTATATGAAAAAGAAAAGTATATATATATAGAGAGAGAAAAAAAAATAGCAGGCAGCTGAGACAGCTTTGCGTCGAGTTCATAGCCGTGGGGCAGGTTAGCGATGTGTTATGGATAGGATACGTGCCAGGCTCTATATGAACATATGTGCATGTGTATATGTACGTGTGTGTGTGTGTGTGTGTGTGCATATTTGTTTTCTATGTGCATTTTAAAGAGTTGGCGCTAGAGACAACAGCAACGACATGGAAATACTCTATAGAATAGCTCAAACATAGATAAATATTTACTTCGTATTTCCGTGCAGTAACTTTATTTATTTATTTTGATTTTAGTTCCGTTTGTGTGTATGTCTGTGTGTGTGTGTGTGCTGAAAAGCCTTTAAATTCTATCCCGACTCGACTCTGGCATTAAATGTATATTAAAAACATTTGAAGCCTTTGGGCATAAATAAACATGGCCTGACTGGGCTCAGCTCAGCATTGACTGCATGATTGCTGCTTGTTCTAACTGAAATATTAACTAAGCCCCTCGTACACTGTGCCAGCCATTTCAAATTTGTTAGCTCTTCTCTATACGCATATTTAGCGTTAACAGTATGTATGAAGCAGACTAATAAAAGGGCATACATCTAATATTTATATACATTTGATATCAATTCAAAGTTGCTTTATTTTTCTAATTAACTTTTGCTTGCATTTTGCATTAAAATGTTGTGAATTGAATATTCTAAAATCTATGCCCTGTGGTTCAATAGGAATAGGGCATAGCAAGTTGAGAAAGAAATCGAAATGGAAAGAAATTGGTATGTTGACTTTTGCAGCTTGGTAGACATGTAAAGATATATCAAAGCATTTTATGTAATTGGTCCTATATCCTATATTGGGTAAGGACATAATACACAAAGTCAACTCTACGTAAGAGCATATATTAAGTAAGAGTCTATATTACGAGATAGCCAAAATTACGTAACATCTCTATTACCTTAGAGGTAGAAATTCGTAAGATTTATATTACGTAAAAGCCCTAAATTAAGTAAAAAACGAATAGCGTAAGATTTATACGTAAGAGTCGAAATTACGCAAGAAAGTGAATTACGTAAGATCTAAAATAACATAAGATTCCAAATTATGTAAGGATAACGAATAACGTAAAGATCAAATTACGTAAAATCTTAATGACATAAGAACTTATTTTACGTTACTTATTTTCAAGTTACGTAGAACTTTTTTACGTAGAATATCAAATTACGTATCTCGAATTACGTAAACTTTTAATACGTAGAATTTTAAATTACGTAAAACCTTTATTACGTAGGATCTCAAATTACGTAAAACCTTTATTATGTATAATCTCAAATTACGTAAAACCTTTATTACGTATAATCTTAAATTACGTAAAACCTTTATTACGTATAATCTTAAATTACGTAAAACCTTTATTACGTAGAATCTTCAATTACGTAAAACCTTTATTACGTTATTACGGTATCTCAAATTACGTAACAACCCAATTTTACTTAATCCTCAAAATCACGTAAGGATCACCATAAACCCGGATCACTTAAGATACCTACATATTTACGTTGCTGCATATATTGCGTAAGAATGTACATAAACGTACGGGCCCACATTAAGTAAGTGCTTACATAACGTAACGGCCAGAGTACCGTAAGGACTACATTACGTAAGAAGCAAACCTAAAGTTATACAAATAACTCAAGCAGAGCAGGGTATCTGGCCGCACGCACGCACACCTATTTAAGGCTTTCATTGTCTACAGATTCATTTAAAATTTAAATAAATCTCATTGTATGCACAGGCAATTTGCAATTGTTGCATGAAAAAACATGTTACGCCCCAAAGTAGACAATGCAATTCGGATTGTTGCATACATGAGCAGGCATCTGCATATTTATGGCGAGTTGAGCATAGCCAAAGAGCAATAACATGACGTATACGTAATCTATATATAATGAGCTCATTTGGTATTGTTTTTTGGCATTTGCAGACAAGCAGCAAGAGTTCGATTTGCCCTCACTGCGCGTCGAAGAGAACCCGGATCACTCGAACTTACAGACCACCAGCCAGCAGCAGCCATATCCACGCAGTCGATCCCCGCGTGGCCCGCCCATGTCACAGATCAGCGGCGTGAAACGGCCCCTGTCGCACACGAACAGCTTCACCGGGGAGCGTTTGCCCACATTTGGCGTGGAGACGCCCAGGGAGAACGAGCTGGGCACTCTGCTCGGGGAACTCGATACGTGGGGCATTGAGATATTCAAAATTGGCGAGCTGAGCTGCAATCGTCCGCTCACTTGTGTGGCATACACCATATTTCAGGTAAGTTATTATTGTCATTGTCATTATCATTGCCATTGTCATTGTCATTGTCATTGTCATTGTCATTGTCATTGTCATTGTCATTGTCATTGTCATTGTCATTGTCATTGTCATTGTCATTGTCATTGTCATTGTCATTGTCATTGTCATTGTCATTGTCATTGTCATTGTCATTGTCATTGTCATTGTCATTGTCATTGTCATTGTCATTGTCATTGTCATTGTCATTGTCATTGCCATTGTCATTGGCGACTAGTATTGGTATTAGCATTAGCATTATCATAGACCCTATCATTATTATAATGTTTTAATTCCAACTAACCATAATTTCGAAATAGAAGCTAATATTTTGCCGTTTCTTTTTATATATTTACAGAGTAGAGAATTACTGACCAGTCTTATGATACCACCGAAAACTTTTCTTAACTTTATGACTACTCTGGAGGACCACTACGTCAAAGACAATCCGTTTCACAATTCGCTGCATGCCGCTGATGTGACACAGAGCACAAATGTGCTACTTAATACACCGGCATTGGAAGGTGTTTTTACCCCCCTCGAGGTGGGCGGAGCGCTGTTCGCCGCTTGTATACACGATGTTGATCATCCTGGCTTAACCAATCAATTTTTGGTTAATTCAAGTAAGATCAAATATTAAATGATATAAATCATAAATAATATTGCATGTATATTTTTTGTTTATAGGTTCCGAACTAGCATTAATGTACAATGACGAATCTGTTTTGGAAAATCATCATTTAGCTGTTGCCTTCAAATTATTGCAAAATCAAGGATGTGATATATTCTGTAATATGCAAAAGTATGTCGAATTGCAAAGAGCATTGTAATGTTTGGATATATTATATTGAGTTCGATCATTTGATGTATTTGCAGGAAACAACGCCAAACATTGAGGAAGATGGTTATTGATATTGTGCTCTCTACGGACATGTCCAAGCACATGAGCCTGCTGGCCGATCTGAAAACAATGGTGGAGACCAAGAAGGTGGCCGGATCTGGAGTTCTGCTGCTGGACAACTACACAGATCGCATACAGGTAAGAGAAGGCAATTGATTTATAATATTAAAGGTGCTCAACTCACTCTCTCCCTCTCTATCTCTATCACTTTCTCTTTAGGTACTTGAGAATCTGGTGCACTGCGCTGATCTGAGCAATCCCACCAAGCCATTGCCGCTGTACAAGCGTTGGGTGGCGCTGCTTATGGAGGAGTTCTTTCTACAGGGCGACAAGGAGCGTGAGAACGGCATGGACATTAGTCCGATGTGTGATCGCCATAATGCGACCATTGAGAAGTCGCAAGTGGGCTTCATCGATTACATTGTGCATCCACTGTGGGAGACCTGGGCTGATCTGGTGCATCCAGATGCTCAAGATATACTCGATACGCTTGAAGAGAACAGAGACTACTATCAGAGCATGATACCGCCATCGCCGCCACCATCGGCCGCCGATGAAATGCCGCAGGACGAGAAGATACGCTTCCAGGTATATGCATATAAAGAATGAATGAGAAGAACCCCATCGTAAGCTCATCATCAATTGATAATATCAATGCTAACGTTTCAAATACTCTTTTTCTAGGTAACGCTCGAAGAGTCCGATCAAGAGAATTTGGCCGAACTGGAGGAGTGTGATGAGAGCGAGAGCCGAGATGCCTGCTCCAGCACCACCACAGGGACAACGGCACCGAGCGCTGCAGGTGGTGGCTCCGCTGGCGGTGGCAAGCCGTCTGGGAGTCAAAATCAGGCCCCACACGGTGGAATATGACGGAGAGTCGTGGGAATTTATCGCAAATTTACGGAAAAGGCGCACAGCTTCTTCCTAATACGTTAGTGACTATAATTAACAAAGAAAAAACACAAAAAGAGAAAGAAATCGATAGAAAACTTCAACCAAAAATTTAAGAAAATCTAAAAACTAAAAAAAAAACCAAAAAAAAAAAAAAACAAAACAAAACAAAGGATTAAGCAAATGTTTAAAGCATAAAACCAAACAGCAATAGCTAAAGTACCGTTAAACTTCTAGAGCAAAAAAACGAAAAAGATAAAGAAAAAAAAAAACAGAAGAAATTAGAAATTTACTTACTGGAAAAGATGAGAGATCGATGTGGAATACACTGAAAACCAAAAAAGAAAAAAAAATATATATATATTAATAATAATAATAATAACGTAAAAGAAAGAGAAAGTAAGAACAAGAGAAAGAGCAGCATTAACATAACATTAATAAATATCTAATCTTAAAAGCTGCCAAGACAAGGCCAAAAAAAAAAAAAAAACGCGCACTGAAACCAAAAACGAAAAGCAGAGCAAAAAACAGGAGAAACCAATGAGAGAAACTATCAAGAAACTAATCCAAAATTCAGACATAAGCACAACCATAGACCATTTTTATTATTATTAATTCGATTTGATTAAATCTTTTGTTTGTGTTTTTTTTTTTTTATTTCCTTTTTAAAATGCGAACTCCAAAATCAAATTTCTGTTAAATTTAAGTCAACGGCTTGTTGTTGTTTTTTTTATTATTATATATATAAATTACTTTTTATTATATTGACAAATCAAGGCCAGGAAGGCAACTAGAACAACAACAAATAATAATAATTAAAATAATAATAACAAAAAATAGTCTTAAGTTATTTTTTTTTTTTTTTGCTGGTTTTGTTTTTAAGCTAAAAGAGAGCAAGAAAATTATGTTTGCATGCGTAAATTTACAATTTTAATTATTAATGATTAATTTACTATTAATTGAAAACTATTTTATTGAGCAATGACAAAAACAACACAATCTAACAAAAAAAAATTATCAAAAACTAATTGCAATTAGGTCTATAAAATATAAATATACTGTCAACCTTCCCCTAACCCGCCTAGACGAAAAATTATATATATTTGCAACCCAGTGAATTAAACAATATTTGAAAAAAAAAAAAAAAATACAAAAATTCAAATAAATTGAAGCAAAAAACTTAAAAAAAAAATATCTATATACAAAAATAAAAATAAAATTAATAAGAAAAATATATGTACAGTCCGCAGCTTGGACTGCGGTTGTAAAATACTATATACATACATATGTATATGTATATGTATGTGTATATATATGTGTACATATATACATATATAAATATAAAATAGATTGTTTTTTTTTTTAATATTTGTACATAATTTAAATGTTGGACTCGAATTTAAAATAAAGCAGCAAATGCTTGCATCTAAATGGAAAAAAAGAATAACACATAAGAAAAATGATAAATGATAAAACAAAGCCAAATAGAAAAAAATTACACTTATTTAATTTGCTTAAAAAAGAAGAGAAAGGCAAACATATTTTTTACAAAAATTAGTTAAAGAAATGATTCTTGATTTTTGGTTGCTTCCAAGTAAAACGCTGTCTTCGCAAAATATTCTTATTTTAGTAGTAACAGCAACAGTAACGTTGACAGAATGTAATGTAACATTAACAGCAGCTGTTAACGGCGCTGTCGATCTGTGTATGTTAAAGCAAAAGCAAAAACAAAATGCCACACGAATTTAAACACTTTGATTTGATTGAATTCACTTGATCAATATTTGGAACACAGTTAAAAAATAAATAAGTAAATAAAAAACAAAGACTTAACAAGCACAAGCACTAGCAAATTCTTAACTAAAAAGCAAACAACCAAAAACAAAAAAGATGCAATTTAAAATTAAACAAAAAACAAAAAAAAAGTCATTGGCTATATAGCATACAAATACAACTAAACCTACATATGTGTACTTCTATATAAAGCAATCTGTGCTATATATATGTGTATATATACAAGTGTATATGTGTATATATATATATGCATATATATATAGTCACATGCTCACGCTGGTGCGTGAACGATCGAGAGAGTGTGGCAGGCCAAACTAAAAAGCGCATAATTTATTACGTTTATTGTTATTAATTTATTAATTTTTTTTTTTGTTATATATATATATATATATATATATATATATATGTATGTAGCTATATATATATATATATATATATATATATATATATATATATATATATTATATATAATTAAAACATACATATATATGTCTATTTTCAATTGTGTTTTAGCGGGCAGGATCCGTAACATTTTTTTTTTTAATATTTACATAATATTAAACATGCACATATATATATATATATATAATATTATATATATATAGAAATGAAAATAACTATTTAAATGAATAATGAACCTTGATGGTCTAAAAATATCATTAAAATTACATATTATGCACTATTCAAAATACAAGAAAGAAAAACAAAATATAAATAAAAATACATACATATATATAATAAATATATATATATATATCTATATATATATATATATATATATATATATGGTCAAATGTATATTGTTTCATCTAAGCAAATTGTTGTAACTGAAGTGCAGCATTCAAATATTGTAAAACAACAACAACAACAACAAAATACTTTACTAGCAATTTAAGCAGCATTGTAAATGTGCGCTTCAGATATTCAATGAAATAACAAAAAGTATATATATATATACTTATATATATATATATATGCTTGAACAATAGTTGCAAGCAGGGCGCAGTCCATGGCAAAACTGAAAGCTACTTTAACAATTGAGTGAAATGAAAAATTACAAATAAATGAAACCAAAAAAAAAAAAAAAAAAAAAAAAAAAACAAATGACTTTTTCTCACAAACAACAAAATCTAATTAAAAAATAAATCAAACAACAAAATGAAAGCAGTGCTAACTGTTCATTATGCAAGCATAACATGTATACATATATATATATATATCAATATATATATATTTGCTGATGACTTATCTAATGTATTCAAAATTGTTTTTTAATGCCACACTTGATGTAATATCTAGTATATATAAAGCATTTCTAGGCACTTGAGTGTTGCAGAAAAAAGCTATTTACATATGTATATGTTAACACACACACATATGAACACATGCAGCACAGTAAACTATTTATATATATATATATATATATATATATATATATATTTAGCTGTAATTGACAATGTATTTATGCACTAAAACAAACATCTGTATCGATATGCATATATGCATACGTATTACTATATATATATATATATATATATATATATATATACATATATATATATATATATATATATATATATATATATATATATATATATATATATGTATGTCTGTATGTAGACGTGTCTTGTATGTGCATTGTGTGTGTGTGTGCATATGTGCATATATCTTGAACCTATAAATGGCATTGACATAAATTCTCGCATTGGTAAACCTAAAGCAATTCATAAATGTATGTATAAAGTGAGAAAAGAAAAACAGAAGTTATCGCAGATATATATATATGATATATGAGCTCTTATACATATGCAAGTAGTATTATATACGTCGTGTGTTTTTTTTTTTTCTAGTAAACTACGTCCCATAATGTTAGATGTTATTTAAAGGATTTTGGCCAAGATGCAAAAAAAAAAAAAAAAAAAAAAAACTGAAAAAAAAACAATATTTTTTTGTAAATTGCAAAACACTTATTGTGGCGCAGTTTAGAGATATTTTTTTTGTGACTTGCTAAATAAAAGAAAAAAAAAAAAATTACATAAAAAATAATATTAAAAAAATATATATATAGATGTATGCATAGAGTAAAATGAATATACACATATATACACATATATGAATATAGATAAAAGCCAAGCAGCAGTATAAAGTATCAAGAAGTAACAAATATATATATACTATATATATATATATATCTGTATATATATGGGCAGGCAAGGCAAATAGTTTTGTACTTAAATGAAATGTAAAACACCAAACAAAAATGAAAATACAAAACTCAAAAGAAAAACAAAAATAAAATGTGCGCAGGCGACGGTTGTTAATAATAATAAAAAAAAAAAAAAATTAAAATTAAAAAAAAAAAAAAAAAAAAAAACATTAAAATGTGGCAAAAGTTGAGCTCAGAAATGCGGGCAAAATCTAAAGAAAAAGGCAAAAGAAATCTAACAGAGATATGAAATATGATGCATGTATAAAGTATTATATATATATATATACGTATGCATATGTATATCAATATATATATATATATATATAGCTATATATATATATAATGTAACGCTGGCGTTACATGGAAGCAGTTAGACATTTTTTTTTTGAAAATTTATACAATTCTATACAAGAGAACTCAAAACACACACACACACATACACGCACACTTACATACTTATATAACTGAGAAATCGACAAACGAAAAGAAAGAAAAAGAAAAACCATATAGAAAAGTTGGTTAAAGCAAAAGGTATGTGAGGCAAACTAAAAAAAAAAGTACGCTTGAAGTTAGAGAAACGAATTGAAACGTTAAAATAGCCAAGTAAAAAAAAAAAAAAAAAAAAAACAAAGAAAAAAAAGAAATGAAATCGAGTTTAAATCCAACAAGAAAACCAAAATATAAGAAAATTCATTAAAAATTATTATATGAAAATACATTAAAAAATACATTTACGAATAAAGGAAAAACTAAAATTGAAAAAAATTTGAATTAATTGCTAAATGAAAAGTAAAACTGAACTACATCTGGCCCCATGTATGTATATTTATATATATATATATGTATATGTAAGCTATATATATATATATATATATATATATATATATATATATATATATATATATATATATAATATGCGTATAACGTAAAAATTAATGGACTACCACTATTATTATTATACAGGACAAGTTTCTAGGGTTTTCCTCTTTTTTTTTTGGTAATGTCTCGCCTCGTCTCTGTCTTTCGTATAATACATAAATTGTACATATATATAGTAATATATATGTATATATACATGTATGTATTTAAGCATATACACGCACACATACATATATATATCTAACTATGTGTGAAATAAGCATTAACATTTATGAAATGATAAATTAAATGAAAAATTGGAAAAAAGCAAATGAAAAACTGCATGTAAAACAAATGAAAATTTATTCAGTTGGCTAACTAATTCGCAGAGATGAGTTATAGAAGTACCCAAGGCATATATATATGTATGTATGTATATGTATATGTATGTATGCATATATATAAATGAAGAGAGAAATAAATAAATCTAAATGAAAAGAATTATATTTGAGTGATTTTCTACAATTGGGTATTACATATTACGTATGGATAAAGCTATAATACGTAAGGGTATTTGGGATATGCTAAGGTAAGAGTAAGTACATGAAATTATATATAAGTAATCGTAAATCATAAAGAATTAAATATAATATATAGACAGCGTTGCCCATCTTAAACTGAATGTCTTTTGACAGAGATGCCAGATCGCTTACTAACATATCGAATTGAAGGCTTTATTCCAAGCAGATCTCTACTATGAATCAGTAGAGCGCTCCTCATATAACGAAAATTTCGCATAAAATAAATTTCGCTTTACGAACAAGTTGCTGACACGAATTGTGTTCGTTAACCGAGGCACCACTGTATATATCTATTATAATGATAGACTTCATATACCTTAATGCATAATCTAGATATGTGTTGAGTAAGAATTTCATTTGCTTTACACATATTTGAAGAGATAAAAAAAAAAAAAATACTTTTGTTTTTATATTCTATTTTGTACCCTACAAATTAGCCCCCGACAGATACAGGGTGTCCCAAAAGTCACGCACGCAGTAATTTTTATAGAAAACACAGTTTTATAATGAAAATGTATAAATTTTTTATTGAGTTATATAGTATATAGTATAGGGTTATATATGAAATAGCACATCGAGCAAATGGCATACGCATACATACGCACACTTTCGTTAAAGTTTTCTATTTCTGCATTTCATCCATCAAAACGTGACTGAACGTGGCCTTCCTTAAGTAAAACTCAACTTAGACTTAGACAGACATTAATAAATGATTAATCCCATGAGCGATCGAAAGAAGACTCAAAAATGACACTTCTATATGCTCAAAATATGATTGGTTGAGTATACAAAAAACATATGAATAAATTATGACTCCAAAAAGAGTCATAAATGATTAAAAAGACGAGTCATAAGCGACTCATCAGGAAGAGTCGCGGCTAGGGTATCATTTTCTCCCTCACGGGGGAGTCATTCATGATCAGAAAATGAGCGCATATACATATGACCCTACTACTACTGTATATCATATAAATAAAGAAGAAATTTACACTTTTAGAAGGCTTTATTTTCTATCAAAAATTACTTCTTACGCGTTTCGTGAGACACCCTGTATTACACAACTTGTGTCCACAGCACTTGAAATCTAATTCTAGGCAGACCTTGCATGAGCCTCTTCAGTTTGTTCACAGCTGGCCAGATGTGATGCATTTCTTGATTTTGGCCAAAACTTTGAAGCAATTTCTTTGCTTCATTTGTGGGCATAGTCAAAAACTCTCAAATAAGCCAAAATTGGAATACTTTTTGAGCAGATCTCGCATAGCAGATCTCTTCTATTCCAATTAGTATTATTAGTTGACTGTGTCAATGGAATTCGTAAGATTCACAAAAGTATGTGTTCCATATAGCTCTTCGTATCGTATGTCTGCTTGCATTAACTAGTTCATTCAGTATTCACTATTCACTGAACTACGAATCGAGCAAAATTTGAAATTCTAAATTTAGAAGCACATAAAAACATCAAGATCTAAGTACTGAACAATATAAATTTCAAATAAATTTGAAAACACCTTAAAAAATAACCCGCTGCTCGTAGTAATTTAAAATACACAAATTAAATATATTTTAATTGTAATAATTATGTTTATTTTTAAAGAGTTTTTGTTGTTTTAGTTTTTATTATTATTTTTATTATTATTATGTGTATATAATTTTTCCACTATAATTTTCATTTAATTATTATGTTTGTATGTTGCTTAATTAATCATTTAAAATAAATTCATTAACAATTCGTTTTAACAAATTAGGAGTTTGTTTTTTTTCTGGTTAACATTGACCAAGAGAAAAAGATAATTTAAAAAAAAAATGTTCCCATATATATATATTAATCTTCATATATATATAGGTATTCTATGTAACTATTTGTTTGCCTCTTGTTCTGGTTTGTTCTGTTTAGTTCGTGTAGTTTTTTAAACTCATTTTACTTTGGTATAATACGTGCACTGCGAGCTCTATTTTATATTGTTTATATTCTTTTTTAATTTTAATTATTTATTTAATTATTTTTCTTTGTGGAATTTCGGTATTTTAGATTTAGTCTCTTCGTTTAAAAAATTCACTTGGTAATTTGTAATTTGTATGCATTAATTTTATCGAGTCAAATTGAGTTAAATCTACGATCAACAATTGAAACGTTGTTTGGTTTATGCAGCAGAAATTTTAGCATAGCTTTTGCTTTTCTTGCCATTTTCTTTTATGTTTAATCTTAGTTTGTGCTAATTTCTAGAGAAATGCAAAAGGAGTTTGGTCAATGCCGAGCTACACGAGATGCCGCAGCTAGAAAACTTTAAGCTAATTCATTTCTTGTATAAAAAATTGAAAATTGAAGAACAAATTCTAATTAATGCGGTTTGCTTTTGGAATTTTTCTATTCTTGAACGAAAATGCGTTTAACTGGAAACGGTGCTATCTTAAAAACATAAATTTTTGGTGGTTGGCTGCCCATGAAGAGGCAAGTGAATGTGTGTGTGTCTCTCTGTGTGTGTGTGTGATTTTGTATAGAGGGAAAGTCTATATAAGTATTATATAAATATATCTATATCTACATATATATATATATATATATATATATATATATATATATGCATATATATATATGAAGTTGCAAAATTGAACACGCAAAGTTTAGACATCGATGACGCTATCGTTCTTCTTCATCTCCATGAGATGTGTCTGCTTGAGCTTCTCCTGCATTTGCGTGAGCATGTCCTGCATGCGTCGAATCTCTTCGTCCTTCTGCAGCAACAGGCGATCCGTTTCCGAGATGGCCGCATCGAATCCATTCGTTGAGCTAATCGAATCACGCTTCAATTTGCCACGCTCACGCAGCGCATGCTGTGATATCTGTGAGATGCACTGCGCCCGAAAGTTCTCGTAGTGCACATCCTGTGAAGGCAGCCAGAATGAATTATCGCTGTGGACTTTTCATATCTGATTGACTCACCTGTGTGGTGTCCTTGAGGTCCTGCATGTGCGTCGATATGAGGAAAGTGCGCAGTTTTATGAAATCACTATGCTCTGCATCCTCCACATTGACCACGCCCCAGGGATACTGACGTCCGCGCACCTTTTTGCCAGCCACCTCCAGTATGGTGTTGCTGCCGACAACGGCAAATGGTATGGATGCCTTGAGCTCACGATCCTGCTGCTTGAAGTCATCGTCCTCATCTGAATCGCACTCGGGAAACTGATACAGCTGTATGTGATTGTCCTCGAGATCCTGAAGGATGCGCTCCTTCAGCTTACGCACCTCCGTCTTATTCAGGCTGTCCGCCTTGCCAATGACCAAGACAATATTGACCTTACGATGCAGTCGCCGTATCAAATCCAAATCCATCTGACGCAGGCTGTACCAGAAATATTAAAAATTTTATTAACAATTGATTTCGCTTTGGATAAACCCATGGTGCGGTTCTGCCGCACTCACCTATGCCCCCAGGGCGGCACAAAGTACAAACAGCAATGCACACGATTGTCCTGTATATTACGGCGATTCAGTCCGCTCTCGTCGGTGAAATACTGACGGAACTGTTCATCAATGTACTGGGTGCAGACACGCCAGCTATCCTCACAGTTGATCGCATCCCCAAAGCCGGGCGTATCGACAACAGTCAGACGCAATCGCACACCACGCTCCTCAATATCCATGGTCTTCTTCTCCACACGTGTTGTCTTCTCGATGCGCTCCTCCACATTGGGCACCTGGCGATTCTTGTAGAGATCACCCAGGAATAGGCTATTGATCAGCGTCGATTTGCCCAAACCAGATTCACCCACCACCATCAGAGTGAACTCAAAGCCGCGCTTCACCGACTTCCGATGCACTTGCTCCGGCAGCGTGGCAAAGCCAATATAATCACGATCCTTATCAAATGACGGTGTCTTTGCTGCAAGCACAAGATGTGAATATGAATATGAGATGAGTTAATTATTTTTCGTTTTCTTTATTATTTTTTAATATGTGTTGAGTGCATAATCCTTGCCAGGACACGTGCTGAGTGCCCTTCGCTCCATTTGCTCATTAGCGCAAAACAAATGAAATTGCTCGCACGCTTAGCTCAAGTGCATGCTACTTCACAATATGCAATGCACTCGGCTTCCCTCCCCCTCTCTTCAGTACTTCTTTTTATCACCTGCCTCCACACACACACACACACACGCACACATTTACTTACACATGACGCTGTGTGTTGATTTTCTGCCTTTCGTTGCCTGCTGCGTGTATGTATATATCCAAAAATGCGCCGCCTATTTCAGTATCTAATGGGCCTTGCCTTTTTCTTGGCACTGAAGAGTTGTTGAATTTACTTTTTTTTTATGCCTAAGTTTACTTTCGTTTTGTTTATTGAAAGTTACAAAAAAAAAAAAATCCCCGAGTTTTTGAACACTTTATTGTATATTGTTTTCTTCTTATTTATTCTCTTCTTTTCTCTTCTTTTTTTTCTTTTATTGTTATGTTATATTATTGCGTTTTCTCCGTGGCTGGAACAGCTTCAGCACGACTCAAGGCACGGAGCTGAACAGAGCGGCGCACTGGCCACCAAGCAAAACATGCCCCAAAAAAAAAAAAAAGTACGGCAATAACAAAACCTTCTCAAGAAAGGACAGCAACAGCAAAAACAACAACAACAAGAGGCACGCGAAAAGAACAGCCCATGGAACTTTAATGAGCACACTTTAATGCGCGCTCTCTCGCGTGTGTGCTCTCTCTCTCTCTCTCTCAAGCCTTTCCTGGCTGACCGGCTCTCTCTTACTCCCACTCCCGTTCCCACTCCCACTCTCTCTCTCTCTCTCTCTGCTCTCTTTGCGCCTGCGCCCAATGCCTACAATGCCAGGGTGTATGGGTGGGTGTTGTGTCCAGGCGAATCTATGCCACTTGGTAGTTGCAACTAGTTTCGATTTGGGGGTTGCAATGCCTCAGGGCGTTACCAGACAATGGAGAATAATGCTCATATATATTTACGGAATACATGTGCACATCTCTTCGCTATTATCGATCTGGCTGCTATCGATTCTAGCTATGCAATCCGAAAAAAACAAAAATTATCGATAACAAATGCATAAATATATTTTAAAAGAAAAGCTAGTATTAGCTATTAAAGCAATTATTAAATTACAATATTATGGTTATCGATCTTGCAATTATCGAATCTTGTTAAGCAATCAGAAAGAAAAATAAGAATTATCGATAACAAATGCATAAATGTATGCTAAAAGGATAGCTAGTGTTAGTTATCGATAGTGCGCAATTATTAAATTAAAAAATTATAGTAATCGATAACAAATGCTGCAATTTAAGTAGTTAACCATATGTATTGTGTTTTGATGCAACCGATATTCGATGACAAATGCTGAAAGTTGAGATAATAGCAGTTAGGATTATGCATTTGCGCAGTTTCTTGCAACTATCGATATTTATCGATGATTAAATTTGATAAAAAAATGCTTAAAGTATGATAATAACAGCTAGGAATATGCATTTGGTTAGCTTTTGCAACGATCGATAGTTATCGATTACTAACTAAAAACAAATTATGACAAAATAAATCATTTATCTTATATGGAAGATTGTAGGTATGGCTAAATATCGATAATTAATCGAAAATTAAAGATCGATAAAATATCAATAATTTACCAAAAAGACATTAACACATTGATTAGCTTATAATAAGGTCTCTTATAATATATATAAAACACTTTTTATTTAGCTTCAAGCAATGTGGCAACGCTTTGCCAACCAGCTCACCCCCAAATGAAGAACTCAGCTAAGGGTGGCCACTGCATAATTCACATCCTTGCTATCCGGCGCTTAATCGAGTTTAGACACGTCAAGTAGGCAAATCTATTGGACAACTCTCAACAATGTCGCTCGCACCCGCACTCCCATGGACGGTTGATCAACCCTTAAATGATGCACTTGGTGCACTCACTTATCGATAGACACGAGCAACAACAACAACAACAATGCAAGTGAAACAGAAACCGGATGTCAATCAAATGCAAGAGCGAGCGCAAAATGAAGCAGGAACCCCCACGTAGTCGCCCAGTTGGCAATTAGCCAACAAGGAAATCGTGTTTACAACAAAGTTCTATGCCCTTGTTTACAAATGCGGATGACGCTCAACGCTTAAGGGCTGCTTATGCAACACTTTTGATTGAATTTGTCGATATGCAATCTGTTGGAAGTTTAACAGAACTTTAAGCTTTAATGTTTGGGCAGTAATTGTTGTTGCTTTATTGTAAATTTGATGGCAAGTGTTGGATGGTTACTCCTGCTCGGTTCTGTTATCGTTTGTTATCGAATCGGCGCTAGATTTAAACCCTACGAAAAAAATTTGTTTCTTTATTAATTTAATATATATTTTTTTATAATTTATTTATTTATATTTTTTACTTTTATTTATTTATTTATTTTTTTATTTTTATATATTTTTTTATTTTATGCAAACTCTTAAGACTACCCTTGGCATCATTGATTAAGTAGACTTAATGTACTCTGATCTAACCAAGTCGATGTGTTGTTATCTGATTCAAATTGTTACTTGAATAAACTTGACAATGAGACGTAAGTGACGCATTCCAGGAAGCGTATTCAACGAGTCGTTGCTCGCCTCGGCATTTGCTCAATTGTTGCGATATTTGCGCGAAAATAAACAAACATCACATAAAAGCTGAAGATGAAGAGACGAGGAAGAAGCAGACGCGAAGCGACGAGCGCTGTTTACTAACGACTTATAAAGACTTGGGCAAGAGGCACAGATAACTCCAGCCAAAGCCGTATATTCATATATCTATCTGTATCTGTATCTGTATCTGTATCTGTATCTGTTGCTGCTCTTCTTCTTCTTTTCTTTTTGTCTCTTTTGTTTCGGCATCTGTCATATAAATACAATTTATATGTTTATATATATTTTCTACATATGTCTGCGATGCCTGTTTGCCAACTGGTTTCAACTTTGCCGAATGCATATGCATTTATTCAATCATTCAATCACTCAATCATTACATTGATCATTCTGGCATTCAGCAAGTGTCATCTCGAATCTCGGCCCTAATTCGAAAATCAACTCACAATGAATCAGATCTTTATCCAAAGCGTGCGGCGCCTTTGCTTTATGCGGGCGTTTTCCCCCCACTCCCGTTCCCACACACACGCCCCCTACCCAACCACCCTGCCCCAGCTTGCAGCTCCAACCACTGCCCGCCCCCTCGCTTTTCAGCTAGCTCGTTCACGTTCGACATGTTTATGTGGTTGTTCGTAATGTCTTGAGAGTTCATATGAAAGTCGTCCCCCATCCTAACCCCCCCACCCCTCTGCTTTTTAATGCATTCACAGTTCATTGGCTAGACTTTGTCATCGATAGAACTTCCAGCAGCAGAAGAACAACTTCAGCTCAAGGGGCAGAAGGGGTTTGTCAGCGAGAGGGGGGCAGCTGCACATTCACATTTGTTAATGGCAGCGCTACATTTGCTGTTAGACACATTTGCTGGAGTTCATGGGTGTCAACCACTTGAGCATTGTGGCCCCCAAATGGGGCTCAGCATAACTTCCACAGCATTCGACATGCGAATATGTTGGCCATGGTCTAGAGATGGTAACCTAGCGCATACACGACATACGACTGCATTGATAGAATATAGGGAATATGTGGAATATGCGAATACATATGAGATATGGGATATGGGATATGGGATATGGGAATATATAAATATGAGAATCTAATCTACCATTGTTCATTACAATATATAGTAGAATCCGGTTATAGCGACGCTCAAGGAACCGATAATTCGTTATACCCGGAAGACGCAACAAACAAAAGCCGATTTTATAGTTGTCATAGGACTTAAAATAAAACAAATTCAGTAATATAATATATAATATTATATATACATATATTAATAAGAAACGGAATCCATTTCATATAAGTTTGTATGGGAACCCAAGAAGACATTGAATTTACGTCGCTATAAACGAACGCTACAACCGGACGAACATTAAAAGCGGTTTGCTCAAAAGTCTGTATATTTCTAAATTTATAATAATATATTTATATTGTATATAAAGTATATTTATACAGTGCTTCATCGCAATACTATAAACTATTATTTTATGAACTGCTATTTATATGAACAGATCTATATAGTTAGAAAGCATTGTCTACCTAAGATTCTCAGATAATTTGTCAGCTATGCAACTGTAAATGGATAATAAACTATGATTAAAATAAGATTTGACAAGGTTGAACTATACCTAAAAATTAAGAATATATGTATTGGTATATATATATACTGTGCTACATCTATAAATTGAATGATTGTAAATCTAAGTAGAGAATTTCGATAAAGAACTATAACTAATTTATGACTTGTAGTCTTAAAATATAACTACGCTTAGCTTGTACCGGCTCATGAAACGATCTCTATTAGTAACTGCTTTTAACTCTTACTGTTCAAGTATGCTCTAGCCTGAGCTGCACAATCTCATATATGATTTCATTTGATTTCCTGTTGCTCTTAATCGTCATCATCAGCAGTGCCATCTCTAGCTGAAAGCTCTACACTTTTAGCGACGATATCATCATTATGACAGCTCATTTGACGGGGCGCACTTAGCGCACACAGCTTCAAATTGAAGACGACGCATGAGTTTTGAATGAATCTCGGCGATGATTCTCGCTTGCCGTTTGCCGCTTGCCGTTTGGCATCTGCGTCTCATGTATCGAGTCTCGTGTCTCAATTTCATGCAATTAAGTTCAATTCGAGCTGCTTGTGGGCCTTGTTCGTGTTTGTGTGTGCATTGCCTTGCAGCGCGGCACACTGTGGATCGAGTGGCTCGAGTGCAACTGCAGCCACACACCCGCACACACACACCACCCATCTAGCCAGCCAGCCCAGTGAGCATAGTGCAATGGCATCGATGGCTCGGTTTCGTGTTGCAGCTTTTGAAGTAAACAAACAAAAGGCAAAAGCAACAGCAGGCACAGCAGCAACATCAGGCACAGCAGCAACAGCAGCAGCAGCAGCAACAACCACCACAGATCGCACCACCAAAGGGCCACTCGATGTGCTCCCAATGTTCCATAAATAGAGCTGCAGCACGTTAAGAATTTCGTATCGTTCGCCTTTCCAAACAATTGATGCACGTTTCAAGTGGCTTCACAGCTTTGCTTTGCTTTGTGTAGAAAGAGCCTCGCCTCCTGCTCACCTGCCCACCTCCTGTCCCTTAGACCCCTCAGCTCTGGCAGCTTGCTTGCCATGCTTCTACAAAATCTATTGCGAAGCTCCAACTATGCCATTCCATTTCCCAATTCCTGCCATTGTTCCTGCATCTAATGTAAAATTCTTGATTTGCATTTGCAAAACGATTTCGTTGCATCCCAACTGAATTCCATTCCATATTCCATTCCAATCAATGTCAACGAATTCCATTCCATATTGTTTCTCTCCTCAAATCCTTTGCGCATTTATATATATTTATTGTACATCTATATATGTATGTATATCTGTCTTTAATTGTTTGCATTTGTTCATACATATGTTCTGCTGATAAAACAGACAGCTATTAGCACATTGTCTGGTTTCAGTTCCAATGCATGATTCAACCCATGTTTATCTATTACATACGTATAAATATCGTTTCTAGTCAACAACTTAAGTCAGCCTACATAGGTGTATACATATATCGATAAACTATCTAGGCTGTCAAGTGTTGAAGAAGCGAGCATTACTAATTGTTGTTAGTTATATAATATATATCAAATCTTTCTGTACACCACAGATAGTAATAAATTTGAGATATCAAATGATTGACTGTTATCGATAGCTAGGAAATTGTATAAGTTATCGAGATTCAAGATTTATCTTATGAGAAACAATACTTCTTATGAGCTCTACAACGCCTCCTTCTGCCTGCAGAAAATCATTATAAATTGAATATCTTATCAATATCAACTTGTTCAGGCTATACAGAGATCAGTACAGTATATATACATATATATAGTACAGTACAGTACTACAAAGTATGGTTAAAGCGACGAAAATTTCGATCTCCATACAAACTTTTGTAAGCAAACTTAAATGTTTACAGCGTCTTCCGGGTATAGCGACGATCACTTGAGCGTCGTTATAACCAGATTCTATTGCATTTTGATTTGAATCAATTGAAATCAGAATTTTGATGAACCAAGAGTACTTAACTTTCAATTCTGTATGAACTGTCATTATATAATTATTAGATATTATTTTTTAATTATTAAGGAAAATTTGAGAACAAAGAAATGTATTATAATATTGTAAAAGCATAGAAATTAGGAAAATCTGATTACGAAATCCTTAAAAGAATATCTAGTCGATACATGATAATGTGACATAAAGAATCGTATAATATTTTGGATTTACTATAAGCACAATAGAAATCATCATCATCATTATCAATTAAGTCAAAGTATTTATGAGTATTTAGTGAGTATCAAGCATATTGCATGTGTATTTATATTTATGCAGTAATATTATATTATCTATACAATTTATATATATATTCTGTTTAATCATCTGGCAATTGTCTTTTTTTTTTTTTTTTTTTTAGTTTTGCGAAAAGCAGTTGACAAAGCTTTGTGTTGATTTACGCTCCAGTTGTGGCTATATTTTGAGTCCCTCTATTAATATTGCTCAGTTACGCCCCCCACCCACCCCGCCTCTGGCTAATGCAACGACGCCCCTCGCTTAGACAATGCAAATGCAAATGACAACAACTAACAGACATACATTTGTAATCATTTGCCAACTGACAACAACAACAACAATTGCAGCAACAACAGCAATTAAGTATTTATAATGACTTCTCAAAGAGTGAAAAGAGGGAACGAGCGAGCAAGCGAGCGAGCAATTGCAATTAGAAATATTACTAGAGAGAGAGAGAGATGAGAAAAATATAAAAATGAGAACAAAATACTAAAAAAATAAACAAACAAACAAACAGAAAATAACACTAATAATTTGCCATGTTCATTTCAAATGTTTCGTTTTGTCACGAATTCCAATAAGAGAATGAAAACTGAAAAAAAAAACAATAAACAATTTGTGACGTCAGCGCGTGACTAAAGTTAACAAAATACAGACTTATATACACAAACAAAAACCTTATAAATTCCTTTAAAGCAAAATCGAAAGTATTCTTTCTTGGCTAAATTGTTGTTTATCTTATCACGTATCAAGCCGAGATACCCATAGAGCTCTATGCGTATACCCTGCATAGCATTGGGGAACGTATTGAAAGTTGACTCGAAATATACATATATATATATATATATATATATATATATATATATATATATATATATATATATATATATTATATATATACATGTATTTTTGTAACATATGAAACCCGTTATTTATATACCATTATTTATATGTAAGACCATTTATATTTATATATTAATTTGCTCATATAATGTCAATTAAAATCACTCTGACTTCATCTCATTCAAAATATTACGTGAGAAAGAGTATTTAAAGTGCGATCTCTTCAACTATTTAACTGTGATTATTTTCTTACATTTTGTATTTTCTTACAACGGCATATCGAATAGCCCAACCCGACCGAACGACGCCCCCTTTAAGGCGACCACAAAAACAAGAAGCATAAGGAGAAAGAAGAGGAAGACAAAATGTCAGCACGAGTGAAGCGAACGCTAACAACATGTCAACTACTGTTAACTGCGGTCACGTTGCCTTTACCTTTGCCTATGCTCAAGCCCAAGCCCAAGCCTCTGCCGCTGCCGCTGCCACTGCCTCTGCGGCTGCCATTGCCATTGCCAGGGGCCACCACCAACTGCAGTTAGTCGGCAAACTGGAAATAGACACGCCCACCAAAAATGGGCAGCGGGAGCAGAAACCGCAGCCGCAGCGATCAGCGGCTAGTTAAGGCAGCGACCACAGTCGCAGTCACAGTCGCCGTCGCTGTCGCCGTCACAGTCGAAGCTGGAGCGAAAGCGGCTGCGACCGCAAAATGTTGTTGTGCCAAAACTGAAAAAAAAGAAAAGAAAATCAAAGAATAGAAAATAAAAGAAAGGAACGAAGTGGGCAACAACAAAGGCGCAGATCAACAACTATTTGGACTATGTAATTTGCGAGCTTTTATGGACACACTGTGTGCAATGAGAACAAGCGCAAAGAGGAAGACATAGACTAGAGAAAGAAGAAGCTTAAAGAAACTAGCAAAATAAAGGGAAGGGAAACAATTAGCGGTAGGCGGGACGAAATGGGCAGCAAAGGCACAGATGAAGTGCCATTAAAACTGTGTAATGTGCGCGCTTTATGACCACACGGTTCAATTATTTGAATGCACTGAGAGAATGCGCGAGGGCAGTTAAAAAGTATGTGACAAGACATTGATTGTACTTGCAATTTATAATGGAAAATTGTAGTTTTATGACAATATTTTGAGTTAAAAAATTATATAAAATATTGTTTAGTGTAATAATATTTTTAAAAATTTAAAAATATTTATTTACAATTTGATTAAAATTTATTATTAAATTGTAAATTATATAAAAGAAAATATTTTGTTAATATTTATTATGTTTTTAGTTTAAAAAAATATATAATATATTGTTAAATGTTAAATTATTCAATTTTAATTATTACTATAAAAAAATATAAGTTAATATTTAAATACTTTAATATTTAACAATTAAAAAAGAATTTAAGAATATTCAATAATGAATTTTAATTAAAATGAAAATAAATAATTTAAGATTTATTGATTATAAAATACCTAATAATATATAAAAATATTTATGAAAGTTTCAAAAAA
Organism: Drosophila borborema; assembly: GCA_030914335.1. Taxonomy (NCBI): domain Eukaryota; kingdom Metazoa; phylum Arthropoda; class Insecta; order Diptera; family Drosophilidae; genus Drosophila; species Drosophila borborema. The sequence continues at coordinate 6,849,325 of JAUESP010000307.1, forward strand.
TATGAAAAATATTGTTATATCAATCAAAATTTGTAGGAAAAGATCATTGAGTGGCATATTACATTAAATATTCAATGACAGCTCTATGAAACTGCAATTTACTCAATGGGTTTAAGATTACATAATAGGTTTAGTCTGAATCTCATTTCTAGAGCGAAATGATTCACGTATTCACATTCACAGCTGGCAGTGAATCAGAAATTCACGTTTCTAAATCACATTCTACTCAACTGGCAATTATTGAAATCTGTATTTCTTTAACCATGGGAACTCATATTGCTCATCATAGGTAGTTAAAGCTTTTCAATTACGCGTAATATCGATTTTTAGAGTACATTGACAATTAATTCTATTAGTGAAACGTTTAGTGACTAACGTTATAGGCAGTAATTACTGTAACAACATTAGCTCTAAGCAGCTTTGCTCTGTCCACTCAGTCAATCAATCAGTGCGTGAGTCAATCAATCAGTCATCTCACAGTATATATGTAGTGGATACATATATATAGAGAGTAGATAAATAATAGATATATAGATAGATAGATAAGAGAGTAGGCACATTCATTATAAATAATAGTAGAATATTCCCTTTTAGCAATTAATGAAACACCCCTCGCATAAATATCTACTTACGTTTCGGGTAGAGCGGCGGGCGACTCTTTGCTGTCTCCGTAATGATGTTCGGTTCAGCTCCTGCTGCTGCTGTGCCTCCTCCGCTTCCTGACAGCGACGGCGGCTGCGACTGCGGCAGCGGCGGCGGCTGTTGCTGCTTCATGGCTGAGCTGCCGCTGCACAGAACGCCGCTAAAAAGGCGATGCTGCTGTAGGAATGCCGTTTTGTCTGCCGTTTTCTGTTTGTTTGCGATGATTATATTTGTAACTATTATTAATATTTTATTAAATTTTTTGCAATATTTTTATTTGCAATTAATTGTGCACAAAAACACCGATGCTTCACGTTCTACTGAAATAGTTAAATGTTTATTGTTGATTTTCGGTGCTTATCAGCGAGATAAACGTATGTACATTGGTGTGTGTGTGTGTGCTAATAGCTCAGATTGTTAAAATTTGCAATAGATAGATTTAAGAGTTGCAAAAGCGAGCAAAGAATACATGCATATGTATTTACTTTTAAGGTTTCACACATACGAACACACACACGCAGATACAAGCACACACAGCTGCCCTATATTTACGTCCTGCTGACACCGTTAAATGTGTAATTGAAAGCGAATTGCCTTCAATGGCAGAGCCACAGCAACAACAATTACAGAAACAATAGCAAACTAACGGTGCTTTGGGCAGCTGTTCTCTTGTTTGCTATCCTCTTTGCGCCGCTTCACCTTGACCTACACGAATTCAATAATAAATGAGCGCAGCCTGCACTATTCTGCAGGCACACAAACACTTGAATAAACATGAAATTAAAATCAAATCATTCACACATTTGTCGTTTGACAATTCAAAAACAAACAAAAAATGAATTTAACTAAGTATATCCGTTGCACTTGGCTTTCAAATACCTTTCCACTTGAACAGCAAAAAATAAAACACAACCGACCCGCGGCTAGTGTAACCGACTATTGCCGAAACGTTAATGTGTCGCTCTTATATTCCCATTCGCACGCGGGCACACTGCCCTGGCTAAACTCATTGTGGCACTGTTGTAGTAACAGTGGCCAAATCTGCTAAGTTAACATTGGACAATCATAATAATATCGAAAAAATAAACGCAATATCGATTACGCACAGCTGTTTTTTTTTTTTTTTTTTGTTTAGCTCGGAGAGCTGTTTTAATAACAGAACAACAAATTTATCGTAAGTGATATCGAGGTATCGAGTACGTTGTCGGCAACTTTGAATTCCTTATTTCTTTTTTTAATGATCTAGATAACCATAAATTCAATTGAATTTCCGAACTATGAGTTTTTATCGCTTACAATTCCACATTGTTAAGCTGAGTCGCTGCAGAACGCAAATCAGATTTTATTCCAATTTGGAATTCGTCTTAAAATCTAACAAAATAAAAAATCAAATCAATCAAATTCAAAAAACTTTATTTTCGGATTGCAGGACCGAGGATAAAGTCAGCAGCAATACAATAACGAGCAACATCATGGTGAAATATCTGAATCAAACCGAAGCCATTAATGTGGATCAGGAACTCTTCAATGACTACAAATACAGCGTGGACCAGCTAATGGAGCTGGCGGGTCTCAGCTGTGCTCACGCCATAGCCAAATGCTTTCCGGCGGAGCAATATGGACGTGTGCTCGTCTGCTGCGGCCCGGGCAACAATGGGGGCGATGGACTGGTCTGTGCCCGCCATCTGTCACTGATGGGCTACCTTCCCGTGCTCTACTATCCGAAGCCAACGCCAAAGCCGCTATACGAGAATCTCCTCCATCAATGCAAGGGCATGGAGATTGAGTCACTCATTGAATGCCCTTCTGTTAGCGCAGCTGCTCATTGCTTTGACTTGATTGTGGATGCCGTGTTCGGCTTCAGTTTTAAGCCACCCGTACGCGAGGATTTTCTGCCAGTCATGGAGCTGCTGCAACAGACCAAGCTGCCCATAGCCAGGTTATTGAGTTAACTACTAAATTTATGCTAAATCCTGCCTAACTCTTTTTTCTACATTCCACACAGCGTGGACATACCCAGCGGATGGGATGTGAACGAGGGCAAGCTAAAGGAGTCGGACTTTGAGCCAACATTGCTCATCTCTCTGACCGCACCCAAGCTCTGTGCCAAGTACTTCAAGGGCAAGCATCACTTCCTGGGCGGACGCTTTGTGCCACCCGGCCTGCAGCGCAAGTACGAGCTGAATCTGCCCGAGTATCCGGGCAATAAGCTGTGCTTGGATCTAAACGACTGAAAACTAGCCAAACCCTAAAGCTGTGAGCGACTGGAAAGAACTGGGAGTCGAAGCACATAATTAACTATTCAACGATTGATCAAATCTGCAACCGAAAATCTGAATTATATTCAATGAGAGCTTATATTTGATTATCATTATTAGTTTACATTACTTTACAATAGGTTCGCCCCCTACTTGTACAAGCGATTGTAGTTCTTGCGTCGGCGGTCCTCCTCGAAATTGTTGTTGCGCGCCCACTCCTTCAGGTTGCCCTTGGAGCGCAGCATGGCCGACTTGGAGTCGACGTCACGCATGACAAATGGCGAGAAGCCCGCAATGTAATCATCATCCAGAGCATTTGTCTTGGTTTTGGCCACACGCGATGGCATCTGGCGTGGCATTGGCTGATCCTCGAACAGAATGGGATTGCGCGAATGCTTGCCGCCATGGAAGCGCGGCAGGCTCTGGTTCTTGTACTTGGCGGTCAGCGGACGCCGTGTATTGATGTGAATCACCTGCTTGCCATTCTCGTCCAGGCTGATGGCGACGCGTTTCAGCGTCTTGTTGCCACAGTTCGGACAGAAGACCTTGGTCATGATGCTGGTCGTCTTGTAGCAGGCGTAGCAGCGCAGTATGTAGGTGCGCAACTGCTTGATGATGCGTCCGTTGAGCGCCGCCAGCTGCAGGTTGAGCTGCTTCAGCACATTCTGCAGTGCATAATCTGTGGTCATGCATGCCACCGGCGGCACCAGATCCGTCTCCACTTTGCCCTCCAACGCTTTCTTTGCCTTCTTGATGTTGGAGTGTGTGATCCAGCCGTCGTCGCCAACGTCTTCATCGTCGTTGGTGGAGGCATTGTTATTGCTGCTTGATTGCTCTACTTCATCTTCGTCTTCCTCTTGCCGCTCTGCCACCAGAAGATCACACGTTGCCTGCTCCTCGTCCGCTGAGGGCGCACATTTCAGCTTTTCGAATAGCTTGTCTAGCTCCTCCTGCGTCAGGTCGTCCTCATCCTCATCCTCCTCCTCCTCCTTACTCTCAGCCTTGTCCTCATTTGCTGCCCCTTTGCTTTGTGGACTTGTTATCTGTTTGCCTTGCAACTGCGCTTCAATGGCTTCCTTAATGTGATCCACTTTTTCGCTGCTTTTATCCAACTGCTTATCATTGCCATCCCCATTCGCATCGTCACCTTCCTCTTCCTCTTCTTCCTCATCATCATCATCATCATCATCATCATCATCTTCCTCCTCGTCATCCTCGTTTCCCTCGGGCATATACCAGCCCACCAGACGTTTGCTATTGGCATCTTGCATCTCCTCTGGCTTGTCCTTGGAGGCAATCACCTGGGAGACGACTGGCTCCTTGCGCAGATGCGCAGTGCCCAGCGTATCCGCCTCCAGCTCGTATGTGAGCGAAATCACCTTTAAATCAATGCCAGACAAGCTGGCATAATCGCCAGTTTTCTTGGCGAACTCGACACAGTGTTTGACGCTTTCTGGGCGCGGCTCGCGCACCTGCAGATCGAATGGCAGTACGCATAGACGCCGTATCTGACGCTTATTGCGCACCTCGGCCACCACCTCCGGTACGGTGAGCACATTCTCGGCGTATTCCTTACCAACAAAAAAAAACACGGTAAAATATGATTCACATATTAAAATACTGCACTTACATTCAATGGCACCGCATTGATAAATGCTGTCGTATCTGCTATGAGATATTTTATTTTCGTGCTAGTTTCACTCATTTTAATTCGCTCATAAATAGCCAATTGCGCCAACACTGCAAGGAAAAACAAATTTTACAACTGCACGTGTTGTGTCCATGAATATGACAAGCTTAAAGGTTGTACGTTATTTGTATGTTATGCTCTTATATATGACGTCATACATTTTTATGATATCCAATTTCAATAATTTTAAATTTGAAACAAATATGCATTTAATTGCATATATATTTTTTAACCATTTACTTTTAAATTATTCGCCATTTATATATACAAATTATTAAGTTAAAACCATGCTGTGACGTCACATAATTTCCCTAGCAGTAGCCAATATTGTAACCTAACGGAACTATCATACTATGACTCAGAACCATATACGATAATTATCGTACTCGATTAGTTTGCTCATCAGCCAGTAGAATTTTTGACATATTCGATACGATATCAACCTACACATCTCTAATTTTTCAAGCCAAAAATGGCGAAGTGCGTGCTCTTTTTTTTGTTGTTCGGTTTTGATTTTTCATGTCAATGTTGAACACCGCACAAAATTATATAAAAGCGTACTAAAGCAACTCAAAAAGTGAGTAAAGCTATTTTTGGCTGGCAATTGTTTGCGGAGCTATTTAACTAGCATTATTTACGCGTGACTTGCAGAGAATTGCAAATTGAAGTTTCGCCAATGTGGAATCAGTGGCCTGTCGCTGCGGTGCCAGCTACGCCAATAGCTGCACCGCCACCCCAGCCTGCTAATCCGCCGCCACTGCCAGATGCGCCGCCGCCGCCGCCACCATCAGATACTGCAACAACCACAACTCCTGCCGCCGGCGCTGGGGTCGCTGCTGCCGGGTCGTATATCGCTGCGAGTGGAGCTCAAGCTGCTAGTAATCCGTATGAACAATATACGTCGGCACAGTATGCGGCTATGACACCGGAACAACAGTACGCTCTGCAGCAGCACTGGCAGCAGTGGCAGACCTACCAGCAGGAGTACGCCAAATGGCATGCCCAGTATGGGGAGCAGGTAAATATTGTTTATTTCCGATAAATTCGAACTTCTTTCAAAACAATTCCATTTGTGGCGCAGTACAAACGTGAAATGGCTGCCGCGGCAGCTGCCAACACAGTGCCTACATCTGCACCGATCACAGCGCCTATGGTTCCCGTCGTGGGACCTGTCGCCGCACCAGTGGCTGCGGCGGTGCCAGCCATTGGGCCAGTATATCCGTCAATTGGTCCGCAGATGCCCATGCAGTCATACTATACACAACCGCAAATGCAGCCAGTGGCACCACAAATGCCACCGCCGCCACCGCATTCGCAGTCACAGATTCCTGGCAAGATAATGGCCCAGCCACAGATGTACAATCAGCCGCCTCCGCCGCCACCGCAGACTTACCAGCAGCAGCCGCATCAACAACAGGCGCCGATGCACCACCAGCACCATCCGCCGCCGCCAAATCATTGGCAACAGCAACCGCCGCCTACGGGCAGATTCAATCACATGCCACCCGTAGGCTATAATCAGCAGCCCACTTCCGGTGACCCCGGCATGTTTCCCAACTTACAGCAGCCACCGCCTACGTTCATGCAGCCGCCACCACCTGCGTCCTCGTCGTCGGCTAATCAAATGGATGCCAATTGGCCAAATGGACCACCATCAAGCAAGGGCACGAATGAATCGGAGCAACGTCCACGCTGGGATGGGCCGCCACCAGATATGGGACAACAGCAACAGCAGGGCGCAGCGCGTAATAATCGCTGGCAAGGCAATGAATCTGGCAACAACAACAGCGGCAACAACAACAATAATAATAACAACAATCGTGATCAAAGTCCCAATAGGTCGGGTCAATTCGGCAACCGACGCAACTGGCAACAGACTCCTGGCAACAACAACGGCGGCATGAATCGTAACAATCCGTTCAGCAGTGCTCCATCCGGACATTTTGGTTCAGACGATGCTGGTAAGGATTCCAGCGGATCGGGTCCCTCCAACTCGGGCAACTTTGGTGTGTCGAACAGCAATTACGGCGGAAACTTTGGCAATAATGGTCCAGGTCAAGGACCGCCTAACTTTAACAACAACAATAACAACCATAATAATAATAACAACAACAATAATCGTCGTAGCGGTCGTTGGGAGCCCAATCGTGGCAACTTTGGCCATGGCAACAATAACTTCAATGACGACGGCTACAATCGCAACTTCAATCAGGGCAAACAACAGCAGCAGCAACAGATGCGTGGATCGGACTTGGACGAGGCCAGTTTCGATCGGCTGTTCAATCAATGGGAGAAACAGTTCGAGGATTGGAAGCGCGCCAATGCGAATCATCCGGATCGCGATGAGTATCGGCGCTATGAGGAGGAATTTGAGAAGCAGCGCCGTCGCATTGCCGAGCGTCGCGAGCAGATGCGACGCAGGCGTCAGATAACGAATTCAAATCAAGAAGGGCCACATCAAGGACATCCATTTAATATGGAGCAACAGCAGGAGGCTGAGGGCGGTTTCGATGAGCAGCACTTTGAGCGAACGCAGCAGAAAAATATGAACCAGAAAACAGGCATGCAGCAGGAGAATGAGCCGAAGGAGCAGCAAGAATCTGCCAATGGTGCAAATCCAGATGAGTCCCATTATTATTCGCCAAAATCCGACACGGATAAGAAAGCGAAATCGTTGGAGTCACGCGCTGACAAAGAGACACAAGGCCAGTCAGCTAAAGCAACGGCTAGTCCCAAGAAGCCGCAGGACGTGGATGCAAAGACAACGACAACTACAACGACGACAACATCGCCAAATAATCTTCTGGGCAAGCGTAAAAATAATTCTGGCAGCGGCAACAACTCAACTCCCATCAAGCAGAGCAAGCAGGAGAATATTTTAATCATTTCACTAGACGACGATGACGACGATGTGGATGACAAGGATAAGGAGGGGGAGGCCGCCGGCGACACGCCCATGAAGAATATATTTAAGAAGAGCGATGGTATACCCGGACTTGATTTTATAGGCGACGAAAATGCAGCTCCATCGCCCACTCCTGAAGCATCAAAGGCAAAGAACTCGGATAACAATAAGAAGATACCATCGCTGTTCGATGTCGTCATTGATAAGCCGCCCGAGCGCCCGGGTAGCGATGCGGAGCAGAAGGAACAGCCAGCGCCAGCTTCGTCTGTCAACGAATCTCTGCCGGATAATGTGAGCAAAGTGCTGAAAGATCCCGAGTTTATGAATAATTTGTCGCAGGCTCTAGCCCAGGCACAGCAGCAGGAGCAGGAACAGGGCCAGGGACAGCAAAAGTCAAGCTCTGAAAGCTGTGAAAGTGCCAGCAACAACAAGGCTAACAACAACAACAGCAGCAGCAACAACAACAACAACAATAGCAATAATAATAATAATGATGATGACAATAATGGACGTGCCCTGAGCTTTGCCGAGTGGCAGCGCAAGAAGAACAACCAGAAAGCTGGCTCGCAGGAGAGCCACTCGAACAGCATGCCGGATAACGGTGCTCGTGATAGTTTTGGACCCGGTCCGGGTCTGTATCCAGGCTCGGGTCCGGGTCCTGATTATAGACCACCTCATGGATTCGGACCCAACAATGGACCGCCGTTTGGACCTGCCGGTGCGCAGGTAATGGGACCTAATTTTATTGACTTTAGTGGACCCAATGGACCGCCAAATGGACCCAACTTTGGGGGACCCAATTTTGGTGGGCATCAGGGACCCGGACCTGGACTCGGACCCGGACCAGGACTCGGACCAGGACCCGGACCAGGACCCGGACCCGGACCATTCGGTGGTTGCCCTGGACCCAATGGTCCCTTCGGACGTAATTTTGGTCCCGGCGGACCAAATAATCCCAACTTCAATGGACCTGGACCAAATTTCGGTCCGAATTTCCGTGGCAATGGACCTGGTAATGGTCCCGGTGGTGGTCCGTTTCGACCAAATTTCTGCGGCCCGACTGGACCGGGTCCAAACTTTGGAGGTCCCGGACCATTCGGCGGTCCCGGCGGACCGAACTTTGGCCCACAGGGGCCCAATCATCCGAATTTTATTGGTCCCAACAACAACAACAAAAGCAATTTCAACGATAATCCCTTCCGACGCAACAGTGGACCGCCAGCCTCCAACTTTGATGATGGACCCGGCTTCGGGCCACGCGGCAAGGGACAACCCAATCACCAAAAGAACTTTGGACAGCAGCGCAACAGCTTTGGCAACGGTGGAAACAACAACGACAACAAGCCTTGGGCTGATGGGTATGTGTCATAAGTTTTACTTAACTATGTATGCCTGTCATTGCCCACCCAGACTCTATCTCTCTTTTGCCCTCCATTGTGTGCATTTTTTGATTTGAGTGTGACAATTGAAATTTGAGGGATTAGGGAGAATTCCCGTCCGAAATTCCGTCTGAGTATGAAGAGTATTGAAATAGGATAGGAAAAATTAAGGATTTAACCTAATGTTGTCTGTCTTAGCAAGTACAAAGCATAGGGATCTCGATTCTGATACATTGTATGAACTCAGGAAAGTTGGGGGAAGTCAGACTTAGGGGTGCCTCGGGGCATGGGATTTCAAGGGAACTTAGGGCAATTCGAGGAAACTTGAGTAAACACGAGTGTTCTCGGGAGAACTCGAATGATCTTAGAGGATCTCGATCACCTTTGTAAGAATACTTCTGATAGACCATAGTTTCAATATATTATATACTCTTTGATATTACCGTTGACATCGTCTCTTCGACCCACCTTATTTAACTATTATTTTAATAATTTATATCAAACATTTAACTTGACATAGCTGAATGCATATATATAGATAGGTTTAAGACTTTATATAGTTAATACTTAAAAGCCGTTCAGATAGGCCTTGTCAGTTCTTTAAAGTTAACTTGAATCCAAAATATATTCTTATCCGATCGAGCTCAAATCAATTTAATTGTAGGACATGGGGAGTTTACATACAACTAAAGGAATGATGAATAATGAAATAATATGGTTTATGGTGTGGACAATGAATGAATGAGATCAACCATATATGTATATCTTTTGACTCCAGTCTCAATTCAAATTCTTAGCTAGTATTAAGTAAATCTTATCAAAATTATGCAATTGTTTATCATATATCTGAATCTATATCAAATTCTTCAAAACGAGTGAGATTTATAGTTTTTAATTCAGTTTCTAAAAAAACTCTTAAATCTGATTAACTAATTGAACGTATATATATTTAAATCGGCTTTTAAGCGCTATAAAAGCCCGATGGATATTATTGTTCGACATTAGGAATGCTTTAACTACGAATTAGGCTTAATAGTGAAAGTATGATAAGAATATATCTCTGTCTCTCTCTCTCTCTCTCTCTATCTATCTATCTCTCTTGATAGACCCCCCCATAGTAGTTGCAACTCACCCGCCGCCCCAATTAAATCTGTTCTCTTTATACGTTTTCTATGTTTGTAGCTTAAATGTGCAGGCATTTTGTTGATCTCGTCGTTAATGCTGGAATTTCGATTCCTTACCCGTTTTCTCTTTTTCTCTTCTACTTTTATGCACCCAAATATATATTTATATATATATAAAAAAAAAAAAAAAATACAACAACATAATAACTAAAATTTAAATTACAATCAATTAAACCTAACTCACAAAACAAATATATCTATCTGTATTATAAAAATCAATTGCCATTGCTCTAAATTGCAATTGATTTATATGCTCAATACATATATGTATATATAAATATGTATATATATATATTTATATATATGTATGTATGCATTATAGCAATCGGTCGTTTCGTGGTAGGGGTGACAGCTCCAACAGGAGCAATAGAAACATGCAGCAGCATCAACGCGGACCCAGATCAAGCTAGATACGTGCCCTTCTTCTCGATTCTCACAGCGCATATCTGAAATACAAAAAAATCAACTCAATGAATTAATGTTAACACCAAGTCAATATCTCTCGCTCTGCCAGTTATTTTATATACACAATTATCTTATGTACATCATTAACTGCAAAAGTTTCTTAATTAATCCATAAGATCTCCTAAAATTGTTTCTTATTTTTTTTTTCTATTGCTTGTTTTCATTGTGAAAAGAAATCGATGAATTTACTTATTTGAACTTAAGATGAATATATATTTTTTTCTTTCTTGGGAATATCACTTGAAGCGATGAACTTCATCGATTTGCACGTTTCATGTTCAGTTATATTCGATTTATTTGAGGTCATGAATTGCAGTTTGATTTCTAGATGTTTCCCATGTTTTTAGCATAATTCATAGTTATAACACACATTTATATAAATATAGTACAGAAATACTTAAAGTTACGCAGAGAGATATTTATATATATATATAAAGAAAAGGAAAACGTACACATTGAATATGATGAATGAATAAAATGATTTTAAATATTATATAAAATGCTGGCTTGCATTTTCATATTTATAATTAATAAATTTAAATTTACTTTTTCGAATTTGTCCGAAATTTTCTATTGAATTTCCCATGCAGTCCGATGTCGAATCGCAATTTAATTTAAAATTGCTGGATAATCTTGATAATAATGACAGAAATATAATCTACTGTACATACACGAGGTGTGCTCAAAAAGTACCGCAAATTTGGTGTGTTTTCATTTAATTTTTTATTTATTCCTCAATATTATTTTGTTATATTTATTACGTTTACTTCAAAGTATATCCATCCGATATAGTGCTAAAAATTTTTCCAATTGTTCAAGTACTTCAAAGCTAGGTACTCAATCGTAGTTCAGATAGAACAAAATTATAACTGGGGGAACAGATTTGGGCAGTAGGATGTCCGAGGCATAATGCATAAATTTTGCATTTAAGTGAGGCATATTAAGACTAATAGAAAAATTGAAAAACAGGAATTATAAACGTAATTCGTACAAATTCCACAATTACGATACTTTTTGAACACACCTCGTGTATATATGGCACGTCCCATAATATTGGTTTAATCTCCCACACCGCCAAAAGACTTGCCCCAATACCAAATGCTTTCTGAACCTCCCAAGCTGTGTCGTCTCTCACAAAGTACCCTGTAATATCTATATTTACACACTTACTATTGCAATTCACAAGTCCAGAACCGTTGTTGTCTTAGTCATGTAAGCACTATTAATAAAAAACACCGAATACTTTTAGAGCTACCCCCAAATATAACTCGATCTATGCCAGTTTTGTGCTGATCCCAATAAATCATCTACTACTATTACTCAACATTAATTGACCAAACCTAAGCTTCGGCAAGACTCGAAGATTGAATGTGACCCAAAGTAATATTATACCAGTTATGATATTCCGATATTTCTCCAAGTTGTCCGATTTATATGGGCGAGTGTGAACAGAAATGTAGCTAAGAATTCTGGAATCTCTCTAGTCTGGGATATATCGATATTTCAGTCTGTTTTCTTCAAATGAAGTTTGGTATGTTCGTCTGTGCTTAGCTATATGTATATATTATATATATTATCTGATCTGTCTGCTGATTCAGCTATGCTTGCACAAGTTTTGGGAAACTATAATACTATGATACTATATATACCATATATATATATATATATTATACTTTTGCTAACGGGTTTTTGATGTATTTCGGTCAGCCGATGATATGCGTTCCATAAACTTAAATTGCATTTGTCCTGCTCTACATATGCGCTGGGACACACGCCTAAAACCCATCGAGTCTTTCTCAACTCCCCACCCCGGCCTCTGCCTTGTCTCTTGATCTGTTATGTAAATATCTTGAAGCTATAATTGCTTGCCCCATGACAATAGCAATATATTTGTAAAAGTTTAAGTGTTTCTTTCTGGTTTAAAAATTAAAAAAAAAAAAAAAAAAAAAAAAATTGAAAAAATACAAAAAATACAAAAAATCAAACCAACTGCAAAACAACAAATAAACAACTGTAAACTGAAAATAAAAAACACAAACAAACATAACAAAATAACAAATAATTGATTAAAAACAAACTGTTAAACAAACCAAACCTCGACCCTGCGTCACGCAACGTTGCAGCGCGGAGCAAACCGAGGACAGCGAGCCCGTCTATCGTCCGATGCAAGTGTTTGACTATCAGAACAGCAGCAACACTGCCGCCAAGGTCATCGACTATGGCCACAAGTCAGCGGATGGGTCAGTCAATCGCATGGTGCCTGTTGTTGGCCCAGGACCGGGACAAGCTCTGCCGGACTTTAGGCCTGGTGTTACCATTGACTATGGACATGCTTCGGCGGCAAATGCTAGGCCCATCAATCGGAATCCCAATACTAACATGAGTAACAGCAACAGCAGCAGCAAGAAGAAAAACAAAAAGAAGAATAAGAATCGTCAGCGTGTTATGCAACAACAACAACAACAACAACAACAGCAGCAGCAGCAGCAGCAGCAACAACAACAACAACAACAACAAGCTGCAAATTCGTTCCCGATGCCCGAGTCTGAGGTAGGTATCTGATGGCTGAACCCGCTGCAACATAATCCACTGGGCGCGATATATAATGACATGTCTCTATATATATATATATTCATTAGCTGAATTGCCAACAGCTAGCCGTTGGCATGCTCGATGATCTCGAGGATATATCCGATGTCGAGGAGTAAGTATCAATATGATTTATTCCAAAATGTTCCTATTTAACTAATGCCTGCATTTGAATACAGCAACTTAACGGACATATTGCAAGCGGCAACATCACCACCGCCACCGCCACCACCACCAATGTTTAATAGGCTGCCAAATGGGGAGCTAGCACCACCGAAAGCTTTTCCAGCTAATCCACAACGTCGCATGCTAAGTGAACCGCCCACCGCGCTGTTCCCATCGACAGCAGCGGCCAATCGACAGATAATGGAGCCAGCAGCAGATTTGCTAGAGCTGAATATATGCTCCACTACTGATAGTCGTAATACCATATCCATTGATGAGGTGCTGCTGCCACCGGGTCGTCTGAAGCGTCCGAAACGCATTTGCATTATAATACGCGGACCGCCGGGCTCTGGCAAGTCGTATGTGGCACGTTTGATCAAGGAGAAGGAGGTGGAAATGGGCGGCGCCAGTCCACGCATACTCAGCATCGATGATTATTTTATAATTGAGAATGACTATGAGGAGAAGTGTCCCAAGTCTGGCAAAAAGGTAAGCGTGGATGTTAGATAATATTTGTGAAATTCAATTAATTTCAATTACTTTTTCAGATACCGCGCAAGGAATTGCTCTACGAGTATGATGATGCCATGGAGGAGACATATATGCAATATTTGATAAAATCGTATAAGAAAACGCTTAGCGATAATCTCTATGACTTCATTATTGTTGATTGCAATAATAACTCGTTAAGCTCACTTAACGAATTCTATTGCAGCGCCAAAGACTCGAATTTTGTGGTACGCAGCTCATGCCCTGTCTCTCTCTACCTGTATCTCCTGTCCTGCTCCCACTTCCACTCTCTATCTGTCTCGCTCAAATTGATGTTGATGACTTTCTTTTAATCCAACAGCCCTATATTGTGGACATGCACTGCGATGTGGAGACGTGCCTGGGACGCAATAGCCATAATCGTAGCGAGCACGATATACGTGCTGTGCTGGACAATTGGTGCAGCACGCCAATGCATTACATTAAGCTGGATGTGTCCACGCTGCTGGAGAATGTTATTGAGATGGAAGATGTTGAGAACATGGCAACGGTAACTATGCTGCTCTAATGCAATCCACGGCCCACCACGCAGCTCACAGGCGACATCGTCTCCAGTCGCTGACCCATCAGTAAATTTCTATATATATATATAGATATAGGCGTGTGTGGGCGTGGCACAATTGCCAGTGTATGACACTGACAAACTATAATAGTACTTAATGCATATTTACTTATATTTACATATACATATACATATAATATCTATATATCTATATAGTTGAATAATTAATATTCAAACAGTCTGTAGTGTAAGCACGAGTATATATAGCTTAGTTGGCAGTGCCAATGCGCCGACAGCTCTTTAGACTTTAAGATTCTCTTGAACTCGTTACTACTCTATGTATACATATTTGTGTATGGCATATGTAAATATTGTATAATATGCGTGCATAAATGCTGTATATGTCATGCAAATTTATGTAGTTGTATATTTCGTAATATATATACATACATACATATAAACATATGCACGCTAATACAAATGCAAAACTGTCAAACTGTTAATTACAATAATTTGTACCGTTTTATGAAAGATTTCTTTGAAATTTTGTAACTAAGTAAATTTGGCAATTGGAACGCTTGTGAAGCAAATTGTTGTTGATTTATTGCGGCTTATTCATTTCAGGATGATAATGCGAATAGTGCGGAGCCAGTGACCGAGGATGATGGTGTCCACATATCCCATGCCGCTGCCGCTGTCCCCGATGAGGAAAGCAGCAATAGTGCTGATGCGGCCAACGATGTAAGTGTTATGGTTAATTGCTTTCACTGTGGCCAGAAGCTCGCTGCTTCTGTTGCCTCTCTCTCTCTCTCTCTCTCTCTCTCTCTTCCTTTCTCTGTGTTTGTGTGGCTTATTCAGAAATATATATACATATATATATATATATATATATATATATATATATATATATATATATATATATGTATATATATATACTTTTATTATACGTTTTTCTTGACATGTGTGTTTGCTTGTGTAAAGTGCGGCTTTCTGAAAAGCAAGTGGGAAAATGATACCACGGAGGAAAATCTGGGTAAGTGTTGTCAAATTGTTTTATTTTCTTTTCTATTATTTGATTTTTCGCTCTTGCCTAATGTCCCTTAACTTCTCTCAACTTCAGCCCGTCTCGATGGCACAAAGCGTCTCATGCAAAAGCGCAAGACCGCTAGCATGGCTGACTATTTGCAATTGGATGACTGGGAGCCGCCCACAGGCAGCTCGAATGGCAAGAAACGCGTAAGTGCCAAATGACAGCTATGCTGATTTATATATAGTATTTGCCTAAAGCTCAGCTATCAATATTCTAGGTACGCTGGGCGGACATTGAGGAGAAGCGTGCACAGAAGAAAATGCGTGCGATTGGCTTTGTGGTGGGTCAGACCGATTGGAAGCGCATGATGGATCCCAATGCGGGAAATCGTGCACTCAACAAGACCAAGTACATAGAGCGTGTGCACAAGTGGCGTTAATCGGAAAGCGGGTATCCATTTGGATGAGATTCCGGCAATGGATACCAATTGATAAATCTCAACAAATTTGGAATCGGAATAGGCCTAGAAAATCCATGTGACCTCATCAGATTTGATTTTAATTTATCTTGTTTAGTTATCATTATTTTTTTATTCTCATTATTATTTTTGTTTTTTTGTTTTTTTTTTTTTTTTGTTTTTGTTTTTAGCTGATTGTGTACTAGTTTAGTTAGTTGTCTTTGCCTTTGTTAACAAAATGCTTGCATGCATCTAAATGCGGAGCACTCGCGTGTCTCAGCAAGCGAAATTAAACCAACAAATGTAATCACCAATCATTTCCAATAAAAAGAATTGTGCTCAATTTACAAAACATCATGCATGCATGCACTCATATCTATTGTATTCTGATTGCATAAATCGAGAATTAATAATTAGTTCAATGCTCTAAATTACATGTATTTATAGCGCCCATAGCAATCACTTGACTAATACTTTAACTATTGCGTTTTTTCTCTCATTCTTTTTGTTTTCGAGTAATGCTCCATAAAAATCATGCATTCGAACAGTTCAAAAAGCAAAATTTAAGAATTACATAATTTAGTAAAAATATATTAAGTAGCATAAATATATATATATATATATATATATATATATATATGTATATGTATATGTATATGTATTTGTGTACAGCGTCAGCTAAGCGAAATCGATGTGTATATTAGCATATTTAGTAGTACTTTAGCAAAGTTTTAACATATAGATCTTAAGGAAAGCCGAGTCTTTTGTAAAGTGCAGCTGTGTATTACTTATATACTCTATATATAAATATATATATATATTAATGATTAGCATTTAATTAGATGAATTACTCTGAATGATTGACACATTTTGAAATTAAAGTGCAACTTAAATAAAAAATATAAAATCAAATAAATATTTTTAAATTTAAGCTGGGATTTTTATTATTAAATAAATTTAAAACAGCTGCAATATTACGTAAATAAATAAGTTAAAGTACTTTAAAGAGAACGATGAAGATATATGAAGATACAGTTTTTTTTTTTTTTTTTTTTTTTTTTTTTTTTGAACTGCAAACTAATTTAGAAAAATAATTATTAAAAGTTAAGAGTAAAATTTCCATTAAAATAGCGCAGATGGCGTGTCTACAGTTATATATATATATATATATATATATATATAAATGTATTTATATTTTACTTTATTTTTATGTGCTCCAGGCAGAAACTCTTGACTTTGCCTTAGTCTCTTATAGCTCGGGCAAACTGGCTTGAGTAAGCCATATGGAGTCTATACACTTGCAAAGGTTTTTGAGTAGCGCGAGCGCAAATCTGAAATTAAAATCGGCTTTAGAGTTATTCTATATTACATACGCAGGAATTCCTACAATAATTGAATTCTGAAATTCTGTTGAATTTCATTGTACATTTGCATATGAAAGTTTTAACGCTTCCTTATGAAATGAAATCCAAATAAATACAGTACTTGCCTTAAAAAAAAAAAATAAAAAAAAAAAAAAAAAAAAAAAAAAAAAAAAAAATCAAATTAAAAAAATAATAAAAATACAAACACAAATAATAATAACAATAAAATAAATAATATTAAAATAAAAAAAATAGATGAAAAATAATAATAATAATAATTAAAAATAAAAATTAATGAAATACTTAATAGAAATATATATTTATAAACCGTTACAATTTCATGAAGCAAACTAATTCTTATGTTATTATATTTTCTTTATATCACATCTGATTTTCAGCGTCTTTCCAAGTGACTCCGCTTTTTTTTTAGGGTATCTCTTAGTCATTAACTATATATTCAACCGTACAACGTTGTTTGCCCTTTCAGTATGCACTTGGATAGATTAAGACTTGACTTCTACTATTTAGTTTATTGAACTTGCCAAATAGTACGTCAAGAATTTGCAATTTGAACGGCTCAAGGTTGAGAAGTTGCGCAACTTTCCTAGCGTGGATCGAGCACGCGATGTTCGCAAATTTCGCAACGATAACAGCGAAAACAAGGAATAATAACAACAGCAACAACAACAAATACAACAGCAGGCGTAGCAATAGCAACAAGAGTTGTATTTAGCTATCGCCACCCTTCAACAGCCAAACACAGACACTAACACAAACTGACACACTCGCACTCACACCCACGACACTCCTCACTCTTACTCATATGCAAGCGTTGCGTCGCTAGCGGCATGCGCGTGAGTGTCAAAAAAGGAGTACGGGCCAAAAGGGACAAACACACACTAACACTAACACACACACATATTTCGAATTCGCATTCGCATTCGCATTTTGGCGATGTGTCTTCGGCGAAGCTGAAGTCGTCACACCCGAGGCCAGGCAGGCAGGTAGCCAGCCGTTCAGTCGAGCAACGCAACTCGAACGTAACGGACGCTCGTGCCGCGCAGCCACAACAACAACAACACGAGCAACGAGCCAAATAGCAACAACTGAAACAGCATTAATAATAAAAAAAAATAACAACAAATAGTGTGCAGCAAGTTGAAAGAGAGTGCGAGCGAGAGCAAGAGTGATAGGAAAGGGCATATTGAAAGGCCAAAAAGGAACAATCAAGTTCTTCTTTTTTGTTGCTATTTTTTTGTTGCTGTTTTTTTTGTTGGTTTGTTTAATTAATTGAGTAAGTGTGTGTGTGAGTGTTTGTGTGTTGTTTGTGTTGTTTGCTGCTGAATGTTGAATTCGCCCAGTGGCAAAGTGGAAGTTACGTCAAAAGGAGCCAGCAGCCAACAGCAGCAACAACTACAGCTGTAACTTGTACAACAGCAACAAAAGCAACAATAACAATAACAAGCGACGCGCCAAACCGTTTTTGGCCGCCTTTGGCGCGTCGTCCTTTGCCCATTGTTGTTACGAGCTACCGTTTGTTGTCTTTGTGTTTGTTATATATCTGATGTTGTTGTTGCCGCTGTTGTTGTTGTTTTGCTCAAATTTTATTATTAGCTATTGCTGATTTTTTTTTGTTATTTTTTTTTTTTTTGTTGGTTTTAGCCGGCATCGGCAACGTCAGCGGCTACGTGGCTCGTGCTTATATAAAGTGTAATATGGAAGCATGTCTTCCACATCCAGCTCCGTGCTAGCGCTGTCATCGTTCAATTTATTATTTTTCACCCAAGGTAAGGCAAATGGAATATAATACGCATAACTTGCCAGCGAATCAGCCAGCCAGTCAGCTTTATATAATCTGCAAAAGAAAATTGTCTTTCGGCACACCGAAGCCCAAATACGCTAGTCAAGGCTAAAATGATTGAGCCAGAGATACAGATTATATCTTTAATATCTAAAATATATATACAATGTTAATTTTATCATTAGTTGGAGCTAGCGATATATTATAATCCTCATAGATAAAACATATAATTTATCTAGATATAATTTGGGTTTGCTAACTGAATCTTATTTAGATTAAATTTGTTTTCTAATATTATAGATTTTCTATATCTTTTATACATTTTTTACAATGCAAACAAAATATCTTATCTACATTAAATGTATTTAAGAATATATGATCCAAATCTTAACTAGATTTACATATTTCAAAATCTATTATAGACGTTATAGATATTATATATAATATAATATATATAGTCAAATCAGAAATTCTTTTACTTTATCTTTATTCTATTCCTAGATCTTAACGAGCTAATTTGAGATCTTAAGCACAAAAATTCTCCAGCCAAAGATCATGTTTATGATAGTGATATCTAGCTAGCAAGTTAGACAAATGGAAGCACTCACTTGTGGTTGCTGATCTATAATATAAATATACATATATAACAAATCTATAATGCCCCACTGCATAGTCGAGCGTCACAATAGGCGCTTGTTTGCAAACCGATCAAATATTCTATATAAATATAAAATGTCGCAATTGTTGCTCATACGCCAGGTAGTAGTACGTTGCGCTGCCTAGCTAGCTATCAAGCATTTCCATAATTAATAAATCAGCTTTAAGCTTTGGCCGCAAAAGCCCAGCCCAGCCATGTTCAGCTCAGCGACTCAACGTGACCCAGTTTGGCTTCGCATTGGCCGGGGCAATTAACTTGGCCCATGTGAATCAATCCCTAACAATCTACCTACCCCATGCGCTCGGGGAGTTGTTAAGCTGGAACAAAGCCAAAGGCTCGGGACATTCTGTATCATTAATTTTAAGGTTGCATATGCTTGAGCTCGGCAGGAGGTGCACTAAGCTCGGTGATCAGGTATACGCCGCGTAACACCTGATGATGACTGACTGCAGCAAGAAGGTTAAGGTCAGAGTGCCGAAAGAGAGTACAAATAATTCATGGAAATTTATATTAGTATATATAGTAATTATACACTATATTTTTTTTTTTAATATGCTCTATCTTGTAGAGATGGGGTTTACCAAAAAAGTATTTCATTAGTCATATGAATATTGGGTTGAATTTAATATGTATTTCGACTGGCAATGTTAGAACCGGGTAAAGTATATATTCCTAAGGGATAAAACTTACCAAAAACAATTTTTTTTAATGTGATTATGCAGTATTCAATATTTATTTGCATTTAATAAATATTTTACTAACAATGCTTGAATCGAGTAGAGTATATATGCTTAAGGGATAAGACTTACCAACTAAAAAAAAATAATATATATATATATATATATACATATACTCTTCTTCTTTACGAACGTATGAGCTCGCGCTCTGCTTACCGCGCAGTTGCTCCCATGGCTGAACTTTGGATGCTTATAACTCCATTTTTAGATGGACGATCGGCATGAAACTTTGGGATTTTCAATTTCTTATGGGTTCAGGTTGATTCACATGAATATGTGAGTCAGTTAATCAGGTTCATTCTGGATTAACTTAGGTTTCATTGATGGGTTTCTTAAGTATTAGGCTATCTTGGAGTCGAGCAGCTTATTTATTTGACTATATTTACTAATCGGGCCAACTATTTGCACAATTATTCTGCTTATATCTTTGACTTATTGCATAATTGTACAAAGTGCCGGGTATGTGCTAGTCGAGCAACTCTAGACTTTGGCCGAATGTAATCTATAGCAAATTAAGTAACTGAAAGCTGTAAAAAAATATATATAAATATAGTTCTATAAATATATTGAACCACATTTACTATTTGGGCCAATTGTCTATCAAACAATTACCAAATATTACCAATTAATTTTTTATAAATTGTATAAATTTTATTGGCATATTTGATTGTTGACATTTTTGTATAAGAGACCGGGTCGGGCAGTTCTCGATTTTAAGGTTACGAAATATATATAAATATATTTGAACACATTTACTATTTTGGCCAATCGTATATCATCCATTCAATTTGATTGCATTTCTTGTATAAGAGGACGGGTATCTTGGTAGTTGAGCAGCTCGCGACTTCAGCTCAATGCAATTTGTAGCAAATGAAGTAACTGAATGTTATAAAATATATATTGATTTTTTGATTTGTCGCTCCTTAAGTTGCGTCAACGAACTAGTCGCTTGTTTTTGCACAAGCTTAGTTTATGGTTGGCTTTGGCTTTTTATGATGGGGAGTTCTGGGAGTTAGGCACATGTGCGCAATATCGCATTATTTTCGTTTGTTTTTTTCTTTACAGTTGCCTTTCCGTTAGCTATTTAACTTGTCGTTTAACGGCAATTTAATGGCCTTATTGTTCTGTTGTTGCGCAATAAATCTCGCTCGGCTAAGTCTAAGTCCAGCTAAATAAACTATGCACTGTACGTAAAGGTCCCTCCCCCCTACTCTGACGGGCTTCGGTCGTCTCGCTCGCCGCAGTCCTTTGGCCGTAGCCCATTTGTTTTACTCCTGGCCAACTCGATTTGCATGCAAATTGCGTATAAATCCTTGAGTCGTTGCTGCTTTGGTCCTTGCTTTAAAGTGGGGCCGTTGCATGGACTCACGACTCACGAGAGCACGACTCACGACACGCATCATTGACAATAGCTGCCCCAAAGCGTGGCACGAACTTTTATTTCTTTATATATATTTTTTTTATCTTTTCTCCTTTTTCTTTTTTTTTGTTTTGGCTATCGCATCCCGTTTGCGGTCATCTAATGGCCGAAGCGTTTACTTTTAATTAAAAATTTCTTTTCGGCCAGCCAAGAATGAATTAATGAGAAATGGCATCGCGCACACGCTGAGTGCTAACAATTCAATTTCGCCAGCGCTTTCAATGTTGATATTTGTCCTAAAACTTTTGGCAGATGCTGCCGCCAACCACGCTTAATTAGTGTGCCCACACGACCTGGCCGAAATTCCAGCTCGAGCCGCAATGATAGCAATGCAGTCCGGCACGTCACGGCACGGCACGGGACGGCACGGCTCTGTCCGGCCCGGAATGTGGCCAGTAGAGTGAAAGGAAAATAACAAATTTTTAATGATATTGAGTTTGCTTTGCCTGCTCTTATCATCTCCGGAGACTGTTCAAGTAGTTGAGACAAGCACCGCGAGGCTGAAACTCTTGAGTTTGCCTCAGTCTCTTCTGGGGTAGCACAGGCAAACAGGCTTGACTAAATCGTATATAGGATCTAGACTCTTCCAACGATTTTTGACTAACTGAATGCGATTCTGAAATTAGAATCTGTTTTATAATAATTGCATTTTGAAAAGACAGCTCTTCCACAGCATCTTTTGGTGTTCATTTGTTTAGTAGTTAGATATATTTCTACTACTATTCATATTACTACTTCTGTTGCTAGTATTTCCAATATTGCTATTGCAACTTTCTACTACTTCTAGTACTACTCCTATTTCTTATTCCTATTACTACTACTCATACTACAGCTCGTCTAGATACTACTGCTACTACTACGTCTACTTCTACTTATCTTAATATGAATTATACTTCTACTTTTACTACTACTCCTACTAATATATATATATTACTACTACTTCTACTACTACTATAAGTATAAAATAAGCTTACTACTCTTACTACTACTACTACTTCTATAAGTATTATAAAATAAGCTTACTACTTTTAGTATTACTATTTCTACTACTACTTCTACTACTACTTCTGCTACTACTTCTGCTACTACTTCTGCTACTACTTCTGCTACTACTTCTGCTACTAGTTCTACTACTACTTCTACTACTACTTCTACTACTACTTTTACTACTACTTCTACTACTATTTCTACTACTACTTCTACTACTACTTTTACTACAACTTTTACTACTACTTCTACTACTACTTCGTCTACTACTTTTACTACTAATACTACTACGACTTCTACTACTACTTTTACTACTAATACTACTACTACTTTTACTATTACTACTTTACTACTACTACTACTTTACTACTACTACTACTTTTACTACTACCACTTTCACTATTACTACTACTACTACTTTTACTACTACTATTACTCTGATTTCTACTACAGTTTTCTACCACTATTTATACTATGATTTCTAATAACATTTCTACTATTACTACTTTTACTTCTACTGCTGCTTCGACAACTACAATTCAAGTCATTATAATATTACCACCACTACTACATCTACTACTAAAGCTCTTTCTCTTCTACGACTATTTTTTCTATTACTACTCCTTATCCACTTCTACTACTACTAGCGTATTGCCTTTCCTTACTATTTGCACCATCTGTAGCTGCTGCTCCTTGACCTGGCATACGTTTCGGAATCAAGTTCTTAACGTATTGTCGCTGGATCTGCCTTAAGGTGTGTGCATATTTAACCACACTGTGTTTCAATGGGAATTTCTGATTCGCCGCTTCTGTTGAGCGAGTGCCTCACGTATCACGTGTTGCTTGTCGGTTCCTATGCTCCACCGATTCATGTGTTCGCTATGCATTATGCATGCAAAGACATCGCCATTTCAATGGCAGCTGACAGCAGTCGAAATATAAAACAATAAGCAGACAAACAGAGCGACCTGGCCTCTCGCATAGTGCATTAAGGTGCAGCCAAAAGCCATTGTGTGGCTGACTAATTGTTCGGTGACTACACCACAGGGTGTGTGAGTGGTTCAGGTGCTTGCAAGTGGTTGCACGCCTGTCGTTTCTGGTTAGTTAGCTGCCGATGGCTCTTGCTGTTGTTGGCGGTGGCTTGGTAGGTCACAGGATGTATGCTGCAGGTTGTAGGTTGACGTGTTTGTTGATGTTTTTTATTTTTTTTTCCACGAACTGGGGTTATTTTTAGTTGCCGAGTGCAATTAGGGCTTAAAGCTTCTGCGACAATAACCAACAGCAACGACAGGCAACAATACGTTTTGGTTATTTCCGTGCAAACAGTCCAAGTCCAAACTCAATGCCAAGCACTAAAGGTTAGATGTCAAATATCAGGCATTCTTTGTTCTATACATAAACACATGCCAAAGACACCTACACACAGTTGGCATGTGTGTGGGAATTTGATTTTGCATTGATTTTCCTATCGATGGCATTGAGTGGACGAACGCAAGGCTAAGATTTCGCCAGCTGATGTCGCTGATGTATTTGTGGCTCTTAGCTCTTAGCCATTTATTATAAAAATATGGCTGTCTTTATAATTGACATGCGATGCATTTCCTGTAATTTAGGATAAATATACATGTGTATATATATGTATGTATATACCATATAAATTTAGCCTGAAGCGAATGCTGAAGCGCAAGCAAGAAGCATACGCTCTGAGTATGAGTCGTCAAGGAGCACCAATGAGTGTCTGAATTACAGGGTATACATAGTTTTAACTTAAGAAATATCTTTTAATATTTTGCCTCATTTATAGCAACTGCCATTAGTAATTAAATTACAGGGTATATAGTTTTTTAGCCAACCAACAAACGCTCTTTCCCATGCTCAGCTTAGCTTCTTTCAAGCAAATTGCTCTAGCTATAAAATTACGCATACGCTCCATGGTGTGGCTATAATAAGACGAGTTACATACTTTATTAGTACTTATATTATAGGGTATGTGGATTCATAGCCAATCAACAAACGCTGTTTTCTATGCTTAGCTTAAGTTATGTCTGTAAGTGTAACCCAGAGTGGTATGATAAGTTATGTATACCCATTTAGTGAGTGCATAACTTACAGGGTATACCTTTTTTGAGCCAAAGAAATTTTTTGCCACGACAAACGCTGCCTTATATGCTCATTTGATCTCATTTAACGCAATTGCTATAAAATTACGTATACGTTCCATGTTCCGAATCAAAAGCCGAGTACTTTCAGTTCAGTAGATCAGTAAAAGCTTGAATTATAGGGTATACATTTTACATTTTTTTAGGGTCAACAAATTACTACAAATACTTATTCACAGACCTTGCTAAGCGTACCAAGTTTAACTCATACAAATTAAATGCTTTAGCTAGAAAATTACGCATACGCCTCGTGTGTGCGTTTCCTAGAATCGCCCAACGAACTATATACCCCCAAGCGACTGCCTGAATGGCATGTTTTTTTATTTAATATTACATATTTTTAATCTAAGAAAAACAAAGTTTTTGTAGCGGCAAATATCTCTCGTTATACTATGTTTACTTCAATTAAAGTAAATGCCATAATATTACGCATACGCCCCATGCGCAATTCCCACAATCATATAGCCAGCATTTATTTGTATGATGATGACAATGTGTGTGTGTGTGCGTGTGTGTTGTACTATTTACAGAGTATACACATATTTGTAATCAAAAGAACACACGAATTGCTTATTATGTGAAGTGTGCAGCATATGCTGTGTAACTAGAAAATTACACAAACGTCCCATGTGCAACGCCTCGAATGATTTGGCTAGTTAACACTGCGGCGACAGCAGAATTAAGCACATAATTACAATTGACATTTACTTGGGGTTGCTCTTTCGTCTCTACACATCTCCAACACGCTCTCACTCTTTATGTTCCACTCAGACCTGTCTCTCTCTCTCATTTTGTTTCTTTCAAACTTTTTTTTTTGGCTTTTTTTTTGGCATTTTGTGTCGCATTCACGTTGCTGCCAGCAACCTGCGACTGCAACTAATTATGAATTTTAATTAATTCTGGCATGCGACTACTTTGTTGACTTGCAGCAGAGAGTGAGAGAGAGAGAGAGAGGTGCACAGAGACAAAGCACAGCACTCAGCACTTTCATTCTTATTGCTTGTGTTGTGCTCCGAGTGGGCCGTCAAAATCTCTGCCATCGGCCATCGGGCATCTGCCAAATTGCCTCATTGACCTCCACTGGGTTGATTTCTTGAGTTCAGTCAGTTACACTTACAAATGGCGCCCAGCTAGCAGCTGGAAAACAATTCTAAATATGCTTTCAAATGCGTGGGGGAGTTCTCCTCTCCCGCTCAGCTGGGACTTCTTCTTGTGCTTCTTCTCTTGTTTGCTAAGCGCATTTTGTACAAGATTAAAAGCTCTTTTTCCATTACAATAATAATAATAATAAAAATAATAATAATAAAACCAACAATATTTATTTATTGTACTTTGCTGTTGCTGCTGCTGCTGGAAATTTTAGCTGTTTACATTTGCATACCCTGAAATGATGATATTAACCATTTGGGTTGCTGAGTTTGAGACTTTGTTTTAACTGATTTATATTTATAGATTTTTAGATTCAAGATAATCGCTTTATAACACATAGACTAGTGTCTAGTGGATTAACTTGTATTAAATATGAATTCTTGAAGTTCGCTGGGTAAACACTGCATTATGTCTAGGAGAAAGGGAGCTCTATTGCCTGGAAGAAGCATTTGCGCTAAAGATTACAGTAAAACGACTTCTAATATATACATATATGTCTCTCCCACTTTCTATATGTCTGTAACCCAACCTATCTCTCTTGTTCCCTGAATATCTCTAGCTCTCTTTAATTCTCTTCTTCCATCCGTTTCTATTTCCCTATACATCTCTTTCTTTATTTCTTCTCTCTCTCTCTATCTCCATCTTCCTCTGTCAATTACTCCATATCTCTCATTTTAGCTCTCCCGCTATTCTTTTCTATCTTTCTCTCTTCCCCTCCCTCGATCGGTTCTCATCACACTCTCCATCCCTCTATATAGATTTATATGATCTCTAACTTCTCTTTCTCTCTCTCTCTCCCTCTCTCTTGCTCTCTACATATATCTCTCTATTTTCCCATACGTTATATTTTTATATTTTCTCTTTTTCTTTCACTCTCTCTTTCTCTATCCCTTCATCTGTTTCTTTTTTCCGCTGAGTTTTCTGCTTCTCTGCCTTTGTGTCTCATTTTCTTTGTCTTTCTCTATATCTATATATCTCTCGTTCTCTCTTTCCCAACTGCATTTCCCTCTCTGCAACTTTTTCCAATTGTTTAGCTATTCTACAGAGTATCTGCCCATGCTACCTTATCTAAGATCTACGCAAATACAATGAAACCGAGATGCAATGCAATTGCGAACGAGTCGAAGCCAAGTTACGAAAAATGTTTGTCAATTGGTTAACAACATTGTGGCCACCAAATGCAACTGGACTCAGAGCTCAAAAGCCGTTGAAAAGGAAAGCAAAAAAAAAAAAAAAAAGAAAATAAAAAATAAAATTGCATTGAATCGACCGGAACGTGGCTGTGCCGACATTTCCACTGAAGCCCAAAAGAGCCAAAATGAAAATCGCCAACAAAAGCAAAAAGTATGGAGGAAAAAGAAAATATATATATATGTATATGGCAAGTGCAACGATTGCAGTTGGGCGTATTCGGTTGCGTAATGCTGGTTTGGGATTGGATAGGCACAGCGTGAACATTAGGGGCATTCCATTGATGACATTTGAATTACGAGTTCATCAAGTTGTTGAATTAAAGTTTATTTAATTCATTTCAAATTAATTTTAATGAGCAAAGACATGCAGTAGTAGCAAATATGCATGCTTAAACATTATTAACGGTCATACAGAATGGGTATTTCGTTTGTGCTTGCACTTTATGGGCAGCGCATTGAGAATAAACTTGCAGCTGAACAGCTAGCTAAATATCCTAGACACTGGCTAGATGTATGTAGATGTATGTAGTTTAGTGTATTGCTATATAACTCAATTTGTTTCAATTAGTGGATTATCGATATGTCATGGAAGATTCTTAGACTCTATAGCACAGTTAGCTCCAAATCTGGGCTAATGAATAGATCTGAAAGCCAGCAGAAATATTTGACATCTATTCTCATTTATATCTTTTTCTTTTCTTCAGTATTTTTAGTTTTCTTTGGTAAACTTTTCAGAGTCTAACCTGGAGCTGCCTCGCTCTACTCTTGTAGGAATCGCTTATTCTATAGAGAAGATACCACCGAGATGTATATATAGATGTGGTATATAGATAGCACCGAGTCTCATAAGCCTCATTTAACACCAGTCCATCCTTGAAGCTCTTTATTTTGCACAATTTGAATTTTGTTTAGTAAAGATTGCATTGCAGAGCTCCATAGATCTATTCCTTAGAGCAATATTAAAACGGCCATCATTTTACTCTTAAATATTTATTTTATATACATACTATATATAGAGAGTTATATACATAGTTTATCAGTTTCACGCAGCATTCATTTCATATATGCCTTTCCACACGATATACAACATTTACAGGGTATGCGGCGAACAGAACACTTGAACAAACTTTTGGACTTCACTTAAATTTGCACGAATGCTGAATTGCAACATTTTCTTTGACTCCCTTTGGCATGTTTGCCTGACTCATAATCCAAATGAAAGCTGATGCATTTCCTTTCAATTTTGTTCCTTTCTTTTTTTTTTGGGTATATAAATTGAAGTCTTGCTTAATTAGCGGCGCCTACAACATATGCAAATTTCTGCAGCTGGACGTGCTTGGGCATATATTAAGCTGAATCGATAGACTATATACATATATATATATATATCATTCAGTTAGCTGGACAGAGAGAGCGTCGCACCTGTAAGCCGTTGCAAATTGCTTGAATTTTTGGATTTACAAAAACTCTATCAAATTTCATTGCATACTCTCAGGCGCCGAGGCAACACAATGCCTTATACAATGTGTGCGTGGGCATACGTCTGCACGTGTGTGTGTGTGTGTGTGTGCGTGCTATAGCCTTTTGTTTTTACCAACTGCAGTGTAGCATAACTTGCCCTTATCTGGCGTTAAGCTCGATATGTCCGCACTCTGACCCCATGCCAGGCAAAGCCTGCCTACATATGCACATGTGTGTGCGTGTGTGTGTATCTGTGTATATGTGTATGCGTGCATATGAGTTTTTGGTATGCATATCTCCCCTTTGCCCCATTTCAGCTGAGAGCATATCAAACATTTCAAAAGTTGTTATTACTGTTCGGGTGGGGCCAGCTCGTATTTGCTGGCGCTTCATCAACATGATGAACGCATGCAGAGCTGACAGACAGACAACATGACAGACTCTGTGACAGGCGGACACAAGCTTCAATCATATTCAAGGCAGCAGCAAGCAGTTGAGTTGTTTGAATGTGAAGATAAATTTCAGATTGGATGGATTGGTAGATAGAAGAAAATTTAATTACAAAAATTTATAAAAATAAATTTAATAAAATATGCAAATTTTAAAATTAAAGATTAAATATTATGAATAAAAAAAAAATTAAAAATATATGTAAATTTTTAGCTTAAAATTAAAAAAAAAAAAATAAAACTAATTATTAAAAATAATTACCAATGATAATAAAAAATTTTTAAATTCTTGAAAATGTAAATTAAGATTGATAGATATTTAAAATAGTTTATTAAAATAAATTTAATATTATATAAGGAATTTTTACTTCAAAATTAAATAAAATAAATTAATAATAAATATTAAAAATAATTAATAATAATAAAAACGTTCAATGCTTGCAAAAATCCAAATTAAATTTGATAGATATATTAAATTTAAAAGAAAATTATTTCATTTTAATAAATTAAATAAAATAAATTAATAATCAATATTAAAAATAATTGAAAAATAAAGAAGTTAAAAAAATTTGCGAAAATCCAAATTCAATAAAATTTATAATTAAAATTTTATATTTTAATAAATTAATAAATAAGAGAAATTAGTAATAAGTATAAAAAAAATAATAATAATAAAAAACTTTCATTGCTTGCAAAAATCCAAATTAAATTTTATAGATAATTTTTAAAAATTATTAAAAAATTTTCAAATATATGAAAATTTTTAGTTAAAAATTAATTAAAAAAAAAAAAAAATAATAAATATGCAACAAATTATGAATAATACTATAAATAATAATTTTTGTTGAATGCTTTCCAAAAAATCCAAATTTGATAGATAGATCAAGTACTTCAAGTGCTTTAGTTATTTCTCCAAGTGTATTTGCCGTCTTGTTGACATAGCATTAAATGTTGAAGCACTGGAAGCATGCTCAGTGCTTAGTTAAATGACGCATGCTGATGCTGATGCTGAAGCTGATGCTGTTTCTTTTTGGATGTCGATTTTTTGTGTGCTTGCTTTTGGTCCTTTTACCTCTGCTTTGGACACACACACACAGATATGTATATTCATATGTATATGCACATGTATATGCACACCTACACAGCAACATTTGTCAATTGCTCTCAATGCCCAGGGACACAAAACTGGGAACGTGACTGAAATGTACTCGAAATGATGAGCAGAAACTTAACTGACAATTGAAGCCGTCTCAACCCGAGCGCATACGAATAATTTTCTTGCTCAGCTCAATGCTAAATGCTGACATTCATATAATTACTGTAGCTTTAATGTATAGAGCTAAGAACTGTTTAAGCTTGAGCTGGATTATACGCTAAGACTCGAATCGCAGCATTGAAGCTTGTAATTCCATGCAATACATTTTCATATGTTCCTTACAGTCACGAGAGTTTGATTTCAATATACTGAAATATGATTTATTTAGGATAGAATCTTGATTTCGTGGCTAATATTATCTGAGAGTATTGGCATAAATTAAAGAAGAATACTTAAAAATATATTTCTGTAACGGATTGCTGGCTGGCCAGAAAGTAGAGTTTAAGTAATTCGGAAATGTTTCCTTCATTCGTAATTCCGTTTGCTAGAAGCAACCTCTTTCTTGGCTTGTCGATTTGTATTCCGATTTACTCCGGAACTGAATTAAGATTTTGCATCACTTACAAAGCGTTTTCCAATAGCATTCGTTACTTTTGCTGTATTATATCCTGATGCACTGCAGTTAAGGACTTCAACATTTGTATATAAACTTGGTTCAGCTGACACTTTTAACCACAAAAATAAAAAGTCAATTGAAAACTTGTTATTCTCCATAAATGCGACAGTCACGCCTGGCGCACAATTGTGTACAGAACTTTTCACAATCATGACAATCATGACAATCATGACAATCATGACAATCATGACAATTTGATTATATGCATCAGTGGCAATGGCAGTGCATTAGGCGCGACAAACAATAACTTCCTGTGGTTGTAATGCTGTTTCGAGCTCATGGATTATCCTCACTTTGAATGCGATAAATCGGGTTACTTATGTAGCCATGCAACCAAAAATTAGTTCCTTGACTATGTTAGTCATATGAGGAGACGCAATGCTCAATAAGCTTGGGAGCAATGGCCCATGCATATCTTCCGAGATATCTCTTGGTATTCAAAAATTAAGCAATTGAAATACCCTTCTCAACCCTCAATCAAAATGCCTTCATTTATTCACTTTCTCTCTCGAGACACACCTACATTTTGATATATACACCTATTGCAGCACTAGCTCTCACAGATCCATATCCAGATCTATAGCTCTTATCTACTTATGCAATTAGCATACTCTCTCCATTGCCCACATCAAAATGTAGTTCCGAGTGGGTTTAATCCAGTCGTCGTTGGTCGTTTCAAGCTCCAATCTTCGCTCGTCTGTGCACTTTAAGCCGGATTACCATTTTGAGCCATGGCTCGCACCATAATCGGCTTACACCGGGCTATTAAGCGCATCAAATGGATGTCCTCAAACGGCAGCGCCGTGCAGTAGGCAACAGTTTTTTGCTGTTGTATTTAGTTATTTATGTTTTTTGCTTCAATATGTCATATTGAGCTGTCAGTTTTTTGGGGTCGATATCTCAATCAATCCATATACATACATATAGCCTGGCCTTTATCAATTTCAGAACTGACAGTTGTCATGCGAAATTCTTATGATATGCCTATACAACATGCATATGTCCGCTGGGAGCAGCCTTTGCTCGCTTCGCTATTGATATATGAGCGGACAAAACATTGTTTTTATTCTTATTATTATTTATGTATTTTTGTTTTTGAATGAAGGTGAAGGTAGTAGAGAGCGTGGCCGAATAGTACGATGAGCTGTTTTGATATAGCTAAGTCCGTCTGACTGTCCACATGAGATACAAAGCTGACATCTTAAAAATTTTTATTCATTTGTTTATCATTTGCAGTTCGAGCTTATTACATTTTTTAACCGCTTGACCCCTTTCCTTGTTATCGATAATAATCGATACATGTGTTTATACTAGTATGGACTTGTGCTTTAGCATATAGATAAATATTGATATTACCTGTAAGCTCTGAAAATTTGACATAAAAAGATCGTCTAGAAGAAAAGATATTCTATAATTAGATTCTCATAGTAAAGCCCTGGTACAGTGCAAGCGCAGTCGCTGCGCAATAAGCAGAGCGTCTGCTCAGCTATTGTTTCTTAGGGAGAAGGAAGCAGTAAAAAGAAGTAAAAAGCAGCATTAGTAATTGGAAAAATCAGGATTTCAGGAAAATTTCCTAGTCGGATATTCTCATTTAAAGTCCTCTAACTAAATCAGCAGCTTTGCAGTGAATTTGTGATATTTATATATTTCTTTAGGAAAATTCTTAGTATGTTTATATATCTCCTAGCTCTGCTAGAAAAATCAGCTCTTCAGGGCATTTCTAAGTCGGATATTTCCCGCCTGCAGCCCTCTGGATCGTGCCTTCAATTTTTTTGTTTGGTACGCAGCTCCCAAAGGAAAAATGATATATTGACTTTGTACCTTTCATTTGCATTTTTATTTTTATTTTCATTTTATTACATTTTTCACTTTCATTTTCATTTGAAAGTTATTTGCCTGCCTTTTTTTTTTTGGCTAATGCATATGAAATGTCATTTTGAACTTTCGTGTCTCAATTTGAAATAAGTTTGTCTCAATTTCAATTGTGACAACGATTGATGGAAACAGAGAAGCGAAAATAGCTTTGTTGCTTTTAGCTGTTAAATGCAGTATTGGCTCTGAGAATTTGAGAGCTGTTTCTCTTATATGCAGGCAAAAATGAGCAAATCTTTAAAAATTATCTAGAGTCAGTATTTTAAGAATGTTAAACTAACTAAGGGAAATCAGTCCTTAAAGGAGTAAAACGCGGATTGCTAATCGCAAAACAATCAAACGAAGATAGAAACGGAATAAACAAAAATCTCCTGCTCAGAAGAAGAGTGTGTGTATGCATATTTTTCTGTTTCTCTCTTGGGTACAATGTGAGAATTGACGCGCATAACTTTTATTTTCGAGCTGTGATGCATATGCATTTTTGGCTATAAGTGATTTGCTATGAGCAAAAACTTAAAGGCATAATTCAAAGCGTGTAACATTTAGCTATCTTAGATTAGGCATAAATAGATGTGTATACAAATTTCTATATGTTTATACAAATAAAAAAAAAGTATATTAAAATTAATATTTATAGTAAAGCTAACATAAACTCAAGACGTTGCTCCTCCTAGAACAGTTAAGCTCAGCTACCTCAGCTCCCTCAGCTCTCTCAGCTCCCTCAACTCAGCTCAGTTTCTCTGGGGTTGAGTAAGTCCAATGAATTGTAGAAATATGATCAGTGAATCGATTATAAAGAAAAACATCTGTAAAAAAAAGAGGGATTTACTAAATTTGAAGCACATATATTTCGCTTAAGCTCACCCCGGCCAATGTCTTCAGATTCAGATGGTAAATGCCGCAGACTTCGAACTGTACCGAGTTCTGCATGATCTGCAGCGAAAAGTCTTCCGTTTGCTTGCGTGCGATTGCTTTGCGTGCCCTAATCCCATTTCCGTTTCCGTTTCCGTTTGCGCTTCCGTTCGCTAGCTGCCGCCGCCATTAATCAGCACCAGCAGCTGTCGTGACTGCGAAGAGAAATGTTAAAATGCTTTAGCCTTGCTTAGCCTCGAGTCTCGCATCAACTTACGCGCTGGACACAGCTGTCACAGACGGCGCACAGTGTCCAGATCTTGATGATTGTGGGCAGTACAACATAGACGGTCTGCCAGAGCAGCAGCCAGCTGATGTTCATGGTTGTCAGACGCCACAAAATGATGTACGCATAGCAGACGACAATGAAGTCACCTATGCAGAGCACGTTCATCAGCAGCACCGACAGTCCATAGAGCCGAGAGAGTTGCCGTGTCAGACGCACAATGTGAGCATAGTTGGTGCGCAGCTCGAAGCTGCTGCTGCGGCCGTGCAGCTGCTGCTGCAGCGCCAGCAGCTTACCATCGATTCGCACCACCATTAGCGACGTTTGCAGGTAACGCGCCCGCACCGCCTGCGTCGTGTATAATTCTCGCAGATTGGTCAGCAGATGTTGGCCCTGGCTTGCCAGGAATGCGACTCTGGTCACGGCGCAGGCCACGATGAGGCACTCGAGGGCCACATGCAGGCGCAAGTTGAAGCCCGTCGATGACGGAACACCAACGTCAGGCAACTGGGCCAGCAGTCGACGCTCACGATTACGCAGCAACAGCGCCTGCAGCACCATCAGCATGTGGGCCAGCAGATAGGCCATGCTCATGGCATCGATGATCTTGGTGTAGGTGCCAAAGTGCCGATGGTGCTGCCTCATCATCCAGTTGTGTTCAAAGTAACGCCACACCTGACGCACCATATCGGCCAACACCAGGGCCAGGTAGCTGCTCAGCAGCCGCTGCAGCGTCGACTTCTGGGCGCTGCAGGTGAGCGCCAGCACCCGGAAGTAGCCGGACAGAAAGCGCTCCATGCGGCTGCCCATGACTCGCTCAACTGAGCTCTGCGCTCGCACGTAGCTCAGCAAGGCAAAAATCGCGCCATGCATACATAATTAATTGGCTTTAAGACTATATCGTGCCAATTAATCCAAGTGGCTCACGTGGTCTATATAACTGTTGTAATAGATGTTTGATAATCAAAATTTTGTCATTTGCCATTTCGCTTTGTGAATTTCCCTAAACGTCTAAAATGTGCTAAGCTAAGAACATCTATCTTTGTCTTTCTCTTTTTCCCTCTCTTA
The DNA here is from genome assembly GCA_030914335.1 of Drosophila borborema. Taxonomy (NCBI): domain Eukaryota; kingdom Metazoa; phylum Arthropoda; class Insecta; order Diptera; family Drosophilidae; genus Drosophila; species Drosophila borborema. The sequence continues at coordinate 6,884,368 of JAUESP010000307.1, forward strand.
AAGAGTCTTTTATTTTATCTCTTCATTTTCTCTCTATTTCATTCAACCATTCATTAAATCATTCATATCATTCATATCATTCTCATTCTCATTCTCATTCTCATTCTCATTCTCATTCTCATTCTCATTCTCATTCTCATTCTCATTCTCATTCTCATTCTCATTCTCATTCTCATTCTCATTCTCATTCATTCCATTCTCATTCTCATTCTCATTCTCATTCTCATTCTCATTCTCATTCTCATTCTCATTCTCATTCTCATTCTCATTCTCATTCTCATTCTCATTCTCAGTCTCATTCTCATTCTCATTCTCATTCTCATTCTCATTCTCATTCTCATTCTCATTCTCATTCTCATTCTCATTCTCATTCTCATTCTCATTCTCATTCTCATTCTCATTCTCATTCTCATTCTCATTCTCATTCTCATTCTCATTCTCATTCTCATTCTCATTCTCATTCTCATTCTCATTCTCATTCTCATTCTCATTCTCGTTCTCATTCTCATTCTCATTCTCATTCTCATTCTCATTCTCATTCTCATTCTAATTCTCCTTCTCATATCATTCTCATTCTCATTCTCATTCTCATTCTCAGTCTATATATATATATATATATATATCTTTTTGTTTTCAGTGCTAACGGTGCTCAGTATCACCATCAAGTACAACGAATATGCGACAGACAAGGGCGGCAATATTAGCATACCCTGCATAGCACAGGGCAACATAATGTGGGTTAAGGAGAATGGCAGCAACAGCACCATTATACAGGTGATGACAGATCTTAGTGAATATACATATAACATCTATATCTATCTCTATATATAAATCATATTTTAATTATAATCAAACACTGCACATTATTTGCCTTTGCTTTCATATGAATGTCCTTCATAGACGGGTCGCATATTGGTTTTGCGCAATGTGAGCACCTCGGACAGTGGCATCTATGTCTGCTTTGCAACGGTGCCCGTAACAACAACAACAACAACAACTGCGAGACCAACAACGGCAAAGGCGGTGACCATGCCAGCAGCAGCAGCAGCAGCAACTACCTCAGCGCCGGAGCAGGAGCAGCAGCAGGAGCAGACAAAGGAGCTGGAGCTGGAGCTGGAGCCAACACAGCCTGTCCAGGTGGAGGAGGAGGAGCAGGCATACCAGGCATACCAACGCAGCAAACTAACCGTGCGCACCACACCTGGCCCCGTCACCCAGCTATACTTCAAGGCCTCCACCATATTGGGTTTTCTCATTTGGCGCTTCAACAAGACCCAATCCGGTGGCTATCCCGTGCGCAGCTTCACGGCTGAGTATCGCAACATCTCGTACCGTCAGCCGCCCTACAATGCCAGCTTTGAGCACGCGTGGAGTCGCATGGATCCCATCAACATAGCGCCCAATGTGGTGAGTATAGTTGGTGCCCGGCGAGTGACGCCCAACGCCCATACGGCCCCAATTTCACAAGAATCATTTCCGCTACATAATCACTTCCGAGTCACAGCGTCAAATGGAGGTCTATCGCCTGGCGCCCAATACCACCTACGAGTTTCGGATATGGGCCAACAATGAGCTGGGCAGCGGCACGGTGGTGACCACCAATGTGACAACATTGCCCGAGACCAAGGAGGAGGGTAAGCTTGGGTCATTTTGAATGCAAACGTCTGTCCCACAGCCAACACCAAATACAAAAGAATAGTCTTAACTCTAAATGCCTAAAATATATTTACTAATAATCAACAGAATTGATTTTGAAATGAAATCTTAGTTCTAGCTAGTTAAACATTCCGATAGTTCGATCTTGCTGTCGTGCCTATCTATCTATCTATCTGTAGAAATTGCTGTTATTTGGTGTCAACTGTACGTTGCGCAGGATCTATATGCTTATGTATATCCTGTGTGGCATTATCCTAGTAGTAATTATCTATTGTCTGTATACACCTTGATTTCTATCATTTCTGAGAGCACACACATACACACACACACAGACAGACAGACATATAGAGATGAAGTTTTTTTTTGTTGTTGCTCCAAGTATTTTAGTATCTGGTAATTTTGGTCGTTTGTCATCATTTCTCTCTTCTCTTATCTATCTCAATTATATATATATACGTGCTCGAGGACCGTGCAGATCTCATACGCCTTATTAAACCCGACTTAGATAATTTCGATCCGCGCATTTGGATAGTCGCCGTCAGCATAGTGCTCGGAACACTTGTGATATTAGCCATCGGACTCTGTATTGTGCTCTCTAAGGAGTGCTATCAGGCAACGCAAATGGGTACAGCCAATTCGCCAACAACAATAGCAAATAACTCTAACTAAACGATATGCATATATATATATATATATATATATATATAGTATATATATATATATATGTGTATATGTACATATATGCTGTACATACACGATTTATGATTTGGCTAATGTTGTTGTTATTGTTGCTCGTAATTTAACAAACAAAACAAAAAATTATAATAATAATGCAAACAAAGCAATTGCAACTGATTCGAAAATGCAAATTCCTTGCTTGTCATTGTCATTAGCATTGCCATTGCCATTGCCATTGCCAGTGTTGTAAAAAATGAAACTGAATCGAATGCTTCTTAATGGAATTCATGCACTAGAAAAAATATAGAGAAAAAAATATAGAAAAAAATATATTAAAAAAATGACATACACATATATAAAAAAAAGTTTATATACATATATAAACAAACTATATATACCATAAAAGTAAAATTATAAACAAATATACAGTGAACTCTCAGTTAACAAACACAATTCGTTCCAGCAGCTTGTGTTCGTTAAGCGAAACCTCAGCTTAAAGTATTTTGAAGATAAATTTCATTTAATCTCAAAATATTGAAAAAAAAAAAAAAAAAATACTAACACCCTGCAAGCATTTAGAAGACTATTTTAACAGAAATCGTCTTGAGGAGTCTTTTCTGAGTCGTGTTGATAATTTAAAAATTATTAATATCATGAGCGATCGAAAGAAGACTCATAAATGAGCATAATCTATATGCTCAAAATATGATTGGTTGAGTATACAAAAAACATATGATATATTAAATTATTATATTATAATATACTCGAAAAAGAGTCATAAATGATTAAAAAGACGAGTCACAAGCGACTCATCAGGAAGAGTCACGGCTAGGGTACCATTTTCTCCCTCACGGGGGAGTCATTCATGATAAGAAAATGAGCGCATATATGACTATTTTCGATCAGTGCGTGACTCATAACAGACTCAATTATGCTCACTTAACATCAAAAATACTTGCAGGGACGATCCATGTTTAAGTTTCTTTGCTTAACACAGTCAAACATTTTGCATAGCATAAATGTTAGCAGTTTTTTTTTGTGCGTCAAGCAAAACTTAATTTCCCAAAAAAAAAAAAAAAAAAAAAAAAATCCCATTTTCAATGGGTTCAGGGTATAATAAAAAGAACAATGTATTTGTTAAACGAGGTGTTCTGTATTTAAAAAATATGTATTATATTCTATATGCAAATATAGTGCCTGAACTTCATTAATGAGCTTCTTTTCTCTGCTTTTTTTCTGTTTTATTTTATTTTATTATTCTTTTTTATTTTATTTGCCATTATTTCCATGCATAAGCTTTGGTTTCATGCATACATGAGCTTTGCAAATTTGTATTTGTTGTCGTTGTTGTTGTTATTGTTGTTGTTGTTGGTGTTCGCTTTCGCCTTGTTTTTGGTGTTTGATTTATGCTTATTAAATATGTAGATATATGTATATATATATACATATATATATCACAAATATATACATACCTCTAGTTGTAGCTACTCTTAATAACTATCATTAGCTGCAAAGCCAATATATAGTATATATGTACATAAAACTCAAAGCGAACATAGAGCCAGAGAGTTCACGCTTGTTATTATTATTATTTTGTTTTTTGTTTGCTTATTAATCATAGATAATATAAAATGTATATATGTATATATAAATATGCATATATACATATATGTATATCAATTTATAGAAATTGCAGCCTAGCTCTATGCATATACTAAATATATTTTAAGTAAATAATTATATTTAACTGCAAAAGGATAAAAACAAAATCGAAATGCGATTCAATTAATTTAATGTTCAATTCAATTAAATTTTGTTAATAACGTAATCAATTTCAATTATCAACAATGCTGAAAGTGGCAGTCGGATGACATCGACTGCATAATACTCGTTCGTATTTAGCTGACGAAATTTGTAGCTCTTGCTCTTGGTATAAACTATAGTATTGTCTTCCGATTTACAATGCCCCCAAGAGGCATGATTATATATATACATCGTAACGCCGGAAGTTTAAAAATACTTCAATAAAATATTAAATTTTGTAAAACCGTAAATATATAGTTTATACCGTTACCATGCTATATACACTATCTATATATGTATATGTTTTTAAACTTGGGTTCTCTGCAAGATTATATAAACCAAATTTCAAATTTCTTCCACTAAAAGTTATCTAAAATACAACCAAATTTATACTAGACCCTATATAATCGAGATTCGATAATCTGAATAGTAAGTAATGTGCCAAATGGTAGGGATTTAGTTTGATAGGTTTACAAAAATTGTCAAGGTCTTTCCAGTGGGCGTTTATATATCCACTATATATATTTTATGTTGGGTTATCAATGCGAGTCTCTATTTAGAATTCCAAGTTTCCAGCACCTTAAAGAGTAGCATTATTATTGGACTAGATATAGTATTATTCACACCGATTGGTATATAGAGGTGTTATATTTCAAGTTTCAAGTCAAGTCAAGCTTGAAAATTTAAATGGACAGACAGATGGGTACATGGACGGACGGACAGTCAGATGGATAGACGGACGGACGACCAGTCAGATGGGTAGACGGACAGATAGTGAAATGGATAGATGGACGGACGGACAGTCATGAAAAGACGAACTGATGGACTGACGGACGGAAAGACAGACGGACGGAGCGCTGATCAGACGGCCACACAGATAGAAGTACGGACAGTTAGATGGTCGGAAAGATGAATAGCCAAGTAGATGGATAGACAAACGAACAGACGGATGGATGGATGTGATAGTGAAATGGATAGATGGACGGACGGACAGTCATGAAAAGACGAACTGATGGACTGACGGACGGAAAGACAGACGGACGGAGCGCTGATCAGACGGCCACACAGATAGAAGTACGGACAGTTAGATGGTCGGAAAGATGAATAGCCAAGTAGATGGATAGACAAACGAACAGACGGATGGATGGATGTACAATAGATGGATAAACAAATGAATGAACGGACAGTCAGATAAACGAACGGATGTACGATAGATGGAGGAACAGTACGACGAACATTGAATAGAACCAATATAGAGTATATAGGCCGCTTTATGAACGAGTATAAACTTAAGAAAATTGATGACTAGCAGCCATAAGCTGAACTAAATATATAATTCTCAATCAAAATAATTATTTAAAAATATTGAAAACTAAATGCCGTCTCTACGCAAGACCTCAATATATTAGCGACCAAAGTTTTTTAGCCACATCTGTGATAGACAACGAGCACAATCTCAATTCGCACCTAAGAACCATAAGTAGAGCTCTAGCAATATGCACTGAACAAGTAGGACAACCAATTTATACACATATTTCAAATACTATTGAGAAATAATAATAATAATCAAAGAAGCTTTAAGCCGTGACCAAAAGTGAAATGAAATATGAAACAAAGTACCTATATATGATATGATATGATATGTTAAATATATGGGCAACTTGGCAGCGTGTGATACGTTCGGTGATATATGATTTATGCTTTTCTGCCTTCCTCTGCTGTCACTTTGCTATTGAATTTCCATTTCGATTTTCAATTTCCATTTTCAATTTTCAATTTAAAATTTAATATTCAATTTAAATGTGTAATAAACAAATTAAGCAAATGTTAGTTACTCTATATATACATATATATTGATGTTGTAAACTATATACACACAGACATATGTTCATATATACTTACATATACATAAGTAGATATTAATGTTCCATTTTATGTGCTTTGTGTTGTGGCACGCCAATTAAATGTTTGAATCCTTATATAAAGAAAGTAAAATACATTGGAACATTCTCTAGAGTCTTGAATTGTTTCTTTTTTTTGTTTATTTGTATTTCAGTTAATGTGCTTATTGTTAGACATACATATAGTATGTCATATATGTACACACACACACACACACCTGGCTTGAGTTGAATTTACATTCAAAATGCAGGCACAAAAACACATATTACGTATACGTCGTGCCGGTCCATTATATATAGATATATGTACACATGCATATACATATACATATACATATACATATACATATACATATACATATACATATACATATACATATACATATACATATACATAGACATATACATATACATATACATATACATATACATATACATATACATATACATATACATATACATATACATATACAAATACATATACATATACATATACATATACATATACATATACATATACATATACATATACATATACATATACATATACATATACATATACATATACAAATACATATACATATACATATACATATACATACATATACATATACATATACATATACATATACATAATACATATACATACTATATATATATACATATACTATATAACATATACATATACATATACATATACATATACATTACATATACAAATACATATACATAATAACATTACATATACATATACATATACATATACATATACATATACATATACATATACATATACATATACATATACATATACATATACATATACATATACATATACATATACATATACATATACATATACATATACATGTATGCCTTGATATGAAAATATCATCTAAATTCAGTATTTTCAGTATTCAGTATTACGTATCCGCATCACAAATATACACACATACATATATACACCCTTTCACACACACCTTAATTTGAAAATATTATCAAAATTGTGTCAAATACAATTATTACGTATACGCCGCCTTCGCCTCGCTTTTGCCAGTTTATGAGCGCGCTCTCACTCACACACACACACACACACATTTATTCTATATACGCACATTAACACAATTACTGAAAAAATAAATTATAATAAAATAAAAGCAACTAGCAAAAAGGTAATGTAATTAATGTCAAATGATGTTTAATGCTATTTTTTCGTTCTACTCTTTCTCTATTTATCTCGATTCTCGTTCCATCTCTATCTCTCTATCCCTCTCACACTGTCTGTTTCATTTTCCAATATACGCACACTCGCCTTCCCTCTCTCTCTCTCTCTCTTTCTTTCTCTTTCTCCCTCATTTCTCCCTCTCTCTCTCTCTCTGTCTCTTTCATATTAACTCTAATTTCTATATCATGCTATGCGGCCTTGTAGAACTCAAAGATGGTTGGGACAGCATTGAGCTTATACCGAATATAATACTTAATCCCGGTTTCAGTGAATCCGACGGACCCAAGAGCGTGCCGCCATTTACGCGCACCGTCATCTTTGGCCACAATGGACAGCCCTATAATGATGATGATGACGATGATGATGACGAGGAGGAGGAGGATCAGGAGCCGACCATGGAAAAGTTTAAACGTAAAGTTTCCGTATTCTTTACAGGTCCCACCATCAAACGTATTTGAAAGTACAAAGTGCAATTTACTGGCTACGCCCGTTCAGATCTATCTAGGTTGTTGATTGTGCTACGGTTTAACCCATTATATATACATATATACACACACATACACACACATATATACATACATACATGCATACATCAGTTGGATGTACGTAGGAGCTTATCGTTTGTGCTGCAGGCGCAATAATTTGATTTTCGGTTTCATTCGCTTCGAACATGCTATGTTATTTACAGTTAATTGTTAAACAACATTTTTATAACACGAACTGAACACCCTCAATTGACTGCTACTACTGATAGCTCGATTCGTATCCAAAACTTTCAACATTTTCGCCCAGTTAAAGGAGAGCTCACTCTGTAGATAAACGTGAAAGATGTTAACAAAATATTGAAAGAAAAATATCGAAATGTTCAACATTTCAAGCTCATATGAATGTATTTTGGACACACACATACACACACACACACACACATACACCTACACACTTGTGTAATGAAATGACAAAAAAAATATTGCTGTGATATAAATTCAATTGAAGGACATTATAAAGATTTATTAATACTCGTATATAGCAAAATCAAATCTCGAACATGAACAGGAACACACGCATACACTGAGAGAAATTCTTAGCTAATTTTTGGTTTATCTAGTGATTTACAGTTACAAGCATAACTTACATAATTGCTGAACATAATTATTTCAAGTAAATAATATAAATATATTTGAAAAATATTTAAAATTTTTGAGTTTTTAAGCTTATGTTTTTTTTTTTTTAAATATATTTAAATTAATTTTAGAGTTTGGAAGTTAAAATTTTAAAACTCTAAAAAGATTTGCAACATAAAAAATAAAATAAAATATATATATTTAATTTTTTTTTTAAATTATAATAATTCATTAACCAAGCTGCTCGCAGTTTCTATATAATTATGATTTGTTCAAGTCAGATAATCAAAAAAAAAAAAAAAAAAAAAAGGAGTAAAAAAAAAACTTTAAAAACTGTGAATGAATTTTATAATTGAGCAAATATTTTGCACTGTAGCGCGCACCAAGAAATAATGAAGAAAACAAATATTATTAAAATATTATACATGTGTACAGTGTACATTAGTGTATAGAGAGTTATATAAACAATATGATTTCAGCATGTTAGGAAAGAGTTTTTTAAATATTTAACAAAAAATATTAATAAAAATAATAGTAAAAAATAAAAAAAATTGCCTTGCGCTACATAATTTACAGGAAAATAATAAATATATATATCTATGTATACATATGTATATATATAATAAATATAGCTAAATTGCTTCCAAAACTTTAGTAGAAACAAGCGAAAGCTAACAATGAAATTGTTATTGATTTTACCTTTAGAAGAAACACGTTCCGTTTTCAATGAGAGTTTTCCAATAAGCACAACAACATTGTATAAATATACTATATATATATGTATAGTGTACTATATATATGTATATATAGCTATGTACATTATGTAAATTAAGAAAGACTGTAGCTAACTGTTAACAGACATTTAGCCTGATTGCTATGCTTTATAACTTACTTAACTGACTTTCAGTTCAACATTGCTCTCGCCTTAAAGCTAAACAAATTTATCAGCAATACTTAAAAAATATCTTCAGCTGCACTTTCGGTTCATTTCCAAGAGATGTGCAAAGAGAGAGAGAGAGAGAGAGAGAGGGCGAGCGAGGTAGTGGAAGAGATAGAGCTAGTGGAGGTATCTTAAATACTTCTAGCTATATAGAGAGAAGCACGCTTGAGCCTTAAACTACGCTTTGAGATGTTTAACGTTCCGTATATGCTAAAAATAAAAACAAATAAATTAAAAATAATAATAAACCATATAAACATAACTAAATCTGTGGATATAGTACGTAATCATGTACATATAGACCCACTCAAGAGTTTCCAATTCCAATTAACTTCAAAGCTCTGATGCTTTCTGTAAATGACCATTAAACTATATTTAGAAAACAAAAAGCAAATGGATTACAATAACAAAGCAAATTAAAAAACAAGAAGAAGCAAATACAACACACAGACACACACACACACACCAACATACATGAACAAATATGGAAATAAAATGAAGTTTACACAAAAAGCAAGCGAATGCTTCAAGCGTTTTAAATCTCATTTGTTTTGTTTTCTTTTTTTGATTGTTTATTCAACTTTATTTAAGTAATTTATTTATACTCTGGGAGGTCATCATTAAGTTTACATTTCTTATCTGGGACAAAATGCATATACATATAATGAGAAGGAGTAGGGAGGACAACCATGTGGCAGGGCTCCATGGGATGGATGCCCAGTTCATTCGCGTTAGCGTCATTTAACGTAATATGTAAAAAAAAGCTTAGCTTAAACTTAAACGCACTTAATGAAAATTAGAGTGTCGAGCCGAGCCTAGAGCGCGGCGCTACACTCGCCAAAGTATTTTGCTGTCGAATCCGTAGCTAAACTTAACTTAAATCGTACACATGCACACACATATACATATACACATATATATGTTCACATATCATATCATATATTGTGAAGTGGGAATGCATTCCAAATCAAAACAAATCCAAACTGAACAAAATTCGTCGTGTTAGCCAAATGCAATGCGTCTTAGGTAATTACATTTGTTAGCTTATCAGCTATATATATGCACATACATATATGTATATATATATATATATATTCCATATTTATATTTTATAGAATTTTTTTAGTTGTAGCGAATTTTCTTTTCTTTTTTCTTTTTTTTTTTTTTGGTGTCAACATCTCAATAATGGGGTCTGTGTACGCCTACTCGCCCACTGCTAAACACTAATACATTTCATTAGCATCATCGTCATTATTATCATCATCATTATCGTCAATTTTCGTATAATATTCTAGTCCTTGAGCCTGTTGTCCATCTCACATGGACATTTCAGGCATTTTATTGTGCTTCAAATTGATCTGCACACTTTGGGAGAACATCTTGATGATGCCATAGTTATCATTGGTATATACCCTAAGAAAACTCGGCACATTCTTGTTCAGAAGCTCGTGACAAAATTGTGGATACTTTCGAAATGCTGGCTGCTTATCATCCCACATGGACAAGATGTCGCAGTCATCGCTGCAAACATTACATAAAAAGAAATACCAGAGATCCATTAATAAAAGTAATAAAATTAATATAATCAATAGACTTACTGCACTTCATTGGTGCACTCGTCTAGCGATATGATCAAGTATTGGATTTTCAATTGTGTATACTGATTGTAGATATCAGATGATTGCTGGCGACTGTATACCGAGTAGACGTGCTCCGTGCGCTCACTGTGAAGTAGTTGAGGTATTATGTCAAATAGATCGAGAATGGACAAAACACTCAAAAACGAGACTTACGCCATTTGACGCATTTCGAGGTGTGCATGATTGACGATCGGCCGTCTGGTTGTCAAGTGCACGGTGCCAATTATTTCGACGGGGCCCGCGAATACGGCATCTCGTTCCGTATTCAATTTGATCCACTCGAGCATGCCCTCCAGGTCATCTGTCTGCTGACTGTAGCGCGTGGGAAAGTACTCCTCGCGTATATTCTGCAAATTAAGTTACATCAATTGTTATACATATCAGAGATTTTGTTAGCTAACCACCATGCCGGGATCGAACATGCTGAGCAGGAAGACGGCCAGCGAGACGGACCAGAAGACATTGCGCTGACGATGATACCAGATCTTGGAGCAGATCGTCGGCGCTATCACACAGCCCTGCGTGAAGCTAAGAAAGAACAGCTTGCGCACGGACAGACCAATCAATGTGAAGATCACCATCTGGATGAAGCTGTACATGTAATGCAAATTCAATATCTGAGCATTGATTGTGGGCACAACGGAGTCGCGGCGCACTGACGTCGCCGGACGGCGTTTGCCGTTGGCTGGCTCTTTGGGCTCCTTGGCTTTGGACGGTAATGTTTCCTCAGTTTCAGGTTCTGGTTTAGGCTCTGCTTCCGCTTCAGTTGTAGTTGTTGTCGGCGGCACTTCAGATTCAATTACAGTTTCCACTTCTGTCTTTGTTTCCTTTTCCTTTTCCGCTTCTGCCTTTGGTTGGCCTGCAGTTTCACTGGACGATGGCTCCTTGGCACACGACGATTCGCTGGCTTGTTCGCGCTCCTTGCGCTGCTTATCCCAATTGCGATGTATTTGCGCCTTGAGCCGCTTGATGTCCTGCATGAAATCATCGCGCTCTGGCGGCTGCTCTTGCTGCATTTTAGCCTTTTCCCGCTTGTAGCGCTCGTAGTCGTGATCACAGCTCTCGAGCATGGCAAAGCATTGCTGGAGCTGCTGTTCGGTTTGCTTGTTAGACATATCGCTCATGGACACATGATGCTCCTCGAGGAAATCCTCCAGCACGTAGTTGCGAGCACGCTCCCGTTGCTCTTGATTAGCCTTGGTGATGATGTTGTTCTTGCGCCACTTGCGAAAGAACGTGGCCAGCATGACGACGCCGTACATGCAATACGGCTTCACGATCAGCGTCTTGACCAGCTGCCACAGCTCCGACCAGGCGATCCGTTCATAGAGCGGATTGCATGCCGACAGATTTGTCACGAAGCTCACCTTCGTCTGCAGCATCCAGTAGGCCCACATGTCGCAATAGTGTATATACGTGTTCTCCTGCCAGTTCAGCAGCCCCGATCTGTTCAGCATGTCCACAAGTTTGCTCTGCATATTATTGGCGAACAGCGGCGCCAGCAAGAGAAACTTGAACGAGAAATAATCGCCTTGCTGCACATTGTTGGTCAGGAGACGATTACGCAATTGCCGGAAGAGCGTAATCACGAACATGCTGAGGGCTAGGCTCAGTTGCCAGGTGAATAGCAACTGGGTGTTGCCGTGTGAGATCAGAAAGGCCAGGGCGTTGCCCAGCAGATGTGACAGTGAATAGTCAAGGGCAAAGGCATTCGCCAGTCCCACGGGCATCGAGCATATATTCCACGAAGACATTAGTATGAATATCTGTGTGGTGAATATATAATTTGAGAACGGCCACGAGAGCAGGGCACAGGCCGTAAACACAGACATCGAGCCAACCTAGGTAAATAGTAACAAACACATAGCATTATTTTCGATAACACAATGAGCCAGAGATATTTACCATGAAGCAGCGTGAGGTGTGCTTCTGCCGATGCAGCAGTCGCCCAATGCAAATGCACAAATAAAACATTTGCAGGAATATGAAGGGAAATGCAAAATTTTCACGTGCCAGCGGCCGTTCATAGATTTTGCCAGCAAAGCTGTGGAACATCAAGTATGAGATGACGCCATAGATGCCGCCAAATACATTCTCGCTGAGCAGCGTCCCGTACAGGTAGAGCACCAGCAGTGTCATGCCGCCCATTAGCCAAACGAACTCCAGGTAGAACTCCATGGGCTGCAGGCTGGGATTAAAGCCGGCACGCACAATATGGAAGATGTAGCTGCAATCAAATTTGGATAATGTTACGAACAATTGCATTAGTCAAGTCTCCCTTTGGCTGACTTCTCACTAAACTGTCTCTCATTCATTTATTTGTTGATGTAAGAGAAAACGATTTGACATTCTAGAGTGATTATATTTCAGATTTGTTTAGATCTCATATCAATTGGGTAAATAGAAAACTGAAACTTCTAGCCAAACATTGAATGAATCATATAAATTCTCAAAAAAAAAAAAAAAAAAAAAAAGTTGCTGCTATAAGGGCGTGGATTCGCAAGGCAAAGGTAGATAAATGAATTACTTACGCGGTAACCAGCTCGGGAAGCACATAGAAACGCTGAAGCACATTGACACTGTGCGGATATTCAATGTCTGTGACGTTCTTCAGCTGATCGTAGCCATACCAAAAGTCTGGCCCGTCGGCTAGCTTTTTGTAGAATGTGTAATAGAGGGCATCTTCGCGTCGTAATAGGGATTCGCGCTCCAATTGGTTGAGATGCCGTATGTTGGTGCGTGCCTCGAAAATAACGCGCACATGGTGCATATACAGAAAAAAGAAACCCGAGCCTAATGGCTGCGTATTATCTATCTGAGGCAGAAGCGGCCGGCGATTTTTAACAAGAGCTACTTACCAATTAGCGCGTGCGATAAAATTACATACAAATTGGGCTCGCGCATATTTCTGGCGTTTCAGTTGTATCTATGCTGTTAGTTCGATTGTTTATTCATAATTTGTGCTGGCGTTGGATGTGATGAAATTAGTAGAGCTCCCTCTGATATGGCTGCAGCTTTTACCCGTAAACAAAAAGTATTTACCACAGCTGATATCTTCGCTGTCGCATAGATAAATCAGCTGACTGCAACGCATTGTACCAGCTGTGCTATCGATGTGTTGCACTGCTAGTATTTTTATATCGAATATAACAAACTCAAAATTCCACATGATTCACAAACAATTTAAACAGTTATTCACTAGCTCTACAATTAAGTTCTACCTGAATATTAATTGATAAATAGAGTATTGTGGTTTACTTAGCATGAGTTAATTATCAAATTAGGCGTGCCACAAATTTATTACTGATATTATCGATATCACTGCTATCGTTGATATGTGCCATCGATGAGTGTGGGTGTTTGGTATTTTGCATAGTGTTTTGTTTTTAAATTTCAGTCACACTGCGGCTTCTTTAGTTTTCGGCATTTGAAGGCGCATTTTAATTTTGAAAAGAAAATTGGGTTTCCTCAGCACTTTGCTGACCATGGAGCGTTATTTGGTGAGCTCTTTGGTGGGCCAAGGCTCCTTTGGGTGCGTGTACAAGGCTCAGCGGCGCAGCGACGACAAAGTGGTGGCCATCAAAGTCATATCCAAGGTGGGTATTATTCAAAACATTCCGTCAAAGGCGAGGTAACTGCAGCAGGTGAATACTAATTAGCTGTATAATTTTAGCGAGGCCGGTCCACTCGTGAGCTGAAGAATCTACGTCGTGAATGCGACATCCAGGCTCGCCTCAAGCATCCCCATGTCATAGAAATGGTTGAGTCCTTCGAGTCCAAATTCGATTTATTTGTGGTCACGGAATTCGCGCTCATGGACTTGCATCGCTACTTGTCCTTCAATGGCGCCATGCCCGAGGAACATGCACAACGTGTTGTCTGCCATCTGGTGTCGGCACTCTATTATTTGCACTCGAATCGCATACTGCATCGAGACCTGAAGCCACAGAATGTGCTTCTGGACAAGAATATGCACGCCAAGCTCTGCGACTTTGGCTTGGCACGCAACATGACGATGGGCACACATGTCCTCACTTCCATAAAGGGCACACCGCTCTATATGGCACCCGAGCTGCTGGCCGAACAGCCATATGATCATCAGGCCGACATTTGGTCCTTGGGTTGCATCGCATACGAGAGTATGTCCGGACAGCCGCCGTTCTGTGCAACCTCCATACTGCATCTTGTAAAGCTGATCAAGCACGAGGACGTCAAGTGGCCCAGCACGCTAAGCAGTGAATGCCGCTCCTTCCTCCAGGGTCTGCTCGAAAAGGATCCAGGCATGCGCATCTCGTGGACGCAGTTGCTCTGCCATCCCTTTGTCGAGGGCAAGCTCTACATACCCGAGGTGCAGGCAGCACAGACCTCGCCCTTCATAAACCCCCAACTGGCCAAAGACACCAAGCTCATGCAGCAATCGCGGTGAGAACTCAATTTCAATTTAAATGCATACTAAAGTAAATCTGACTAAGCCTTCAATTTTGTTTATAGACAGAATGGCGTGGATTTGGGCGAGGTATTGGCAGCTCTCAAGCTGAGCGACGTGGCCAATGAAAACTTGAGCACATCGCGCGATAGCATCAATGCCATCGCGCCGAGCGACATTGAGCAATTGGAGACGGACATTGAGGACAATGTGCAGCGGGTAATTGTGCCATTCGCAGATGTTTCCTATCGCGCCATGCCCAGCAGTACTGCAGCCGCTGTGGCCGGTGTTATGCCACTTGTTAATTCACAAACCTGCTTTGTCAGCGGCAACTCGAACATGATACTCAATCATATGAATGATAACTTTGCCATCGAAACGCCGGCGGCCAGTGCAACGAAATCGATGAAGTCCAAGCTGAAGATGGCGCTCAATATTAAGCAATCGCGCAGCAAGGACTTGGAAAAGCGCAAGCTCAGTCAAAATCTGGATAACTTCTCGCTGCGCCTGGGACAGAGCATCGATACAGAGGCGCAGCGTAAAACAACCGAAATGCTCACACAGCAGACGCAAGCACAAGCTCAGCAGCTGCTCGAGAAGAAGGCACAGCAGCTAAAGCAATCGATGCATTCCAACAACGATGAGAAATTGAGCGAGTTAGTAAATTGATGCAAGTGAAAAATGAATTCAGTGATAGATTTCTTCTTCTTTTTCTTCTTGCAGCAATTCACCACCTTGTCTGTTGCCCGGCTGGGATAGCTGCGACGAATCTCAGAGCCCGCCCATTGAGAACGACGAGTGGCTGGCATTTTTACATCGCTCCATACAGGAGCTGCTGGACGGTGAATTTGATTCACTTAAGCAGCACAATCTAGTCAGCATCATTGTGGCGCCGCTGCGCAACTCAAAGGCCATACCCAAGGTGCTGCAGAGCGTTGCTCAGCTGCTGTCGCTGCCCTTTGTGCTGGCCGACCAGCATCTGGCGTTGGAGGCCATCAAGGGTGTCTACATTGATGTGAAGCTGGTGCCAAATCTAATGTATGCCTGCAAGCTGCTGCTCTCGCATCGCCAGCTCACCGACTCGGCTGCCTCGCTGCCAGCCGCCACGGGTGTCTCGCTAAGCCGCACGTTGCGCAGTGTCTCCGATCTTACAGCCGAGGAGATGAATACCGCCTGCAGCTTGTATGAGCTCGTTTGTCATCTGGTTCATCAGCAGCAGCAGTTTCTAAGTCAATTCTGCGACGCTGTGGCCATACTCGCTGTCAACGACATGTTTATTAACTTTCTCACACACGGTAAGCCAGAGGCAGGAGTCGATGAGACGGAGAGAAGATGCATTTCCAATTATTCGTTTACTCTTGCAGATTTGAAGAACAGCAGCGCAGTACGCTTGGCCAGCTGCATGCTGGCCTTGTTCTGTTGCGTTCTGCGCGAGCTGCCCGAGAACGCCGAACTGGTCGAGAAGATTGTATTCGATTCGCGCCTGCAGCTGGCCCAACTCCTGCAGAGTCGCCATCAGCTGTTGCGTCAGCGCGCCTGCCAAATGCTGTTGCTCCTCGCACGCTTCAGTCTGCGCGGCGTGCAGTGCATTTGGAGTGGTGAGCTGAAGAGCGCCTTGCAGGCGCTGGCCGAGCAACAAACCTGTCAATCCCTGCGACTGGAGGCCGCCCAAACGCTAGAGGAGCTCAGCCAGTTCAGCTTCTTTGTTGCTCAGGCAACTGCTTAGTTTTTATTACTAAAATTAATTGTATTTGCTCAATAAATCATCATCCATGTCTAACCAAACAGACCCTGCAGATTGCCTTGAAAATAGTCGAGCAGCTCGTCCAGATAGCTGCCAAAGACATCGAAGCCCAATAGATCGCTCCCATTGCAGTCCTGTTCATACATTTCGTTCAGCTTGGAGATGTCCTTCTCGGACAGGCCGCGTCGTTGGCCAAGCGAGGCATATGGATCCTGGATGAAAAATCAAAAATTAGAATTAAATATAATATATAATATAATAATATATATGTAATGTATAATAATAGTTCAGCATATTCTATTTGGAATGCAGAAATTGAATGTTTCATTTGAGTTATATACTACTATAGACATACATATATATATTTTTAGCTTTTAATAAAGTAATTGACTCTTTGCCTAGGCATTTATTTGCTCATTATCTGATATCATATTTCTTATGATTTCTTTAAGTTGACAGACTTTTAGCCAAACCTGGAAACTTTTAGAGTTAATTGGAATTTATGAGAATTGCAGAGGATGTTAGTAAGTTAATATCGTATATATAAACACTTTTTTCTGTAACATTTTTGTTTCATTTGATAACTTACGAAAAATCTGTAATTCCTCCAAGTTAGTTTGTGTTCTCTACTTTCTCTCTTTTACCATATCCCTCTCTAATAGTTACTTTGATTGTCGCGGTTATCTCTCTCATTTCTCTCTACTTTTTTGTCCTTTACTGTCTCATTCTATTCCTCGTACTATCTATTATTATCTCACTCTCTTTAATTATGTATCTTTTACTTAATTTCTCCCCCACCCTACCTCAATGTTTTTCTCTCTTATCTCTTATATCTTATCTCTCTTTATCTCTTTATCTCTTTATCTCTTTATCTCTTTCTCTCTCTCTCTCTCTCTCTCTCTCTCTCTCTCTCTCTCTCCCTCTCTCTCTCTGTGTCTCTTCTTCTTAATCACTCTCTCCCTCTCATTCTCTATCCTTATTCCCTCTCCCTCTCCGCTTACTACTCTCTAATATACTTCATATGAAACATATTTAGAAAATTACAATGAAAATCTAGTTTATTTCTTCTTCTTCAATATAATACCATATATATAGATGTATATAGTAGATGCTGGATATAAATGTTCTAGATTAGAGAGTCTTGTACTAGAAATCACTTACCAATGGCTCAATGGTTGGCTTTCCATTCTTACTGAACGCCAGGGAGCTGTAGTGCATGACGCTTTGATAGTCATATTCGACGCCAAAGTTGGTAATGTGGGTGCGGGCGTACTTGTTGAAATTGTGAGCATGGCCATCCAAGATATTCTCCCAGTTGATCTTCACATACTCGTCGCGCTCCGTGGCGCTCTGCTGATGGTAGAAGCCAAGGGCATGCAGCAGCTCGTGCACGATCACGCCGTGAGTGACACATTTGGGCGTATTGAGATTGAGTATTTGGCCACCTTGACGCCGGCCGACGCTCGACCAGCAGCCCGAGTAGTTGCCCTTGATGAGGAGCCAATGCTTGTCGCCCTTCTCATATGGGCGGAAGCGGATGCAGGTCCGTTCGTGATACTCCTTGAATGCCTTCAGTATGACCATCGTCTGGTTGGCCGCTGTCCCAAAGCACCTTTCAAACTTCAATTATCGCATTGGATGTGCATTTACTTGGCTACTCACTGAAATCCTCGGCGTCTATATAGAACGGCACTCCGGCATCCGGCCACGTTAGTCGCTCGTTCAGCAGCCCATTGCGCAACAGCTCCCGATGCAGCATAATGTCGCCCTCGAACAGCCCGCTATGCTCCCAAATGTTCGTCTCGCTGTGCTCCGACCAGAAGTCAAAGGCGGCACCTGCAGACGAAGAACCAGCAGAACCAAACACTGCTATATATACCATATATAGCTATATATAGATCCGTACATACTATTGTGCCGGCGCAGCATCTGCATGTTGGCGCCCCAGCGTGGCGGCGGCGGCACAGCCGGCTCGAAGCGTCCCATGGCAGCGGCCAGGCCAAGGCCCATTGTCAATAGCCACCACTGAGCGATAAGCGCGCGTCTCGGCATTGTTTGGCCAAAAGAAACACCTTCCCGATCGTCTCAACGCTTTTATATATTTGCCCAAAGCTATTCAACGACGACCGTGCGGAGGGCCACTCGGCTGGCGACAAAGCGACAATTGAAAGTAATTGAGCGCCGGCAATTGGTTTGGTGCCCACGACGCTAATACCGCCATCGCCCACGCTGCTCGAATCATGCATAACGGATTTATGTTGCCCTATGTATGGGCGGGCATGCAAACATTCCAATTCCATTGGATGCATTGAAATGTTGTAGAAAATACATGAATGAGCTTTGATTCTATATTGATCAGTTGAGAAGTTTGAGAAGAATTAAAAAATTTTTTTTTAATTTGAGTTGAAGCTCAGCTGAATCTGACCCGAAATTGAGCTGAAACTAAGCTGAATGGGAACAGAATCTGAATTGATCTGAATTGAGTTGAAGCTCAGCTGAATCTGAACTGAATATAAGCTGAATCTTTGCTGAATTTGAATTCAATCTAAGCAGAATCTAAACTGAATCTGAAGTTAATATAGAATGAATTTGAGTTGAAGCTCAGCTTAATACGAACTGAATATAAGCTGAATCTGAGCTGAATCTGAGCTGAATCGAAGCTGAATCTATCATGAAACTGAACTGAATATAAGCTGAATCTGAGCTGAATCTGAACTGAATATAAGCTGAATTTGAATAAGGGCTGAAGCTATGTTGAAACTCAGTTGAATATGAACTGAATATAAGCTGAATATAAGCTGAATCTGAGCTTAATAGGATATTTTTGTATTGAACCTCACCTAAGGTTCAGCTGAATCTGATGAATTGAGCTGACTATGTGGGCTAGCTGTTTTTCCAGCTATATAGTGTTTGTCTAATAAATTTGGAATAGTTAAGACTAGAGCTATGAAAACTAATAAACTAATGAACGAATGCTAATAATTGTAGTATATATACGCATAAATGTATTTTCTATAATTTATGTTTGTATTAAATTAACTTTTAAAGCTAACTCCACTACTATTCAAATATGAACTTCCTTTCAAAATAGTCTCTTTTATCGCTATATTTGGGATATATAAAAGAGGATACAAGTAAATAAGAAAGTATATATATATATATATATATATATATATATATATATATATATATATTTGCTTCTCTTAAGCTTAAGACAACAAATTTCATATTATAGTTTGACCTGCCTTTCGCCTAGCTTCGCCTTTACTGTTCTCTCTAGAATGCAGAGCATTTGAATGCCTATGCAATGCATGTAATTGTTGCTTCTCTGTTTTCTTTCCTTTTTCTTTTGTCTTTGTCGTTGTTTGTAATTGGCGTTGTGCTCTCTCTTTCAGCGCGTATTTAAATTCCCTTGTCTTTTATGGCTTTTGATTTCATATTTAACTGGGATATTGGGTTATCAGCGGCAACAGGGCGCGCATATGAAAATAGCACAGTCACCGAGCGCCAGCAGCGATGCTAGTGATGTGTGCGTGTCGTGACACGCAGCAAAGGCATCAGTCTGCATGCAGATGGATATGCATATACATATGATATGTAGATATGCACTTCTTATGATATATATTACAATATATATGGGTAAAGGCAACTTATGCCGTTTTATTCACGCGCTCATCACTTTGCTGTCAGAACATGAATGCAGCCATCATGCGAGTTGTATGTCATTTGGAAAGTTGCATGCAACATATGTATATACATATGTATATATGCATGCATGTAAGCATATCCAAGTGCATGCCTTCATATGTTTGTTATGAAGGTTTTTTTTTTTTTTTTTTTGTATGCCACAATTTCACGATTCTTTCACGTCATTTAGGGATTTTACAACGTAAAGTTGGCTGCGCTAGAGTGATTCAAAGTGATTCATTTAAAATGATTCGTTTATAGGGATTCAAAGTGATTCATTTCAAATGATTCGAAATAGATATTTACATAATGGGGATAATTAGAGCTGTAAGGATATGCCTAACCCCACTTATAGCTCCTGCAGGGCATTGGGAAGCCTTTGCAGCCTTTGCTGACATTTAGTCGGCTGCATGGAACAATTGTAAATCTTTTCAGATAGTCGCAGTTGTTGGCTTTGAATTATAAAGAGCGCTCACGTCGAGAGGTGACGTCGTGAAAGCCTAATCAACGATCGCGCAGCGACAGTGAATGGGCGATCGAAAAGTTCTTTGAACCTGTATCTGTATCTGTATCTGTATTTGCTAGATGTCGATTGATTGCCGCTCGGCTGATTGTTGCAGGTGTCAGCAAGCCAAAGCCAAAGCTGAACTTGATTGCCGCCGGAATGGTTTTTTTTTTTGGTCTTGGTCTTGGTCTCGGCTGCGGTTGGCTACCTTCTCCGATTGAGCAATCACTGCAAGTGGCCAAGCGTCCAAGCGACTGTGGCAAAAGTGAGCACTTACCACAAACAAGTTCTCCCTTTCTCTGACCCAGACCCGCACGGCACTCTCTCAGCAGTAGGTCAGTGTAGACGAAACCAAAATATGTAGGTCGCCAAAGTACGGCGATGCGGCTATGGCCATAGTTGGGGACCGATGACCGTACCCATCCATTGCCGTTGGCCGCTCAACGCCCACCAACAGTTGGCGCACTGACCCCAACCGCAACGGTACATTGACCTCACAACAGCCGGCATCGAAGCTGCAGTTACAGGTGTTTGGCTACCGCACATTTTCCTCAATTGACTCTCGGCTGGCAACACGCAGCTCTTCGATCTTCACTCTCCGCTCTTCGCCCCGCAATAATTACAAATTTCTATTCAATGTAAAAAATATTTCTTAGATATTCAATTTCTGAAAAAAAAAGTTTCTTCTTACTTGAGGTAATGCCCCTTTCACACAGAAGTAAAAGCTTCTTTTATACACTTTTCATTATAGACTCAACTGAACTGAATCGAAAATGGATCTTTTGTGTGTGTGTGAGTGTGTGTGAGCAACTGAGGAAGGTCTGGTCAAGATCATAGAGTATATATATTTATTATTAGCATGATGAGTGACTGTCCATTTGTCGGCCTGTCTATTCCTATGAGAAAGCTCGTCAGCTATCTAAGTTAACGAATTGGTATTTGGAATGGAAATTCTGCTATATCGAATGTACTAGAAGTTTCTGTATTTCTTTTCTATAACTCAACTTCCTAACAATAAATTGCGATATTGAGAGTTGGATTTTAAAGCATATGCTGAGGCACTAGATTTTGTGTGTAATTTTAGAGTAATCAATGTCTCTGATTTTTTATACCGAATTTCTTAGTTTTCTATTAAAAATAGCAGAGTCTTCAATTGAACATAAATAATGAAGCTTTCTCACGAATATGAGAAACTTATATAGAATATTTAAATATTCAGCTGCATACTAAATGCAGGGTATCTGCTTGTCGGGCATACCCGATGAGATGTCTCTGTTATCCTTAGTATGTATTGCCAAAATGATCTTCAGGCTATGATTCATCACGATTGTTTACTTTCTTGCTCTTAGTCTCTATTAGTCTCTTCTAGGTTTGACCTTTCTATGCGATTTTAATTATATCAGTTATAATTAAGATTCTATAATATAGCTCTTCCATTTTGTGTTTGAGTATATATAGATACCATTTTTAACCTCTTTCACTTTACATAAGAACTAAGAAACTTTTGTTTGATTGTTCGCTAGATGCAGAGTAACTGCTAGTCGAACACACCCGATTGAAGGCCTCTTCTTTGTCATAGTATTACCTATAGTTAGCAATTTCTAAGATTTCGACTTCTGTGCCAACTCTCTTATTATTCTTAGACTCCATCGCATCTTTCATTTCTAAATATAGCTTTTCTGAACGATTCATAATGTTTTTCTTTTATAGAGATCATAATGAAGTTTCTTCATTCTATACATGCCCAAAATCATCTTCACATAATTATACGCTAAGGCTGGGTATTATCTAGTCGAGCATATTCGATTAGAGAAGTCGAAGTTCATAGAGTAGTGCTCATTAATGGCATTTCCGAACTGATCCCTAGCTAGTAGACTTGATCTCCTTTGCTTACTCGCTGATTCTTAGCAACACCTCACCCTTCTTTGCGATTCTCATTGCTGCAATCAGCTCTGAGCTGATCCCTAGCTAGTAGACTTGATCTCCTCACCCTTCTTTGCGATTCTCATTGCTGCAATCAGCTCTGAGCTGATCCCTAGCTAGTAGACTTGATCTCCTTTGCTTACTCGCTGATTCTTAGCAACACCTCACCCTTCTTTGCGATTCTCATTGCTGCAATTAGCGCTTCATATGCTACTTTCCAGTTGAGCACTCTTTTCTTCTTTTTTGTTGTTATGGGTTACGACGGGTTAAACACTTACTCCAATGACTGACAATTTTCATTCTAAGATTTGAACGCTTTGTTCACTTGATCATGGATAATTGACTTTCGTGCTGGTGCTTGCGAGTGCTTGCCACACATTTCTGCATGCCATTCGGTGTGTGGCTGTTGCTGCACTTTCACTGGAGCAGCGTTGGCAACGCTAGAAAAAACAAGAAGCAAAACAAAACAAAATTGCACCGAAATCTAAGCCAAAAATGCAGCGATATTGAGAACATTTTGGTCATGGCAACTGGAATGGCACGAGCAGCGGATGCAGCAATAGACCTGCTGCAGCAGCACCACCACCAAATACATTTGACGTACTATCTGAGATGTACTTGATCTTTGTCGAAAACTTGACACACTTTTTTTCGGTCAACAGCTGGCGGCAACGACTTCCAGCTACAATAACAACAACAACAACAAGTAGCAGTGGCACAGCTCCAGCTTTTAGTCTTACCTCCAGTCAAGCGGCTCGGAAAATTCGAGGGAAATCGCTGCCGTTGCCGTTGCCGTTGCCTCAGTCGTTGCCATTGCCTTTGCTTCTACCCCTCCCTCCACTCAAATGCAATTTTCAATTGAGAAAGTTTCGCAGCCAAAGATTGCAAATTTAAGACAAGCCCCAGTCTCAGACTCTGGCAAGAGAATGCCCAACTTGCGGCCAAGTTTTTACCGAAAGATCTGCATTGCATTGCCAAGAGGCGTTAAGAACAAAACAAGACGCAAATATTTGCTTGGCACAGCTTAGGGAATGCATATAAATATATTTAGATTTTACATGTTTTAATGTTTGTATATATCAATTATGCATAGTTGGGAAATTTTAAAGCAGCAAATGAATTAGAAATTTATTAAAATATTTTGCACTTGCATATTCATATCTACAAATTATTTGTTAGCTTTAAATTGTTGGCCAGCTATTCTAATAGTAAAATTAGTTAAATTTTTAAATTTTATTTAAACTTTTTGAATTTTATTTGAATTTTTAAAATTTTATTTAAACCTTTAGAGTTTTATTTAAATTTATAACATTTCATTTGAATTTTTGAAATTTTATTTACATTTTTTTAAATTTATTTAAATTTTGGAAATATTATTAAAATTTTTTAATTTTATTTAAATTTTGAAAAATTTATTTAAATGTTTAAAATTGTATATACATTTTTTAACTTTACAAAACACTTTACCAATTAAATACAAATTATTAAATTATATTTTAAAATTAAATTATTAAATTTTAAATTTAATTTGTATCTATTATTTTTTCTTCCAACCAAAACTGATGAGATCTACGATAGCGAAACACGAGATTTAACTATTAATTTATGGATAGTTCTTCAAATTATTATTAGTTTCGGTTTCTTTTTAATTTTAAAACTTAATTACAATTTTTGAAATTAAATTAAAATTTATTTTCTTTAAATTTAATTTTTCAAAAAATAAAATATTTATTTATGGATATTTGGTTAATAATGGTATCCTTGGTTAATATCTCATATATCTCGTATACATAGATAATTATATATTTATAGCAGCTATAGACAAAATGAAAATGAAGAGTGAAAGAGCTACAAAACGTTGTCAAACAAAGCATAAATCAATTCACTTTGGTCAATTGACAATTTGCACTCTATTTTTTATTTATTTACTTATTTTTTAAATATTTTATTTTTTTTATAAAGATGAGACCAGAAATAATGCATTGAACCAAAAGCTGGCGGCTTATTAGCGTTTTTGTATGGCTACTGGCTTAGATTTCTCCACTTCCTTTTAGCGGCGACAACAACAGCAGCAGCGACAGCAGCAACAGCAGCAGCAACAGCAGCAACAACAACAGCAACATTAATAATAGCAACAACAATGCGCATCGCTGGCTGACACAAAACTGTCATCAACATATCAGCGACCGCTGAAGCCTCACAGCGAATGTCAAGTGTAACAACAGCAGCAACAGCAGCAGCAACTGCAACAGCAGCAGCAGCAACGACAACTACAGCAATGGCAAATTTAATCACTGCAACAACATAAAAAAAGTTAAAATAAAAATAAAAATAATATAATAATGTTGCTGCTGCCAGTTTTTGTCAACAACATGTTGCTGCTGCTGCTGCAGTTGTTGTTGCTGCATCTTTATAATTGACCAGAAATGTGTGCGACAGCAATTGAACATGAATTTCACCCGGGCGGAAAGTCAATTGTTGAAAGGCACCACATTTCCCTGTTACGACACCAAAATGCAAAGCGCAGCAACAGCAGCAGCAGCAGCAACATGGGCAACAACAGCAGCAACATTTGCTTAAATGAAATCAACAGCAAAGCCACAAATCCTAAAGCGAAAACCAGTTGAGGCAGTTTCCTTCCGGAATCAATTATTTTTCACTTTGCAGCTTATATATGTGTGTGTGTGTGTGTTTTATTTTTGTTCACGTTCATGGTCACAAATTGTTTGCAAAAATGAGCAAGTGCAACAAAGCACATGCAACAGTTGCCACACCAGCAAAACAGCAGTCAGTGTGTCAGTAGTGGATGTTGCAGCCGCCGTCGTCGTCGTCGTTGTCCATGACTGACTGACTCAACTATTTGCAATCATCTTGTTGTTGTTTGTTTGTTCGTCTTTTTATGTTGATAGTTGCTGTTGTTAGTTGTTGTTGTTGCGCCTTCTGCATTTTTGTCTATTTTTGCTGTTTTTTTTTTTTTTCGACTGCGCTGCTGCTGCTGCGCATTGCTTCCCAATTGTTGCTTTAGCGACATTTGGCCGTTCGCTGCTCATCTCGGCAGGTAGACTTTTTCCAAGAAATTTCTATCGTCATTTGAACATTATTTTAATTGGGGAAATTCATTTATTTAGTTTGTATTTTATTTTTATTTTCGCAGCTGTTGCTGCTACGCATTTGGCGAAAGTATGCTGTGCATCGATGTGCACTGCCTGCCCCTTTGTGGCACAGCAACTGGCCACGAAATGCGTTCAAATATATTCGAGAAAATTCACCTACTACCCAGTGACATGTATTCAAATATAAATAGATATCAATAACTAGATGTGTAACATATATCAAATAAATATTATGTTCGAGTAGAGATTTTACTAAATCATTTTTACACGATCATCCATAATAATAATAATAATTAGAATAATTTTGATATTTCAGTTGACTATGGTTAACATAGATTCCATATACTATGTACATATATATTCATATATTCGTGCCTATAAATTAAAGTAGAATTCTCATAAATATTTTAGATTTTTTGTATACAGATTAGACTTAATGCTGCATGCCTCAGTTAGAAAAAATATATTCTTTTAATTTATTTTTAAATGCATCAAAAAAAAAAAAAAAAAAAAAAAAGAGTTTCAACTAATAAAGTATAAATAAATGCAAATTTATACTAATTTAATTCACATAAATTTCATCACGTGTTACTGGCCTATAAAACTAACAAAAACCGAAATACTATTAAATTAGTAGCTATATTAATGCAGCATACTTGAAGTCTCTAGCTCTAAAGATGAATAACTAAACTAACTAAACATATAGTTGAAAATAATATTGAAAACAAAAAATGTAAACAAATTCAGGAAAGAATTCCCAAAAATTGATAAAGATACAAAATGAATATAAAAAGTATAGAAATGATAAACTAAAATAATAATAAAAAAAAAAAAAAAACAAAAAACATTTTTAGTAAAATCAGCAAAAAATTCTAAACAATTAGAAAATAAGCAAATTTAATGTAAAATTATATAAATAATCAACAACAACAAATTTAGTCTATTAAAAACTATTTTTAAAAACTTAGAAAAAAGTTCTAAACAACACAATAAAAATTAACTAAAAAAAAAAAATAAAAATAAAATAAATCCACTGCATATAATAAATTTAAATTAAATTACATGAAATAATTTGCCAAAACAAATTTCGAAACAGAACTAGAAATTGAACTGAACAGTGTTGTAAATGAATTTTCTTGATAGTAATTTGCCATTTTCTCTCAGCGAATGCAGCAGATTGTAGTAATTAAGTTTAATGTGATTGGAAAATTCTGATAAATTTCCGGAATTTTCACTGTCATGGGCAGCAAATACGAAAGACTTAGGCAACGAACTTGCTAGAAAACTTGCAACAATTTGCAAGCAGAGCGAAAGTTATCTTACACTTGATTGATTACCAACTTTCTACTCCTACGGATATTATAATATCTGCAATTGCGAATGATTCTGAGCGACAACAGCACAAGACTCAAAGCGAGCGGAGTGACTGGGGTGGCTGCTGCTGGAGCTAGCCATGGACATGCTATTAAAGCTGCTGATATATTGCAGAGCGAAAGCAGAACATTTGAATTTCTATGTTAAAATGAAGGCAGCAATAGCAGCAATAGCAACAGCAGCAGCAGCAGCAGCAGCAGCAGCAGCAGCAACAGCAGCAGCAGCAGCAGCAACAGCAGCAGCAGCAACAACTTGATGTTCCCCTCTCTTGCCCGTTTACGAAATGTTAATGAACTTTGCATGCATAAATTACAACAACAGCAACAACTTAACTGCAACATCCGCCTTGAGCTGTGGCTGTTGCTGCTGTTGCACTCTCCATTAGTTTTGCATATGGCAAAGTTTTCTTTTCTTTTTTTTTTTTTTTTTTTTTTTTGTTTTTTATTGCTGCTGTGCTAAATCTGCGAATGTAGGACACGAGGGGCGCTCGTTGACATTGAAGCGGATGTGGCTTTGCCTGCTGCTTCCTCTTACCTCTTACCTAACCAGCACAAGTTGCTGCTGCTGCTGCTGCTGCTGTTGTCCCACTTTTGTGCCCATCTCTGTGGCATTTTGGCGATTTGGCTATCGTCGCGCATACGACGCGTGGGACTCGCGACCTGCGATCAGCTGTTCGTGCCTTTGGCGCGCTCGCGCGCACACACTCTTCGTCTGCTCTTCGATGGCTCCGTTTCCTCTCTCTCTCTCTCTCGCTCTCTTTGTCTATCTCTTGCTCTCACTGATCTCAGCGGCTCTCTGAGCACTTTTCGTCAGTTTTGTCTCAAACATGTTCGAGCTGGTTGCAGCTGCTGCTGCTGCTGCTGCTGCTGCTCTATTCACATTGCGTATTTTCAGCTGCCACATCAAACGTTGGGGGGGTGGGGGGGGGACCATTCGCCAGCGCGTCGTCATGTCGTGGAGACGTGCGCGCGCTGCAGCTGCCAACAGTTTACCAAATGTATGCCAAATCAAGGCAGCAAACATTTGCTCAGGATATCTGCGCCTGACTGCCTGTCTGTTGCTGTTGTCGCAGCAGCAGCAGCAACAAATTATTGAATTGCGTCTAGTCGCTCGCTCGCTCTGTTTGCTGTCGTTTCGGTTGCGGTCAATACATTTCCAGCTACTGTATACAAATTTGAATAAAAAATTAATAAAACAACAAAAATGCTGCGCTTCCGCTCCGCTGCCAGCTGCTCTCTGCTTGCTGCTGTGCGCACGTGTTGCCAGCAATTTAGATTCTTTTAGTACTTTTACTTTCTGAAACATTTTGTTGTTGCACCCGCCCCTATTACAATAATCCTTAGCTTTTGTTAAATATATATAGAATAAATATAATATGTAATTAATGGGGGAAAATAAAAAAAAACTTCTAATATAAAAAGTTGTTTTAAAATAAACAAAAAAGTCAAACTCTTTTAAATGTTGTTCTTGAGCAGAATCTCAGCAGCAAAAAGAAATTTTACGCCTATTTGAGACGTTGCTGCGGCTCTTTAGGCCCGTCTACGATTCGCTGCAATAAAAGTCAATGATTGATGTGATGATGTGACAATGGCGTGCCAATGAAGTTGCAGTGACGCTGGCATTACCCCTTGCCAGAGAGTGTTGCTCTCTTAGGTTTTTTTTTTTTTTTTTTGAGTGTTTGAGGCAATTAAAAAGTTTGTCGAGCCCGCGTTTGCTTTCCGTTTTCCATTTTGCGTTGTCCATTTGTCCATTTGTCTCTCGGTTTCTCTTTGCTGTTTGTATTACAGTTGTGGCCAAAAAATTTACCGTTGGCCTTCTTGCCAGCCGCAACTTTTAACTCATTTGTAATTTTGTAAAGCCTATGGGCATGGCTTTCTCAACACAAACGATCTCTACATAACAATTGTTATTCCTCTATTAACTGCCCAAGCTGGGCGTGTCATGTGCAGCAAACATTTGTATGTACGTATTTAGTTTTTAACTTTAGATGTCTCAAAAGAATCAATTCAGCCTGGTGGCCCGAGCACACACTTTACACAAATTTCAAGTTTATTTGAATGTCTAGGAAAATTTTATTTTATTTAATTTATTTCATTTTTTTTTTTTTTTTTTTTTTTTTTTTTTGGCTGCACAGAAGTTGGTTTGGCAATGGGCTTGACCTACCTTTATCATGCGTGGAACATTCAAAAACTTTGCACAATCCATGAGCAATTGATATCAAGATTTGACATAAACAAAACGTTCCCTATCGCTAATCAGCGAATTCATAATCAATTCACGAAATGGGCCTAGTGCCAGGAGTGAAACAAATTTCTATGGCTCCATTGTTTGTGAGAGAAACTCATTAAACAGGCTGAAAGCAGAATTAAAGTCTTTTTCTTTTATCAAATTCCGCAATCTTGGATTTTAATGAAATTAAGTGTGGTGAAGACATTTTAGAAGAGCTGAAGAGCTTTCAATATAAAGAGGCAATAAGCTGAATGAGAAGGAAGCTCATTCATGAATCTCTCATTTGAAAAAATGGCAATGTAGAATATAGAGGAGATAGAGAGATATGAAAAGATAGGAAGAGAGACAGAGAAATGAGATGTATAGATGGAGAGTGTTGAGATTTAAGAGGATAGATATGATGAAGAGTAGAGATAAGATAGAGAGAGAAAAAAGAGAAAAAGGGAGAGAGCAGAGAAAAGAAAGATGGTTGAGAGAGAAAGACTTGAAGAAAAGAGTTGAAGGATAGAGTAGATTCTTAAATAGAATAATAGAAAGAGGCAAAGAGCAAAAGATACAGAGAAAGAGAAGAGAGAGAATGAGCGATTCAAGATACACGCCAGCGAGAAAGAAAGACAGAAAGAAGAAGAGAAGAGAAATATTATGTATATATAAAAGAGGGAACGGATAATCATCGCTATCTATTCTACATAGATAGATAATAGATGTAGATAGATAATATAATAGTAATAGATAAGATGATAGATAATGGAGAAGGAGTGAAAGAGAGAAAAGAAGAGAGGGAGAGAGAGAGAGAGAGAGTGAAAGGGAGGAGAAGAAGCAGAGATAGAGGGATGGAGATAAGAGGAAAGAGCATAAAATTATAATGCAGAAGAGTAGTTGAAGTATATAAAGAACAATAGATATAGAAAGAAAAGAGAGACGGATAAAAAGACCCATAATAAAACGAGATATAAAAGAGAAAGAAAAGAACAGATAAGAAAAAGAACAGGACTGTAGAAAAGAACAGAGAAGAGGAGAGAGAGAAGAGAGAGAGAAGAAGAGAGGAGGAGAACGAGAGAAGAAGGAGAGTGAGAGGAGTGAGAGGAGAAAGAGAACAGTAATAAACGAGATAATTAAAAGAGAAAGAAAAAGAACAGAATAAGACAAAAAGAACGACTGTAGGAAAGAAAGAGACAGATGAGAGAGAGAGAGAGAGAGAGAATGGGTGAGAGAGGAGAAGAGAGAAGAGAGTGAGAGTGAGAGTGAAGAAGAGAGCGATAGGAAGAGAAACAGATAGATGAACAGATGGATACACAACAAAATGAGAAGCGCAACGAGACAATCTGAGATAGAAGTAGAGAGAAATGTAAGATCAGTGAAGAGAAATTAAGTGAAGCAATCATAAAGATCAGATATAACGCGATAATCTCATATTCTTAGATACAAAATTCACTACAATAATTACCAACTTATTTAGCTGTATTTAGCATAGGCTTTGCCTAACATTTTACAATTCTTTCTTCACAATTTAAACACTTTAGAGGATGAATGCAGTATCTTACGGTGACATTATTCTTCACATTTTTCATTTATTTTGTATTTTTTAATAGGCATTCAGAGTTCGCTAAAGTAGCGCACTCAAGACAAGCAGGGCCGACTTCGTGTGATTGACGCTGCTCCCAACATCTATTTACAACTTTCGAGATCTTTCACTTCCATATACCAGCAATTTGCTGTTGCTCGTTGCTGTGTTGCTGCTGCTGCTGTTGCTGCTGTTCTCTCACGAGGGGCACTCCTTATGCAGCACAACAGGCAATAGGAAATTTCAAATTGCCCCCCAAAAAATGCTTTTTTTTTTGGGGGGGTCTATTGAAGAGCAGAGTGCCTAGCCAAAAGTAATTTGCTAATTTATCAAATTAAAAGTCCAAACAAAATCTACAAATGTACATGAATATTTATGACTCCTCCGCTGTTGCAATAAAAAAACTCACACACAACACACACAAATCAAAACAAAAATAATACAACAGAAACAGAGCAAAGGCCGAAGCAAAAGCAAAAGCAAACAGACAACGGAATATTTTCAGTAGCATAAATAATGTAAAAATGAAACATACACACAGCGAAAAGCACTTGATTCGGCTGTGTGTGTGTGTTGTTTGTGCTCACTCTCGTTCGTGTGGTGTGTGGTATGTGTTTACAACACCACATTCAAAAAGTCGTGGACTTGCACGAGTTCAGTAGTGCGTATAAGTCAACAACCTGTCGCGCAACCCTGACTCGGCCGCCGATCGGCCGCAACCAGCAAACAGAACAACAAACAGTAACTAACAGACAACAGCAAACAGCAACAACACGCACAGCTCTACATTAGCGCGCAATTGCCTGTCCTCGCTGTTTGTTGGCCTCTGCCGGCTGTCTGCCGGCGCGCCTCGCCACTTTGCCATCATTGCTCGGAGTCGATCGGGACATCGGCTCTGATCATGGGACCTATGAGACGGCGTCGATGTCACTCGTAATGCCAACCATACACGCCTTCCACTATTGGCTTATTTTGGTTGCTTCCCAACGTTGCCCGTTGCTGCTTCGCCGCGGCTGAAAAACCAGCAGCGGACCGTCCACACACCAATCAAAAAAAAAAAAAAAAAAAAAAAAAAAAAAAAAAAAAAAAAAAAAAAAAAAAAAAAAAAAAAAAAAAAAAAAAAAAAAAAAAAAAAAAAAAAAAAAAATATAAAACAAAAAGGGAACAAGCCGAGAGTAAAAAAGGCTTCTGCCGGCATCCCGCCGCTAAGTGCTTTTGTTATGGATTTATTTACTTTTTTTGGTGGTGAGTTTTTTTCTTGTTTTTTTTTTTTTTTTTTGGCAAACTTACAAGTTTATTGAACTTTTCACAGTTCTGGGGCCAGAGCGCTCAGCTTGGTCGGCCGTGAGTCCAAGTCATCAAACCCGTCGTCCAACAAGAGGACCAGTCGCCGCTGGAGGGGCACGCATCGCTTGCCGCGAGACTTTCTCCGCAATCGTCATCAATTTATCAATTTCGTTTGTCTTTGCCCACTTGCTGCCCATCATCATTATCAGTCCCACGATTCATAGGTTTTATTTTCAATTTAAATTCAATATTTTTTTGACGTTATTATAATAAAGAAAAAATATTCACAAATTTTATCAGTTTTTATTTGGAATGGGTTTTTAATCTATATTTTTTTCAAATAGGTAGTCTACTATAAAAAATATTTAAAAAAAAAAAATAAAATTTGTAAATTTTTACTATATTTATTTATGTTTCCCAACTTTTGTAAAAAATATGGTGGAAAAATTTTTAAACACTTTTAATAGAAAAAATATGTTAAATTAAATTAGCAAGAAAAAAAAAATTAATTAATAAATAATAAATAAATATAAAAATAAAAATAAATAGCAAATAAAAATACATAAAGACATATTATAAAAAATAAAAATAAGCACTTATAAAAATAAGCATTTAATAAAATAAAAAAATCAAATAAAAAAAATAATATAAAAAAAATAAAAAATAAATGAGTATAAAAAAAATAAATAAAAAAACAAAAAAAAAACCAAATATCTTCTAATTAAAATAAATTGAAAATAATTTAGAAATTATGTAGAGAATGAATTTTTTTTATTTATTTTTTATTATAGTATATTTATTTTTATTGAAACTTATATTAAAGTTAAATTTTCGGTCTTTGTTTACTTCATTTCAATTTTGTTTTTTGTAACTTATAGCTAAAAGATTTTTCAATCAAAATACCAATAATATTTTCTCAAAAAAAAAAAAATAATTCTTGAAAATCTAGCAAAAAATGCATATAAAAAGTTTTATATTAAAGTCGTATGCAATTTTTAAATATTTAAAAACTAGCTTATAAGCTTAAGACATTTTTTTTTATTAATTCTAAACAACTATTCTTAAATTAAAAAATTAACCCAAAATCATTCCTCCTACCACAACAATCGAAAAAAAAATATTCGTTATAAAATTGCAAAAGCTTGCAAAAATTTTAATATTATTCAGAATATAGCTTCCCCCAATTATATTATAATATCATAACAAGCTGTTTGAGATTTTAAAGAGTTTTTAGCTGAAGATATTTAGTCTACTCATTCGAGTTGAAAACTCTCTTATATTAGGTATTCCGCACACATGCCCAAGATATCCTCATGCAGCACAACCAGCAAGCAGCAAATAAAAAAGTTCAGATATACATACTATATATAGCCATATATAGTATATAATATGAAATTAGTGGAGTGAATGCAATAGCAATGCAATACAAAAACGAAAGTCGCCCGACCGTCGCCGACCCGATTTGCAAACGTTCGATAGATAATAATCAAAATTGAAGCACGCAATAAATAAACAAATTTTTATAATTTCACTGACTGTTCTGCTGCTTCGTTTCCTTTTCGAATGTTTTCTCATCATTGTTAATTTTGTATTTTATGTAGTTTTTTTTTCTGCAGTTGTTGTTGCTGTTGCTTTTTGTTGGCGCCCGTTCTGCCTGGCGATGCTTATCAGCAGCAGCATGAATGCGATTTCAAGTGCGAACAGCGTTATAGCCTCCTTCACTGCGCCGCACGATCACTCAAGCTCACTCGTCTTTCAAAAGTTGGTCAAAAGCTGGAGCTGGCTTGTTTGCCCGGCCAACGACAAATATTGAAACTGCGCATCGTCGCGTTGGTAATTTGAGCGTCCATTTGAGTGATAAGTGGCCAACGGCCAACGGTCGGGAATGGGGCAGGTTGCGAGGGGATAACTGGGTGCTATGGGTGCTGGCACAGCTCTTTACAGGTCCAGTGGGTGTTCCACGTGATTGCCGGTGCTGGGAAACCAGGGCCCTGTGGGATTTCACAGAATACGAGAACTTCCAAAAATATATATATATATATATATATAAATAAATAAATAAAATTGCAATTCACATTTGCACAAACAATAACAAACACAAACACACAGACACACCTGTAGCATGTGTGTGTGTGTGTGTGTGTTTGTCTTCTCGACTTACAGCTGCGGCACGTTGCCCGTGCACGTTACTCATAGAGGACTATCCGGTTGAGCTGACAGCGCGATAAGCAGAGCCAACAAATTGAGGAACACTTGTTGACATCGTGTCAAGGCATTCATTTGCCCATTCATTCACTTCTTTTCAAGCAATTGCTTTTTTTTTTTTTTTTTTGTGAAACTTTTAATTGTATTGCAATTAAGCCAGATATTTGTTGTAAAGCTAAATATTTGTTTGATTTATTTTAAATATTTTAGTGTAAACACTTAGTCTTAAGTAAATTATCTTGAACTGTGCTCAATTCTAACTCAAAAGTATGCTATAAAATTAATTTCATGAAAGTATCTAGTAGATATATATAATGTCTTGTAGTTAAAAAGTAAAGATAAAAGTTTATAGGAAAACTTACTATAAATTATATCGCATTGCATGAACTGAACGCTGACTACAAGCAAAAAATTTGTTAATATAAACAAATTGGATTTAAATGAATAGAACAGAAAGCAGCAAAGTCGAAAGAATTGATCACTGTCTCATCTAAGTTCTCGTAAAGTAAGTCAAGTTTAGGACTTTTCATTTCTGGTGGCGTTGAGTTCAACTAAAAATGATTATATATAAAAGTCATATATAGATAGATATATATTGATACATATAAATATATATTGATAGATAGATAGATATAAACACTTAGACATATATAGCGTATGATAGATATATTTTAGTTCGGTTACTGTCACATTCTGTAGAGCTTAGAGCAGGCGAAATTGATGTCTCTAATATCGAGCTCAAGCCAAACTGCAAAAAGTATCTTAAAAAGTCTTAAATCTTAAGTCTTATATTTATATTGATATAAGTATCTTTTAAAAGAGTTTTTGAGAGTTTACTTATATATATATATATTTATCACTTTTTTTTTATTATTAATATTAATATTAATATTTATAAAACATCAAATTTTCTTCTTTTTATGAACGGTAATTATTGTGATATTTTCTTTCGTATAGTATTGCATCCTGTATAACTTAAAACTCACATTTGGTACAAGTGTTAATTGAGTGGAGTGGGGAATGAGATAGATGGCGTTGATGAGTTATGATAACAAGTTGAATGTTGTTTAGCAAGCTAATGGAGCGAAGAGATGTATATAGAGATGAGATGGAAAATTTATGAGTTGTTAAACAAATTAGTGATGAAATGTGATGCATGAGATACGATGTGAATAAGGTAGGAATAAGGTAAGGTAGTACATCTAACACATATTTTCTTTCTTTCACATTGACAATCATATAAAATTGACGCTCTACAATGCTTTGACTCCCCCCAGCTTATGCATATAAAATTATATAATATTTAATTGCCAAGTGTTTCAATGCAGCTCATAATTGAGAGTTTACAAAGTTACCCAAGTAAAGAGAGTGATATATATGTATATAGTTGCAATTGCATGTAAGAGAATAGAGAACAAAACGGTCAAGACTTGATATTTGATAAAAATTGAAAGGTAAAACACTCGAGGAGCTTTCATAACACATCACATGTTCGAGTTGTGTGAGTTATTCAACAGATAGCTGGCAAAATGTATATATATACATGTACATATATGTTTAATGTGCTGAACCGATTCGGCTTAATATTGAACAAGTGTAAAAGATTACATAAGACGCGCGTCTCGGACTCGGTCTGGCAATCGGAATGGGAATCGGAGTCAGAGTCAGAGTCGGAGTCGGAGTGTCGGATCCTATTTTGCATAAAAATGTATTCTTCAGTTCATATCGTGGAGTCTTGGTGCTCGGTGCTCGCAAAAGGGCATCGACGGCATTGTCA
Organism: Drosophila borborema; assembly: GCA_030914335.1. Lineage (NCBI taxonomy): Eukaryota > Metazoa > Arthropoda > Insecta > Diptera > Drosophilidae > Drosophila > Drosophila borborema. Next base: position 6,921,166 of record JAUESP010000307.1, read on the forward strand.
GTGTTCGTTGGTGTTGGAAGTTTGATGTTTGGTGCTCTCGCATCAGCATGCTCAAGGTTCAGTGTTAAGTGTTCCGCTGGTTACGCCAGGTCTCGATGACAATCGATCGCAATCAGCTGTTGGTCAGCGATTATGTGACTAAGTGACTGACTGACAAAAGTATTGATGTCGTTACAGGTAAATAAAAAGCGTGCACACACACCGAGCCACAGTCCAACTGCCGGACAGAAACAATCAGTTGAGGAGAGAAAAAAAAAAAAAAAATGCGGTGAAATTTTTTTTTTTAAGTTTTTGTTTTTTTTTTTTAAGTTAACGAGCGCTGCACGTTCAAGGGCCTTACGTAAAGCCCATTTTTTTGTTGTAGTTTTTTTTTTTTTTTGATGACTGAAGAGAGTTTTAGCCCTTTTGTTGTGTGTGTGGTATGAAACAAAGTCATGCTCATGAATTCCATTTGATTGTCGCATATTGTTTCATACAACAATACATATACATATATATATTTACAGCCTAATAGCCAGCCGCGCATACCCAAATGGCCACGCGAACGCCCCCAAAAAAAAAAAGAAAAAAGCGAGCCCAGCGCCCAGCAACGGGCGCAGATCAATGTCCGCCGCACTGTATTTAAGCAAATCGAAATTAAGTTATAGTTGCCCCGATCGAGCGACTTAAAAATTCAGTATTTTCCATGTTTTGCATAATAAAAATGCCTATCAAGAAACAAACCAAAAAAAAAAACAAGCAAACTGAAAAAAAAATTAATGTAACTGGCGCTCGAATGCGACTGCGGCTGCGCCTTCTGTTTAATTTGTTTCTTCTTTTTGATTATTGTTTTATTTTTTTTATTTTTTATTTTTATTTATTTTATTTTTGGGTATTTTTTTTTTGTTTTTCGACGAGCAGATATTGTGACATGCTTTTAGGGTCGCCTACGGTGCCTTTTTTGAGCAATATTTCTGCTTTGCATAAGTAGAAATTTGTTTTTTTTTTTTTTTTTTTATATATTAATTTTTATTTGCATTTCATTGGCATTGCGGCCATAAAATGTATTTATTTTCATTTTTCAATACGAAACTGGTTGGCGTCCAATGCGTTCAAGTGTTTGCTGTTGTTTGTTGGCTTGGTTTGGCGCTGCTCGCTGCCCTCCACTCCTCACTCATAATTTATCATACAAAATGGGTTTGTAATCTGTGGCTGGATTAAGCATTTGGAGTTTGTTGGTTTTTTGTTTCTTTCGATTTGGAATTTTTTTGGAATTTTTTTTTTTTTGCTGTAGTTTTTTTTTTTTTTTTTGGGCTCACTTTATTATTTGTATAATGCTTTTTGTTTTATTGTGTAGCTTTGCACTTTCTCCCATGAAAATTAAATTAAATAATCCCTTATCTTTCACGTTTTCGAATATTTTAATTTATTAGAGCTTGGTTTGAAGTGAACCTTGAACTACAAAGTTGAGTTGATTAGTTGAGTTATAGGAATTATATAGAATTATATAAAAATATATTTATAATTTGAAGTTTTTAAATATGTGTATCAAAATCAGCTAGGTGATGTCAATGACCCTTCAAGAGCCTTGCTGAACATCGTTGAAGATACTTTGTTTATTCCTGAGCTATCTAATTATTCAAATCGCTTCAATGCATAACAAACTTAACAATCTTATCTATATAGACATTTCACAAATTAATAATAAGAAACAATAACAATTAATATAATGCAAAATTATAATAATAATGCATAATAAATAAATATAATAATAATATAATAATCATAGATTATCTTAAATCAAAAACAAATCCAATATACTCTTTTTCTCTATGGGAACAGAGTATAATAATAATAATAGCATATCCTTAACATATCTATAAAAAGTATTGAATATGCCAAACTCTTTTTATTGTAAAATAATCCACGATAAAACTTCAAATCACTTCAAAAATGAAATTTTTAAATTTAAATAGAAAATGAAAATACTAAAATAATATGAGAGAAATCTTGATCCCTACAGAGTATAATCTAGTTTTTATTTATTTTTAATTTAATTTATTATTATTATACAAGTCAATAGTTTCGAATATATTGTAACATATATATATATATATATTTTTTTTTTTTTTTTCATTAAAAAACATTTTTTTTTTTAAATACTCAAATTTTTATGCAATTCTCAAGCTGAGCTCAATTCTGTGCAGTTTTAACGAAAGTTTTGACAGCTATGCAAAGTCGTATATGAAATAATAATACTTATTATTTATGACATACGTAACTCGTAAGGTACGTCATTTTATTGGACTGGAAAGTTTTCGGCGCTTTTATGACTTATGGCTAACAGGATGTGCAATAGGCAATCAAATAAGAGATTAACCTAAAAAGAGTTTTTTTTTGGGGGGAAAAAGAAAGCCAAAGTTGAGGATGATACTACGGGAGCATAATGCTCGTTATATGGATTGCTTTTCGTTTGGCAAATGGGTCAGGCGATATTTTGATTTATGATTTCCTGAGTTGGGGCCATAAGCTGCGCATTTACTACCTGGGGCGCTTTCTCAAAGCTAGGGACACGTTTTAATTGTTCATGAAAGGGATTTTAATAAGGCAACAGACTTGCGTCCCTCGCACGTCTCGCCCTCCCCCCCTGTCTATAAATTCTGAACAGGCAAATCCGCTTGTTGTTGGTTCGACTTACAGCAGCAGCATCGAAGCGCAGCAGCGCGCGCTGCAAAGAGTTGAATAAACTTTGCAAAGAGTGTAGATGCAATTTAAGCGCTTGAATTATCGTTTTGAAGGCCATTTTTTTGAAATGAGCTGCGAACGAGGCTAGGCATTCGCAATAGTATGGATGTTGTGTTGGGGGTGCTGCTGGGCGGGGAGGAGTTGTTGGCCGAAGCTAACCAAGCAACGACAGCAACAGCAGTAGCAACACCAGCAGCGCCAGCAGCGTCAACGTCAACGTCAACGTCAACAGCAACGACAACGACAACGCCAACGCACGAGCGTGTGAAGCTTGGCGAGGTGAGCCGAGCTCAGCTCAGCTCAGCTGAGGCTCAAAGTATGCAGCACAAAAGTTCAATAAACTAAAGTGTCTTTTGAAAAAAAAAAATAAAAAAAAAAAATCAAAATAAATAAATAAAAATGAAAAAATAAAACAGGTAAAAACAACTAAGAATGCTCTAGTCAAGGCGGCACGACTAAGACATACCCAGCAGCAGCTATTGAGTCTGTATGAAACTAGGATTAGTTTATTTTAGACTAGAGGGTATAGCAAGGCGAAGCATTGGTTGGCTTGGGCCCGGGTCCGGCTCCGGGCTCGACGGCTCTGCTTTGCTCAACTTCATTGCAGCAGGCGTTTTGTCGTATCTCTCTCGCTCTCTCTCTCTCTCTCTCTCTCTCTCGCTCTTCTTCTGCTTCAGCTTCTCTTATATATGGTGTTGCATGTATTTTTTTTCATACATATGTTTGTTTATGTGACATACATATGCACATAGTATTATTATTTGCAGCGCTCGAGGTGCAAAGAAAAATGCAATTCTTGCCAAGCCAGTCGACCAGCCAGCCAGTTGGCCAGCTAGCCAGCGAATCAGCCAAGCGAACAGCCAGAATATTTGTGTATTTGTATCTTGAATCTGAATCCGGTGCGTATGAGTGATTGGACATAGCAATCCGTTGGCGAGCTGCTCTGCTCTGCTCCTCCTGCCAGGCACTTCCTGTCACACTGTCCCACAGGACATGGCAAAGCGCATCCCAAGTGTGGTGCCCTCTGCGACACACACAGAGAGAGAGAGAGAGAGAGAGAGAGAGAGAGAGAGAGAGAGAGAGAGAGAGAGGGACGCAACGTCACTGACAGCGTACCCAACTGAAACTTTCACGTCGGGTGAAATGGTTTTTTTGTTTACCAAGCCAGACAGTCAGCCGGTCAGTCAGCCGTCTCGCTTGATCTGTGTGGCTAGAAAGAATCTTGGAACTTGCTGTCTGGCATTTCGTTTGAAGGTTTTTGTTTGAGCTTAAGCTTTCGTTTTTATTATTATTATTTTTTATTTTTTTATCCAGCTGTTGTGCTTGGTCAAGCAGAGATTTCACACAGATTTTCAATGCATATTCAAAACATAAAAGGTATATATTTTCTAAAGAAAAAGAAGAAATTGAAATAGCTAGAACAAGCCAATATTAAAATGAGATAAGCGCTGTATATACTTCAAATATAAGCTTGGGAGAGTAAGAAACCCTAAAAAAGTATTTAAAATGGCTTAAGGATGGAAATATGTTTTTATGGCAATATTATATGATTTTTATAGTGAAAATTTGTAAGTAAAATATATAAAAAAAACATATATAAAAATTTAGAATAATTATATTAATTTATACCATACATATATTTATTATTAAAAAAAAAATTAAAATAAATAAAATATAAAAAATAAAATAAATACTAAATACCGCCACATATTAAAAATGTTAAAACAAAAATATTTAAAAAAAATATATAGATGATTTTCTAAAATTTTCTAATAAAGTTAAAAAAAAAAATAAATAAAATAATAGATATAATAATAAATAAATTAGATATATAACAAAATATATCTCAAAACCTAAAAATATATAATGATATATAAATATTAAAAAATAAAAAAAATAATAATAATAAATATATACAGAACATATATTAAAAATAAATATATATCATATATATACTAACATTTATTTAAAGTATATACCATATATGGTATATAATGATATACCAACTATAAACACAAATATTTACTAAAATAAATGCTATATTTAGCATTGAATTAAATAATAATCATAATAAAATACTAAATATATACCAGTTATATACTAATATATACTAATACATACTAATACAATTTTAAATATTATTTTAATATTATATTACACACAAGCTATATACATAAATACTAACATTTCTACTAAATATATACCAAATAGTAAATATATACCAAATATATACTAAAATTTTAAATAATTTATTGAAATCTAAAAGTTAACAAAGAATAGTATATTTATCTGAAATTCGTATTCGAGTTCGTATAATCTTGGATAATCATTAAGAGTGCTATAAATAACTAAGGACTGCAAACGGAGTAGACTAAATGCAGTGCATTTCGGTTAATGATTAGATAAATAGAGAAGTTAAAGAACCAGGTTTCGCACATCTATTTGCGATTTCAATTAAAATATCGAGTTCGACTGGTTCTGCCGCTACCTCAAGTTGCAAACTCAATATTTAATCTATATCATTGTTAAATATTCAGATATTATCTGAAATGGGTTTGGCATGGAATAGTTGAACTGTTTCTTGAGTGGATCCTGTATGCAATGTAGTATATCAATTGAGTTGGAAAGATATATGGTTGTATATAGATAGTATTGGCAAATGGCTGTAAGTCTTTAGCGCTGCTGTCGAGCAGTCGTTGGCCCGGTTCAACGGCATTGCTTTCATATTGAATTCAAATGAACGAGAGACCTACTAAAAAGTGAAGAAGCGAGAGTTTGGCTATGACGTCTCATTTGGACCAATATGCTCGGGTTCAGGGACAAAGACTGTGTGACGGCTCAGGGGGGCTGGCCAAGCTGGCATGAATTCTTAATTTAGATTGTACCAACCAGCTGTGCGCTGGAGAGCAGCAGCTGATTTGCGGCTTACAAGGAGCCATAGAACGCAGACATAGGCAAAGAGAGAGAGGGAGAGAGAGGAAGAGACAGAGAAAGGGAGACGATGCGAACGTAGACAGCAACGTCGACTTTGACGCTGACTTTGACGTCGACACATAGCCAACGGCTGGCAAATGGTCAACGTTCTCAGCGCTGTCGCTGCTGGCGTCGACGTCTGCGCTGCTATAAATTGGCAAAAGTGTTGTTGCGACGGCAACGTCAACGGCGGCAGCAGCAGCAGCAGTAGCAGCAGCAGCAGCAGTAGCAGCAGCAGCGACAGCGACAACGCCAGCGCCTTGGCTTAAAGCCAGCGACGAGTTCGTTGACCGTTAAGGTTTTTTGAAGTTTATTGCTGCGCTTGGTGGCTTCGCCAGTTGGCCGCTTGGCCGCTTGGCCGCTTTCAATATGCCAAATATGCAACCAGGAACAGCAACAGCAACAGCAGCAGCAGCAACAGCAGCAGCAGCAGCAGCAGCAACAGCAGCAATAGCTCTCTTAATGTAGAAAACGCGAGTTTTTCAATCAATCAGCTGTTCTGAGCTGAGCTTCCGCTTTTTTCTAATTTTTTTATTATGATTATTATTATTATTATTATTTTTTTTTTTCTTTTGGTCTGTTGCGCGATCTCAGCCAAACAATTTACACATTCACAGATTGACAAATTTGAAAACACGAAAACATTTAACAAATTCAGCAAACAGTTGGCCAATCAAGTGTGAGCCCGTTTTTATTTTTAGAGATTTTGATATTTTTGGCACGCTTCCGGTGCGACGTCGATGACCTTTTCCGCCCACATTCGAGCTGGCCAGGGCCAATGAAATGCCATTTTTTTTTTGTTATTTTTATTTATTTTTTATTTATTTTGTTTATATTGTTATTATTATTATTTTTTGTAATTTGCATGCATTGTTGCTGCTGTTGCTGTTGCTGTTGCTGTTGCTGCTGTTGCTGCTGCTGGGGTTGACAACCTCTCAGATCAGCTGTTTAACCTGACTTTGTTGCTGCCGGTTGTTGTTGCTGCTGCTGCTGCTGCTGCTGTTGCTGCTGCTGCTGCTGCTGCTGCTGTTGCTGCTGTTGCTGCTGCTGCTGCTGCTGCTGCTGTTGCTGCTGCTGCGGCTGTCTGCTTATTATGTAATACAGATGAGCAGCAATTCGCAATCAATATGATTTGTATATTTCTTTTTTTTTTAGCCAGTTAACTGTACTATTTGCTGTTGTTGTGCAGGAAAGTTTTTGACCCCCTTGGGCGACCCAGCGGCCGGCTAACAGTCCGCCCGCACGCCGAACGTGAAAGTTACTCGAAATATATATTAACAGCAGCAGCAGCAACAACAGCAACAACAACTGCCATATTAACCGCAGCAACATCTCCAGTCAAACAGCCAAATTCATTGAATACATATAAAGTTTATTGGCTTTTGATCCCAACGCATTATTGTTGGGGTGGGTAATGGTTGTTGTGTTGTTGTTGTTGTTCCTGTTGTTGTTGTTGTTACTGCTGTTGTTGCTGCTGGTTTGCGCAATACAATTCACCGCTGGTGCTTTGACTGCTCATAATGCATACGTAACGGTATCGACAGGAAGTTGTTGCTCAGCCGTCGTTGCTTTGTTGTTGCTGCAGGAGCCAAGAGGAGTTCATTCAATGCCGGCCAGCTTCCAGTTTCTGTTGTGGCATTTCGTTTGCCTGAGGTCATTGTTGCTGCTTGATTTTATTTATTTATTTTTATTTTGTATTTTTGGTATATATATTTTGTTTTTTTTTTTTTTGTTTTTGTGGATTTTTTTAGAGCACGTGCTGCGGCTGAGACTTTAAATATTAGGCGAGCGAGAGATGTATTAAATATATTTATTTCTATAAATTCCATATAATTATTATGTTGATTTTCTATTAATTTGATAAATTGAATAGATAGGGTAAATTTAAAAATGAAATTAAAATGATTAAAATTAAAATGAATTAATTTAAATACTTAAAGTACAACTTAAACTAATCAATAAATAAAATAAATTTCAAATATATTCACATTTCTTAAAATAGTTTACCTAAATTAAAAAACAATTTAAATCGTAAAATAAAAAAAAAAACAATAATAAAAAACTAAATATTTAATTTATGTATATACATTTTAAATAAATTAACTATACAAATTTATATACATATATCAAATTTATATAAATATATTTATATATTATATTTATAGCAATAAATATTTATATAGAAAACGTATCAAAACTTTAAATACACAGTTAAGATTCATTTATGAACATTTAAATTTATTTAAAAATTTAAATTTAAAATATTATTATATATATTATTATTATTATGCAATTAATATTTTTATTATTATTATTTTTTTAAATGCAGAGCAACTTAAAAAAGATGAAAGTCTACTGAAGAAAATAAAATAAATTTATACAAAAAATATTTATTTTTAAAATCAAGTTAATATATACAATTTTTTTCATATCCATATTATTAACATTATTTTTAATTAATTTTTAAACGCCTTTAGTAAATAATTTCTGAAATAAAATTAAATAAACTAAAATAATTTATAAAAAAATTTAATAAATAAATATATGAAACAAACAAAATAAAAATAAATATTATAATAAAAAAAATAAAATAAAAAAAATTCTGAAAGAAAATTAAAAAATTAAAATAAAAAAAAATAAATATATGAAAAATAAAAACAAAAATAAATATAAAAATAAATAAAATTAAAATATAAATAAATATATAAAATATAAACAAAAATAAATGTAATAATAAATAAAATTTAAAAATATAATATAGTCATACAAAATATAAATACAAATAAAAAAAATTATTTTTCTAGAAATACGTTTTTTATCTCCTATATTTCCGCAAAAAAATTTATTTACTATTTCTAATTTATAAATTACCAATTGCCATAAACATAAAATAAAACTTTTAAACATTTCTTTCAACATACTACATAGCAATGTATATGTATATATTTATATACATTTTGATATAGATCTATTGTGAAAGAAAGAAAAAAAATTGAGCATAATCCAAACTAAATTTAATTAGCCGCATTAGTTAACTGATGTCATTAAGTTCGTATCATACAAGTCTTTCGTTTCTAGCGCTCTGGAACTGGAGCCGGGAGCGTTAGCTGGGAATTCCGTTGTGTGCTGTTGCTGCTGCTGCCGGCGTCGTTCGTTGCCAGTCACACTAAGAGCACTGTGCGTGAGTGTATGTACGTGTGTGTGTGTGTGTGTGTGTGCGTGTGTGTGTTGCTTTCTGGTTTGGCAGCTGCTTCTTGGCACACACACACAGAAGCGACGCGTCGCCTTTTTACATTTGTATATGTAGGTCTACGTCCGATTTTACTTTCACTTTTAAAGGTTTACGAACTTTTCTGTTTACAAGTCAACGCTGCTGCCGGCAGCCGACGCGCAGTCGCAGCAGCAGCAGCAGCGACGACGACGTCAACGACGACGACGACGACGCCGCATTTCAAATGCTTCTCACACACTCAGGCAGACAATCAGACCGTTGGACGGATGATACAAAAGAGACGAATGGACGGACGGACAATGGGATGGGATGGTCAAATGGACAGATGGATGGTCAAACGTACGGACAGACGTACGGACGGGCGTATGGGCAAATCCAAACAGCAAGCTTTGCGCTTACATCTGGCCCTAGAGTCGCACAGTGGCGCGCATTGCTGGCATTTTGGCATTCATCATAATTTGAGCGCATTTGCTGCTGTGGCGCACCACTGTGCCGGCTCCTCGGCATTGGTTGACTCATGCCTTGGACGCATGCGTTATATTATGTTTGTTGTTGTTTATTTTGTTTTTGCTTTTTTTCTCTCTCTCTTTGCAGTTGCGGTTGCTCGTGTGCATCGCATAAGGAAGTCGCGTGTGCTCAACTTCCTTGACATTGAAGCGGCAGCAACCGCAACGCCAGCAGCAGCAGCAGCAGCAACAACAACAACAACAACAAGGTTGAAGTGTAAATGAACGGCAAGGATTTTTGCTGCTGCCAAAAGCGATTGGATTGTTGCCTCGGAAGTGACAGCGACAGCAACAGCAACAGCAACAGCAGCAACAGCAGCAGCAGCAGCAGCAGCAGCCGTAGCAGCAGCAACGACGCGTCGGCAGAGCTGCCAGCAACATGTACTGGCTGGTATGCTGGCATGTAAGTATGTGTGTGTGTGTATGTGTGTGCTTTTTAGTCGGTCGGTCATTGACCGTTGCAGCTGAGACGCATTGACGCCGCTGCCATTGGCATGGCCGCAAAGGCGGCTGCTGTTGCTGTTGCAGTTGTTGCGTTTATCCTGCCTAACTAAACTGTGCAAAAGCTCAGCTCAGACAGGCGGACACACACATAGAGAGAGAGAGAGAGAGAGAGAGAGAGAGGGAGAGAGAGAGTGAGAGAGTGAGAGAGTAACACAATCAGAAACACACAGAGAGCAAGCGCGTGAGAGAGAGAGAGAGAGAGTCTGAGCTTGGCGTCGTCATCGTTAGCTGTTGCTGCTGCTGCTGCTGCCGCTGCGTCGTCTACCCAACTCGTTGGACAAGTTGACGGCCTACGTGAGTGGCGCGTTATGTGCATTGAATTGGAGTTGGAGGCTTGTGCGTTTGCGCAAAAGTCAATGAACTCCGCTGGCTTGACGTTGACGCCTGATCCGCTTGCAGCGCAGCCGCTGCTGTTGCTGTTGCTATAGATGCTGGTGTTGCTGCTGCTGCTGCTGCTGCTGTCGTGGGGGCGTCGCGTCTTGTGTGTGCAATTCACACCAACACAGCTGCATTTTGGGAATGTAGGTAAGCCACTTGCCAGGCCGGGTTGTTATTGTTGTTGCGGATGTTGTTGCTGTTGTTGCTGCTGTTGTGTTATGTGTTGCTGCTGCTGCTGCTGCTACTGCTGTCTGTTGTTGTTGTTGCTTCTAACCTTTTTGCAATGCGCCGCTGCGTTAGGCAATAGCTTCACTGTCAACACTGGCCATAGCCAAGCAGCCAGCGAGTCAGTGCATTGATCTCGCCATTGATGTGTGCTCAGCTCACTGAGTGTGTGTGCGTGTGTGTGCGTGTGTTGCATGTGATACAATGTCGTTGACACAGTGACCGGAAAACAGATTGACTTAATGACTGACTTTTCAAAATCAATGCTGTTGCCATTAGAATGCCATGAAGGGTTAGACAAAGATAGATAGAGAAAGCCAGAGACAGAGACAGAGACAGACAGAGAGAGAGAGAGAGCGAGAGAGTTTCTAGTGCGGCCTGGCTAATCTCTGTGGGCGTTGGAGGGCAGCGCGATCAGCTGCCCAAATTGCGGAACGTTGTGCCATAGCCCACAGTTGTAGGCCAGCGGTCAACGACCGATCAGCGACAACAGACAAAAAAGCAGCAGCGGCAACAGCAGCAGCAGCAACAGCAACACCAGCAACAACAACAACAACAGCAGCAACAGCAACAGCAACAGCAGCAGCAGCAGCAACAACAGCTTAACTTCAAGCAACCAGTTGAACGACCCACTGAACCAACTTGTCATTTGACCATGTCGCTAAGCTGCAGCACTCAGAATGCTTCTCCTACCTATGCGTATGTATATATATATATATATATACATATATACATATATGTGCATTGATGTATGTGCATGCATATCCTGTGTAAGCTGCTAATGCGACTTGGGGTTGAGGTTGCAGCCAACTGCCACACGGCATTAACATTACCGTTATTTGGCAATTACTTACGCACTCCGGCACAGAAAGTGACCCGACTAATTGCATTTCACCAATTTATCACACAGCTGGCTGAGCGACGAGCGACGCAGAGAGAGAGGGAGAGCGAGAGAGAGGGAGAGCGAGAGAGAGGGAGAGAGAGCGCGCTCGATGAGAACTTTATTTAAGCGTTCTGCATTTTTAATGCTCGACATGGATATGCATTCGCCGACATCTTGATGTCAATTATCTTGCGAAAGTAGCTAGAATAAAGCAACAACAACAACAACAGCAACAGCAGCAGCAGCAGCAGCAACAATAAAAAATTCAAAAAATAATATTAAAATAATGAGAAAAAGCTCCGAATTTGGTGGGTAATTATTGCAGCTGCCGCCCCTCGCTGCCGCTGGCTGACTTTCTGTGCAATTCAGCCGCGCACCGCCCCCTGGCCTCAACCCTCATCTGCCTACCAACCTCCCCTTCCTCCCCACCTCGCTCACTCACTCACTCACTCACTCACTGTCTCTGGCAGCTGCTGTTGCTGCTGTTGCTGCTGCTCTCTGGGGCAGTTGCCAATTTCTACATTTCATGCCAAGCGTTGTCGCCGTTGCCATTAAATTTGGCCTCAAAAAAATTTCAGTTACTGTGTTCGCAGCTGTGTGTGTGTGTGTGCGTCCATTTTGCCATAAGGTGAAAATCGCTGGCAGCTGAAAATGCTGGAACCAGGGAGCAACTATCTCATTGCACTTACCTGTTGCATGGCACTGCAACAGCGCCGCAGGTCAGCGGCAATAAATGCCGCCAGGTCACAGCTGCTGGCAAGATTTTTGATATTGATTTTGATTTTTGCATGCGCTGCAACATTGTTGCACATTGAAAACATGAATCGAAGTGAAGGCAGCGCGAACAAAAACAAGTAAGCAGCCTCTAGTCAAGACGGCTCGACTACGCGATACCCTAAACCCTGTGAAAAAAAAGATAATACTCCCATTCTTTACGAACGTATGAGCTCGCGCTCTGCTAGACGTGGCTTGGGGCTGATTTGGGCTAAACATTAAAGCATTAGCTTGGCTTCAAGGAAACTACAAAAACTTAACAAGTAAGAAGGCTCTACTTAAGACTGCTCAGCGACGAGATATCCTGAACCCTGCAAAGAACAGATATTTTTCTTCTTTACTCCATTTTTTGATGGACTCTCGTTATGAAAGTTTCGGAATATATTAATAGCATTCAAATGTATCTTTTTGCCAAATTAAAAGTATCTAGTATTTAAAATGCTGGCGAATAGGGTGTTGCAGTCAAAATCTGAAAATCTGCCATCCATAATATCTATTCAAATATATAAAGTTGAAGTCTCTAGCTCAAACGGTGTAGAAGTTGTGCTCAAAAAACATTAAAAAAGTAGACGAATTTTCGATTTTTATCGATAATGGATATGGGATGAGTTATCGAAAAAAACAAAACAAACACGTACTGCGTAACTAACATATTAGTATTCTTGTGAAATTTCAACTCTCTAGCTTTTGTAGTTTCCGAAATCTCGACGAACAGACGAGCATGGAAATCAACTTTTGTTTGTGCTGATCAAGAATATATATACTTTGTGGGTTCTACAACATCTCCTTCTGCCTGTTACATACATTTTCACAAAACCATTATACCCTCAATTCCCATTTTCAATGCGTTCAGGGTATAAAAAGTTTTTTTCTGTTCTCTTAATTGCTTTTGGGCAAGCTGTTAAATATTTAAGAATATTTTTATATGCACATATATTGAAATTTAAGCTTAACATAAATTGTTTGGAGTTTCCATTTAAAAATTCTAAAATATTTTATAAGAATTTTGTGTTTTTTTTAAATTTATTTTTAAAGATTTGTAGTCTCTTTTATTTCTATTGCTTATATATTATTAAAATGTTATATAAATCGCGCTGTTCATAAATAGGGAAATAGAGTCTATTGGCTTTGTGCAATGTACGTCTTGCAAAGTTCTTACTTGTTTATATTGATTTATAGTATATGTAGTATGCAGAGTAGGGTTAAGCTTATACAGTCTTGTTTTATTTTATGAATTATACGTACAATAATTGTAATACAATTGTAATTGAAATGCAAATGTAAGTTTTTAAACCTATTCAGATGAGCAAAAAATATATCAGCAATATTTCAGAATTTTACGAAATACAATAAATATAAATATATATAGAGAATCATTTGAAGATGCAATATATTCTCCAAACCGATTCAATTAATATTTCAAAGATAGCAGAATTTTTATATTTTACTATATATTTCTCAAATTTAAATTATTTTTATTGCTTACTAAATTTCAATCAATATTGTATGCAATGTTATCAAGTTTGACTTTTCAAATATTTATTAATAAATTTAGATAAGCTGAAAAAATAATAAGAAAAATAGCAATGTAAAAAGCAAAAAAAAAAAAAATAAATAAATAAATAAATAAATAAATAATATATATTTTATTTTATATTATTAAAAAAAGAAAAAAAAAATAAATAAAACTTACAAAATTCAAAAGTAAATTTGATTCAGCTAAAGAACTTATAATAAATATTTAAATATTATATATAAACATATTATCTATTTTTGCTTAAAATAATATTTCAATTGCATTTTCTTATGGCAATTTATTATAACATTTTTAAAAGTTTTATTTGTCTTATAAAATCTATATTTTACATCAAAATGGATAGCAAAACATAAAAAATATTATATATACACAGAAAATCTTTAACATATATGTGCATAATAAAAAATGATATATACATATCAAATTTCTTGCATATATGCATATTATTATTACTTTACGTTAAGGATACGTAGTAGGCTGGATTTTCCTATCGGGAATTCGAGAGAAGAACACAACCTACAGAGCTGATTCTATTCAGTTTATAATCGGACGAAATAGAGTTTAGACCTTTATTTATTTCTAGCTTATTGTTCCCAAATAATACAAAATTATATAAAATATGTTATTTCATTGAATCCAATTGTATTTGTCTAGGCGAGAATATAACTCAGCGCACATAGTCTTAACTTATATATAGTACATATATCTGACTTATTTGCCTTACTCATTTGCCAGCTCAATAACAAAAGTTGAAGTTAATGTAGAGTAATCGGAGTATTATTGGATTAACCAATCTCCTTTGATTATTGCTCGCAAGGTGTCTGCACGTCACGTGCCTCAATTGGTCACGTGTGTGGGTGGTGGGAGGGGGCGTTCGTTATCGCAGCATATGCAACAGCAGCAGCAGCAGCGATAGAGAGGCGGATTGCAATTGCATTTACATGCAACTCACATTGGGGCGTTAAATCGCAATTGCATGTTGATTGGGATTAGCATGCGTCGCCAGAGCCAACCGATTTGTTTGAAGTTAGTTTGTCAGTTTATATAATGTGAGCTCATGCTGTCGACGCCTCAGCTTAATGTGCTTCCCCGTAGATTGCCAATGCAATTGCACGTACTTTACATTAAGTATACGACCCGGTTTTTCAGCTTGCCAAATCATTTAAAATACTTGAAGAACTTCATGTGAAATGAATTGCATGTGAATTCAATTGATTACAGTTTATATAATTTGCAATATAAGGTATAGGCTATAGGGTATCTGCTAGTCGCCCTCCTCCCCCGGCTGCTGTCTTGTGGCGTGCAACTTGTTGCTACGACTTGCTACATTTGTTATTCAAGTGTCACATTAGAATTGAAATTTATCGCTGTAATTGAATTGTCAATGGCTGACATTGTAATTGCTCAAGCGCAATTCATGTAAATAGAAATGACTGAGAGATGATAGCACACACATCTACCTAGCCATATATGCACTGCAAATAAGATATTTAAACATATATGCCACATATACTATATATATATATATATAGTATATTCAATTGAAGTTCCATGAAGCGTTACACAATCAAAATCAACATTTCATTGAGCTTGTCAGCTAATGCGTTCGATCCTGTTTGACATTATCCAATGCCTAGTCCAAGGCTTGCATCGCCTCAACTCATATTGAGAATTTCAAATGATATGATAATTCCATTGATAAGTTCTATAGTGTTGTACAATTGCATAAACATTTTGCTTTAGCTTACATTATTATGAAGCTGTGCCCTTGTTTCGTCGTCTGGTTTATTGCCCATGGCCCATAGCTATTTTTCCGGCTAACCTTCGAACAAAACTTCCACTGCCCTAGTCGGAAGCTAGGTCATAAATTCGAAGGGCCATATTGCCTTGGAGTGTTTGTGGTTGTGTAATAGCTTCAGCATCAGCATCAGCATCAGCTGAACCAAGAATTTCAAATTCCACTATGGCATTACAGCAAGAGATCAATGAACGCTTTTAATAGGAAATCGAAATCGAAATTGAAACTGAAACAGTCTCAGACAGTCAGACAGAGGGAGGGAGGAAGAGAGAGAGAGAGAGAGAGTCGGAGTCTCAGTCGCAGTCTGTCGCAGTCTATCTCTAGTTCCATATGATGTTATTAGCGATTAAGGCGCTTAGACTCGATTCGATTCGATTCGATTCGGTACGATACGATACGATACGATACGATACGATTTTATTTCATTTGATTCAATTTGATTTGATTCGATTGGATTCAAATTGGCATCGCCATCGACATCGACATCAACAGCGACACGATTCGTTGACCCAACCAATGCAGAACCTTGGAATTAGCATAAAACGTTGTTGCTCCACATAAGTCCGGCTGGGTGCTCTGGCTGCTAACTAAGCTGTCGTCCGACTTGGACTATACTACGCTACGATTTATCAAGTCACATTTCAATAATATCATTTTTAATTCATTGATTTTCTATGAAGATAATCCCGTAGTCTATAAATAACCCTTGGGCTGGATGAATGTTTAGCCAAGCATTTTATATTTTATTCAGTTTTCATTACAAAATTAAATAAATAATATGCAATATTTGTTGACTATAAAATTTATTTTTATTTTGAATGTATATATATATTTTTTTAATTGTATATATTTTATATGATTTTTTCATACGTTTTATGTTTATATTTATATATATATATATATATATATATATATATATATATATATATATATATATATATATATATATATATATATATTTTTTTTTTTTTTTTTTTTTTTTTTAATTAAATATATTTTTATATTATTTATATATGTATATATATATTTTAGAAAATATTTTTCATATCTAAATAGAATATATTTATATATATATTTTTTTTTATTTATATTTATTTTTGTATATATTTTTATGCATATTAAAAAAATATATATTTATTTAATTATACATATTTATTTTTTTATTTGTATATATTATAATGTTTAAAATAATTTTATATTTTTTTTTTA
The DNA here is from genome assembly GCA_030914335.1 of Drosophila borborema. NCBI lineage: Eukaryota > Metazoa > Arthropoda > Insecta > Diptera > Drosophilidae > Drosophila > Drosophila borborema. Next base: position 6,937,909 of record JAUESP010000307.1, read on the forward strand.
TGCGCTCAGATAATGAGAGAGATAGAGATGAAGAGAGAGTAACAGATAATGAAAGAGAGAGAAAGGGAGAGATAGAGACGGGTAATGAAAGAGAAAGACAGATAATGAGAGAGAGATAGGGATAGATAGAGAGAGAGAGGGAGAGAGAAAGAGAGACAGACAATGAGAGATCTCTCTCTTTCTTTCATTATCTGAAAGGGAAAGATAGAGACAGATAATGTAAGAGAAAGACAGATAATGAGAGATAGACAGACAGAAAGAGAGAGAGAGAGAGAGAGAGAGAGAGAGAGAAAGATAGAGAGAGATAGAGAGAGAGAGAGATAGAGAGAGAGAGAGAGATAGAGAGAGATAGAGAGATAAAGACACAGATAATGAGTGAGAGAGCGAGAGAAGTTTGCAGCAACAGAAGCTCCGTTTGCTTAACATTTTAATTCAGGTACTCATGGAATGCTATTCTAGTATTTAGCACGACTTCAAGATACCTTATATTCATCGCTTTACCTTTGTTCGTTTAAATTGATTATAACAGACTAGCTGGGTCTTCTGCTCATGTGCTGCTCGCTCTATCCCAGCGCCTGCCAGTCCATCTCATTCTGCCCAGACTTCTGCATCTCTATGCGCTTTTCATAAGGTCACGTTGCAAAGCCTACCATTGGATCCTTGAAGGATTTCAGCTGTGATCACATGAAGTGTATGGTCTGAGAGTGCGTGTGTATATATCTCTCTCTGTGTGTGAGTGAATGAGATTTTTTTTTCTATCTCTGTTGTATAAACCTTTTGAGCAGGTGTCGAAACAATGTGTGGAGCGCAATTTAAATTAGAATGTTGCCACATTCATTAGACGATTAACAACATTAACAACAACAACATAAACAACAACATGAACAACAACAACAACAACGAGCTCATATAAAAATGTCAGAACAAGTTGAGTTGGCAATTTGTCAACCGGCAACAGCAACCGGCTAGACTCGCGGCCCGGTCTCCAGTTTACATTCGAAATGAATTTTTTGCATACTCGCATCTCAGAAATTCCAAAATTCCCTCTCCCTCCCCCCATCCCACACACACACCCCAATAAATAGAGAGAGAGAAAAAAAAAAAGAAATCAAAATGAAACAAAATTTCCGTGAGCTCTTAATATTTGTTGTATTTTGATTTTTGGCCAGTCTTGGCCACTTGCGCTGACAACTTGGCCAACAACTGTGTGTGTGTGTGTGTGTGTGAGAGGGTGGCTAGGGGACTGAGCTGGGGGGTTGAGTGTGAGCCAGTGAGTGTGTGTCCATGTCCATGGATTTGTTCATGCGCAAGGTTTTTTGCCAGCGCTCAGCCCGCAGCCAGCGAGATTCGATTGGTTCGCCTGGCCTAGACTGGCACCGGGCCGGCCGGTGGCACAGCAGTCGACCACCCCCGCACCCACCGCAACCCCTCGACCAAGCAACAGCAACAGCATCAGCAGCCGGAGCAGCTTAATTGTTAGAGCGGCTACTCGGTTGCGGCTGCTGCTGCTGCTGCTGTTGCTGCTGCGGCTGCTGTTGCTGCGGCTGCTGCTGCAGCGGGGTGCATTGATCTTAAAATGGCGCAAAGGCCATTGAACTGTGCGCCATTGCAACTGCCTGCAACTACAACAACAACAACAACAACAACAACAACAACTCGACTCGGTTCGTTTCGGTTTGATTCGGTTTTTGGCTACAACTCACGCGCAGAGACACAGTGTCAACAGCGGCACAGACAGAACTTTTCAGCGCCAATTTGTGAATTGTACTCTAAATGCAAGTGTGTTAGTGTGCGTGTGTGTGTCTGTGTGTGTGTGTAACATATGCTAATTTGTGCAGCAAGTAAACAGCGTTTACTTTGGCCCGGCTAGCTGGCACAGCCAAACGAAATCGAGAATGAAATAAAAATCTAACCAAATGTAAAAATTCTTTAAAATTAATTTTTTCTTCAATACCCTGAAAACATTGTAAATGTGAATTCAGCAGGCAGGCAGAAGATGATGTCGTATAAATAATATAGATATATACATATATATTCTTGATCAGTGCGATGAAATAAGTCGATATAACCCAGTCCGTCTGTTTATACGTCCATACGTCCATCCGTCCTTCCGTCCGTCCGTTCGTCCCTCCGTCTAAAAGCAGAAATTTCGTAAACTACAAAAGCTAGGGAGCTGAAATTTGACATGAATACTCATTGCAGTTTGAGTTTATTTAGTTTTCTTTTTCGATAACTCATCCCATTTACCTATTATCGATAAAAAATCGAAAATTCGTTTCATTTTTCAATTCATTTTTTGAGCGTAGCCTCATAGCTTTTCATACACCGTTGGATACAATATATATGATGGATACAAAGATTCGATCATTTTGGATGACACGCCCTCTCGCCCTCAATTAAAAAAAAAGTATTTACAATACTAGACACTTGCAATTTGTTAAATAGAAACAATTGAATGCTTTGAATATATTACGCAATTTTCATGACGATCGTCCATCTAGAAATGGAGTCGTAAGCATCCAAAGCTCAGCCCAATCCACTCCCAAGCCAAGGCGTGTGTAAAGAAGAAGAGTATTAGCTTTTCTTTCTCAGAGTTCAGGGTATCTCGTAGTCGAGCAGTCTCGACTAAAGCCTTCTTTTATTGACGACGCGGCGACTGTTGCTGCTGCTGTTCTTACCAATTATTCAAAAGCATTTGGCGGCACGTTCTTACACTTGGCACTCTGCCCGACGGCAACTGTTTGGATGAGTTAAACGAACGCACGCTTCGCCTATGAAAGATGTCAAGGCTCAAATTTGATATCTGATTTCGCACGCTGAACACACAGTCGCACAGACGAGCCGTGGAATAGTCGAACTAATAAAGATGCAGACAAGCAGCCGCGTCGCATATGCCAGCAAATCGACAATCGATTATCGCTAATCGCTGATTGAATCGATCTATCAACTGATTCATATCAATTGCTCGACTTTAAACTGCTTAGAACTTTTGTTTGCATTTTTTCTATGGGGTGGGCCAAGAGCTGTGCTTGAATAGCGTTACATCGATTTCACTTTTGTTCTTCCCTTTCTTATATGTATTTATTCCGTTTCTCTCTGCTAATATCTTTCTTTCGTGCTTCTTTCGCTCACTCTGCATCTGTCCATGTCCACGTTTTTCTTCCTCTTCCTCTCTTACTCTCTCGCTCCCTCTCTTTCTATCGCCATCACTCCACATCCTCATAAGCTCGGATTCACGATCTCTCTCTTTCCCCTCCCTCTCTCTCACTCTCTCAAGCTTTTCTAATTATTTTGCATGCAATTCTAATTTGTATTGTCAACTGTCAACATAATCAAAAGTGTTTCCAGATTTTTTCGAAAAATATTTTTGTTTACATCTATTTGAATATTTCTATTTGTATTGTTCTTTTAATTTATTTAAATAAAACAAACCAAACAACTATTTGCAATTGGGCAGAATAAATATCTTTCTCCTTGAAGCTAAAGCACTGACAGCTCGATTGATAATAGACTGAACATATGAGTCACTTCTCGAACTGTCTACACAGAATGTTCTTGAGCTAAGCAAATACTTGTAAATATGTATATATATGTATATACATATATGAATATGGAGATTTGCATTTCGCTTGAGTAATCTCAGTTTCTAGTAATCAAATTGCATTGATAACGTTTTCATATAGATTAATTCATTTATATCTTGAATGAAGCTTATATAATTAGTTGACATATGAGAAGGAGAGAGAGAGATGGAGGGAGGGAGGGAGAAAGACTGTGAGAGAGAAAGGGTGAGAAAGAGAAGCTCCCTCTTCTCAAGTTGCATGGAAAAGTAGTTGATATGTGAGAAAAACAGAAAGAGAGAGAGAGAGATAGTAATCAATATAGAGAGAAAGAGAAAGAGAGAGAGAGAGATAGTAATGAAGATAGAGAGAAAGAGAAAGATAAAGGGAGAGATAGAGAGCGAGCAAGAGAGCACGGAATTGGGATTCCACAATGATAAAGCTGGGAAAAGGCTGAAAGATTTATAAAAGGTGATTGAGAGAGAGTGAAAGAGCGGGAGAGAGAGATAGAGAAAGATCGGAATATTAATCAGATTTTACAACGACACAGCTGGTAAAAAACAGAAAGATTTATAGAAGGAGAGAGAGAGACAGATATAGAAATAATGAGTGAGAGAGAGAGAGAGAGAGAGAGAGAGAGAGAGATCGGAATATAAATTAGATTTTACAATGATAGAGCTGGGAAGAGATTGAAAGATGAATAGAAGGAGAGAGAGAGAGAGAGAGAGAGAGAGAGAGAGAGAAAGAGAGCAAAGGAGCTCAGAAAATAAAAGACTGAAAAATGAATAGAAAGAGGGTGTGACAGAAAGAGAGATAAAGAGATATGGAGAGAGGGGCAGAGAAAAGGGGGAGAAGAGCTGAGATTTGGCTCGCATTGAGTGCGCAAGAGACGGAAAGTTCATTCGAGAGAAAGAAGGAAAGTGATCAAGCGAGACTTGAATATCAAGAAATATCAACTGAGATCGGAAAGCCGTTCAGAGAGAGAGAAAGAGTAATTGAGGGATTTCCAGACATTTCACATTCGATATATTCATCCAGTTCAATCAATATGGGAGTAAAGCTGCATGTTAATTTGTCATTGATCTTTGTCGATTTGATTTGCAAAGTGTAAGTGGAGAATAAATTTGAGCAGAGTCAGAGGTAATGCCAAGTCTTACAATTTGAATTTGCTGTGACCATGAATGTAAAGCATTTCAATTAGATTACAAACTGAAGCAATTTGAATCAAAAGATGATTTCATAAAATTATTATTTGTTCAGCTCGAATGGCAATAGAAGGCGCGTGCCTGCATTTGGAGCACAGCTCGATTTACCAGCCCAAAAAAAAGAGAGAGAAAGAGAGAAAGAATTATGAAAATTTGGCGTCGAATAGCAACGCGTGCAAAATGCCCAATACCAATGCGAGTCGGATTCTTCCACAACCTTGGACTTTGGGTTACTGCAAATGCGAGATGCGCTCCATTAATGCCCGTCAGTCTGACGTTGCAGTTTTCTTTTATTGTTTTCTTTTTTTTTTGGCAGTGGCGAGCATAGAATATTGACAAGCAACGAAATATGTATGTATTTACACACATATACATGTATTTATATAAATATGAAAATTGGGTTAAGAAATAAAGCATGCAAACTACCTTGACACATATAAGTGAGCTGCTGCTTTCGAAATTATTTATGTACAAAGCAAATACATTGAAGAATGCTTTTGTATGCTAAAGGGCCCAGTGGGCGTGCCACAATCCGGCTGAGCGCAGAACAGAAGCAATCGCCGTGCTGTTGCTGTTGCAATTGTAATAAATAAATAGTAATGAAAAACAGAATTGATTTTACGAAATGTACATCACATGCTACAACATGTCAATACACAATGTATGTGTGTGTGTGTGTGTGCACTCTTATAAAGAATGTGAAAATGATAAGAACAACGCGCATACGCCACGTGAGCCGGACCGCAGCTGTCCCCATTATTGAACCGAAAATTTGTATGCGCAATGCGCTGATTAGACATTAGAGCATAATATCAATTTGAGCATGTGTGTGTGTGTCACTGTGTGTGTGTGTGTGTGTGTGTGTGCGTCATTCAGTGCACAAAATGCGTTTGCGGCAGGTTTCAAAGTCTCAAAGTTTGTAAAGTTTATTGACCAGCCAAAGCCAGAGCGCATTGCTGCCCGTTGCAAGCGCGAAACATCGACATCGAAGGGTTTAAAAATAATCCAGCAATCGAACAGCAGCCAACTGCAGCAACAATTGCATGGAGCTGGGGTTCATGTCCTTTACCCATAGGATGTTGTTGGCCGGCCAATGATCTTGCTGTGGTTTGAACCTGTTGCCACCTAAAGAACGTGGCTGCTGCACGCATGGCTCCCTCAACTACTACTGCTACTACTCCTGCTCCTCCTCCTCCTCCTCATGCTCCTCCTGCTGCTGCACAGATCGTTGCACAGCGGTCATTGAGTCTGGCGGCAAGGCAACATTTTCATTTTCTGGAAGCTTCAGCCCTTGATCAGTGCCGTTGGCAACAATAAAAAGGTTCAGCGACCGAGGGTTCTTTGTAAGTTATGCCAGTTTGTCGTAAGATAATGCCAAAGTCAAAGCAAACTGGCTAGAAACACGCTAAACTAGCTAGAGCTAGCTAAACTTAAGTAAGACTCGTTTTTTTATATTTATTTTTTATTTATTTTCATTTTTAACATATTTTTTTGAACAATAAGAAAACTATAAAAGCAATTAAAACATACAAAAAGCTGAAGCTAAAACAATATTACTAATAATTTTGCATGGCTTAATTTTGGTGGGAATGTGAAAGAGAGTGAGAGAGTGAGAGAGTAAGAGAGAGAGAGAGAGTGAGAGAAAGAGTAATTGAGACAGGGAAATGTGTAAAAAGTGATCGTGAGCTTGTATACCAAAAGTAACAAAATGTAAAATAAGATTCGACAAAAACTAGCTAGCCGAATTTAGCGGGAAATTGTGTTGAGCTGATCATCTCCAGTGTAGATTGGCAGTCGGCCGTTGGCCGTTGGCAGTTGGCAGTTGGCAGTTGGCAGCTGCGGTTCATTGGCAGACAGGGATTCATGGGTTAACGTCTGGTCCGTCAGGTCATTAAAATATAATGTTGGCAAAGCGACTCTCGTAAACGTAAACGTTAATGCCCAATGCAGTCGCTGGCAGCAGTGGCAGCAGCAGCAGCAGCAGCAGCAGCAGCAGCAGTCGTACATCTTTTGCCTGGCCCTGTTTTCTGGTCCTTTGTGCGCCAGAGATTCGCATATCCATTCGCCACTCGCTAAAGTCAATGGCACGGGTCTTGGTTTCTATTTTAGCGCATGCCATCGGCCCTGAACTTGTTTTCTGCTCCATTGTTGGATGTCTTCCGTGCCTGGCATGAATCAGCGTCAGTCCACGATATATAGTTGTTCTGTGTATTATCGCTTGTGTGGGTTAAGCCTCAGCTCTCAGCTCCTCATTCAGTTATAGCTTCGATATGAATTTTGTAACAATTTGCGGCCATTTGAATTAACGGTAAATAACAAGTAACGAACAAAAACAAAACAAAAAAACAAAAAAAAAAAAAAAAAACAATAACAAAAACCAAACAAAAAAAAAAAAACGAAAATAAACAAAGAATTCTTAATCACACTGCAGACGAATGTGATCACGATAGAGCGGCAATAGATGATAGACCAAATAGTAGAACTTCTCAATGGTATCATCCAGGAACAATAGATTGACCACAACCGGCTCCAGCGGATTGAGAGAGCCACTCAATGTCAGCTGATCGATGCTGCGGGCACAGTGCAGCATCTCGATCAGATAGTATGCCTTCTTGCGCGGCATCTCGAGACTCTCCTGCTGCAAATAGATCGTCAGCTTGGTGTACTCGGCTATTGTGGTCTTCTGGACATTCTTGTCGTTCGGATAGTGCAGCTCGATGTAGTTGTTGACCGCATTCCATTTCAGCAACGGAGCATTGGCATTGTAGTACTCCAGCCAATTGATGTGCGTCTCCAGATCCTGCAGTCCCAGATGGAACAGCAGACGTGCCGCCTCCTGGTATGTTGTCTCGCAGTCCTCCTGGAAGCTCTGCAGCAGCGAACGCAACTTCTGTCGCAAGAATCTGATGGCATGATCCCGATGATTCACCAGCTTCATGGTTCAAGATTGTCTTCTCGTCTTGTTATCGCTGGTTGCTCGTGTTTCTTATGGGGCGTTTTTTATTTTTTAAATTAAATTTTTTTTTTTTTTTACTTTTATACAACGTATTATACAATGTTCAAGTAAAGCTGTTTTGTTGTTTTGTTGTATGTATGTGTGCTGTGGAATGAAATTTCCAGGCTCAGTTGATGAGCATTACAGGAAAGTTTTGCTTTGAAGCATGGAGTACTTGATGTATATAATATAAAGTAAATATTATTATTATAATGCAAGCTGATATATAATCAAATTAAAATTTTGAGCATTAGCTTTGCTTATATATTTAGAAATTTCTTTAAATTTAATTTATATTGACTTTTATTTACAATTTCATAGATTTTTATTTACATTAACTTTTACTTTGACATTTTTTTTTATTTAATTTCTTTACATTTTATTTTATTTTATTTATAATTTTTATTTATAAGTTTTATATATTTTATTTATTTTATTTAATTTATTTATTTCATTTTATATTATTTATTTTATTTTATTTACTTTTTTATTTTATTTATTTTATTTTTTTTTAATTATTATTATTTTTTTTTTTTTTTTTATTCATTTTATGTTATTTTATTTTATTTTTTTTTGCATTTGCAATCTTTGAACTTTTTCCCTCAAAAAAACTCCAAATGCTTTTTCTCTATATATACTGAGGCGCTACATATATTTAAATAATTGGAATTGTTTTCAAATGCTAGAAAAAAAACCATGAAAAAAGCCCAAAAATTTGCCTATTGAGATGAAATTGAGATGAAAATCAAAACGAAGCCGAGTGAAGCAAATTTACCAAAAGGAATTTTTTTCTTTTTTTTTTAAATCGCACTTGAAATACTCTATAATATTTTCCTAATTATTAAAAACTATTATATATTATATAATATTTATATATTATTGTTTGTAGAAATATCATATTTATAATTAATATGACTATTTGCCTATAAATATATTTTAACCATTGAAAATGGGAAATCAGGGTAAAATGGTTTTGTGAAAATGTATGTAACAGGCAGAAGGAGGCGTGGCAGACCACATAAAGTATATATATTCATGATCAGCACAAACAAAAAGGTTGATCTAGCCCTGACCGTCTGTCTGTCCGTCCGCCCGTCCGTCTGTCCGTCTGTCCGTCCGTCCGTCTGTCCATCCGTCTGTCCGTCCATATGAACGTCGAGATTTCGGAAACTACAAAAGTTAGAGAGTTGAAATTTTACATGAATACTCGTATGTTAGTTACGCAGTACGAGTTTTAATGCACTTTTTTTGGTTAGTATCTTCAAGTTCATAGTCTCAGACAATTTCGCTAATCAATTATATATATAGTATACTCTGGTATATAGTGTAACTCTTAGCTGCTGCTGGGGCATTGCCTCGGCCAGGATATGAACAAATTTCTAAACTGTAAACAATTTTACATATGCAACACAGAGCTCGAGAGTTAAGCAAACGAACCGAATAACATTACAAATGTGCAAAGATCTCTCCCTATCTCTCACTCTTTCTATCTACCTCGCTCTCTCTCTCACACACACTCGCTTGCTCGCTGTGTAAATATATGTACATAGAATTTTACTGTAGCCCAGCCATGTTTCAATTTCAAATTAAAGCAAGCCTCAAGCCAAGGAAGCAGCGAACCTTCCAGTACTTATGGCTGCAAATTTACACACATATATATATATATATATATGCATATATACATACATACATATATATGTATATATATATATGTATACATATCTGCTATATGGCCTTCGGGCATGCCTGTTTGTGTGTGTCTGGCTGCATTACATTACGCTCGCAAATCCATAGAAATTCCAGTAATTGAAGAGCCGCACAGTCGAACGGACGTCAGACAAGGGCAGCAGAGACTGGATAACGTGTTAACTAACTACCTGGAACTACCTGCCAACGAGATGAGTGCCGATCATGTGGGCCTGATTGTCTTTGGTGTGTTGCTGGCCATCGTCTGCATCATAGTGGCACTGATCTGCCAGCGGCGTAATGCGCGTCTCTTGGGTCGTGCGCCGCCGGGACCATGGGGTGTGCCGTTGCTTGGCTATTTGCCGTTCGTCGATCGCCTGGCGCCGCACAAGTCGCTGCAGGCGCTGGCCAAGCGCTACGGTGCCATCTATCAGCTGAGCATGGGCAGTGTGCGTACGGTGGTGCTGGCGGATGCGGCATTGGTGCGTGATTTTCTGCGCCACGAGGAGCTGACGGCACGTGCGCCGCTCTATCTGACGCACGGCATCATGGGCGGCTATGGTAAGTGGAGCTGAGCTGAGCTGAGCTGAGCTGGCCAATGGCCAATGGCCAATGGACAAACGAATGACTTAAGACAGCAACTTGCAGGCATCATTGGCGCCGGCGGCGACATATGGAAATATCAGCGTCGTCAATTGATCGAGTGGCTCAAGGCGCTGGGCATGACGCGCAAACAGTGTGAGACGCGTGCGCAGCTGGAGCAGCGCATCAGTAGCGGCGTCAACGAGTGCGTCCAGGTGAGTTGTCCACTCTCCCACTCCCACTCCCTCTCCCTTTCTCTGTCTCTGTCTCTGTGTCTGTCTCTCTGTGTCTGCTTTGCGAGAAATTCCAAGAATCATGAAAGTGAAGGTCCTACGCGTCATCGTCATCGTCTCTGCTGCTGCTGCTGCTGTCGTCGGCTCTGGACATTCACTTTCCGTTGTGTTCAACACACGACGCCGCTGCCGCTGCTGGCGGCGACGTCGACGACGACGACGACGACGACGACGCATAAATTTACAAATTTGCTAATTTTTTGTTGTTGTTGTTGCTGTCGCATGTTTTTGCTGCTTTGCTTGGCAATTTTTTCTTTTTCATTTTTTTTTGTGATTTTTTTTTCGCTCTTCTCTTTTTCTTTTTGTTTTCCACCTTTCGCTTTTGGCACTTTTCACTGTGTGTTCTCGCTCGTTCTCTGATCTGAGCTCTTTGTATTGCAGGCCTACGCATTGGAGGCGCAGTCAGCGAAGCCGCTGGATCCGCTGCCGGCCCTGCAGCATACGCTGGGCAACATCATCAATGATCTGGTGTTTGGCGAGACCTATGAGCGACGCGATCCCAATTGGCTCTACTTGCAGCAGCTGCAGGAGCAGGGCGTTAAGCTGATTGGCGTCTCGGGGATGGTCAACTTTTTGCCCTGGCTACGCCATCTGCCGGGCAACAAGCGCAGCATACGCTTCCTGCTGGACGGCAAGGCCAAGACGCATATGCTCTACGATAGCATCATCGAACGCTGCCAGCAGCAGCTGCAGCAGCAACAGCAGCAACAACAGCAGCAGCAGCAACAACAGTCGCCCAGGCAGAGCATCTTGGCGCACTTTCTGCACGAACGTCAACCCTATTCACAGCTGTATTGCGATGAGCAACTGCGTCATCTGCTGGCCGATCTCTTTGGCGCCGGCGTGGATACATCGCTGGCCACGCTGCGCTGGTTCCTGTTGTATATGGCGCGCGAGCAGCGCTGCCAGCAGCGACTGCAATCGGAGCTGCGCACGCTCAGCGAGTCACCCACGCTGGCCGAGCTCGAGCCAATTGCCTATCTGCGCGCCTGCCTGTCCGAGGCGCAACGCATTCGGTCCGTCGTGCCGCTGGGCATACCACACGGCGTCGACCAGGACACCGTGGTGGGTGACTATCACTTGAGGAAGGGCACCATGGTGCTAGTGCTGCAGTGGGCCATACACATGAATCCCGATGTCTGGCCGGAGCCGGAGCAATTCCGGCCGGAGCGTTTTCTCAATCCGGCTGGCGATTACCAGGCGCCCGCTCAGTTCATACCCTTTCAGACGGGCAAGCGCATGTGTCCTGGCGATGAGCTGGCCCGCATGATGCTCACGCTTTTCGCTGGCCGTATTCTACGCCGTTTTCACATCCAGCTGCCCGCCGAAGAGGCGCACGACGTCGACATGGAAGGCGAATGTGGCATCACCTTGGCTCCGGCGCATTACAAATTGCTATTCACACCATTGGAAGAGCTACCCAAGAAGGAATAATTTTTTTTTTTATTTTTTAAATATTTTTTTTTTTATTACTTTTTTTTATATTAAAAAATATTTTTTTTTGTAACTTTTTTATTGTGCAAATTAATAATTTGACAAAGTTAATTTTTTTCTGTTTTTTCTATGCTTAACAAGTTTGGAACTTTTGGAAAATATAAATATTTTTATAACAACATAAATAATAATTCTTTTTTAAGAATAAGCAACAATTTTAAAACATATTTTAAAACCTATTTTAAGCGGTGTTTGTCCTGTAAAATTCATTTTTTTCTATGAATTTTATGCTATATAATAAAAATAAAATATATAAAAAAAAAACAAAGAAATTATTTTTATTTTTAAAATATTTTTTTTGTTTTACTAGATTTTTTTTTTAATTTTAGAATTCTTTAGATTTAAAAAATTGCATTTTGTTTTATTGAAAAGTTTTTTATTTTTATTTTTTAGCCATTTTTTTTAATCCGCTTTACTTATTTTAAGCCGCTAAATTATATATTTTTTTTAATTTCAAAAATGCTATTTAACATTTTTAATTACCTAAAAAATATGATTTATTTGTTTTTTTTTCTTATAGTTTTTTTGCTTTTATTTTTATCTTTATTATTATTTTATCTTTATTTTTAATTTTATTTTACTTAAATTGGCCGATTTAATTTCTTTTCCTACTTTCAAAAATATTTAAAAAGATTTTTAACTATCTAAAAAAATATAATTCTTTTGGTTTTTTCTAATTGTTTTTGTTTTATTATTAAAATTTGTTAAAATGTTTAATTTTTTTAAATTTTATTTATTTTTTCTATATTTGTGTGCTTAAAATAAACCACAGTTTGTTTTGTTATTTGTTGTCTTAAATATAACAAAAAAAAAAAAAAACATCAACTAACTAAAGAAAAAAACTATATATATATAAAGATATTTGTAAACAAAATATTTCAACTTGGCTAATTAAAATGCTAATTAATTAATGTATTTTAATTACGAATTAATTATGAATTAACTGAACACAGCTTCTTGGGGTTGAAAGAATAGAATTTGATTGTTGTCATAACATAGCTAAATAATGCATTATACAGTTACATTATCTATATATAGATATAGATAGGTGTATCTGTATATATTGCTGACAGGCCAAACGTTTAGCCTTTGAAAACTTTGTACTTAACGCTAAGCTTAGAGCCTAATTTCTTATGCATAAATCCCTAATGATAATAATAATTAAAAATAATAATAAAATTAATAATAATAAAAAAAAACTTGTCTAGGAACAAAACCGTGCTCTATTGAGCTCGAAGCTGAAGCTCAATTGGCGCCCACATTGCGCACTTGATGCGGCTCGCTGGCTGTGGGCGCCAGGGGGCGACGCTTGAGGCAGACCTTGAAGGACTCGGGCGTTATGGTGGCGCCCACATTGCCCTTGAGACTGGGCAGCGGCTGGCCCTCGGGCAGCGCAATATCGAAACAGTGCATGAACGAGGCAAAGAACAGGAAGAGCTCCATGCGCGCCAGCACATCGCCCAAGCACATGCGTCGGCCCACACCGAAGGGTATAAAGTATTCCGGTTTGCGTACCTTGCCCTCGGTATCGATGAAGCGCGATGGGCGGAACTCCTCTGGTTTCTCCCATAGATTGGGGTCCATGTGAACGCTGTTGATCAGCGGAATGACGTGAGAGCCGGCCGGTATGGTATACCCATTCAGTTGCACATCTCTGATAGAGAAAGAAACAGAGAGAGAAGAGGGGGAGACAGAGAGAGAGAGAGAGAGAGATGATGGCAAGTTAGTCAAGTGTTTCAAATGAGCTGCAATTCTTTTGGTTCTATTATTGATTTGCTGTGCGGTTATCAGCTGACAAGCCTCTAATCAGAATTATCAAGTGCGTAGAACCGAAACTGGGCCAAACTGCGACGCAAAGGAAGCGCTTCCAATCAAAATGTTACGGACCGGGAAACGGAGCGGGGTGGACTGGTTGGTTGAGGAGGGGTCGTGCTTGAGTGCTGAATGAAAGCCAGTTTCCCAGTCAGTTGACTTTCCAGTGCCAGTGCCATTTGATTTGATTTGATTTGATTTGATATGAGAGGCAAAAGCCCCTACCTCAAGCACCGTCTGCTCCCCGTCACCCCGGTACAGTCCAGCCCCTAGGCGACAATGAATGTGCCAATCGCGTGCCATTGTCCATGCGTTGTGTGAATGAACGGACGAGTGCGGACCTCGTTGTCGTCGTCATTTGCATTCAAGTATTTAGCATCTAGCATTTGCGCACAATTACGCTGCATGCGTAAGCGCAGTGGGCGTTGGTAGGCGTGGCCAGCTGATAACCGATAGCTGATAAGGCGACTGGGCAACTATCGATAGCTTACCTTGTGGGCGAGTGTGTGGTGGCCAATGGCACAATGCTGGAGCGGCGCATCGACTCGAGTATCGTTGACTCTGTGACTGGCAGATATTGCAGATCCTCAATGGTGGGCAGACGATGACGGCCCACAACCTGATCGAGCTCATCTTGAACGCGTCGCATCTCCTTGGGATTGCGCAGCATGAACACATTTATCCAGAGCAGCGTTGTCTTGATCGTCTCCATGCCAGCCGAGAACAGGTCAATGATCACCTGAACCAGTTGCTCTTCTGCAATGATCAATAGCAGCAGGGAAGATAATCGATTAGCATTCGTTATGCTCTCCAAGGGACTCTTCACTTACCATGATCCTTGCCCTCGAAAAGTTCCGCATCGGTGCCTTCGGCCTTGGCCTTCTCAATCTCGCACAGATAATAGTCAACCAGATCACGCACATTGCTGGGATCGAAGCTGCGCTTGTGCTCATCGATGACGTCACGATAGAATTTCTGCATCTCGGCACGATTCTGGGCAATCTTGTTCTTGGCCGTCGAGATGCTGGGAAAGCACTGCAACGTCGGTATATAGTCAACTGTATGAATCTCGCCAAACAGTCGCATGCCCTCCTCGATCAGAAAATTGAAGCGTCTGAACTTTGGATCATCGATGCTGAAGCGTGTCGACATCATTAGACTGCAAATCACATTGCTCACAGCCACCGAGATGACCGGCGACATATCAATTGGCTGCCCATCGCTCGCATGCAAATGTCCAATGAATTCATGCACCTCCGTCTAGAGAGAGAGCCAAAGAGAGAGAGAGAGAGAGTGTGTGGGTTAAGTGAATGTTCTCTCGCGGATGCTCTCCCATCATCAGCGTGTACTCACCATGATGCGCTTCTGCATCTGCTGCTTGCCATTGCCCATGTAGGTCATGCCGAACTGGCGCAACTTGTCGTGCAGAAAGCGACGCTGATCCTTCCACAGTTTGCCGGTGCTATTGATGATGCCTGCAAGCGATACAATGCGGTCCAATATATTAAGACAAGTTATGCATAAATTCAGATGCACATACATATATATACTACTATATATAAATGTCTATATATGTATAGTTGGCGAAATGAGTTTTTATTTAATTTTTAATTGTTTCTGCTTGTTTGTTTCTTCTTTCTCTTCTCTGCATTTTGCTTTTTATTTTCATTTAATTGAGGTAGGCTCTGGCCCACTTATGGGCCAAAAATGAAATCACCAACTCAAGAAATGTTGGAATTTTTTTTATTTTATTTCTCTTATCATTGGAATAAAAAATAAAAGCGGCTTATGGCCGGGCCGAAAGCAGCCATAAAAGCAAATAAAAAAACAATTATATTAAGTAAAGCGAGCAACAAAGAAATGCATTGCTATTGTCATTTAAATATTTATGTTTTGGTTTTTTACTTTTAAAATATTTTATATATATCAAGTTTTATTGAAAGTCGAAGTGCATTGCGTTATATATAGTATAAAGCTTGCTTAACTGCTTTTATTTATTTATTTTATATGCATATCAATATATGATATGAATATATATATAAATTTATATATATATATATATATATATATATATATATATATATATATATATATATATATATATATATATATATATATTTATTTATTTTGTTAAATATTTCTTGCTGTCGCAGCAAATGCTTGAAACGTGTCGCATGCAAATTTTCATAGTACTCAAAATAAAAATACTATGAATAGTAAAATATTATATATATAAAATAAATTTCAATAAAATATGTATATGAATAAAAAATGAATAAAATAAAGAAACGAGAGCATCAAATGTCATTTGATTTATTTTTTTTAATATAATTTTTTAAATGTAAATAAATATTTTTAAAATATCCAAAATGAGAAATATAATTTCAGTTTAATCTCAAAATTTAGTTTTTAAATATTATTTAAAAATGTATATATTTATTTTTATATATATAAATGCTAAGCAAGCAATTTTTTAATAAAAAGTAAATATTACAAATTAAATAAAATTGTTTTATTTTTTTTAGCATCAAAATCAAAAGTCAATATTTCAAATTAAATTAAATTAAATTGTTTTCGCATTTAAATCAAAAGTAAAAAAAAAAAGAAAATAAAAAAATCTAAGTTTCATTTTGAGCTAAATTTGTATATATTTTTATAATTAATAATAAAAATAATAATAATCAATTATATAATTATTTATATTTTTTAAATGCGCTGTTTAATTAATTTAATTTTTTTTATTGAATGAATGAATGAACTACAAACAATAAAAAAAATTTTTTTTCTTTTCAATTAACTAATTTTTTTATTATTATTTTTTTTTATATTTTTTTTTTTTTACTAATTTAATAAACTACAAAAAATCTATAAAAATAGTTTTAAAATTTTATTTCATTTTTTTTTTCTTTTATTTATTTTTATATATTTTTTATTTTTATTTTATATATAAATATATAGTATATTATTTAATTTCTCTGGTATTATTCTTCAACTTTGTGCACACTTACCATAACCGTTCAGTGTTTGCATAAACGGCGTATCCGGTCGTCCTGTGAACTCCTCACGGCGAAAACACTCGCGTATCATTTTATAGTCACTCATGACGACCGTCAGCTGGCTGCCAAGTCGGGTGGAGAAGAGGCTGCCATATCTGGTGGCCAGCTCCATGAAGCGTGTGTGCTTCTCGTTGCCCATGAACAGCAGATAGCCAATGACCGGCAGGCCCCAGGGGCCGGGCGGTAGTTTGCGCAGCTCGCGATAGAGACGCAGCAGCCACTGCAGCAGCTTGATCAGGGTGAGGAAGCTCAGCGAGAAGAGCAGCATATTCTGTGCATCCTGCTGCTCCATCAGCAGCTGGCGCTTCACAAACTTTATCACATACGATTCGCCCAGCATGTTGCCGAGTTGTCTGTGTTGCTCTTGCTGCTAGGGGGGGTAGGTGGGTGGGGGAGGCGTCGTCCTTTGAGCTGTTGCTACCCCTTTTCTATATATATATATCTATATATATATATATATAGATGTCTTTGTTGTTGCTTGATTTATTTGCTGCACTGCAGAGTCATTTGTTGTCACTTTTGCTTTTACTTGGACGTTACGAAAAAATAAATTCTTTATGGAATTTTATTTCTTATTATTATTTTTTTGTTTAGTTTTGTCCGTGGCGCAGGAAACAGTAAAAAAAATGTTTGCCGTAGATTTCTCCTTGTTGTTGTTGAATTTGAATTGAAATTGAATTTTGTTGAACCGCCTAAAATTGTGTTTGCTCTTTGTTGTTTAGCGCTTGACAGTTTTGTTAACTGTTTAAGCGTAGATCTAAATAATGATAATAATAAAAAAAAAATAGTTGCGTGCTCGAGTCGCAGAAGTAGGCGGAGAGACCCGGAGACGATTTCGCGTCGAGCGTTTATAGTTTTCGACTAATGGCTCGAGCGTATGTCCTTGCCACTTTTATAACAACTCGGCCGCCGCTTCGCAGAGCAGCGCCGAACGCGAACGAGTGATCGACGGCAATCGCGGCTCGGCCGCTTCAAGCGCGCAAACACTCCCAGAGCCAGAGCCAGAGCCGACGACGACGACGACGACGACCGATACGACGCCGCCGTTTGCGACGCTGCGCGTCTGCAACGTTTTCGAGCTGCTCGATTGGGCAGAGCGCGGGCTGGCAGCGCAGCTCTGGCTCTGGCTCTGACTGTGGCTCTGACTGTGGCTCTGACTCTGGCTCTGACTGTGACTGTGGCCCGCTCTGGGACAGAATCTGATAGTCAAAAGCTGGGCAGCGGCTGCTGCTACTGGTGCTGCTGCAGCTGCTGCCACTGTGTGCCGCCGACGCTGCCGTCGCTGTCGGCGTCACTCACTTGGCGCACTCGCTCATATCAGTCTACGTCTTCGTCTGCGACTTCGTCTCCGTCTCCGTCTCAGTCGCAGTTTGCGACTCAGTTTGATGCGCTCATATTAGTCTTGAAATGACGCCGCCGCTGCTGCTGCCGTTGCTGCTGCTGTCGCTTCGCCCCAGCTAGCAGTGGCCCCCCTCGCCGCGCGTTGTTCACCCACAAGCTGCGGCAGCGCCAAATCAACAAGTTTCCAATAAGCAGCGCAGTCACAGCGTTTCACTCAATCGCGTCCAACATGTTGGCAGCTTGCGCCAGTTCGATCAAACATGTTTGAGCTCAAGCGACGGCTTTTGTTTTGAGTGCATCGCCAGCGCCGTTTGCGCTCTCTGTTTATGTTTTTTTTCTTCTTCATTTTTTTTTTTGTATTTTGTTTCTTTTTTTTTTTTTTTGCTTTGTCGACCGCGCGCGCAAGCCAAGCTCAAGAGCAATCGGACGCTGGCCAGTCGGCGCTCGGCAGTCGACATCGGCGCACAGCTGTCGCTGGGCGTTGCGCGGTCGGCTGCGCAGTCGCTGCGGCGCTGATTGCACGGGCAGGTGTACTTGCGGCGCTTATCAATTGTATGAGTGATAAGCAGAGACATGTGAGCTACACTGAGCGAAACTGGGCACAAGTATTTCTTATGTATATAGCGGAAGCAGCTGCATTTGCTTTGCCTCCCTCTCCCTCTCTCTCTCTCTCTTTATAAAAAGAATTTGCATTTGAGGTTAATTAGCTAAGCCTTCGCTCAGCGATGATCTGCAGCTAATTTGAAACGATTCAACTTGACATTTAATTTAATTTATTGAGCTGCGATTTGGGCATTGTCACAAAATTCCGTATGACGTCAGACCTTAGCATTGCATTCAAGTTCAAAGTGATTATTAACAAATTCAGCGGCAGATAAACAACATAAATGACAACAACAACAAACGAAAAAAAAAAAAGGTTTTATTGTTCGATTTCAAATTCAAATTCAAATGCATTTGTAATCAATTCTGCAGAAGTTTCTGTTGCTTTCGATTTCGTTTCGGTTGCCTTTCGATTAATTCAACGATTTGTTTGCCTCTTGTTTACCAACAACCAAAGACCATGCCGGTTTTTTTTTTCTTCTCTTTTTATTTGGGCTTAAGGACAAGATCTGACCCTCAGCCACACGCCAAACGCTGCTGACGTCGACGGCGCAGTCTGCAGTCGCAAAGGAAAAAAGGCGAAAAAAAAAAAAAATGACAGACGGAACTAGAAGCAGACGCACAGTTGCTGGCCCAGAAACTTCGATAAATATCAAATAAATTATATGTGAATATATACTTATTTCTTAAAAAATATATTAATACATAATCATGTAATTAAATAAAAATTTATTTTAAAATTTATGCTCTATATATATAGAGTTTATATACTTTTTTTTCCATTAAGCACATAGTTTGTGTTTAAAGATTTATTTTGATCAAATTCAGATGCGTTTTAATCTTTAGGGATAAACAGATAAGATATAGATCTGCAAATATATACATATATACAGAATCGCAGCTCTCAATTTGAATATTTAGCTATTGAGAGCAGAGTTTCTGAAGAAACATTCTGAATTGTTTATCTATAAAGAAATACATCTAATATATATATATATATATATGTCGTAGCGATAGAATTCTTATTCTCGCCTTCCATGGTATGTTTGCCTGACAACAAATACTCGGGGTCGCCGACTTTTATTTCCACAACGTCTTCCTTACTCAATCGTCTCTGATTAAGTGCCCTAATTCGACTCTCCTGTCAAACTACCTCTCGGTTGCATATCCTCGTTCATCAATAGCATAGCAACTCTGTGTGAAGGGCATATCCCTCTCACTCTCACTCTGCGACATCCGAGACCACGTTCAGCAAAACCTATGGTTGTCTCTTTTCTAATGACACATCCTTTAATTGTCACTAAAATGCTAACTCCTTCGATTAGCGCTAATTGTCAGTTTCTCTTTAATACTACTGCAACTGTCAATCACAACATAATAACTAACACAACGTCATAATGTCACACCGACACGACATATATGTGTTTATTATTCTTTCTATTTTTGATTTTGTTCTCATACAAATTGTCATACAAAATAAAAAAAAAAAAAAATAAATAAATAAATAAAAACATTTCTCATTTTCAAAGGGTAAAAAAAATGGCTCAAGATGCTGTCTGATATTTTTTATTTAATTTATTTACTTGTTTGATATATTTGTTATTTTATTTTTATTTTTATATGTTAATTTTCATTTATTATATATATATATATATATTACATAACTTATATTTTGAATTATATTTATTTACTTCTTTTATATATTTTTTATTTTTATGCTTCTTATTCATTTATTTTTTCTTATACATATTACTTAACTTTTATTTTTTTATTTAAATTATTTACTTTTTGTATATAATTGTTGTTTTATTTTTATTTTTATTTTTATATTTAAATTTTTATTTATTTATATATTTTTTTATATTTTTTATACATATTATTTTACTTATATCTTTTTATTTAATTTATTTACTTCTTTTACATATTTGTTATTTTATTTTATTTTTTTTTATTATTTTATTTATTTTTTACATATTACGTTAATTATACTTTTTATTTAATTTATTTACTTGTTATTTTATTTTATTTATTTTTTTTTATATTTAATTTTTATTTATTTTTATTTTTTATACATATTACTTTACTTATTCCCTTTCTCTACTATTTTATTATTTTTATTTTAATTTTTTTTATATATAAAACTTTTATATTTATTTTTTATACATTCGTTTCCTTCTTTATTATGTCTCTTTTTTTTTGTAATATTTAGTTTTTATTTGTATTATTATTATTTTGTGTTTTCTATCTTTTCTTTTATGCATATTCATTATTTTATTTAGCTTATTTTGTACTTAATTTATTTTACTTATTTTTTTTTTTTAGAGAACTAAAACAAGTTTTTTCATATACAATTTGTTTTTTAAATTAAAATATGTTTTCCACATTAATGTGCATATGGCTTTATATTTGTGGCTAGACTTTCACTAATTTGCTGGCTTTTCTGTCCAAATCTTTACTAATACAATGCGTACACCTGTGTGCGTGTGTGTGTGTGTTGCTATAGTCAATTGCTTTGCAAAATCTCCAAAATTCTTGACCGCTAATGGGCGCCTGTTTGACAATCTGTGAAATAATTAACCACATTCATACACAAATATTTATGCGTATTGTGAACGGATTATGCACAATATTTGCGGTATTTCAGTATGTTCAAAGAGATAGCTCAGCTGAAGGCAGTGTAAGTCTCTGCGCAGATACCCTGTAATGCATGGAATGCAGTGAGCTTAGGCTGTCCATTACAGCATAAGGTTATATATATGTATAGTATATATAGTATATATGAATAGAGTTCAGTTAGAGCTCATTACAGATTACAGTATTCAATTTGTTTGTTGAATTCTGGCTGCATGGGTTTGTAGGGCAACAGCTAGTCGAGCATAGGCTATTTAGAACATGCTCTACTCGTTTTGTTGGCATTAGCGGGCAATGAACTAATTTGCATCTACTTAAATTCAATTCAATTTTGATAATTAGTAAGCAAAAGCAATCAGCAAACAGCAGCTCGCTCTCTCTAGCACGCTCTCTCTCTCTCTCTCACTAGCTCTTCATATATAGTATAATTATGCATAGAATTTGTCTAGCTCGTTTTCGCCGTCTCTCTCTCTCTCTGTCTCTTTTGAGCTTCTGACTGCTTGATGAATGAAGCATCAATGGCAATGCCAAGTGCAGCAGAGTCACAGTTCCCATTCCCGTTCCCGTTCCCATTCCCATTCCCATTTGTGAGCTTGTTTCCATGCCAGAGCTCAAATATAGAAGACAAATGTGGCTCGGCGCTGAGCAACAGCTTTAATAAACAACAACAGGTCGCGTCAAATGCCAAATGTGAAGCTGCCAGCCTCAAGGCTGTGGCCAAAAACACGCGCCACAAAAGTGTAAACAGGGCTTAAAGCGAGAGGGAGAGAGAGAGAGAGGGAGAGAAAAGCAAAAGATAATCAAGACAGGAGTTAAGATTCCGACCTGGCAACAGCAACTGCAGCAGCAGCAGCAGCAACTGTTGTTGTACAGCCGCACAGAAGTGTAGCTAGTCGAGTCATTGAACTGGCAACAGCTGCCGAACTAGGATGCTGCATGTGGCTGGCTGCTGATGCGGCCTCTAGGAAATCAAAAACACAAAAAAAAAAAAAAAAAAAACAAAGCACTTAAGACAATGCCCGTTGGGTCAATGCACCCGCTGCAGCACAGGACAACAAACTACCTATGCACACTCACTCACACACTCTCCCTCTCTCTCTCTCTCTCTCTAGCTGTCTCTATCTCTTACTGGCTGGCCACTTAAGGACAACACACACACACACACACACACATATATATTTATATATAATATGAAAATCGAGAACAGGAAAACTGTGCACTGCACGCGGCCTTGGAAGCGGTCATTGGCCCAGACACACAGATCTATAGCCAAAGCAGTGGCTGTGGTGTCAGCGACAGCCGACAGGCCGCATTATTGAGAGAGCGAAGTTTCCAGGAACTGCTGCCAAAAGGCTAATGACTGACTAGGCAAACCCCAGAATGTGAACTGAAATAGTTACCGCTTGTACAGTCAGCCAAGGATACCGGACATGAGTCAGTGCAGAAATATGCCGACAGAGATCTTGTAGAGAGCCAGAGACAGAGACAGAGACAGAGACGAAGACGAAGACAGAGACAGAGATAGAGCCAGTGCCACGGCCACTCAGACAGGAGACAGTGTCGGGGATTGGATTTCAATTTCGTTTCAGTCTCGGTCTCAGTCTCAGTCTCAGTCTCAGTTTCAGTTTCGTTTCAGAGATTGGGACTGCGACTGTGAGTGAGCACTGCCAGACGAACCCGGTGACAGGTAATAACTAACTGGTTTGCCACATCTCAATCTCAATCTCAATCTAAATCTCAAACTGAATCTGAATCGAGGGGCAAAGGCAGCAGACGTCATAATGTCCGTTCGTCTGTGATTGCACTTATAGACAGCAGACGTATTGAACATTAATTAATAAGCGTTTCGAAACTGAAATATACAGAATTTAGTCATTAATATAAATAACGCAATTATCTACACACACACACACACACACATAGATGGGAGATATAAATAAATATTTTAATATATTCATATATCCATTTATCCATATCTTATATGTATATAATACTCTCTACGAATGCTGGCGATTGCTTTCAGGAACTTTGGCATCAACACAAATTTGATGCTTCAATGGAAGAAGTGAATATTATCTATATGTACGTATGTACCAGATATTATTCATTTTCATCCAAGTCCTGAACCAATGAGTTCATAAATGTCCTTAGCCACGATAGTTATATAAATAATGTATAATGATAATGATAATGCCAATAACAATGACAATCATGTTGACAATACTAATGGCAATGATTATGATAATGCTATTAACAACGATAATGATAATGACTATGATGATTACTATGATAATCATAATGATGATTACTATGATAATCATTATGATGATGACTATGACAATCACAATGATGATGACCATGACAATGGCAATGATTATGATAATGCTAACAACAACGACAATGACAATGATAACGATAATGATAATGATAATGATGATAATGACTAATGCGAATGCCAATGACAATGATGATGATAATGATGATGACTAATGCTAATGCCAATGACAATGATGTTGGTAATGCCAATAACAACGAAAATGATAATGACAATGATGATGACTATGATAATCATAATGATGATGACTATGACCATCACAATGATGATGATAATGACAATGCTAATACCAACAACATTGATAAGGACAAAGAAAATACGAATGCAAATAATAATGCCAATGATAATGCCAATGCCAATGACATTACCAATGACAACAATGAAGCCAGCTCTCGTGGCCTGCCACATTAACCTTGAAGGTAAAGCCCTTCTGTATGTATTTACCGCACACTCGCATCAGTATGCCAGCCTCTAAGCTTCCATTACAACAAGTGAAGTCACAGACTCGTTAGAAAGCATCTTTGTTTTTGCCCATTTGCTCTATATTATAGTTTCAACTTTGACTTGACCGACAGTTGCTGCGCCAGGCCGCACCATCCCTCTGCCTGCACCTCTCGAGCTACAACAAAGTGTGTGCGCTCTGTGTCGTCCATTAGACGTTTGGCCATTTCATGTAAGTACTTGCGTAAGTAACCATGACCTAGGAGGGTAGGTCTCACTGTGCATTGCTTTTTGGCCATTGCTTTAAATCTAGGATAATTTTCTCTGTCAATTTTGCGTACCACATTCACTTGACTATTTTACCTAGTAGAACTTAGAAGGCTAAGGGCTACGGTCGGCGATGTTTTGAGTGCTCTGATAATGATAATGATAAAAAATTTGTTTACTATGGCTAATGATAATGCTAATGCTAATACCAAATACTATAAATAGCTAATACTAATGAAATGAATAATGCTAAAGATAATGCTAATGCTTATATACATGCTAATGCTCATGATAAAGGCTAATAATAACGCTAATGTTAATGTTGAATACTAATGTTCATTCTAATGCTAATGATAATACTTATTAATAGAAAATGACCTCAAAATTTGGTCTATTATTCTAATATAATGCTAATGCTCATGTTCATGGTCATGCTAATGCTATTGATACTGCTAATACCAATGCTAATGCAATTACTAATTCAAATGCTAATGCAAATGCTAATGATACTGCTAATGCTGATGCTGATATTCAAATACTAATACTCATGCTAAATGATAGGGATAAAGTTAATTATTATTGTATGACCCTCTAAAAACGTCGTCTATTTTGAACACAAACTGAACTACATCTGTATCGACAACTGCTGCATAGAGTGTTTCAGCTTCGTTCTGCGACTTTAGCGGCACGTGTTGGCTAACGTTCTCGCTCAGTGTGTATTCGCATTAGTGATGCAATATTTAGAATTGTTTTTGCACACTTTTTATGGCACGACCTTGAGCGGCCAAACAAAGCACCATTTGTAAAATACTCTAACATTGCCAGCCGCACAGACACGGACAGGTATGCATACAGGTGTGCATGTGTCTGCATGCATAGCTAAGCATGTTCACGCTTAGAATATATGTACATGTTTATATGTCTCGCCGTCTGTGTGCAGGTTCGCACACATTTGCAATAAATAACAAATTAGCCGACAAGCGAAACACAGAAAAAAAAACTCAAATAAACCGAAAAACAAAACAACAACAAAAATAACCAAACAAAAGATTTTGATTCAGCCTGGAGGGAAGTTGCACAGAGAAACCAGCTAAACTGAATGGATCTCGCATACTTTCTATTCTTTTTCTATATACAATAAAAAATATTCCAAAATTAATTATTCTCTCGGATATTTGTTTCCTTTTCGCCGAATAATACAGCAAAAATAATTTATGAAATTAAATGCACCCAAAAAATGTATAGAAAATTCGCTGTTCAATTTAAATTTATTATAATTTTATAATTGAAATGAATTTGCATCTATTTTGGTAAATGACAATGACAATGATAAAGAGATAATAATAATGAGAATGACAATGATAAAGTCAAAGGCAAAGAGATAATGATGAATAGATTCTCTCCAAGAATGGCAATGGCAATGGCAATGACAATGACAATGGCAATGACAATGACAATGACAATGACAATGGCAATGGCAATGACAATGGCAATGGCAATGACAATGACAATGGCAATGACGATGACAATGACAATGACAATGACAATGACAATGACAATGACAATGACAATGACAATGACAATGACAATGACAATGACAATGACAATGACAATGACAATGACAATGACAATGACAATGACAATGACAATGACAATGACAATGACAATGACAATGACAATGACAATGACAATGGCAATGACAATGACAATGACAAAAGGATAATGATGAGTAGATTTTCTGCAACAATGACAATGACAATGTCAATGAGAATGACAATGACATAGAGATAATGATAAGTACATTTTCTCCAACAATGACAATGACAAAGAGATAATAACAATGACAATGACAATGACAAACAGATAATGATGAGTAGATTTTCTCCAACAATGGCAATAACAATGACAATTACATAGATAAAGAGATAATGATGAGTAGATTTTCTACAACAATGACAATGAGAAAGAGATAATAACAATGACAATGACAATGACAATGAAAATAGATTTTCTGCAACAATGACAATGACAATGACAAAGATGTAATGATGAGTAGACTTTCACCAACAATGACAATGGTAATGGCAATGACAATGACAATGACAAAGGTAAAGAGATAATGATGAGTAGATTTTCTACAACAATGACAATGACAATGAGATAATGATAATGACAATGACAATGACAAAGTGATAATGATGAGTAGATTTTCTCCAACAATGACAATGACAAAGAGATAATGATATTAGCATTGACCAAGAGAAAATGATGAGTAGATTTTCTCCAATTGCCAGCTCTAATGCATTTCACAACTTTTCTATGAATTACATCAGAGAGTTTTAGTTTTCCTATGTTGCTGGGCATAAACAGGAATCTTAATTTCAATTGATTCGAAGTTTGTTTCAATATCTTATGCATATCTATGGGCTTCGCAAGGTGTAAACAATATTATTTCTTTGTTTATTTATCCGAAACGATCTACGCAAAAGAATGCGTAAAATAGTCCTAAGCCCGAGAAATATCGTAAATAGCTTCGGTGACAAGCCCATCTTTCATGTAGTGTGCGCATGTGTGTGTGCGTGCTCTTGAACTTGAAAACAGAATTGTGAATTCCTGCTACAAAATCGAAAACAACAAAAGCAAAAACAAAACAAAAACACACACACACACAAAAAAGAAGACGAAAACAAAATAAGATACATTCAATAAATGTCGAAAAAAAAAAAAAAACAAAGTCGCGGCACATGACAACGCAGAATCTAGCGAAGAATTGGCGGCAAGAATAAATCTAAGCAGCGTAGCACCCGCCTGGTACTGGCCAGAGATGCGAGACTTTGACCGGGAAAGGGAGCGGGAATGTAAATGCGTATGTTTTTGGAAAAGAATAGATTATTATGAAACTTGCGACGAAAACAAAAATAAATCTTCCACCTCTCCGTCCGTCTATCCATCCAGCCGTCCGTCTGTCTATCCGTCCGCCCAGCCCGCCAACCGTCTGTCTCTGTTCATTTTAGCTACTTATTATTCGGCAACTATCAGCTATGTAGCCCGTCTTGCTCCCACCATTCACTCTCTCGCTCGCACTCTATTGTCGTTCATCCTTTTGGCCTTGAAAACTCATTAATTCGAACTCGAGCTGACAAATCGATGTCGTGACGACGCAAAAGAAGCCGCCGCCACTCGAGACTTCTTAAGAATTTCACAGCTATCGGAGCATACGAAATCGAAGAGCCCAGAGAGGTGTGTCTCGGCCTTAACGTAACGCCGATGCGCTACACTCCCGTCCGCCCCAACTTGGCTCTGGCTGTTGCAGTTCCTCAATTTCTATATACACTTTATACATATACTTATATATATATATATAGTATTTCCGTACCTATTTAAGTATATATGGCCATAGTATGCAATGGGAAGTCTTTAACACGTACGGGGTCAATGAACGTTCAGGTATTTGATTAGCAATTGCAGTACGTACGTATACGCATCGAATGTGATCTAATCAACAGTTATTGCTTCCTACCTATACGGCAGTGCGATAGTTGGGTGAGATTGTAAATTAGTTTTTGTTGTGGGACTGGGCAATGCAGGTGTATATTGGCTATAATACTACTACGTAGTAAGCCTCTGCTTGGAGCCAACGAAATCCGATGCCCGCAACAGATCTTGAACAACATATTTCTTGTTTACGTAAGCCAAGTCGATTCATAGCGCTTTCAGATGTACAGCTCAGCGAATTAAATCTATATGCATGTCTGCATAAATGTAATTCTTTGTTATTCTTTTGGTTCTCATGTGACTAGCGCGAAACCAGCGCACAGCCAGATACCCTGTAAAAGTTGAAAAGAATTTGTATATATTTTTATGAAATATATTCAAGTTTTAATAAAGAAAAATTAAAAATTAAAATTTTTCAAGCTCTTTTCTTATTTAATTCGAATTATGCATGACTTGTAGATACCCTATAAAATGTTTTTACTTAAATTTGTATATTAAAGTTTTATTAAAGTAACATTTAAAATATATATAACTTTCCCAATCCTTTTCTCATTTTATTTCAATTATACGACTTATAGATACCCTATAAAACTGATTTACTTTAATTTCATTTCTCCTAAATTCCAGGGTATCATTATATCATATCATAAGCAATAGATTCAAAGTTGAAAAGAATTACTTTATTTAATTTAAATTTATTTATTTAAAATTTGTTGTAAAAGTTTAAAGCTTTCTTCAATTTTCTTCAATTTATATATATCCTATAATATTCATTTGAAATGACAAATTGAAATGAAATTTCAAAAGTTTTTTAAGCCAGAATTCCCATATAACAATTTTGCTTAACATACCATTATTTTGCCTTAATTTACAGGGTATGCAAAGCCAGCAATAAAAAATTTATAAATTGATGAAAATGCAAGCAAACAAAAATACATATATGTATATATAAATAAAGTCTGTGGCTAACGTGTGAAAATGTTGGCAATTCATTGAACTCCGCAGGGAAAAATATGGCCAAATATTTATTCTGGCAGGGCATTATGCAACCGGAGCTGGCGCAGCGCTAGCGTAAGCGCAGGGTATAGCAACAGTCGGCTCAATGCGATGACATTCAGATTCACGCGCCAAAATATGCGAAGAATGTGCGTATTGCTTGTCCGAGGAGAGTTCATTAAACTGACGGAATCGACAGAGCAGCGAGCACGGCTGGACGGGGGGCGAGCCACAGTTGCGAGCGAGGTGGAGAGGAAGAGTGAGAGATGGGGTAGGGTGAGTGAGGCTCAGCCCGTTAGTTCTAAAGGGCCCGACTGAAACTGAAAACAAAAAAAAAACAAAAAAAAACTGCGACATTTCGTTTTCTGTTTACGTTTCCTCAGCTTCTTGTTTCTGTTTCAGTTTCTGTTTATGAGCTTCTGCATAACAACAAATGATTAACAATAATGACAGCTAAAGGGCCTCGCCCCCGCCCTTCACACAGCTCAACCTGTTGCCACACCGGCCGGGCTGCCAGTTGAGTCATGCTTCGAGTCGATGGCTCCCCCCAAAAGCAGCCAAGAGTCGAGCATCTAATCGGCTAATCAGTTAATCAGCTATAGATCAGCATCCCAGCTCAGCAGAGCCCTTGATGAGTTTGTTGTGCGTATTTACTATGCGTAGCTATCTCCCTCTCTCTCTCTCTCTCTCTCTGTCAGACTGTCTATCTCCATCTCTCTCCCTCTCTGTCTCTCTGTCTCCATATACATGGCTAAGCATATGCGTATTTATTAGATGCGGATACAACGTGTTTTCTTTTTTAGTTTTCGCGCCAAGCGCTCGGTAGCAATGAACTTTGTAGGCGGCATGCGATGTACACATGTCCGAGTCGATCACTCCGTGCCCGTGCCTATGTACATGCCCATGCTCATGCCCGTGGCCGTGCCCGAGTCCAAGTCGCCAGTCGTATCAGAGTCTGAGTTGGTGTCCGAGCGAGTCCAGTTTGTCCGAGTGACGTTCATTAAAATGGCCAAATGAGCTCAACCTGCGACGGCGATTATATAATGTCAATCGATGCGCCATAGCCAGAACGTCGTCTCGTCACCATAGCCATAACCTTGAGCGCGTACGCTGACATCTCCACTTCACTCCACTCCACTCCACTCCACTCGCTCAGCTCGGCTTGGCGAGGCTTGGCTCGGTCAACCTCTTCTCAAACGTCGTCGCCATCCCCGCCCCCGCCAGCAGAACCAGCATCTGGCCCCCGTCTCTTTCTCTCTCTCTCTCTCTCTCTCTGGCAACACGTCCACCAGTCTCTCGAGTCTCTCGGCTATCGAGCGGTTTCGTTTAGCATTCTTGCTGCTACTGCGCCATAGCCAGAGCCAGGCTGGAATCAAGCTGCTGCTGCTGCAGGCCGGGCTCAGCACTCGCTCTCTCTCTCTCTCTCTCTCTCTCTGTCTCCCTCTTGCTCTGGCCATGTGCGCGCGTGTGTGTGTGTGTGTGTGTGTGTGCGGGGGGGTTCAACCACCTCGCTTAGCGGCTATCACTGGGGTGGCATTTTGTTATGATGTTTTTCTCAGCTTTTAGCCCCAACTAGTTGTGGTGCGCCACTTCCTCGAGCATAAATTTAAATATTCCAGAGCCTCTGTAAGCAGCGCGCTTTTAGTTTAGATCATTCGTTCGATTTGCGTCAATTGGCAAATGTTATGAAAATACGAAAATAAATATCTGCATTTATAATGGCACGTAAAACAATGCAAATTCTAGCGAAACAAATGAACAAATTCTATGTTATATTCATATTCCTGTTCTTGAACACAAAGAGCAAAAAATTAAAAAAAATAAATAAAAATGAAATGAAATCATAATCATAATAAATGAATTAAAAAATGAAACGAGACTAGCGGCTGTTGGGCCACCTGTGAATGAGACAAGCGCGTAGATTTCCGGATTACGAGCCTCAACTTTGCCCCAACTCTGCCTCAGCTCTTGCCTCAGATTGAGCCGAGAGTCGAGCGCTTTATTGGACATGACTGAAATGTCTTTGGGTTTTTTGCCATCTTCTTTGAATGAACCTAAGCCAAGACCTAACCCTCCCAACCTCTCCACAACGCCGCCCACTTGATACGACTGCCGTCATAGCAACCGCTTCATTGAAATTTTGTAAAAAGCTGAAGCTGAAGCAGAAGCAGAAGAAGATACAAAAAGAATAAATATAATAAATTTCGTAAGAGCATCACAGAGACCGCGTGATGGTCACATTGATTATTGATTCCCTAAACCCGCCCCCCATTAGCTGTTTTTTATTTTTCTAGCGTGTTTTTCTGAAGCGTATCCCAAGTGTTTATGTTTTCATTCTGCTAGCTACGGAATTGGTATTCAAGGTTACTCTTGTTTTCATGTCCATTGACCTATTTGGTATCACAAATAACACCATGCAAATGAGCGGATCTATCGATCTATCCAGCTAATTGCTATAGATCAGTCCCCCCATCGACATCATCTGCATATAGTTATAGTTCCTTTCGTTGATTTGCGTAAACACCTCTTCGATTCCTATGAGTGCTTAATAGTTCTGTGGAAATAGCCATATGCATATATTATATTATGTAAGCAGATGTACAAAATATATTTTTACTTAGTCTTAGATCAAAGTTCAGTTTCTACGGCAAGTGGACGGTGCAAGGGGATTTCTTTTTCCCATAATCCCTTGAGGTTTTATATATTATATTCATTCATCAAGTGAAATGAGTATTTTTATTGTTTTCTTTTAACTTAAAAAAAAATGGGTTCAAAAGTCATATTAAATCATCAATATTATTTAACATTTATTTGTTAATATTATTTAACATTTTGGCCCAAATAAATTGTTGTGCCCTGAACCTTTTGAAAATGTCAAAATTTATGTAGAGGCGATAAAGGAGAGACTCCATAAAATAAATAATAATTTCTTAATAAGGGCGTCAAGCTGCATCGATCTAGTTCTGTCCGTCCGCACGTCTATCCTTTCGTTTGTACTTCCGTCTGTCCAATCGGAAATTACTATATGTAAACTCTCTATATGTAAACTCTCTGAAACGCTATTATTTGAAATGCTGGAGAGAGATAGAAAGAGAGAGAGAGAGAGAGAGAGAGAGAGAGAGAGAGAGAGAGAGATAGAAAGAGAGAGAGAGAGAGAGAGAGAGAGAGAAGAGATATAGAAAGATAGAAAGATGATTTGGAATAGGTACTTAAATTGACATCAAGATGAACATATATAGTGGCTACATCTGTGTCCATTGGGCATATCGGGTAAGATTGTATAATCTATAGCTTTGTAGTTAAAACCCAAAAATTTCAGCAAGAAGTCAGAGTTGAGCATTCCTATTGATATATCAAAAACATTCTATATGTACATCTTGGAGGCGTGAAAAATATTATAAAAATATATCGTGCAATATTTTGTAGTTGGAGCTTAAAAATGGTAGACTTAAGTTGCTGAAAACTCTTTCTAGACTTCTATACCAAACAAAATTCTTCAGCAAAAGAGATTCTAGATGGCAAACAAGTATTATGAAATAAAAATCAGAGAATAAAATCAAGAAAATATGAGAAAATATATGAAATGTGCTGCTTTAAGTTTTGTTTAAAAATAGATCCTGCTTTTAGTTGGAAATAGAATCGTTAGCTCATTGAGCTACCCATATACGTAAGTAGATTCTGAGAAAACTCGAATGCGAAATAAATTCAATAATATTATTTCTGCTGCTGCAGTTGTTGTTGTTGTTGTTGTTGATTCTATTGTCCCAGCAACAGCAGTGAATGGAACGTAATTGAAGCAAAGTCGAAACCGATTGCAGTCAAATGCCGAGCACAGCAGAAAAACATTTCCGTTTCCATTTGGTTGGGAACCAAAAAGTACAATAATAATAATAATAACCATAAGTGCACTCGACACTCGGATGGGACTGGGGCTGGAGTTGGGACTGGGGCTGGGTCATTGTCACGAACAATGGCGAATATCATGTTTTCACAGAGTGCTACACCTCCGATACGATATTGTGAATGACTATTCGGTAATTCAGCGAAAACTCTGCATCAACTCTTTGGACTGGCTGGCTCATATGATCATATATCATATCATAGCAAGCTGAGAACGTGCTTTACATTCAAAACTGTTATTAAAGTTAAGTAACAAAACAAAAAACAAGCAAGAAGGCTCTAGACAAGACGGCATGACTACGAGATGCCCTGAACTCTGAAAAAATAGCTAATAATCTTCTTCTTTACGAACGTCTGTAGAAGCTGTAGAAGGTATGCTCAAAAAACGCAAAAGGAAGTAAACGAATTTTCGATTTATTATCGATAATTTGGAAATGGGATGAGTTATCGATAAACTTGTATTGCGTAACTATTCATGTGAAATTTCAGCTCTCTAGCTTTTGTAGTTTCCAAAATCTCGATGTTCATACGGACAGACAGAGCGACAGGGCTATATCCACTTATTTGTTTGTGCTGATCAAGAATATATATACTTCATGGGGTCTGCGACGTCTCCTTCTGCCTGTTGCATATTTCACAAAGCCATTATACCCTGAATTCCCATTTTCAATGAGTATAAAAAAAAACAAGCAATTAATAATTAATATCATTTTTGTTTTTGATATTTTATCATTTCTAAACTTGGTTTCCATTACCATTCAAATAACCTTTTAAGTTATATATTATTTGATTCATTATAATAATAATAATATTTATTTACTTTGAAAAGCGAAATTAGATTGTAATATTTTAATTAAAGTGTATATGGTAGCAGGAGGCGTAATCAGCAGCAGCTATTGTCGGGTCGTTCTAGCTCTAGGTAGAGCTATTCCTTGCTTTATTTTCTAATCAGTAATGCTTTTCATTTACATGAAATCGACTTAAATCGATAGCTAACAAATGCGTATATATCGATTTTTGATTATTATAATCGATTATTTGTTATGCCTCCACTAATGTTGAAAGATAACAAACTATGCCGTGACTTCTCAGTGCATCTTCAAATTATTCATTATATTTATAGGCAAAATCCATAGAGTAGAAAGCAAATATCCCAAGCATGAGTATTCGATAGTCGTGAGATTCTTTCAAATTGCATTCAAATGCATTTCTCTGACGAGTGCTATTTACTCTTACCGTTGCTCAACTATTGAACTCGACCTAATCTATTTAATTAGAATTTGTAAGGAATTTGTACTTGGGCATGGAAATGCCTGACAGGTGAGCACTGCTTATTATATTAATAAATGATAAGGAGCACAATTTGTTGCTGTGATCGATTATACTGGAAACCAATGACTTTTACAGCATATATAATGTCAAATAATCATTTTACTATATACTATGTACACCATATATTATATGTATATACTATAAATACTATATATACTATATGCGTTATATATACTATATAAACTACTACAACTTATAGTAAATGCAGCAAGTGCTTATCACTTTTTTTTTTACTATTACAAATTATATAATTAATTAAAAAATAATTTTAATGCGCACTTTTAACTGAAATAGAGAATAGAGTTCCTATGCAAACTGATTGTTAGGCTTACATTAAAATATATATGATGTATTCAAAGGTATTTATATTAATTTTAGACTATGGAAATTTTTCGTGCACGTTGCAAGGAAACATTTTTTTTATTATAAACTATAAATAATAGCATAATAATGTTGCGTAATTCTAAGTTGGTAAGCATTTCCATATCATAATGTTGGAACCCCGTGCCTGACGTTTTTTTTTTTTTTTTTTTTTTTTTTTGTTTACAGTGGTCTATACTCCTTACGAGAGTCTCGTTACGAAAGTACGAGCATCTGTCCCTCCATATAATGCGATTTGGCTCTCGTCTGTCCACAGTATATTCCTTCAGCTTTCCACTGGTCATTTGGAGTGTTGCTTAGCAAACTCTTCATACGTTTAGCTATGTGTTTACTGCTCATTAGTGGAACTTTTCTCGGACTACAAACATTTAAATTATTTTCTAATAAGCACGAGGGTTTCTCAATGCCTTTTAACTATGACAACATGTGCATAGTGCTATTTTGTTCAACATGCTGCAATATATCACTTTTAAGTGTTGCTATTTTGCTTCTACTGAGAAGAACCCTAATCATTTTAGCTTTTTTTCTTGCTCTCCCATATAAGAGAGATTGCCAGTAAGAAATCAGAATCAATTCTAGACATTTTTAAAAATCTATTAATCTATGACTATAAGCCAAAGATGGAATGCACATTTTATTACGTTTTTCCTCTTCATTTCTAAAATTTGTTTTCCTTATCTTATATACCTATAAAAGTACTTATGTCATTCCCATAAATTACTAGTTATTTCATATTTCATCTATTTTTATAAACTTTCAAACAAAGATTCTTTATAAAGACATTAAAAATGGAAGCTCAGGAATGCATGCATTTTATTTTGTTCGCATGCTTATGCCGACTAGTGTGTATATATTTTTTTTATATATTATAAGATCACACTGAAACACTATTCATACATATATAAAAATATTCAAGAAGATGTGCTCAGTGGCTTGGTTCTGTTCTTGACTAAATATCAGCTGCACAACTTCGCCGCTAGATGGCGTGTTCGCTCTTTGTTCGTGAGAGCCATATAAAATATAAGAAATTGTAGTTAATGTTAAGAAATGTGAAGAGTCCGCTTACGCACAGTTATTCAATCGCTGTGAGATATTTTATGAAATTGTTTTAAGCCTTTTTTTTTAAGGTAGGCTCAACGCTGACAAGAAATAAAATTGAATTAAAGAAACTTTCACCGCGCTTAAATTACCATTGGCAGGCATTTAAAATTCAAGCTGCAATTATGGGAAGAAAAAATAAATAAATAAAAATAAATATTAACAAAATGAAAAGTAAGTAAAACGAAGCCAAATAAAGTCTCAAACTAATTTCGCTGTGCCCGAAGGTCAACTGCATGAAATGAGCCGCGAAACTTCTCCAAATAGCTTGAGCCACGTTTTTTCGTTCATTTTTTTTTTTTTAAATTGCGACAGATAAACAGCATAATTAATATACAATACGAATAACCCGTTCAACTGAAGTCGGCGGCTAGCGCACAGCGAAATTCAAGTAACGGCGTCGCAATTGTATAATTGGGCAAAAAGGGCGCGTCCGTTGCGCAAATCCGCCTTCCAGTCTCAAGTCGCGGTCGCCGAAGACGATTAACAAAATCACAAACAGCAAAATACAGCCACAACAACATTATCAAAAAAAAAAAACAATAATAAAATAAAGCTGGTCAAGGTCGTCATGCCGTTGCCTTACGGGCCCTCCGTGCGTATACTTGATGGGCAACAGGCGCATGCACAGTTAGGCATTCGCTTAACGCCTTCAATAACTCAAGTAATTGTGCGCTCATAAGAGTTTTGCCGTTCAACTTAAAGTAAGTATAAAAACAAAAACAATACACACATTGTATGTGTGTATATAAATTGAATTCGTAAATTTCGTAATCAACTGCCCGCCCAGCGACAGCGACAGAGTCTCAGCTTCAGCTCTGTCCATTCCTTTGCCCTGCTGCCTGCTGTACAGTCTGTCGATTACATAAGAGCATGCGAGCATTGACCTCTTGTTGTTATGCTCATAATACACTTTGCCAATGATATTATGATTTTCTTATGGAGTGTAGCCAAGGCATGAGACGGAATCCATGGTAGCTAAATTCAAGAGAGACTAAGAGACAGACAATAAGAGTAGATGTTACTTGACTAGGAGATGTCAGAGCCAGTCCGATCTGCGTTCTGAGATATGCTCTCCATCTTGTGAGAGTTCAATGTCTTCAGGAATTAAGCTCAGAAATCTTTCTTACTAGAATAGAAGACGATCATATGCATATTAACTTTATATCATATTTCATATATCATATCATATTGATATAGTGATTATATGTGAGCTTACAAATTCTTTCTTTAAAGAGTTTGGAACTTGAACTTGAACTAGAACAGACGAACATACTCTGCAAGCATTTTTGATATTAACACAGCATATGAGTCACGCACTGATCGAAAATAGTCATATATGCGCTCATTTTCTTATCATGAATGACTCCCCCGTGAGGAAGAAAATGGTAACCTAGCCGCGACTCTTCCTGATGAGTCGCTTATGACTCGTCTTTTTAATCATTTATGACTCTTTTTCGAGTCATGATTTAATCATATGTTTTTTGTATTTTAAGCATATAGAAGTGTCATTTATGAGTCTTCCTTCGATCGCTCATGAGATTAATCATTTTTTAATCATCAACGCGACTCAGAAAAAACACCTCAAGATGATTTCTGTTAAAAGAGTCTTCCAAATGCTTGCAGGGTATGTTCAGTAACCGTTTTGTTTATTAGAGTATTTATATTTCGTCTAGCAAAATTTATATATATATATTTTTTTTTATTCTTTCAGCAAGTTCATTGCACATGTTATATGAGTGCACATAAAGAGCAATATATGTTTATATACATATATATATACAATATGTATATAAATGTATATAATTTATTAATAATTGCCTCTTAGTTTCGGGCAATGTGCGCTTGTGCCAGCCCTTTAATTACTGTTCATTTCTAGGCCCAGTTGTGGCGCAGCTCTTCCAGCTTCCGTTAGAATGTTTGCTAACACCTGAGCTGGGGCAAGTGCGTGCGGCGCTCAGACTGTGTCTATGGGCATGGCGCAAGCAATAAATGCTTAATAAATAAATAAGTTAATGCAGTTGCTGGGAACGAATGGCCCGCTTTAATGTCTACCGGAATGGCCTGCTGAGAATGGATGCCCGGGAAAGGGTAGGAGGAGGACGAGCAGGAGGAGCAGGAGGAGCAGGAGGGCCCAAGCCATTTATATAAGTGGAGTATTATGCATATTTATTTGAATTTGAATTGCTTGGGAATACGCACAACTGCCTCAGGTAAAAATAAAAACAAGAAACTGTGTCGCTTTTGAGCCAAGGACTGTGACGATCTTCCTGAGCAGCTCTCTTTCTCTCTCTCTCTCTCTCACTCTGTCTCTCTCTTTGGCTTTGGCCGTGCTGCAGGTGCTTCAAGTGCTTGCTGGCCGTGATCTGATTACAATTCCAAGAAGGTTTCATCAGCATGCAGCTGGGCGTCGTATCGCAGCAAAAACAAATACTAGATAATTCCCCTGTCAGCCATTGCTGACGTCGCGTCGACGTCGTCGTCGTCGTTGTCGCCCACAGCCACGCACAGCCTCTGTTTGTTTGCATGCTGTTGCTGTACTCATTACGTGTAATAACTGTGGTAATTGTCACGTAGCTCCAGCCTAACAACAACAACAACAACGTCAACGGCTAAGGACACTTGGCCAGCTGACGTCAGCTGGCGCGCGCGCGCTTCGCTCTGATTGCTTGACGTTGTAGAGGGGCGGGGCGCACCAATTCGCAGTAAATGGGCCCATTGCAATTGTGAGAAACCGAGGGACGAATGTGCTAATGGAATACACCACGATTCAGCAGCAGCTGCCATTCATGGCCCCAAGCATGGTCGCAGGCCCTGGCCCATTAATAAACAGCAAAACACACAAGGGTGTACGCTTCTAGCAGTTTCCATCAACAAACAATCAGCTTTTATCGAATGCCCAAAATATATGATCGCCCCATAAAGGATATTGCACGGCTCGGGATCCATGAATTGCATATGTATTTATATGCATACATATATCATGTGGAGCATGGTCTGGTCTGGCTGTGCGCGAAATGTCTCCATCTCTGCAGCTATCTAGATTAATAACCTAACTGTACGTGAGTCGCCTCTATGCGATTCTCATGAATTTATGATGCAAGTATGTGAGTGTGTATATCGATGTATACATGTTTGTATGTGTGTAAATGCATATATATATATATGTATATGCTTCTTTGTATCCACTGAAGGTGTGAATTTATGGTTGTATATCTTTTTTTGCCTGCTATAGATATCTGTCAAACTGTCATTAAAAAAACTGGTGAGTAACATGGAACCTATAAAAGCTATATACAACATGTAAAGCTCATAGAACTGATAGACGAAGTAATATGTGCCACTCCCTTATAAAATCGATGTGAGATCTATGTATTGCCTACCATATCAGTGGATCTGGAAATGCATATATATTTATTTTTAGTGTTATCATTAGAAATGTGTAGCTTTTGAGGATATTTCACTTGCATGCTTATTCTCGATCAAATTACATATATCATAGGATGATCGATTTGTTTTCAACACATATATATTTTTTTTTCGATAAAAATCGATCAATAAAACACGTAATTTCTGTACATATGCTCGATCAAAATCGATACAGGCAGATCTATATGTCTGATAAAACATATCATAGGTTGATCGATTTCTTTTCAACACAGTTCGATTACATACGTATTGTTGAGCTATCGAGATTTTTCGTATAGCTTTAGATTAAAAACACAATTTGATTAGCAAGTCTTAATTGTTTATTAGATGCGAGTATGCATATGTATGTTACAGAAAACGTTTCTTGTTAACAAGCGACAGTAAATATGCACACATTCGATCTACGCGAGCCGGCTGATCAGACAGACCGCTGCGTGGGAGAACGAATGAACGTTAAAAAGGAGAGCGCAATCTCTTTACAAAATTCTCTTAGATGCTAATAGGTTTGGCGAACTGCCGCTCTTAGTTCTTATAAAGGGCTGATTGCTGGGCCCAACACGTATGATATGAATTTTCTCATAGTTTGATAGACTTCTTTTCGATAAATCGTTTCATTTGTTTTTCCGATAAATAAGTTCATTTTTCCTTACTGTATACACATTGTATATTAGCAATACAACTCGATTTTGGGGTTTGGGATTTGCTAGGCCTCCATTATTATGGACATACATATGTATACTCTGCACTCATAGTCCGAAGCCATGCAATCATTATAGTCCATCTTAATCCATATTCCATAGCTTAGACTTGCCGTCTGTGCACACATCTCCCTCTCCCTCTCTCTAGCTCTCTCTGTGATTCTCATTTGCTTAAGTAAGCCAAGCCATAGCTTTTGTTAAGTAATTACATTGACAAGACCAACAATATTTGCATTTACTTGCACTCTAATAAACAGTAATTGGACAAACATGTTCATATTGTTGTGCAATGGAAAATAAATCCATTTCCATTAAAATGATTTGTCATGTTGCCTTATCTTTTGATTTCTAATCGTTCATCAACATAATCCATGAGCCAGCATTTGGCAGCTATACCCCTATCAGAGCCAGTCAGAGAGACAGAGAGAGAGAGACAAATACACTTCATCTATTGCGGTCAGACGATAATTGATTTCTGCTCGCACCCACTCAGAAGCTCCAGAGCAGCAGGCATAAGCATCTGGCTTTGTGCGAGTATCCGGCCACACATCCTGTCGACTGGACATTATTTATGGCAATTGATGTTGCCTTTGTCTCACAGCCAACATGGCCAACATGGCCAACGTGGCCAACGTGGCCAACACGCACAGCAACTTGAGCAGCGTTACGTTGCTGCTCATTAACTTCAAATGGGCAATCAATATCAGGCAGTCAAATGAGTGCTCGAATTAATTCACTGTGAAATCTTTCCTCTGCATACAGTTGAGCCTAAAAGTATGCCAACCAAATAAATCGCACTTTTGGTATTTTTATTCATAAAACACATTTATTGCTATTTTACATATGAATTGCCGAATTTGCACTTCGTAAGTTCGTTGAGGTGTACAGAAGTGAAAATATTGAAACTTTCTAACACACAGATATAATTCATACATATACATATATATATGTATATGAGCATATATATATATATAATATTCTCTGATATACTCGTATGTATAGGTACTACATATATTATTTTATTAATTTTTATTTGGAAATTCTTGAGAAATTAGCATCTAAAATTCGAGTCACATATTTCTATAATAATACGCATGAGCAGAAACTTGAACCAGCTCTACTTAAATGTAAATTAATTCGCTTGAAAGTTACGACAAAAATCTCGAAACACTAAGCTAAGTGACAAATAGTTTTGACGGACGGTTTGAAACGCGCCAAGATTTTGTTTGGGTTCGCCCCAGAAGGAATATTTATTTTACTTTAAACATGAAGATTCAAGAAAGTTTTGTTTTTTTTTTTTTTTTTGGTTTTGTTTTTGTCTTTTCACTCGATTCAATTACATCAGATATATATATTTATTTAGTTACTTATTTTATTTTTTTTAATACTTTGTGGATTTTCTGTTTTATTATTATATTTTGTAGCTTGAAGTTTCAGGTAAACAGTTTTTGCACTTGTCAAATGCATTTTCTAGTTCTAGCTGAAGTTCGACTTGATCTTGATCTTGATCTTATAACTAGCATAGTAAATTGGTTTTTAAATATATTTGTAATTTTAAAAATGTTTGGTTATTCATACGTATATATATATATATATATATATAGCAATTATATTTTATATATATTTATATGTATAAAAAAAAAAAAGACATTTGTATAAACACTGAAACGACGCCAGGGTAAGTCTAACAATTTACATTTAACAATTAGATTTTACAATAAAAGACAATGCAACAGTTCTGAAGTGATACGATTATTAATACAAATAGATTTTAGTTAGCTTCATGCATTGAAACCCAATATAGTATATAGTATATATGTATATCTCTTTTATCCATACCAAAACACAACTTACTTGGAGTAGAATCGTTGACAACCACAGTTTCAGTTTCATGCACATCACATACTTTTATTGGGGTCTAGTCTGCTTTCCTACAGTGACTCCGTCTCCATTAGGCCCTCGTTCGTGCCATTGCCCGCCCTATTCCTATCCCTATCCCTATCCCTATCCATATCCCTATTTCTATCCCTGTCTCTATCTCTATCTTTATCTCTGTCCCTGTCTGACAAGCGCGCCAGCGAACGCAGCTTCAATGACGTCTGCTGACGTCGACTGCCTCAGAGCCGCGGACTCTCCAGTATGGTATGGCTAGACATCACCGAATTGGCCAGCGCAATCGAATTTCCGGCCACAGATAAATTTGTCTTGTTATTGGAGCGCCGACGACAGAAACCGAAGCGTCCCCCATTGCACAATCGCATGCCCTTGAAGGTGTCCACAAAGGCGCGCCGGAAGCTGGCGTTCATGAAGCAATAAGTAATCGGATTGCAGCAGCTGGATGAGTATGCGAGCAGCTGCAAGAAGCTAATGGCCGTATAGTCCACATACTCATACACCACGGGTCCAATCAGCATGGTCATTGTGTTGATCACATACAGCGGCGTCCAGCAGATGAAGAACTCCAGCACCAGCACAAACAGCATCTTGACCACACGCTTCTTGCTCTCCAAGCTCTTGCTCTCATTCGATCTGCAGGCAAGCGTATCGATATATTAGTCAGACAGTTATTGGATGCTTTCAGCTCTCAGTTGCACTTACCTGCGCAGCGTTGCCTCTGTGATGCGCAAACTGGGCGTGGACAACGACTTGCGTCTCTCTCCATCCTTGGCTGAGCTCATGTAGAGCTGCTGCTGACGCATTGTGGACATACGTGGTAGTCGGCCACAGCATTCACCCGATCCGCCGAGCTGTTGCTGCTGCTGTTGCTGTTGCTGCTGTTGTCGAACCGACTTCACCGATGCACTGCGCATGCAATAGAGATGACGACGTCCATCACACGAGCCAAACAAGCGACGTTTGCTACCGCTATGAGTGTAGCTATCGGCTGAAAACGATAGAGCATATAAGTAGTATATATAGAGGAGGAGCGCCTTAGGGATCCATAGGAAATTTTTTTAAATCTTTGCTCGAACATTTGAGAGTGCTTTAGTTGGGTGAGCCTTGGAAAGGTATTCTTAACTCTGAGCAGAGCTGCAATTATTATTCAGATTGACGAATGAATGAATAAATGGATGGATTGAGTGTACGGATGGATTGATGAACGGACGTATGGATGGATGGATGTATAATCAGACGAATAGATGGACGGACTGATGAGTATAATGGATGATAGATGATGGATGATGGATGATGTATGATGAATGATGTATGATGTATGATGAATGGATGAATGATGTATGATGTATGATGAATG
The DNA here is from genome assembly GCA_030914335.1 of Drosophila borborema. Taxonomy (NCBI): domain Eukaryota; kingdom Metazoa; phylum Arthropoda; class Insecta; order Diptera; family Drosophilidae; genus Drosophila; species Drosophila borborema. Next base: position 6,980,792 of record JAUESP010000307.1, read on the forward strand.
ATGAATGATGAATGATGAATGATGAATGAATGGATGATGGATAATGGATAATGGATAATGGATGATGGATGATGGATGATGGATGATGGATGATGGATGATGATAATGATGAATGAAAGGATGTATAGAAGGCTAGATGGACGCATGGATGGACTGACGAAGGGATAGATAGCAAGATTGATGAAAGGATGGATTGATTCATTCATATAGACATCTGACAGTGTATAGACGGACAGATAGATGGATAACTGGACAGATATAAGGATGTGTGGGTGGAAAAATTGATGGACAGACGGGTTAATGGAGGAATGGATGATGGATGGACGAATGGATTTACGGACAAATGGAAAGAGCAACAGTTGAATGCGTAGCCGGATGGCTGAATGGATGAACAATCGGTTTGAAAAACGGAAAGATAGACGAATGGATGGACAAGCGGCTAGATCCACTCAGCTGTCGGCCCAAGCAAGAATATACACAAACAATATCTTCAGTTTTCCCCTACACTTTCACGCAAGCAATATATTCTGAATGCCCACTACGCCACTAAGTCATAGAAGTTTCGTAAAGCCAGGCATACATATACCTAATATTGTATTGCTATGTATGCAGTTGTATGCAGAGAGCGAGAGAGAGACACAGAGAGAGAGAGAGAGAGAGAGAGAGAGAGAGAGAGAGAGAGAGAGAGAGAGAAGGTAAAAAACAAAGCAAAAGAGAAAAGGAAAACCAAACATGGCCAACAAAAGGCAACATTTCGTTGGAGCAGGTCGGACAATGGCGTTTTTCAACTGCGCCTCAATGTGGAGCGCTATAAATCATTGTTTCTGACATGGCAGTAACAGAAATGTACATGTGTATATAGCATAAAGTATTTTCACTTTATTTATGTGTATTTCGAGTCCATTGCCCAAATACTCGGACTGAGGGAGGACGGGGTGCTGGGTGATTAGACGATTGTGGGAATGGAGTTTAAATGCTGACAGGAATTGAATCAACTGTTAATAATGTTAAACGAAAAGCTCGCATGTTTGCTTGTGGAAAAACAGATTTGCATACACACAAAAATTGAGTTGTGTGAGTTTGTGGTTGGGGCATGCATGACCAGCGTATGCCCTGTCAGCCACAAAGTCTGACATCTGTCATCCACAAGCTTTGGGCAAACGAGTCCGAGACAGGGTATACATAGGTAGGTATAAAGCTCTGCTGATGGAATACTTGGCTTGGCTGCCATTGAAGTAGCTTTGATTGACAGCTGGCGGCTGGCTCTTATCAGCTGCACTCGGATTCACATGCACCTGGAAGAGGTTGGAGACGTAGAGCTAGACGTGTGAATGGGTATTTGTATGCCATCTGCTGGTTCGCAGAGCGATGCTTGCTTGTTGGTTTTAATTAGCTGATTAGTTTGGGGTATTCGGTGTTGCGCCATGAAGCTGTTAAGCAACTGGAGTCGAGATGCACAGATGCACAGCGCGCTCCGACAGCTTTTCGCATTTGTGCATTCAATTTGTTTTGTGGCACGTGGCAAATGCTGCCGCCTCCGTTGCTGCATCTCTTTGCACGGCAAACGGTTATCGGCTATCCGTTAACGTTTACTTCGTACCATGGCACAAAGGCCGTGCCGCGAGCGTTGGCCATTCGCTTGTGTCCTCGGTGGAACGAATAATGCCTTAAGCCAGCCAGGTGGATGGGTGGGTGGCATACATATTGCAGCGACTGTGAAAACTCTTTAAAATTAAATTCGAATTGGAAATTGTACTCGGAATCAAATTGTTCCGACTCTGTTTGGGGATTTCCATTAGAGAATTATTAAATCGGCTATTTTTACTTTTTTCTTTATACCCTGCGCCCATTGAAAATGGGAATTTGGGGTATATTCGTTCTGTTAAATGTATATAACAGGCAAAAGGAGGCATGGCCACAGTAAAGTATATATATTTTTGATCTGCTGAGTCAATTTAGTCAAGTCCGTCCGACTGTCCGCCCATTCGTCTGTCCGTCCATTCATCCGTCCGCCTGTCCGTTCGCCTTTCCGTCCGCCCGTTCGTCTGCCTTTCTGTCTGTCCGCCCGTCCGTCGATATCAGAAACTACAAGAGCTAAAGTTTTGTAAGTTCGTATATATCATGCGCAGATGGAGTTTGTTTTAAAAAACCGATAATAATTATCGTTTAAGTGCTGTCGAATAAAACTGTTACATATTTATACCGTAGAATTCTTGGAAGGGTTCTGAGGATCTCGCAATCGAACAGTTTCGACTAGAGTTTTCTTTCTTTTTTCCTATTTCTCTTTCTTTATATAATCCATTGTATTATATAAGAACTACTCTTCAGATTTCTCATAATTTATTTCATTTAAGTTTCCTTTAACAATTATCTAACTATCTTATCATATTATATAATTATCTTATCATAGTTCAATAAGATCCCTGACCTTTCATGGCTGTTTGGCAACTGAAATTTAGTTCAGTTCACAATCGTCTTGTCAAACTACTTTAAAAGTAAAGCAAATCAAATGGGACAAATCTAGTTTCATTTGTAAATATTTTCTACTAATTCGAAAGAGTTTTGTCATATTCAAGATATATATTTTTAGAGACGAGCATGTTTAACTGGCGCTTCTGTCTACAGATCTTACTATTTCTACTGATTTTGGCCTGGGGTAAGTGGTGCCACGCCCACTCATAGTAGAACTGAATGACATTTACTGCTCTTACAGTGGGCCTTTGCATCAAGATGTCGTGTGATGAGTGGTCAAAGCCGACAAATGAGGATTTTCCAACGAGCACCGCAAAGAGTAATACGGGTAAGTGTTGCTAAACACATATTACACTGTGCTACACAGATTTTCTTTTATTTTTATTCTGCGACAATACAGGACAACAGCTGTATCCGAATGATCTGCTAGCCAATAGCCAAGAGCACGATCGCCTCTTCGACAATGGCTACAACAGTCGCCTCCTGCATCTGATCTATCGCACGGTGATGCGCAGCACCAACGATCGCCGGCGACAGGCGGAGTTCGAGCGCCGTGTGGCAGCGGCTCATCAATTTGTGGCACTCGCTGCAGCCGCTGGCAACGATCAGCGAACGGCAGCGGGAGTACGAGTCGATGCGCCACGATCGATAGACGCCACAGGTGAGAGCTCTACCAGCTGCCGTAACTCACACATCACATCTCTCGATATCCAACAGAGTTGGTAGCTGCCGATGAATACAACATGGCGAATTTGACAGAGAACAGTAGTTGAAATCAAATGGAGATTCATGATTCGCATTTGTTTCTATTTATGTTTACATACATTAACTTTATCCTCAATAAATGCAGCGAAGGCTAAGCCCTTAAGTCTGCCATGTTTGGAAATTCCTATTTGTATTCTCTAACGAATTGCTTGTCAAAGTCTGTAAAAAGTTTGCCAAAGTAATTGCTACGCGAATATGTGTAGTTCAACCCAAGACTGACTGCTTAATGCTCGCTCAGTCGACTATGAAGTGGATAAGGAATGACGAATGAGGAATGAGTACGGTGTATGAGTAATGAGCATAGCCGTTTATCTTTCTATCCGTCCGTCTATCTGTATTCAGTCCGTGTATCTGTCTGTCCGGTTGTTCATCCTTCTGTTCATTCTTTTGTCAGTCCGTTCTTCCTTGTCTTGTGTCTGTTTCTCCACCAGTTTCTTCATTTCTTCTATCCGTCCGTCTGTTCGAGTATCGTTCATCCGTCCGTCCATCCGTCTGTCCATCCATTTGTTAGTCCTTCCGCCTTTCCGTCTGTCTATTTCGCGAATCATTTTGTCGCTTTTAAAGCTTTAGGCTTGAACATTTTGAATTAACCCTCGAATACCCATATAATGTATAATGACTTTTCCGATGCATCCATTAGCGGCGTTACAAATCAGCAAATAGTTTATATGTTATTCTTGAAATTTCTAAAGACTTTAGCATTAAATTATATATAATGATTAGATAATGGATAGATAAATAAGTATTATGCAGTTGATAGCGCCCGACTCAGTTGTTCATTAAGCACACAAGCATACAAAGTTGAAAGAGACATTAAGAAATCATCTTTGCCATTGCCAATGAATAATATATGAACAACTTGGGCAGCTAAGTCGTCGCTGGTAATTAAAATACGAAAAGTACTGCAGTATGGGCAGCATATGATAAACATGAGATACTCTTTCTAATTATACATAATAGACTACCACACAGTAGCAGTTGCATGTAAACCTATCTAAACTGAGTCGAGTCAGAGCTGGGAGTTGTGAGAAGTGCGTCTAAATTGTGACTACCCGTTGCAGGGCTTTAATGAGTGCCGCAGCAACGTCAAATATTATGAGTTTAGGGCTCTAATTATATTAGACTTGGTTATGCAAATTACGTACGAGCACGCCAGAGCCTTGCGCTGTGCTGTGAATGTAATAAAACATTTGCGCCACCAGCATCCACGACTACGTACGGCGTAAGCACTCGACCGGTAAGGACTCTAGCGGCAGCCTGCCAGTTTTGCGTCCGAAATTTATGACACAAAAATGTTAAGTGGAGCCCGTAAATTGGATAGGTTTTCCAAAAAAAAAAAAAAAAAAAAAAAAAAAAAACACAAAAAAACGAGAAAAAAAAACAAAAATTTTTAATAAAATATATCATCAACTGACGGCAGTGGAGCGTGTCTCTCTCTGTTCAAGGTGCTCTTTGCGGTCATGTGGTGTGGCTAGTCATGTGTGTGTCCATGTGTGTGTGTGTGAATGTGTCACCATGTGCTGGGTGTAGCTATAGCAATCTGGTCGCACTAATTTGCGCTGGGCCTTTTGGGACGATAAAGGAGATAGCCGGGTATTTAACGAGCGTTTAAATGCTCGACCCCCAGCATAATTTACGATATTTGTTTTTGACCCTTTCGCTGAAGTGCGTTTAAAATGCGGAACCGGAAATGGAACTGCGACTTCAAAACTTGCACAGCGCCGGGCGGGCATCCTTTTACGGTCGACCATGATAATTCATTAACTGCTCTCACTCACTTGCTCTCTCTCCCTCTCTCTCTTACACTCGTTTAAGCTCAACTTTATGTTAATATGCAATTTCTGTTTACCTCATTTGCGCAGAGGGCATGGCATACTTTCGGGCGGCCGCCAAAAAAGAACTAAGAGCATTACATTTTATTGGCACATATATAACTAAAGAGCTTCTAATTAACGCGAGTGTTGACTGAACTGAATGGAAGGAAAGAGAAAGAGAGAGAGTGAGAGAGAGAGAGTGAGAGGGAGTGACTGAGAAAGAGCCAAGTCGACTCGAGCCTGACGAACTATGAAATGTTTTAGGTTTATGAGCCACTCTAAGTAGGCTTTAAATCTTAATTGATTGACAGCTAGCAAGGGAATGCCCTAGAGTGTGTGAGAGAGAGAGAGAGAGAGAGAGAGAGAGAGAGAGACAGAGAGAGTGGTGTGGTACTGTCGAACATTCAAATGGAGCAGTTTGACAATATTGGTTAAGCTGCAGCTTAATGTGCGGCACGTTTTGTAGTTAAAGCATTTAAAGCTCAGCGATATCGTTGCGAATGAAAGCCAATTTGAGTGGCTCACTTGAATTTATCAAATGCTCGAAATCAAATTGAATTCAACGGCAGCCGATTTATCGCCACACACACACACATACACAGTGGTCGTTCGATGCGGCGTATGAGTGACGCGGTTAGTTAGCCATGCGGCAGAGCTGCCCGTAGTATTGTGCGCTGGATAAAGTAGGATGTTGAATCACATTTTACGCCTGGCTGATTTCGCCATGCAAATTGCCCGAGTGTATGCAAGTGTGTGTGTGTGTGTGTGTGTAGCTAGCGTGGGTGGCTGAGCGCAGAAGCGTGAATGAGCAGGAAATACTTCAGCAACGTGGGTGAACAGAAAAATGCGGCAAAGTCGAGCAATTGAAGCTGTCGTGCGTTGACTTTCAAATCTCTTATGCAGAGCAAGAGCGGTCGAGTGCGGCAGAATATGTGTGATGAGAGAGAGAGGGAGAAACATCGATCGACTTACCATAATAATATTGGCCTGCGCCGCATTGTTGCTGCTGCTGCTGTTGCTGCTGCAGCAGCATGTCCAACTGTGCAGCACTTTCCGCGGCCAGTGCCTCCTGTCGCAGCTGCATGCGCATCAGATAGTTGGAGCTGCCAAAGGTGCGACGGCTGCCGCTGCAGCTATTGTTATTGCTGCTGCTGCTGGTGGTGAGGCCGACATCGGGGCCGCTGCTGCCAAAGTTCATGGCGCGCTCGTTGCGCATGCTCACATAGAGAGTGCGAGTGATGAAGAGATAGGCAAAGCTTAAAGCAAGCAGCGGCAATACCAGCAGCGCCAAGTCCAAGAAGATATTATAGGCGCGCTCATAGCCCAAAGAGCCAACAGGCCATTGTTCGCGGCACTTGCGCAAACCTGAAACGAAAACATGGATATGGCTAAGAAATGAAGCGGAAATAGGCATATGACCTACTCACCCTGACGACTAGTGGGCATCAGCTGACTAAATACCGCAATGGGCGTCATGCAGACCAAGCTGCCCAGCCAGATGAAAGCGATTATCTTGTTGGCATGATTGATCGTCTGCCAGGTGCGTGATCGGAGTGGATGGCATATGGCGTAATAGCGTTCGCAGGATATTGCCACTAGAGTCCAGGAGGAGACGGCCACTGAGGCAGCTGCAACACGAAGAAGAATCAGATGCATAAGAGACATATAGCTTTGATTTTAAAGAATTAAATGCAAGGCAAAAGTTTTCCGTGACAAAAATTTAAACAAAAAATATCGATATTTGCCACATTCTGCTATCAATGAGCCACAGCTTCACAATTCATAGTTCACTTGAAGTACAAATATCGATAGTTATGTTGTTTATCATCGATAGGTGTTAGTGCCTCAGCTCACAGTTTATTGTAACTAAAAGAAATGTTCAACCAGCTAAAAAAATTTAAATTTCATGGCGCAGAAACACGAGTTGCATCTTTGCTCATTTCACATTTAAATGCTAATTTATGCCGGCTCTAACTACGTTAGGGTTTGTTATGTTTTTTTTTGGTGTCGGTCGCTGGGCATAACAAATGTGATTCCTTGAGCACGGCCAACGATAATAATAATGTTAATGGCCAAAATGTTGTTGGTGGGCGCTAACGTTGTTTGCATGTCGGCTAGCGGCTGCCGGCCTGCCGCCACATAATGAAGTCAAGCCATCTTCAGTTTTTGGCCAGACATGCAACATTCATCATTGCCAATGCCTAGTTGAAAATAGCACTGACTGCTCAATTTGAACTACCTGCTGATGGTGCGGGTGTTCCACTGGTTCCACTCCCATCACAGCCGCTGATGAACCAGTCAAAGAGCAGAGGGCAGCGAAGAGCAGAGCTACTATTTCTGTTTGTTGACTTACGTGCGAAATCAAAAAACACAGAGTAAGAAAAAAATACATACAAATATATGTATGTGTGTGTGTGTGTGTATACACAAAATTAGGCTTTACGTTACGTCAGAAGCTGCTTTGCATTCGCTGGCATGCAGATAGAAAGCAAACAGTGACACACGCGTGGGTATGTGTGTGTCAGTGTGTGTGTGTGTGTGTGTGTGTAACTAGTTGGGTTTGAGGATGGGCACAAGGGATTAAGGCCGTGTGCCGAGAGTTGCTTTGGTGTTTGCAGCAGACGCAACTGTTTTTTCGTGCTCCAAAAGGAAATGTGTGTTGTAGTAGTTGTTGCTGTTGCTGGTTCAGCGGCAACCCATTAGCTGAGCGTGGCCGAAATTGTTAAACAAGCCAAGCTCATTAACAAAGCAACAAAATTAAATTTAGCTACGTCGCCGCATCGCCGCTTCTGACCATGGTTCAATGGGTACGCCCACAAATAAACATGCAAATTTTATGGAAATGATAAATATAGGAAAACTCAAGAGGGAGAGCGAGTTCCACTCACTATCACTCTCTCGCGCACCATTCCCAATTGGAATCTAGGTAACAGCAGAGCCTATATACCAATTCCCATGGCATTCCCATGGCTGAGCATGTTGCAAAATGAACTGGGCCCAAAAGATTTCCCAATGTAAATAAAATTTAAGTAATTGTTTTTTATTTTGCGCACGTCGCACAATTGAAAGATATTATTATTCCCGGCTCCAACACACACACACACGCACACAGCATCCGACATTTTCGGTCAGAGTCCAGAGTCGGCCGCCCATTAAAGCGAAATTCCATTGAGGCCTTAAATTCTGGAATTTTAGCACGAAATTGTAAAATTGCTAGTTAAATATTTCGCTGAAAATAACTTTATATTGATAATTCGTCTACTAAGCACGGCTCAGACTGGAGAGCCTTGAGCGGCATTATTATGTATGTATATGTTTCCATAATATTATTTCTATTTTCGTATCGATCCGAGCTGAAAGCTTCTTATGACCGTTCAAATAATATAAAGTGTACTTAAGCCTAAATTCGATTAAATTTTATTTGCTTTTTCATACCCTGAACCCATTGAAATAATGCGAATCAAGGGTATATTGGTTTCGTTGGAAGTGATTTAAATGGATAGAGGAATGCGTGATAGAACCTGAAAATCACTTATATAATATGTTTGAATTACATATATAGGCGTCAATTTAGGCATGTCCAATCGCCCCTCTAAATCTCTGTCTAATGATCGTGTAAGTCTCAAAATCTAGAGCTCTGAAATTTTAAATATATTTTAAAATATATATTTTTTAAATAAAATAAATATATATTTTTTTATATTATACATAGCATAACCCTTTCTTACTTTTCAATAGCTCAACTCATTTCCGTGCTGTCGATAATAAACGATTAACATATTTTGTATATTAGAGACTTGCTCTTTGTTCAAATAGACGTACATGAATGTTCTTAACATATTCTGAAAATTTGATAAATAAAGCACATCTATAAGAAAAGTTATTCAATAATAAAGCTCGCTTAGTAAAGCCCAATGGAACAGCTCCACGCGTAGTCGCTGCGCAGCAAGCAGAATGTCTGCTTATGTCTTTGTGTGCACAAAAGAATCGTAAAAAATGATTGGAACTGCAGCTTAACATTAGGTGCAGGGTATATCATAGTCGTTTACTCCCAACACGAACACTCTTCCTTGTTTATTGCTTAAAGTATTGTCAAAAGACAGCGCAATTTGTTTGAGCTTCGAGTTACAAAAAGTATTGATTCGCGCTGCCCACGTTAGTTCGCTTTACCGTGGAACTCATTGATAGAGTGAGAGTCTTAAATAGTTATAGACTTATATAGAGTTGTTATACTTTCAGAAACTCAACTTATCCAATGCAAAACTGTTTTAAGTATTCCTTAAGCTAAGAGCATTACATTGAAGGGGTGTGCAGGTTAGAGTCGACAACTAAAGCCGGACTGTCAAATCGTATATAGACACAGTAGAATCCGCTTATAAAGACTTCGCTTATAGAGTTCGAAACGAAAATTCTAATCATCAAACAAACTTTTATAGCAGTTATAACAGTTATAAGCGGATTGTATGATATATAACAATCTATAGAGTATTAGACCTACGACTTTTATATTCAGTATAGCTCTTGTCTGTGGCTTGTCCCAAAATACACATTTTATATCGGATTCCTGTCGCATGTCGAGCTTTTTTTTTTTTTTGTTATTGGCCCAAAAGTTCGTTTAACCTATTGGGATTTGAGTCAAACATTGAAAATATGTTCCAATTGGCTTTTATATACATATATATATATAAATTGGTTTATTGCTTGTTAAATTTGGCTTATTTGGGAACCGGCTGGGATTTATATCTCTGGCACCGAATGCAGGCTCATTGAATTGTAAATTGCTAAAATGGAGTTGTGGCAACAGTCCAGGACTCTGACAATGTCTGTGGCAGGTAATGCTTATGCAGTTGTTTTTAGTTTGACATGTGTTGCATGCTGCATGCCCCGAGACTGCCCACAGTCCAAATGCCCACGCATGTGAAACGCCCATGCAGTTGCCGTTGCCATGCTGAACATTCCATTTCGATCCGTTTTATTTTTCACTGTCATTCGGCATGGCTCATGGCGGCGGCTAATTTAACTCGACAAAGAATGTCCGTTGCATGCATAGACGATCTACCAAATATATTGAGCTAAACGCAAGGGCCACTACCTCAGGTATTTATGTACGCAGGCTTCGGGTATTGATTTAGCTTAAATTTTTGTTGCGACAGCTAAAACATATTGTTTGCTTAACTGTTGTTGCATGGGCGCTAGCTCAACAAAAATCATAATAATAAAATAGGTATAAAAATATAAAAAATAATAATAAAAGTTAAAGTTGGTTTTAGCCAATTTGCAGAAGAGAGACTAAGTAAAGAGAATACTACTTAGTCTCTCTTCTGTTAGCCTATTTTCTGTTAACCTCTGTTCTGTTAGCCTGTCTTCTCTAAGCGTATCTTCTGTTAGCCTCACGGCTGTTAGTCTCCCTTCTGTTATCCTGTCTCTTTCTGTTAACCTGTGCTCTGTTAGCGTCTCTGTTCTGTTAGCTTGTGTCTGTCACTCTGCTCTCTCTCTCTCTCTCTTTCTATCTCTCTCTCTCTCTCTCTTTCTCTCTCTCTCTCTCTCTCTCTCTCTCTCTCTCTCTCTCTCTCTCTCTCTCTCTATCTCTCTCTCTCTCTCTCTCTCTGTCACTCTGCTGTTGGTCAGTATTGGTCACTGTTCCGCTTCGCCATTGTCATCAATCAATTGCATATTTTATGGTTTTGCTGCTTGAACAGTACCGGAAGCTTGCCCGCCTCCGTCAATTACCGCAATCAATATATATATACTTCTAACAAACTTTATTATATGAAAAACTCGTTCATTTGGGGCGTGATATATTTTGCTTTTAGTGTCCTTTGATGCAATTTACCGTCGAATTTGAATAGCAAAAGTTGTGTACCAAAGCTTGTTTGTTTTTCCCAAGAAACTCTGAGAAAGTTGGTAAAGTGGTCAGACTTCTAGGAGCGCAACTGTAGCTAATGGCTACCGGATACACTTCAATTTACATTTGTTGGCCCTTGGCTTCTTGACCATGGACACTTGGCCAATTGCCGGTTAATTAATTTAAATGAAGCCACAATTTGCTACTTTCAACTTATGTGGTCTGACGCTGTAAAGGCTCGAGTGTTTCAACTCCTGGCATTCGGCATTTTCAGTCAGCCAAAAACCTACGCAGAACTCAAAGGTCATTTGCAAGTGGCAACTACATAGCAGGGCACACAGGTGTTGCTAATGAAGGAAGACCTGAAAGTCAAAAAAAAAAAAAAAAAAAAAAAAAAAAAAAAAAAAAAAAAAAAAAACATTCAATCCACAGCCGCAGTAGCCGCAGCATTCGAGCAGAGCTGTAAGTGCATCCGACGTTTAAGTAAATAAAGCAGAACATTGCAAAAGTGAAACAAACTTTGCTCAGTCAATAAGACAGGCCAAGAGTAAGTTGCTGCCATAAAGTATGGTTAAGTCAGTTTTGGCACATACAATTTACTCTTGCAGCTCAAAAGCCACAGAAACTTGAATTGCAATTTATTCAGGCGTAGGCCAACAACGGAGCAACAGCAGCTCCAATTCCCAACTACGGCTCGAAGTCCGTATGGACGTAGTATTTGATACCCTTTTGATTACCTTTGATTTGAAAATTATCTCAAAGGTAATTGACAAAATTACGAATGCATATTTGAGATGTTACCTAAGGAGAAATATTTGCTAGAAAGACGGGGCTCCGTGATATTTACCCAAAGTTTGTGCGACTGGTATGCAACGCAGAAGAGGAAAGCAGGGCAGTGAAGGTAGAAAGAGAGTGAGAGAGTAATAGAGTGAGAGATAGAGACCAAAGTGTCAGACATGACATAGACTAGGGTGAAAGACTAAGTTAGACTAGGTTAAAAAAAAAAGTATTTAAATTGCGAAAAGTAAAAATTTATGCTCTCCTTTATACCGGTATTTGGATTTTCCTTTCATGATTTAAATACTCATTTTCCCCTTTTTATGATGATTGTCAAATAAATAAAAAAAAATTGCATCGCAATTGCATTAAAATACCTCATGTCGCTGTCAATTGAAAATGTTAAATCATGATATAAAGGTTTTCTGAGAATCGATGTAACAAATTGAATCAGGCGTGTCAAATTGAATCATAGGTCAACCTTAGTGAATCCAGCCGTGTCTGGGTGTCAAAAGCTGAAGTCTTGAAGCCTTACGTATTTGTCTCTATATATGTATTAAGTTAGGTTTATTTATTTATGTTTTTCTATTATTCACTACATTTCATTATAATCTAGAAATATACATATATATCAAATAGTATAGAATTGTGCTTAGTAGAAGGGCTCATCGGAATGTCTTTATCAACATATGAAAATTTGAAATGTCTACACCGGTATACTAATAGTAGTTTAGTATGAGCCTACAATATTTTTACATAACAGATTCCCTTTGTCTTTTTATCGATAATAATCGATAGTCGTTTCTTTTTATCGCTGAAACTTGTACTTTAGCATATACACAAATTTAGTTGTGATAAGCATGTTCTGAAAGTTGCATTAATTAAGTCTGTGTAGAAGAAAAGTTATTCAATAATCAAGCTCAGTCCAAGGGCAGCCCAAGCGCAGCAAGCAGAGCGCGTGCTTATGAATGTGCATATGTATATACATTATATATATATATGTATTCTTGAACATGCATGCATACCAGATGTGTAAAATGATTGAAACAGCAGCTCAGCTTATTTTACAGGGTATCTTCTAGTCGAGCAATGCCGACGGTGCCACTGTTGCTTATTTCAAACTTCACAAGAAGCTTAGAATGTCAATGCTCATTCACAGTTATTCTAATTAGTAAATTATTTCCTTGGAAACTCTTTCACTCTTTCTCTCTCTCTCTCTCTCTATTTTGTTGTCTCAAGAGAGACGTCGCAAAGAGCTTTTTGTGAATTATGATTTGGGTAATTAATGAGTTCAATTAAAATATATATTTAATTTGAATATTTTTCAAAATATGTGCAACAAATATTGTATATGCAATAAAACCTAATCATAATATATTTCCTGCTTCAACGAATAGTTTATGGCTTGCAAATTTATTATATAGATTTTTATGACTGATGGCGATATGCAAATTCAGCTTCAGCTGCTCAAAACAATGTAAAGCAATTGACATTCAATTGGCAAAAGGAGAAGCTTTCGAGTAGTTTGCATCTGAAATTCCCTTTGTACTCCGAGAGCAAAACTGTCATATCTCATATCTTGGTAAACCTATAAATCAAAAGAAGACAGAGAGTGTGTGTGTGAGAGAGAGAGAGAGACGAGAGAGAGAAGTTGTTGTAAATATGGAAATTTTATACGATATTAAAGCAGTATCTGAGCAAAGGTGTCGCTTGAGTCAGTTGAGATGGGAATATGGGAGTCCCAGCCCCTCTTCCTCACTCCCTCTCTCACTCTGTGAAGCCCATCAAATGCATACTCCTAGTTATTTATAGACATTATCGATGGGCCCGATGCGGCACGGCCGTTGTTAGCTGTACTTTTTGATTTAGTGCCTGATGGCCATAACTAGTCGGAAGGCGTCATAACTGCGTTTTCATGGAGTTCCTGAAGTGTCCATGAAAGCTCAGGCTCGTTTGCGAAATGTAAACAAAAAGTCGAACTGCTTGCTCATCCTGTTGCCCGTGCGCTTGTGTGCGTTTTATCAATAAAAATCATTTCAATTTGAGTTAACAATAAAAAATGGCAAAGGCAAAACTTTCGGACGTTGCCTCGTAAAATATATGAGAAATCAGCAGAAATTGTCCCGGCCGTGAATTGGCCTCGAGTCCCGATGCGGTTCGGCCCAAACTTCAAGCACTTCGGAATTGATTAAGCACAAACATAAATATCAACAATAAACACAGACTCAGGCTCGAGATGCATAGAGATACCTATGCAGGCATATATATATCTAAGTATATATATATATATATATGGCAATTGCGTACAGGGTATATCAATGTCAATGCCATTTCCCGAAAGCAATTTTTATATTTGTGTGTGTGTCTGTGTGTGTGGGGTAAGGCTTTCTGTTATTCCATTTCCATTCACTTTTTTTCTTCCCCATTTTGGACCTGATCAACTTTTGTGACCCCCCGAGAAAAAAAAATTGTGAAATTGTAAAATTATATAAGAAATTGGTTTTCATTGTTTTTGTTTTCTTTTTTAGGTTATTCTTCTGTTTTTCTCTTCATTTTTTTGGGCTTTTTTATTTCCATCGGCCAAGTGTGTCGGCAGCAAGTGTCTCAGCATCTGCCGTAGGCAGCATTTTATTGGCTATATGTCTGTTGTTATTCAAGCGGAATGATGCCATAAAGCATACTGTGGAGCACAACAAATTAAAATGTGATGCCTAACATGAAAAGGCGCGACAAACAAATTGGCCACGCTAGCAACAGGGCCGCTGGCAGTTGGCCAGAAAGAGACAAAGACAGAGAGGGAGAGAGAGAGAGAGATGCAGGCTGAGTCGTTTAATTAAGATGCTTTAGCCAAGCAGCGTGTCTAATAGCAATATTTGTTAAAGTGTAGCTGAACTAATTGAAGAATTAACTTTTGCAAAACATTTGATCTAAGGAATATCAATAAAATTGCAATCGAGTCTGAGCGATATCGATTGCATTATACTCATTCATAGTCAAATTTCCAATATGCTGCGAATCATATTATTAGAGGAAACCAACTCTGATTTAAAGTTAAAATTTTCTTCAGCTGTAGAGTTATGCATGCTTTTTTAATTTTTTGTATCGGCCCTGATGGGGACGACACAGTACATCCGGACTGTCCATCCATATAGGTGGACGGACTATCCATCCGTATCGATGCACTTTCCGTATAGAAAGAAGGACTATCCGTCCGTATAGATGGACTTATTATGAAATATCCGTTCATAGACGGACAATGGGATATCTCTCCGTATAGATAGACGGACTGTGAAATATCCATCTATATAAATAGACGGACAATCAATCCGGACTATCCATCCGTATAGATAGACTGACTATCCGTCCGTATAGATTGACGGACTCACCGTCCGTATAGATAGACTGACTATCCGTCCATATAGATACATAGACGGACTATTCATTCATATCTATCTATCTATCAATCTATCTACCTGACAAACGCACAGACAGATGCTCAAATAGCCAGACGGACTCATACTCACTAATATACTCATTTCATTTTCATGAATGCGAGTACTGATAGTAAATGCTAAACTTTTTGGAGACTCATTGAAATCTCTTGCAAAACACTTAATCTATGGCAAATCAATAAAAAACTGCAGTCGTGTAGCTGAAATACTGCATAAAAACATAAAAATTCAAGAGCGAACTTCGTTTGCCACTCAATCACCAAAGTCTGACATTATGGGAATGCAGTTGAAATTCACATGTCAGCAAATTTAGATGGATTGCAAATAAAAACGATTCGTATGCCAGTTAACAAACAAACAAAAAATAATAACAAAAAAATAAGAGACAAGTTTCAGTTAAAGTTTATATTCAATGAAATTTCATTTGACTTACATCAAAGGGAATGACCTCCTAGGGAATGAATTCCGAGAGAATTATGCACTTGTCGAAGGGCTTGTTGATTCATGTAAAGTGTTAGCGTAACATTGGCTTGAAGAGCTGTTACGTAGCACTATGTTGGGAGAGAGGCCCAGAGGGACGACTTAATGTCGACTGCGTGGGGTGTGATTTCTTCAAGGAACGAGCTCGGATAGGAAAAGAGTCGAGTTTGGTTCAATTGTCAATGTGAAAAGCATCGATAATGACGATACAAAACAAATATATACAAAATATAAAATTATTTCCAGTTTCCAAGGAAAATAAATAATTAATGTATATAAAATATATTTCTAACAAAATTACCAAAAATTTAAAATGATTTTCAGTTAACCCAAAACATTTCAAAGTGTAAAAGTTTTCTTTTTTTTTACAGAATAGTTCACTTGGAGAGCAGCAATATTTGTTGGTTTAAGGAAAATGGAAAAACATGTGTGAACAAGGCCAAAAAAAATAAAAAAATAAAATATTGCAGAAGCCAGGGCTTGGCTTGGATAAACATTTTTTGGACTTTGCAACAGGAAAATCAATCGTTGCAAACGAGGCAAAATGAGCAGCGAGGACGCAAGGACGAAATATAAAGTATATACAAACATCATAAATATATGTATGTTAAATCTAATGCAAATTTATAAAATAAGCACATGAATTTTATTAATATTTTTAAAGCTGTCTGAATTAATGCATAAACAAAATTTGATTAGAACGATGATCTAAGCACATGTAGGCATTTTATTTTTTTCGTCAAGTCATCTATGCGTCATGCTGGTTAGCTAGCAAAAGCTTGTGACTTCAAATAGCAGGTGGAAATATGCTATGAAAGATATAAAGTCAAGCAAAGTCTATCTAAGCATACTGCTGCCATCTAGATATCTACTCAAGAAAGACTTAAAATTTTAAGAATCTGCATCAAATTGTTGAACGGTAATTGGTTTTCAAATTATCGATAATAATCGATATTTGCATGAATTGGTATAAAAGTAAGGGGTAGAGACAAGTTAAGTTACCTGGGTATATATTCAAGAGTGAGACTTAAAATGCTAAACATATACATCAAATTACTGAACGATAGCTCGTTTTTTAATTATCGATAAAATCGATATTAAGTCAAAGAGTTAGAAAGCCTTGCATATAAATTTTTTGCAGTGGTCAGTCTAAGAGCTAAGAGCTAAAAGCCTTGCTTCGAACTTTTTTTTTGTAGTCTTTCGGGTATCTGCTAGTCGAGCACTCCCCACACTGTCGACACTCTTGGTTGTTTTGGGTCAAGCCATTATGAATGGAAATCAATTTGTAAATGAATTGCCAATTGATAACTGAGCCAGGCCACTCTGGGCTCAACTGCAATTATCTTGCACTCTATCGAGCGAAATGTATGCTGAAATCAGTTTGAGCCAACTGCTACATATTGACATAACTAGATGTGGATTTTGCGGTGCTTGTGGCATGGGTAAACACTTGGTCGAATTTCTATATTTGTGCTGGGTAAACAGAGAAGTAAACAGTAAACCATTTATCAATGGATTGGCCAGTATGAGGAGCTCTTGGCTGGTCGTGAGATTCGGTTCCGGTCGGAATCGGGGTCGGTGTCGGAGTGGGGGCCGGTTCAAATGGCATAATACGTTAGATTGTTGTGAGCGCACAGTCTTGGTATTCAAAGATAAGTTCAATGATGCCGGGTGTCGAATCTAATTCATTTCAGGGGTAACTTTTCACTTTACCAATGCTGTCCTTGTTGCCAAAGCAAACAATTGGGCGATGGGACAACATCGGAAGTCGGACGTCGAGGCGTAGCCAGTCAATATATTTAAAGCAGCTGTGTAATTGTTGTTATCATGCCCGGTAGCCGAAAACTTTAACAATGATTCGCCCAAAACTTGGCTTGGCTCGCACTCGCTGCCAAAATGGGGGAAAACAAATTGAGTGCCAAAGTAGACGAGGTCCATGGGGAGCCCCAGGAGTACTTCAGCCTTTGCTGAAGACAGCAACATAGAAATCTTAAAGACGATATGGCTTCTATAGTTATCGGTCTGAAACGCTTGCCTCTTGCTTATCAAACAGCCAGACACTGTCGCAGAGCAGAAACCAAATCAAAGTCTTGCAAAAGTTTAAATTGCCTTAAGGCATATACATATATGGGGAATACACATACATATATACATATACATATTTTCTTTTTGGTTTTCTTTTTCTTTTCTTTGCTGTTTTGCTTTAAAAATTGCTGCTCATTTGTATGCTTTTGTGACATATGGCAACGGCAATACATGCACAGACAGACGCACAGACATGACCACACAACTGGCACAAATGCTGCTTGCTGTTAGCTGACTTTGTGTCTTTCACCTGCCCATTGTGCTAAATGAATTCATCTTGAGGTATATATACATATATACGTATTCCCTGGCTGCGTATTCCCTCAACATATTTGTCACACCTTAATATCAACTGGCTTCTCTCTCTCTCTTTGTCTCTGTCTCTCTGCTAAACAAAAAAGAAACTAGCTAAAGTCTTGAATAGCTTATTATCTGTCTGCACAAGGACCACAGCCAGCCAAAGTATATTCCCACGTTAGTTGAGCCGAGCAAATATTAATTTAATTTAGCTTTTGTTGCATTCGCCTTTTATTTGGGAGTATTTCATTCATGCCATCCATTTCATTATTTATTAGCCTAAATAATTGAATTTATGAATTTGACATTTGTTCGCTCTTTTGACATTTATAGAAATGAATTTCATTTTATTCCAAAACTGATTTCTTTCGCCTCCCATGCAAAAACAAAGCCTCATTAGACTTCAATTTGTCTACTTCTTCTTGGAATAATTTAAATTGCATGCTTTGAACATTTGCAAACATTCATTGAAATAAACAATGAAGAGAAAATGCTCATTGACTCTATCTATATAAATTGAATAAATTGGTAGATAGAGCATTGAAATTGACTGAAGCGTGTAAATTTTACGGGTATGCAGATGGGACTCTTTAAATGAGTGTGTCTGAGATATACATTTAATAATAAATACCAATATCATATCAATAATGACTATGACAAAGACAATGACAATGACAATGACAATGACAATGACAATGACAATGACAATGACAATGACAATGACAATGACAATGACAATGACAATGACAATGACAACGACAATGACAATGACAATGACAATGACAATGACAATGACAATGACAATGACAATGACAATGACAATGACAATGACAATGACAATGACAATGACAATGACAATGACAATGACAATGACAATGACAATGACAATGACAATGACAATGACAATGACAATGACAATGACAATGACAATGACAATGACAAGGACAATGACAATGACAATAACAATGACAATGACAATGACAGTAACCATGACAATGACAATGACAATGACAATGACAATGACAATGAAAATGACAATCAATGGAACAAGATATTCAATTATTCTTGTAGTTTTGCATACTTCATTATGCCTGCTAACAGAGGCTGTTGATATGTATCTATTATATAATATATTATATATATTATATTCACATTTCTGTATGTAAATGTAGTAGAAGTTCGTACACTCATTTTGTTAGCTGAAATATACATTTTTATAACCAAAATTTGCATAAAATAATACGAATTTTTGCCTCTCTCATTGTTGGGGAAGCATCTGCAGCTGTTTGACGGTAAATGGTTTTATTGCTGCTTTCCTGTTCAAGTGTGAAAATAAAATTTTTGCATACAAAATGTATTTAATCTTTAAGCTATTTATGCGAACCTCAAATCGATTCAACCAGCTAACGAAAGGTCAAAAATATTTCCATTTGATGTGGCCACAGAGAGAACAGACGAAACGCCGCATCCGGGTTACCACTACTGGGAACTGGGAGCCACAGCAGAGCTGTGCAGTGCAGTGGAACTGCGCGGCTGCGGCGTTTTATATTTTCGCTTGGTTAACTAAAAGCAAACGTTAAGAAACGCGATAGTAAAAAAAAACAACTCGTTGGCCAAATACAAATGAGCGCAGGCCTCATCATAGCTCTTGCTGCAATGAGGAAAAGATAAGCATGTGCAGAGCTCTTTGACTGCCTTAAATGAGTTCCAGTCTAGTTATTAGTGAGTGTGTCTATTCACATTTATTTACTCATATTCATATTCATATTCGTATTCATATTCATATTCATGTGATGTGGCCTATGGAGACACAAAGCATATTGCTGAGACAAAGTGCGTTTGCTTGGTTAAACAGTTGTTAATGAGAAAATTTGTATTATTTGCAATCTACAGTTCAGATGAGAATGAGAATATATATGCATATATATAGAGAGAATGAGAGATACAAATATTTTTATATAGGCTTAATTGCAAATTCTCAGACTGTGCATTATGTTTGCTTGGCGGCCCTAATTAAAGCGTTTTTTTTTTTTTAATGGCCTGCAACAGCGTCAAAGCACTGAGAGAATATTCTAAAATTGAGCTTCAGATATAAAAAAATTCAATTAATTATTAATTTGTTCGGCGTCAAGGCCGTAGATATAGCGTTGACAAGCACAGCATGTAACGTCTGGCACTTTTTTTTTCATGCCTCCTGCGGACAAGAGAGTAAAATATGTTGCATACATTTTGGGGCAGGCAGATTGTTGGAGGAGCTGGGCGTATTGACAGGTGTCGAAATTCGTAATATTGAAGATTTCATTTCGACTAGAGCATGGGCTCGAGAGAATTATTGAAAATTGACTAACAAATTGAATTTCGCCTGTCAATGGTGGCAATAACCGGATACCCAGAGCTCCTCCGCATATAAATCAGCTGGCAGGCACAATCTAATTGGGCTGTGCGGGGGTGAGCTTGGTCTGGGTATGCGCTGTGGCGAGTGCAACGAATGCACTCTGACATAATGATGCTCATAAATTGGCATGACGGGCCGAACAGCAAACAACGTTGACATTTATAAATTTACGAGCCAGTGCAAGCAGCAGAGATGCCGTGCAACAGATGTGGTCCAAGACGCAGCAGTTGCACAGCAGGCGAAAGGCAAAAGGCAAAAGGCGTGTTTGGCTAACAAATTGCCACATGACGGCATTTCAATGTGTGGCCTGGGCCGGTGCCCAGGACGCTGGCATACAGATTGGGGAGCAGCGCTGGAGTGATGAGCGATATGGTTGATGTTCCTGGTACTCGGCATTGTTATTATGCCCTTAATAAGTTACTCATGTGGGTGTCTCGTGTTGAGAAATGAATGCCTGGAAATAAGCATGCACGTGCCAACAGCAATATCAACAACCAGTCAGCCGAATACAAACTTGAGCCAGCTAAATAAACAACATTATAAACATCATCATCAGCGGCAGCTACACGCGCAACGACAGCAGCAGTGGCAGTGGTAGCGGATCCGGAAACGGAAACAAGTCATAAAACTGCAGATGCTAACAATAGCAGAGAGCAACCCGAATTCTGTTGTGCTGCCCACGTTTGACAGCGTTCATAGTCGAATTTTCATTCATGTTAATTGAAATTTAAAACAAATAACTTGACTGTAAATTATCTAGAGACAGAGAGAGAGAGAGAGAGAGAGAGAGAGAGAGAGAGAGAGAGAGAGAGAGAGAGAGAGAGAGAGAGAGAGAGAGAGAAAGAGAGACGAATGACAATGACAATGACAATGACAATGACAATGACAATGACAATGACAATGACAATGACAATGACAATGACAATGACAATGACAATGACGATGACAATGACAATGACAATGACAATGACAATGACAATGACAATGACAATGACAATGACAATGACAATGAAAATGACAATGACAATGACAATGACAATGACAATGACAATGACAATGACAATGACAATGACAATGACAATGACAATGACAATGACAATGACAATGACAATGACAATGACAATGACAATGACAATGACAATGACAATGACAATGACAATGACAATGACAATGACAATGACAATGACATGACAATGACAATGAATGACAATGACAATGACAATGACAATACAATGACAATGACAATAACAATAACAATGACAATGACAATGACAATGACAATGACAATGACAATGACAATGACAATGACTATGACTATGACTATGACTATGACTATGACTATGACTATGAAGGTTTATGCTCTCTTAACTAGCAGCCAATTGCTTGGAATAATCAAAAGAAATGCTAATCGTAACAATGAATGTAAATACTAGAATAAAGTCAGCAAGTTGTATGCTTACTATATTTGGGGCCTAATCCCATTTAAAGGCAGTGAATTTCCATGGCGCCAATCTTATTTTCTATTGTTTCTAGTTGGCTCCAATGACATCTAGATTCTTCTACCTCAGCGACTTTAATAATACAATTTACATACATATGCATACAGTTATGTGGATATACACTGTGGGACAACGATTGAGGCAGACACATATACATACAAATTGTTGGAGGAATGCCTAAAGTATTTTTAAAGAACACGCATACACTCAGATATATTTATATATACACACACATAAACAGAAGCATTTGCACATTCGCTCAGTGGCACATTTTCACATCTGAGAATCTGGCAGCACTCACGTTAGCCTAAGACTTGCCTAATTCGCATTGAAAATAAGGATTTGCCCGGTATTATCTAAGAGTCATTGTTACGGGCTTAGCATTTGCCTGGGGCCCGACCCGATGCTTTAGCTGCTGCTGCTGCTGCTGCTGTAGCCATATCTGTATCTGTATCTGTATCTGTATCTACATACATATTTCTGTAACTACACTGTAGCCGTATCTTTATCTGTATTTGAGTTTGTGTGCGCGCCTCTACTTGAGGGCACTTCAATTTATGTGCCTCGAATATGATTCTGTCGTATTTATGTATACGCCATGTAGCCAGCTGGCATTAGCAGGCAAACACGAAAAAAAAAGCCCCGTTAATACTTAATTTGATTTGGACTCTGCTCATAAGCCAAGCTCGTTGTGGGCCTATGCAGTTTGCTGAACTAACATTGAATTTGGTCAACCCTTCGACGATTTTGCGAGTCCTTTCGCCCAGACGGAATCAACTTAATCATTTGATAAGCATTTGTGACAGGTGCCAGAACAAATTCTCTAAGCTTCTGTTAACATGCAACAAATTGGCAACGCTCTTAGCCAACTTGCTGCGCGAGTTTTCGTTGTGGGGTTGTGGTTAAAGTTTTTGGTTTTGGTCTGCTCCGTACGGTTAGGTAGCCAAAACCGATGATCAACTTTAGCTAGGTCACAGCCACTTAATTTTCGAAAGGATGCCGCCAACTAACAAAAGGGGTCCCGAAACGCGTTTGAGTGCCGGCTGGCTGTCAAGTCTTATAACTACTCGAGAAAGTGCTTCAGCATAACCGGTAATTTCCGCTTAAAATATGCTCAGATCTCTGTGTGTGTGTGTGTGTGTCTGTGTGTTTACCTTACTCCACCTGTGTGGGTGTGTTTTCATATTTAAAGTTTAGAGCTTTTGTTGCGGTATAGCTTAGCCACGATGACTAGCCAGTGCGAAAATTGCCGGCTCGATGACTCGCTAGAGCTGCCAAGAGCTCATGCGCTGAATAACAAACAAGTTGTCATTGAATGCGCTCAGTGTGCTCATCATGTAAACTGGATGCCAAGATAATAATTTTTCTTTTTAGCCACAGATATTCTTTAGGTCGAACATAAATTGAATTTAATAGCAGATGTCTAATCTCATGGAAATTTGTAGCCTTCGATAGGCAAAGTCTTTGATCAAAGGTTGCCATTGACGCACAGTGTGGGGAAGTAAGTTCGAAGGGTATTTGCCCTCGGTAATAACTGTGGCCTACTTTATGGCGCGGCAAACGGTACTTATTTCAAATTATGAAAACGCTGCCCAGCAGCCACACACTCATTTCAATGTATTCATTGTACATAAATAAAGCTCGGGCCATGTCTATAAAAGTCTGCCCATAAAAAGGAAATCAATTCAAATAAAAATACGATACATAGCTGCTTAAGTAGACTTTAACTTGCACATAAATTAAAATTAAAATGTCTTTACAGGGTGTGGGACATTGAACGCAGAGCTGCAAAGTCATCGATAGTGGCTCCAGTCAAAGATTAATGGTTCCAATTATCGATACTATCGGTGGCTCCGTTGAGCAATCTTAATAGATCACAAGTGTGAGGAAAATACTTTAAAAAAATATTTATTTTGCTTTAAATAAATTTAGAAAATAAAATAAATAAAAGTTATGGAAAATAGCTGTGATCCTTTCCATATATGTTTAATTAGTTCTATGTGTGATCATCTCTGATTATTTGTTCTTTCTGTCTATGACAAGTTATAATAAGTTGCATCTCAAAGTAATTGAGCACTTTAAAAATTTTTTAATTTTATTTTAAATTTCTGCTTTAATAAGATGAGAAATCTCAATCACATTTTACAATTTTCTTTCACATTGCAAGCGCTGCTTCAGCTATCGGCTCAATGAGACATTAGATCAACATCGCATAAAATTCATCGAGCTCTTGCTAAATTGAATGCCCATCGCTACTATTGATAGTGTCATCCTTGATTTTAACAGCTTTGTATAAAATGAAATTTATTTTGTGTTTAAGAATTTAAATGAAATACAGAAATCGTGCCATGTGCCGCAAGAAAAACAAAGTTGTTATTAGAGTAATTTGTTGCAGATTTATGACAGCAATTTCTTGCACAAAACTTAAATAAAAGATTGATAACAGCAATGAAATTGCCTTAAATTTGTATCAAACATAATCAAAAGTGACATTATCTGCCAGCCATGGCTATTTTTAACGGTAAGCCAATACCCACATCACACTGAGCATATATTTATGTATATGTTTGTACATTTATTGATATTTCAGTATGTGCTCGAATACAATTGTTAAGTTGGACGGGTAATTTTATAGAAACATGTCAACTTTGCGCATTTAGATAAGCTTAGACATTAACCCATTTCATTTCATGTGGGTGGAGAACACGCCAGCAAATATTCGAACCCAGCTCATTTCGAGTGTCATCGGATGAGGCCGGGGGCAGGTGGAAGGTGGCAGGCAAACACCTGCTGCAATCATAATATCGAGGCCACAAGCATTGGGAATAGCCAGACGTTAAACGCTCGAACCACTCACAGGCAGACGACGAAGAAGCGAGACAGAGAGACACTCACACACACACGCACACTTAGAGGTTTATTCGCTGTATTTACGTACATAGCTGCTCGATGTGGGTCATCTCATAAATTAGAGACTGCAGTCCGCTGAGTACGATGAGTTTTTTGCTCTTGCAGCAAAAACAAGCACACACTGGCACACTCCCACACCCACACACACACACACACACACACATACACATTAGCCAACAGTCACAATGGTTGCAATTCCACGTTCCACGCTCCACCCTCACATTTACAATTCAAGTAGCTGCCATCACTTAATGTTGGCCACTCGATTGGCATAATAAAACGATATAAATATATATATATACATCTTTCAGATAAGCGGCAGATAGCTAGAAGGACTCGGCAAGGTGTTAATGCTAGGCCTTACCTTGAGAGAACTGAATGAGCTTGCACAGGAATTCGCCAAAGATGAAGTTGCGCAGCAACGTGCCCACGAGTGTGACGGGCATACAGAGCACGCCCAGCAGAATGTCCGAGATGGCCAGATTAAGCAGAAAGACATTGGTGATGGTGCGCATGCGGCGATTCTGCACCAGAGTGAGCACCACCAAAAGATTTCCAACGACGGCACACAGCAGAATTATGCTGTAGCAGGGTATCACCCAGATGGGCACATCGGCGCTGACGCGGGGTACACTACGATTGGCAACCGGTAGCGTTGCCAGCGTGGGCAGCACCGGCGGATTCATCGATGCATTGCTGCCGTCATCAGAGCTTAGCGTTGCAAACGATCCCGCCACAACGGAGATCGGTGTGGCGGCCGTCGAATCCGGCTCCAGCAGCTCATTGCTGTAGATGTAGAGATCGCTACCGTTGAAGACGTCGCCGCTGCCACTGCCACTGCCACCGCCGCTGGCGCCGTAGATCTCCTCGGCGGCATAGCTAGCATTCAGCTGCAGTGCAGCGCTCGTGGCCAGCGGCACGAGCGCAGACAGCAGCTGTCGATAGTTGTAGTTGGAGCCAATCGTGAGGCTGTCTCTCACAGCACTTGCCACTGGCTGGGCCACTCGAAACTCGCACTAACGCGTCAAACTCGAACAAAAACAAAGCAATTGAACTGAGCAGCAGCACAGCAGCAGCAGCAATCAGTTGCCAATATGAATGACTGACACAGACCAACTGGTGAATCAGTGGTTGCCGCGTGCCGTGAGCCGCTGTCTCGAAGACTTCGTCGTGCACTGAATGCTGAGCAATGCCAACAGTTCTTGGAGTCCCAATTGGACCAACAGTTGCGCCAATCAACACCAAACTCACCACAGGCCAGCAACATAACCACTGCTTGGCAACATGTTGCCAGAGGACTTGTTGCCATTCATGCTGCCAGCTCGATTTATCAGACTTTGCTTGAATTATTTGAAAACTTTTTATTATTTTTTTTTATTTTAATCAGCTCTGCATTAACTTTTCTAGAACTCAATTATAAGTATATTAATAATATCAAATCAATTATTAAATACTAAAAAAAAAACAAAACATATTTTATAAACTAACTCGTAAGCCATTTAGTGTAGATTCAGTTAAGCTTGCCTTAAAGTCCATTGCAACTAAGAGAGTTATACTCATTTAAGCAACTATTGCATAATGATCGACTTACTAGATACCCAGCAGTAACAGTATGCCTTGACAGTCTGCCTACGCTCGCTGCATTTACACATAGCTTATCCTGGTCATAATTTATGCTCAGCGTAAGAAGGCGGAAATCTGTTCGCATTTCATGAATATTGTAATTTTTTATTTATTTACTTTACTTTTATGTTGTCTTTTTTTTCCCGTGAAGTAGTCTCTTTGTATATCAACGCGCAGATATTTGTACAGCTTGCGGAATTAATTAAATGATTAATTGCAGCAATATTTGGCAATCAGCTGGCATTTACATAACTAAGTGAGTTGACAAAATTTGCATGCGCCTGGATTGGAGCATTGTCCTTGCTGGAGCACGATGAGCGTGGCTCCAGGCTTCACGCTCGAGGCTCGACTCTCGACGCGCAATGACATTATTATAATCACTGGCACCGGCACGACCACGAGCTCGAGCACTGAAAAGGACAGCACATTTGTCAAGTTAATTAGCGTACCGGAGACGGCTTCCACTTGTTTACACCTTTTGCTCATTATTTAAGCGTCGCTTTGCTCTCTGTTTGTCCGACGGCACCTTTGGGCGGCCCAGCCAGAGTCTCACAGCGCCAGGACTCTCTGTCATGTTTTCCTGCCCCAGCCGCCTGGCCGGGCCGGGAGTTGTGACCCACCCGGTGGGAGTCATTCATAAATCAAGCGCCAACTTTAAACCACAAAAAGAAAAAACAAATATAAAACTGAGGCTCAACATTTCGCACATCATCTTGGGCCATTCGGCAAATGGACCTCAGTTTCTAGAATGATTTTGTCGGATAAAAAAGAAAAGTTGATGTTTATTGGTTTGTTGTTTCTGTTTCGGTTTTCTTTTACCCTGAACCCATGGAAAATGCCAAATCAGGGTATCATGGTTTTGTTGAATGTATGCAACAGGCAGAAGGCGGCGTGGTCGACCCCATAAAGAATATATATTCTTAATCAGGGCAAAGAGCTGAGTCGACAACGCGTCGATCTCACGCGTAGTACGAGTTTGCTTCAGAAAATCGATAACTTTTATCGTTTCAACATTATCAATAACAATATACTTTACAAAATTATATCTCGATCAATTTTAGAGCTAGAGTCTTCCAACTTTTTGATATATATAGATACTATGTTATTACAATTTCGATTTTTGACAGATTTTGGATACATGTACAGAATCGAAGCGATTAATTCTTGGAATATTATTGGTACTTCGCAGGATGCAGGAGATCTCGTAGTCGTGCAGCCTCGACTATAACTTTTCTTGCTTGTTTTTCTTTTTTGTTTGTTGCTTTATCGTGGCGGGTAAGTGACTAATTCAATTAAACTTTTGTTAGGTCCTTAAAAGGCAGAGGCTGTCCGGGGCACATAAATAATGTCGTTGCATTAATTAAACTTGGCCAAATCCGCCCGAAATTCCGGCTACGGCTACGGCTACGGCTATGGCAACGGCAACGGCAACGGCAACTTGACCCATTTGATTTGTTTATTCAAATTCTGCTTGCGTTTTAATTATTGTATTTGCATTTGTTGCTCTTTGACTGCCGCCTGACCTCCTCTGCAATCATCATATATATCCTTAAGCAGCAGATCTGATCACTCGCTTGGCGGGGCTGAGGGCGGACCTCGATAAATATTTATTTGAAAATATTTCACAGCAATTAATTGATGGCCGCAGACATTGCTTGAGGGCAACACATTGATTAAGTCCCGGCTCGGCCACAAATATTAATCACATTGCTCCTCAGGGTATTTCCAAGTCGATCAATAACATCACGCAAGGGAATTTCGACTTTTTTCGCTCTATGGCAATGCAAATAAAGTCGCTCTCAAGTCCATTTCATGTCGCTTAATGGAGATCAGCCGATAAACAAGCACATTCACACAATATCAAATAAAGTTGACGAAATTCTATTTAAATGTCGTTCATATTTCAAGGGAATATCAACAAGGCCCAAGTAAAAGTTCACAACTTTTCTGGCAATCAGCTTAGGAAAAAAACTCTATTTCCCTTTATTTCTTGTTTAAGTAGAGATTTACTACAAATCACTGAATTTTGACTTTGGACTTGGTAGCGATATCATCATGTATGTAAGTATGTGTGTGTGTATATACATATATAGTTCTTATCCATTTCAATTTCATAGTAAAATGAGTAAGCCTGTTGAAGGCTAGCCTAACGGACTGTTTAAAACCCTTTCAGGGTTCATAAAAACCTACAATATTTTATCGATTTCTGAAGATGATATCTACAGTTACTTAGCTGACCAATTGTCGACCCACAAAATTTTGTAAGATATACTAGTTTTTATACCCTGAACCTATTGAAAATGGGAATTCAGGGTATAATGGTTTTGTGAAAATGTATGTAACAGGCAGAAGGAGACGTCGCAGACCCCATAAAGTATATATATTCTTGATCAGCATAAAAAAATAAGTTGATCTAGCCCTGTCCGTCTGTCCGTCCGTCTGTCCGTCCGTCCGTCCGTCCGTCTGTCCGTCTGTCCGTCTGTCCGTCTGTCCGTCTGTCCGTCTGTATGAACGTCGAGATTTCGGAAACTACAAAAGCTAGAGAGCTGAAATTTCACATGAACACTCGTATGTTAGCTACGCAATACAAGTTTATTTTGTTTTTTCGATAACTCATCCCATTTCCAAATTATCGATAAAAAATCGAAAATTCGTTTACATTTTTTAGGTTTTTATGGTATAACTTCTACATTGCTTCAGCCAGAGACTTCAACTTTATATATTTAGATAGATATTATAAATACGCAGATTTTGTAGTTTTCAGATTTTTGATGCCACGCCCCCCCTCGCCCACAATTTGCAAAAAACACATTTCAAATACTAGAGACTTGCAATTTGGCAAATAGATAGATATAGATACTCTTAATCTACTCTTTAAATTTCATAAAGATCATGCATCTAGAAATGGAGTTATAAGCGTCCAAAGTTCAGCCCAACCCACCCCCAAGCCACGGCAGCAACTGCGCAGTTAGCAGAGCGTGCGCTTATAAGAGCGTAAAGAAGAAGAGTATCACTTTTTTTGAAGGGTTCAGGGTATCTCGTAGTCGAGCCGTCTCGACTAGAGCCTTCTTACTTGTTTGTTTTTGTTTTTGTTTTTTAGGTTAGACAAGCCCCATAGGGACATCTATCTTTATTTTTTGAGAATTCACCATTTTGGATGGATGGACGGATGAATGGATGGATGGATGGATGAACAGATGGATGAACAGATGGATGAACGGATGGAAGCGTACATGGATAAATAGATGGATGGATGAATGGATGGGTAAATGGATGAAAAATGATAAATGGATAGAATGGTGAACGGATAGTTTGATAGATGGAAGAATGGTTGGATGAATGGACGAATGGATAAACGGATACAAATACAAGCGACGGATGGATAGATGGATGAACGGATGGATTGATAGATGGAAGAATGGATACGTGGATGGGTGAATGGACGGATGAATAAACGGATAATCATACTAGCGACGGATGGATGAATGGATTTATAAATGGATGGATGGATGGATGGACGGATGGATGGATGGATAGATAAATGAATGGATGGATGAATGGACACACAGATATATGGATGGATGGATTGACGGACGGGTGGACAAATGGACGAAATATGAGTGGATAAATAAAATGGATAAATAAATGGACGCTTAGAGGATGGACGGAGAGATAAACGATTATTATCATACGAGCGAGGGATAAACGGATGTATGGACAAACGAACAGAAATCAATATACTCTTTTCATTTCACGAACAACTACATTCAGCCAGCTCAAGTACTCAGGTGCAACTAATGGCACATGCTACCTCAATTTTACTCGCAACGAGTACTCATGAAAATACAAATTATATATTGGCATAGCTAGTCGTATTTCTGTGGAAATACAATGCAATATTGCAGCTGTTGCTGCGTTCAATGATAAAAATCAATAATAATAAAAAAAAACTATTAACAAAGCACTAATTCAACTTCGCATTCAGCTAGATTTATGTGAGCGAAAGTGCAGAGCACATAGAAAGCATTGTTGTCAACCGTTGTCTGAGAGAAAAAGAGAGGGAAAGAGGAAGGAGGATAGGGAGAGCAGTACATCCATTTCCACATGCAATCGGATTATAATCGCAAATGCCTTAGCAAGGTCAGAAGGACGCCACTGACTGAAGCTGCCGCAAATGGATATTAAATTATCTCTAGCTGCGCGTCCAGCTGAGGATAATGGAATAATTTTTAAGCGCTGCAGCAGGTAGCTGTAGCTAGAGAACTTCAAGCTGTTAATGTTTTGATGCGGCGCCATAGAATAAACGCGGAAGCTACTTAAGAACTATGCGCGCTGCAGTATTCCCAGCATAATGGACATCAAGTCATTAGGCATTCCATTTATATAGTCAGACAACAGGTGAGCGACTTAAGGTGGGTAAGTTCTGCAGGGCTTGCTGCCCTGGTTAAACGGTTTAGCTCAACAGGATTCAGAGTCTCGCCTCAGCTGCCTCAGCCTCGCCTCGATGAGCTCGAATTTATGACGCAGTCTCGACGCAGCTCGTTTGCGCCTTGAATCACCTTTTGCAGCTATGGTCTGGCTTCGCGTTGTTCTGAGCTTTTGGCTGTGTCTTAGTTTATTGACTTGAAAGAATCTTCGCTCTGTATACCCTGAACCCATTGAAAATGCGAAATCAGGGTATAATGGTTTTGCGAAAAGTATATAACAAGCAGAAGGCGGCGTGGCAGATCCCATAAAGTATATATAAGTAGTACATAAGTCGATATAGCTCTGTCCGCCTGTACGCTCGTTCGTCCGGCTGTCCGGACCTGTCGATCTCAGCAACTAGAAGAGCTAGAGACTTCAATCTTCTTTTGTTAGGTCCGTGTATCACACGCGGTATACGAGTTTGTTTCAGAAAACCGATAACTTTTTCCGTTTAATTGTTATCGATTAAATGCATTTATCGAGAATCAGTTATACAATTCTATTTCGTTCATCATTAGCGCTAGAGTCTTATATAGATAATAATTTAATACAATTTCCATTTTTGTTAGAATTTGAATAGCTGGCCCAAATTCGTCCCCCTCAAAAGCAGAGCCGAACCCACCCCCAAGCCAAGGCATCATCTATACTACGAACGTAAAGAAGAGTATCATATTTTTTTTTTCGCAGTGTTCAGGGTATCTCGCAGTCGAGCATTTTCAACTAGAGCCTTCTTATTTGTTTTTTTTTTAAGCTTTTTTTTGGCTTTTTGGGTTACAGTGGAAATTTCTTAGTATGCTCTTCCGAGAAACTTTTTTGTGAGTTTGCACTGTGATTTTGTTTGTGGCACTTCTTTGCTTTGTTTGAAGCTGCTGGCAACAGTTTACGACCTTTTATTATTATTGCTCCACCCTGGCTCAAATGATGTTACAAAGTGCAATGGTAAATTTGTATTCTCCATTATTTGGCGCCCAGCGGCCAAATGCGCTAAATACATAAATCGAGACAACTCAACAACAATAAAGAAATTGTGAATCGAGAAGCCGAATGACTAATATAAAGACAGGCCAAAGCAAAGCCTTTCCCCCCGACCTGCCATCCCGCCATTTCCCCATCCTCTGCTGACCGCTCACTTAGTTAAGTTCATTAGGCGTCGGACTGGCTGCTGCTGTTGACTAGGGTTCGTGTGCGCATAAAGGTTTCCAGCCGAACTTTTCAAGCAGCTGCTGCTCAACAGTGCTCAGCCCGGTGTTAGCTGAAAATGCTTAACAATCCATATTAAGTGGATGCCACAGACTCATTACACGCTTCGCTGGCCATGCAGATACAAATTTCCACAATTATGATTCAGTCCAAATCTAATGAACACATTAAAAGTCAAACTCAATGAAAAGTTTTGTTAACAAAAGAGTTGCCATAATAGATGGCATGTGTGAGTGAGTGTGGATGATTGTCTGTGTCTAACTATTTGATATTATTATTGGTATATCTCTAAGATGACTCTAGTTTTAGTGAGTCAGGCAATCGCCACCAATGAACTCTCCTTCCCTCTCGCTCTCCTCATTTATGTATAATTAGCAATTAAAACAAAAAAGTGATCAGCATTGTGTTGAGATAATGAATTTCGCTTCAATTCACTCAGCCATAAATTTAATGAGCTTTGGGCAAATAGCAAATAGCAAATAGCTCTCGATAAACAAAAAGCAAACTTATCGAGCTTATAGTGTATGCTGTGATGCTGTTGCTCATCATTGAATTTAGCATATAAAAACGATTTTTGATTGAAGAAAACATTTCACATTTCATTCCAAATGGTTCTGCGGCTCTATATTAATTTTTATTATTTTTTTGGCATAAATGTTTGTTCGTTTTTGTGCAGACATATTTAATATTTGTACATGGTCTCAATCGAAGCCCATTGGAGGTGCTCTCACGCCCACGCACACATCACATCGCATCGCATCGCAGCCGAAGGCTACGCCCACACTCACGCGTGCTCTCTCCCACTCTCTCGCTCCCTCTCTCACTCTCTTTGTGCGTCTCGCCTGTGGCCACGTTAGGCCGTGTTCGGGGCATGGCCCGATGCTGACTCCAATGCGCATTTGACAGGCATAGCACGTTTTTTTTTTTTTTTTTTAGTCAGAGCAAATACAAACCCACCTACACACACACACACACAGACACGCACACACACACACCTACGCTCACTGCTGCATGGCTGCCTCTCTGAGCATACCCTGTAAATCTGGCCACAACTTAACTATCTATTATATGCGCTCTAAGCAAATGACATATTTCATTTCGCACTCAATTAAATATTTATGTAATTACCACAAACTCGTCTAAGCAAAGAGGAAACTCTATGTTGAGGTGCGTCTTGCATAGCTAAACTTACAGGCTATCTGCCAGTTGGACGCACTCTCTCCTCCCTCCCTCTCTCTCTCTCTCTTGTTTGACTTTGGCTTTGCTTTCGGCTCTTTAAATTGACGTTATGCATACGCTCTGTTGGCCGTCGTGTGGTAAAATGTTTATGCTCTGCCGGGTGACCATTTGCATTTTTTGTCCATAATTTCGAGAAAAATTACTACGTGTGTGACATGTTGTCCAAATAAATCAAAACGGCAGCCAACCAAGCCGCCCCAAGCCCCCGCACCAATACCACAATGGCAAATACTCCAGATTTGTTGCCATTAGCTCAGGTTGGGCTCAACTCGCACGCGCTGCCCATTGTCTCGGCGAGCGAATGTCATAAATTCAGCCAACTTGAAATTGAAAAAAAGTATATATAAATATGTATATGTATACGGCTAGAGAGTAAATGGCTTGAGTGCTATATATACATATATATTTGATCACCTGGCAGAAACGCGAGACGAAAGCCCCATTTGAGTGCCATCTGATAAATGACAGCTCATCAAAGTAGCTCAAGAAACGTAGACAAAGTTCGCGCGGCCAGCGAATCAATCAAAACAACCGCCAGCCATGCTAACCAGGCATCCATAATCTACAATGACTGACAGACACCACCAAGCTCTCTCAATACTACAATACTATAAGAATATATAATATTACATGCATACATACATACATATATACATCTTTTTATGTCCAATACTCAATCCAGGAGTGATGAGAACGTCAATCAAACATTCACTCAACGGTTGCTCCACGTGTCACAGAGTATTTAACAGGTACTTAACTTGCGCGCCAATTACGAATTTTCAAAAAAAAAAAAAAAAGTTATAATTGGATTTAAACGAATTTGTTGTGTGTAGAGACAGCAGACATCAAAAGCTCAGCGACAACGATACCTATTAGGTGGAGATGCAAAGCAAGCGATAGCCGCTCCTAGTTCCACGCGACCAAGTTCAACTATCGATAATATATCTATATCGGTCTCATCGAGCAGCTGAAATTTCTGAGGAAAATTTGTTTTATTATCATTTTTTCAAGCTTCTATGCCCAAAAAATAATGAAATGTCACAGCAAAATTTACAAAAATAATAGAAATACATTTTAATTTAATATTTATCAGTATTAAAATACTTATAGTTATACTGTTGACTTACATTGCTTATGGAAACATTTTCTTCTATTTTTATTTTGAAGCTTTTTACTTAAAAAAAAAATTAATTAAAATTATCTACGATAAAACAAAAAAAAAAATGAACCTATTTATTATATTAATACTAAAAGATGCCAATATACTATCATTTCTCTCAAAAAACTTAACCGTTTGAGCCTTCACGCCCATTCATTTAAATTCATGAGATCAACCGGCAAAAATCATACTCTCTCGCTCTCGCTCTGTGCCATTGTTGGCACTCCTAGCACTCAATTGCCGTGAGCAAGAATCTTCGTTTCTTTTCGTTTTTCGGTTGAGCGCTTTGCGTTGAGCTATTCGTGTGATGCTCTTCTAACGAACATCGTTTAAGCAGCGAAACGCCGACTAACTCAAATGGACTTCACATTCACATACACATGCATACATTCGCACTCACGTACGTGCGAGCTGTAGCAGAGCAAAACAGAACAAAAGCAAACGATTGCGAGCCGATCGCCAACGCACTCGTTAAAGAACCGATTGCATCGGTTGCTCTCTGAGTTTTTATTTAAAGTGTGAGTGCAAATAAATGAGCGAAAGAACCCATGATGCTTGTATGTGTGTCTTTACGGACATTGAGAAACTGTAAACAGAAATGTAAATATTTGACTATCGCACAAAATCTATCGATATATCGCTGAAATGCTTGCCCATCGATATTATTGCAAGCTCTTGTGCTGATTGTTTAATTTTAATTGATATTACTAAATGCTTTTACTTAGCATGATCACTTGAAGACAACTTCAACTTGCTGTGGATTACTGGTAACTAATGATTCCACCTAACTTTAGTTACATCTTATCAGAATTCCGCAATCGTGAAATCTTCCAATCGCATGTAACAATGCTACGCGCCTCCAAGTTGATTGATATTTATTTGTGACCCGAAATGCCTGGAATAATAATAATGCGTATACCCCGCTGGTTAGGGCAGCGGCAAATCAGCATTTGGGGCCATGATTTGACGAGTGGCGTTGAGTTTGTGGCCTGATTTTAATTTTGATTGATTGCTGTAACATCATTTACGGCTCAACGGCAAAATCAGGTGAGCGAAAGTGACAGCCAACGCCTAGACCCAATGGGCCCAATGGAATCGAAATGCGAAACGACATTGGCACCACGTGCCCAAAAGTTGCGGCCAAGCCCCACACTCACACACACACCCCTCCCAGATGCTTAACCCTCCTCTAGCCAACAGGGAGCTCTATGGCCTACACCTACACACATACGGATTTAATTACAATGGCAGACAATGGGAATGTCAGCCGTAGCGACATTCATATTCCGCTGGGAATGCCATTAGAATACTGCTGGCTGACTGCTCGGATGAGCGCGACTTTATTCCCATGTATACATACTTCAAATTGGCCATGTCACACAGCTGTAACCGCATTTCAAGCCAAATTACACAGGCCGACTAGCCGCCCACGCTCTGCCAACACAGATCAAATGCCAAAGGCAATGAGCACTGTCTATCGAATACCCTGGCCAAGAAACTATTACGAACTATAACTGACTGGGAGATATATCTAAGTCAAGCAATTGAAACAGTTAATTCCAGCTAAGCTTTCTCTTTACATCAAATAACTTACCCATCGTAACCTGCCCTCGGCATGCCCAATTTACAGGGTATACACAAACTAAATATGTGTGTGCTTATTCAAATCCGTGCTAAATGCCTTTACCCAGACTTACATTCTGCTCTGGGTCTAAGCTGATCCAGGGCTGCCTTTGCCAATCGCCTTAAAGATTTTGACTAACTGCCGAGACTATTGGCCAATTGTCTTTAATGAGCTCTCCGCCAGCACGTGATCTCGATCCAATTTCGTAAAGGGCAACCGTGTAACAGCTAACACAGGTAAGTTCTTATTGCGTTCAGGAAATTGGATTGCCTTGGCGAGGCACGGGCTGATCGGCATGATGAGATGTAAAATGTTTTGAGCTGCGTATGCTAAGCGGATTAGTGCAGCATGAGTTGCCAGCTGAACTCTAAAATGTTTACATCTGCAGGAGCAGAGCAGCTGCTGCTGCTGCTTCACCTCCTGCTCCTCACTGTGTGTTGGCAAAGTGCATTCAATATCCGCGTCTTGATGCATTTCCCATAGTTGTTTGTATTTCGTCAACTAATGCAGGGCTGGTGAGCTGAGCGGGTGGCCAGGTGGGTTTCCAGGTGGGTGTGTGTGCTCCTGCCCAGACAACGGCTTACACACACGCGCGTGCCATTCACATTTCTGCTGCGCCACATAATTTCCAAGTCACTTCCGGGTAATGGTACGTCACCTGCATGGATTCTGTTTGTTGAGCGAACGCGCACAATATGCGGCTAAAAATAAAGTTGTCTGCTGCACGGCATAAGCAAACAAACAAACAACAATGCAGAAAGCACTCGCAAGCAGGTGGCGCGCTCAGATCGCTCTGTCTCAGCAAATAAGTGAGGGTGCGTCAAGCAAATTGAAAAAGCCAGCAAAAATAAGGAAAAAGGAAAGAAAAAAGCAGTAACAGAAACAATAAAAAACAGAAGCAAGAAATAAATAATAAAAGTAAACACGAACAAGCGCAATTATCTACGGGTGTGCAAAGATTAAATACCCTGTCCCACATGTCCAAACTTTATGGCACGCAGAGAACTCCATTTTGTAAATGATTTTGCCAATGATTTCACTCAGTTAGGTAAATTGTGTATGCATACATACACACACATATGTATGTACAATTGCAGTGGTATTAGTGTTGGGCTGAGCCACTGTGAAACGCCAAAACACTTATTCGTGGGCTGAGGGCTTTTACAGAATTGCTAACTCTGAGAGTGAGAGCGAGACACAGATATTGCTCACGCTTTTGCAATAATAGATTATGCAAAGTGTTCTGTTAAGTTAATAGTGTTCTGTAAACGTACACGTTGATCTTTGTACACTTATAAAAGCAGCAGAAAATGCGGCGTCACCTAAGAGCTGTTAGTTAACATTTAAACAGAAAAAATTAAATTGCTCTTTACGTAGTCTACTGAGTGCTTTAACAGTGTGCTCTATTGTGTAATAATCTCAGCAGACGAGTCATTTCGCGAGTGTGAGCGAGACAAATATAGCTGTATAGCAATTCACAGCTAATGGCTGTAGCTGCAGATAGTTGTGACTGTTGCTGAGTGAGAGCGAAATAGCTAGTTAAGGTTGTTACGCAGCTAGAGACAGGGTCGTTAGACGAAAGAGTGGAGAAATCAGTTTTATTAAAATATTAAATGAGAATGGCAAACAATCTAAGTGATGCTTATACATAAAGTAAAATAATAATATGTGAACAAATTGCCTTTACAACAATTTACCCCAATAAGTAGGCAACGGCGCGTGGTGATCATATAATGCTTATCTAAATTAAAAATAAAACCCCAAAAATAACAGCTCACTTCAGCATCTTTGTTTTGTTGTTGTTTTGCCACGTGATGATTATGTGAAAGATCAGAAATGTAATCTTTTAGGTAGGGAACTTAAAATTAGTCGTTTGCGAAATTAATGTCTGAACTTACGCACATAAAATGTGAAATAAAACAGTGACCAGCGAGTCGCACACCCGGCGGCCCACTTGAGGACGCCACGTTTCCTGCAGCCATTTTGCAGATGGCGTTGCCTTATCAATGTTTAAACAGCGCAGCGAGAAACAACTACAGCAGCAACAATAAAAAACAACAACAACAACAGCGTATATGCAACAGCGAGTAGCAACAAAAGTAAACTTAAATATTTTAAGGCGCCATTTCATGATAAACAACATTCACAGACGGAGTTGAAGCTGAAACTGGAGCTGGAGTTGTGCTTGGGTTTGGCGCGTTTTTTTTTATTTTTTTATTTTATAATTTCGGGTTCGTGAATGGCGTGCGCTGTGTCTGGGCGGGGTTGTCGGCTTTGGGTTTTCGGGTTTTGCGGGTTTTGGTTTTTGGGAATTTGTGTGTGGCCAGCGCCAGCTCTGGGCTGCCGTGATGCCATGTGTCGCCAGCGCTGCTGCTGCCGCCGCTGCTCATTTGGCTGCCTGCCTTGGCGCCTTTTGCTAATGCCCGTCCTTTTTTTTTTATATGTTTTTTTTTTTTTAGTTCATTGTAAAGTTTATTTTCTGTGGTTTCTTGAGGCGTTTAAAGTGTGTTAGCCCATGTCATTTTTAAGGGGTATAAACTGATACATATATATATAGAAAATCGTATATATATAAATATACAGCAACGGGTTCTGGGCCTGTGCAAACTTTAAGCTGCTTTAAATGCATAAATAAGTAAAAACAATATTTTGTAATTTCCGGCATAATGTCTTCACGCGTCGTAGGTCGCTCGCTGGTCTATTATTGGTTCGCTGTTGGGTTCATGGTGAAAAAGGTTCAATTAAGTGAAGGAAATTCAATTTATTTATTTTTAAACGGGTCAACATTGAGACGCACGCTGACAAAGAAGATATCTGCGCAACGAACTCCATCAGCACTGTCCCGTTATGATGGATGATTGAAATATCCAAGACAGTTGCTGTTTGATCGCAAATGCATCCTTTGATTTCTCGCTAATCCCACGTTAAAACCAATTTGTAATTAATGAGCATTTGACTTGTGTGCATCAGTCTGGGCGGCAAATTAATTATATCTAACACCATTGGCGGCACCTTTGCCAGGACCCAGGACCCATCGGAACTAAACCAATAACCCGCAGCGCCCAGACGACTCGAGGCCCTCCAGCCGCTGCCCATTAACCCATTTCAATTACTCAACTGGCATTGGTGTCAGGCTGGTCCCAGCCCTGCTTCAGCTACAGCTCCAGCTTCCTCTCGCCTTACCCACCAACCTCTCTCTCTCTCTCTCTCTCTGTCTCCTTGTCTCTCATGCCCATCTTCTTGGCCATTACTTGAAACTGATGTTGTTGTCCTTTGGGTCATTGTCGGCCAGCCCACTGCTGCACATAGCACGCGCCACACTGAAAGCCAAAGCATTTTAATTTTAGCGCTAATCACATTAATAGCAACTGACCTCATGCACAAAGCAATCCTTTACCCAGCTCTCGCTCCTCCGCGCACTGCGTTCCTTTGGTCCTTGTCTAAAGGTAAATTGGTGAGATAATTTACAGAGAGATTGGACAAAGCAAAAGGAGTTTGTCATAGTATATACATATATACATATGCATGTATATATGTATATAAATCTATTTTTTGTTAGGTTTATTTATTTATAGGGCTATTAATTGCTCAATATTAAGCTCTACTTTAAGGTGTTAGCTGTATTTATTTATTTTTATGTTTATGTTTTTTATTAATTTAATTTGTTATTTTTATTTATTTAGTTTTCTGTTTATAGGTTAATTAATAAATATTTTTACTTGAAGCAGCTAAGCTGTTAGCTTTATTTATTTAATTATTTATTTTTATGTTTTTTATTTATTTAATTTATTATTTTTATTTATTTTGTTTTTGTATATATAGGTTAATTACTAAATATTTTTATTGGAAGCAGCTAACTTTATTTATTTATTTTTTTAATTTTAATTTTTAATTTAATTTTATTTATTTTTTATATGTGTTAATATTTAATTTTTTTTTACTGAAAGCAGTTAGTTTTTTAAATTTATATATATATATATATATATATATATATATATATGTATATATATATATATATATATATATATATATATATATATATATATATTTTAATTATGTTATTTATTTCATTGATTTTATATATATTATATATATATTTTTATATTTTTTTTATATTACTTTATTTTTATTAGTATTTTTTCATATGTGCTAATTACTAAATATTTGTTACTTGAAGCTTTTTTATTTTATTTTATTTTGTATTTATTTATTTATTTTAAAATTATTTTTCTTTTATTTACTATTTGTTAAATTACTAAATAACTTCTACTTTATATAGTTAGCTTTAATTTTTATTTATTTATTTCAAATTTGTTTTTTAAAATTTATTTTATTGAATTTATTTTTTTTATTTATTTAAAATAAAATTTTCTTTATTAATTACATACTCCGTACATAATTATTTTTGTTACCTCAACAGCTCATGCTTGCGTAATTTATTTAAATGCAACTAGTTTTACTATTTATTATTATAATATTGATCACTTTTCCAGTCAAATGAATCGTTAAATGTCTTCAAAACATTCAATTTGGCATATCTCTGTGAAATTGTTTATATTTTTAACACATGAACAAATCAGAATAAATCCATTGAAAATGGAAAATTGGGGTATGATGGTTTTGTATGTAAAGTATGTAAGAAGCCAGATGCAGGCATGGCAGATCCCATAAAGAATATATATTCTTGATCAGTGCAGTAAGTTGAGTCGTTTGAAATGCGTCTAAACGCTTCGCAGAAACTACAAGAACTAAAGACTTCAAAGTCTTGTTGATATTTCACTGACACGAGTTTGCTATCGATAACTAATTACGCCTTAGTGTTATCGATTAATAATTATCGTACATCAGTTTTCTCATATTTCGAATATAGATTGTGTTATGGGTTCAAGGTATCTTGCAGTCGAGCCGTCTCGCCTAGCGCTCTCTTACTTGCATATATTATTAGCCAAGTTAACATTTCAGGAGGGATCAAAGGTAATGCATAAATATAATTAATTCAATTTAAATGCCAAAGGATTATTCTGTACAATATTTACTACAGAAATTAGTCAATTATAGATGGAATCAAAAGCAGAAATTGATTTATTTGCACTTGGCTCTGCTGGACATGAACAATCGAAGGGCTATTAAGTAATTTGCTTGACCTGAGCAACTGTCTGCTAAACAGATTATCCACTTAATGCCCGGGCGCAGACAGAGCTTGCATTGTTGTTGCACAAGCATCTCAGCAGCAGACGATTGCAGCATCTTGATTTTGTTGCAATAGACACAAGACTGAGAGACGGACTGACTGAGAGTCTGTGAGTCTTGGCCCAAGACGTGGGCCAATTGAGCGTCTGCCACTGGCGGCATAATTGAACGCATGTAATTAAATCTGTAATCAGCTTATGGGGCTTCCGACGAACCACAACCAGAGCCCAAAGTCGAGGCCCAGTCGAGGCAGCTGTAGCTGTAGCTGTAGCTGTGGCAAGGCACGCGTCACTTTGTGGCGCTTTTGTTGCTGCTGGCGCCACACACACAGTACAACAGCTCCCCAGTCAGCTCAGTCAGGACATGCTCAAAGGGAAGATGGACGGGTCCATGTGGCACTTGAGCCATGGGCCCAGAATCAAAACTCATCACAAGCCACTGAAATTATTTACTGAAGCCATCTGCATATGACGCGATGACGACACGCAATGAAAAAAAATTAATTAACAATCTTTGACGTGGTCCATGTCAAGGGAGAACTTCTTAATTTTTTTTTTTTATAATATTCATCTTTTGTTTAGCTCTTAAGCCTAATATAGATACCGCAGAAAAGTTTAAGGTCTGCATAAAGATATTTTTAGTATTATTATTATTTTTAAAATAAAATATTTGCAGATTAATTTTCTGCTACATTTTAGTCAATTTAATTTGAATAAAGATTTATTTAAAATATTTCTATAGAAACCAAGGAATAGAGAATACAGAGGGAAAGAAAGTGTCTTAGTCTCTTTAAAAGATTATTTTGCGCATTGCTCAAGCCAAAACTCTCAGACGTAGATAGAAATGGAACAACATAATAATTCTATTGCTCCGTGTAAGAGCTTATTTCTTTGATGTTTCTCTCATGAGTAGAATGTGAGAAGGTACGCGAATAACTGTTATTTGCGAGCTATGGTATATACTTTTTACTAATCAAGATGACAAGATGTATATGTCCGTCTATTCGTTATATGACAGATATTTCCTGCTACTCTGGTAGTTCTAAAGAGAAGAAAGAGCATAAAGTTGAATTTGGACTTTATAATGCTGCTAAGCAATCGCTCTAAGCAGAAGATAGGATATCTGCTAGTCGAGCATTGTCAACTATAGCACTTTAACTTACTTTAATGCCACCTAACAGCTGGGTAAGCTCAAAGAGCTTTAAGCTAAATGCCACAATTTAAAGCCAGCTAACTGTACTATCACCCCCCTCCCCGCTGTAAGACAGTTAATCCTACATTCTATATACATATGCTATAAAATTTTCTTTATACTTAATTCTATACCGCTGCAAATGAGTCAAACTAAATATAAATTCGCACACATTATGCAAGCCAGAGCCAACAGTTTCTTCTGTATGTGTTTTTTTTTTTTTTTTTTTTTTTTTTTTTTTTTTTTGGAAATGGACTTTCATAAAGGAAATACTTCATAGAAGCCGACAAGCAAATATGACCCCAAAACTGTTGGTAAGAAATCGCATTTTGTTTGTTGGCTTTTAATTGGAGTACCAGCAAATCCTTTTGCACTTTTTCTGAAGTACACATTGGAGGAAGGGATAGGTGATAGAAACGAGAGGGGAGGGGGGGTGGTCTCTGTAGCTCTGTACAACGTTTAGCGATTCAATGTAATAAATGCGTGCACATATTTATGTTTTACTTTTAACGGAATATCAAGAGCAGAGACTCCATAGAGGGTATATTGACTTATCTATACTTGTATATAATAATCTGTATATATATATATCATAGATTATGATTATAGATTATATTATAGATTATAGATATAGATTATAGATTATAGATTATAGATTATAGATTATAGATTATAGATTATAGATTATAGATTATAGATTATAGATTATAGATATAGATTATAGATTATAGATTATAGATTATAGATTATAGATTATAGATTATAGATTATAGATTATAG
This sequence comes from Drosophila borborema, assembly GCA_030914335.1. NCBI lineage: Eukaryota > Metazoa > Arthropoda > Insecta > Diptera > Drosophilidae > Drosophila > Drosophila borborema. The sequence continues at coordinate 7,024,056 of JAUESP010000307.1, forward strand.
ATTATAGATTATAGATTATAGATTATAGATTATAGATTATAGATTATAGATTATATATAGATTATAGATTATAGATTATAGATTATAGATTATAGATTATAGATTATAGATTATAGATTGCAGATTATAGATTATAGATTATAGATTATAGATCATATATCATATATTATATATAATACCTAAATCCTAGCCGAATCTCTTTTTTCTATATATCTCAACAAGATATCATGCCTATAATGCCAAGTGTAGAGTATTTTCTAGTCGTGCATTGTCAAGCTGAGAACTTTTACTTGTTTATATTTTAGACACACACACACACACATACACAGAGCTTGCGTGTGTGTGTATGTGGGCGTGGGAGTGTATTCGCATTGTACACTAACTGGAGCGCTTCGAGTGTGTGTTTTGTGTGTGGGTGACTGTGTGTGTGTGTGTGTGTGTGTGTGTGCGGGTGTGCGTGGGTGTGTGTGGGCGTTTGCCATATGTTCTGGAAAGTATATGAATTTATTTTAGAGCACTATAGTGCACTTCAGGCTTAACATACGGTAAACGTTGCTGCAACGCTGGCGTGTCCCACCTGGAAATTTATGCAGTGGATGTGGCCAGAAGTTCATGTTTTATTTGCTAATATATATCATGTGGTATACGCAAATCTCTAGGCAGCCCGGAAAGCGACTTTCGCAGCTGTACATTGACCTGGATGTGCACGACGATTGAGGGGAATCTGTGTCAATAAGCCTCGCTTCTTCAAAATCATTTGCAGTTCCAGTTCCATCTCCAGTTCCGGCTACAGCTACAGTTCCAGTTCCAGTTCTAGTTGCCAACATATTTGCACAGCCATGAGAAGTAGTAGCGCTCTATGAGAGCAAATATGTGTTTACATCGAAACACATACATGGGCAAACAGGGCGCAAAGTTAATAAACGCATTTTTCATTTCACAGAATGAAAAATGGCCTCTGGCAATTGTTGATTTTGATTTAATGTATCTTGAGTGCCCCTAACCAGAGAAAGCGAGAGAGACACATACAACATATAGCCATTAAAGCAGCTATCGTCTAAGAATACTACATACATTGACTGGACACACATGATATTCAACAATTAGAAATTTCAATTTAACATTCGCAAAAGTTTCATAGACATTTACACTGTGGTTGCGCTCGTCCAGTCGGCGGTTTTGTTGAATCTGCCCACATGTCTGACTTGTGTCTGGTCCCAAGTTCGCCGACTCGCAATAGGAGACCTACAAAATGCAAAAAAAAAAAAAAAAAAAGGAATAATGGAAAATAAAAATAAGTAAAACAAGCAGTTCAAGGACCCAGCATATTTGAATTTATATCCCTATAACTCCCGACCATGGGGGAAGACGGTTTCAATGACTGTAAATGGAGAGATATATATAGAGAGAGGGAAAAATACATATTAAATATTTAAGCAGCACATAGAAAATAAAACTGCCAATTCGAAATGTATCAGACAGGGGCAGCGGGGGCAGATATGGAAATTGAGCAGACTCAATAATCTAACAGAAATGTCGAGCACTTTGGCAATATAAGAGACAGAGAGAGAGAGATAGAGAGAGTGAGCGCAGATGTAGCAAGGATGAAGAGAGGGATAGATAGATAGATAGATAGATACAGATAGAGGGAGAGAGAGAGCGAAGAATGTCTAAGTCAATTAAGCTGCAATGCTAACAGTATGTTAAATCTAATTACATTTGTCCTGTACATAACATCTTCATACAACATATCGATCCATCTATCTACATATATCTCGCCTAGTTAGATAACTCTTTAATAGATATGCTCTCAGTTAAAGTGTATTATCGACTTATTGTTTGCACTTTTTGGTCTGCCATCTGCCATGCCATTTCATTTCATTCCATTCGATTGCCCCGCGCCCCTCCGCCCCACTCGGCTTATGATGATGATGAGGGTTTCCGTTGATTTGTGGCTTTGTCTGCTGCCTATGTCATTTTCGGATTTTGCAATGCAAATTGATACTGTTGCTCTTAGTAGCTTCACTCGGTTGCTGTGCAGCATAAGCGTATCAGTGTATCAAAAAATTGCAGCTAGCCTCGCCGAAAAAAAAAAAAAAAATCACACACATCCACACAACAAGCATATGCAGCACTATCCTTGTCTGGCATTGGTTTTTGGCTGCGTACGAATGAGCACGCATAGCAATGATATTGTTATGCATTATTCAGCGCCAGGTAATGTGCGCAACCAAGCAACCGCCAGGCGCCCACAGACGTCAGAGATAGGAAGAGAGAGGGGGTAGGGAGTATTATGGCAGCAAAGCTGATCAAACCGAGAAAGCTGTGACCGAGAGAGAGATACCCTCATTCAGTCATTTGATGATGTTAATCGTTGTTAACAGAATTGTTCTTACGGACGGATGGACGGACGGACAGATGTATAGAAAGTCTAACGCAAGGACGAATAGACAGATACATGGATAGTTTAACAGAAGGAAGGTGAAACTGATGGACAGAAGAAGAGATGAACGAAAGGACGGAATGACGGATGGACTGACGGATGAATAGAAAGCCTAAGGGAAGGGCGGACTGGCGAGTGAACAAACGGATTTACGGAAGAACGAACGACGGACGGATGCCAGGACATATGGGCGATCTTACGGATGGATGCAAGGAATGACGAATGTTCGATCGGGCGAATGGATGATCGATAGAAAGGAGCGAAAAAAAGAAGTATGAAAAGATGGTTAGATGGGCGCAAAAGCGAATGAAAAAACGAATGGATGGATGGAAGGATGACCGGAAGGACGTAAGGATAGATGAATGGAAAGACGAAAGAAGGGACGGACAGAAGGATAGCTAGAGTAAGCATAGACGCTTGGATGAACGGACAAACGAAAAGATGCCCAGATAGTAGAACATGGCTAGATCGACTTCGATCATCATACTTTTGTTGTCTCCTATGCTTACCTCAGCTTGCTGCATAAACTGTGACAAAACCACAATACTCGCTATTCTCACTTCCAATGAGTTTAGGGTATGAAAATGTCTGCCAAGTGTTCGATACTCCCAAGGCACTCTCTCCCACACACACACACACACACTCGAACACGCACTTACTTGGTCAGGTATCTTGATAATAAAGATGGAAATAGCAACAGTAGCAATGCAGCTCAAGTGTCTGAGCTAAACATAGTTACAACAAGCAACATGAGCATGCGATAAATGAGCTAAGATACTTAGGCAGATACCCTGCAATTGGCAAGTAGCAACAGGCAAGTGCAATCTACTTTCTACTTGATTGGGTCTTAGCGAAGATGAGTAAAAGATGAAGTACCGACAGGAGTAGATACAAGTATACTAATAGACTAAAATACTGATATACTTATATACGAATATACTAATATACTAATATATTAATATGCTAATATACTAATATACTAATATACTAATATACTAATATACTAATATACTAATATACTAATATACTAATATACTAATATATTAATATGCTAATATACTAATATACTAATATACTAATATACTAATATACTAATATACTAATATACTAATATACCAATATACTAATATACTAGTATACTAATATACTAATATACTAATATACTAATATACTAATATACTAATATACTAATATACTAATATACTAATATACTAATATACTAATATATTAATATGCTAATATACTAATATACTAATATACTAATATACTAATATACTAATATACCAATATACTAATATACTAATATACTAATATACCAATATACTAATATACTAATATAGTATTATACTAATATACTAATATATTCTTGTAGCTTCTCACACGGCTAAGTATACGAATCTAATGGCAAACACATTGAATAGTTGTTAACAGACACTTGCCGCATTCGCACTCAATGCGTGAAAACACTTTCAGTCTAATGCAGAAAACATGCTAGTCTGGCACGCCCACCGCCCACCGCCCATCGCTTGTGGGGCTTCATTGCGTGGGCGACGACTCGCGGTGATATTTTTGTCAGCTGTCAGCGTTGTATGCTGATTGGCTACACGTCGAGCGTCCAGCCTGCAGCCTGTGGCAGACAGAGAGAGAAAAAAATATATATATATATTTATATTATAGTATATATAGTATATATGTATATATGTGTGTAAAGTTGAAGCGGTTTTTATTGCCAGCACTTTGGATCTAGCAGGAAGCGTTTATTTCCAGACTACGGAAACAGAGCCCGAGTGGCAGACGGGCACTAACCACAGTTTATACAACATTTATGTAGGCTACAAATTGTCAACTGTTTGAATGGCACATTTTGAACTTTTATGTGGTCCACGCCCATCGTAAAACTACACTGCAGCTGAACACTAAAAATAAACCAGGCCAACAAATACAGCACATCAAGTGAGCTGGTGTAAAAGTTTTCTTGATCGTTTGACTATATGACAGTATATAACTATGGGTACGACAGGTGGTGTAGTGGTTGAATATTGAGAGTTGTGAAACATATGTTAACTAGGTGTACTACATAATGGATCTAGAGCAGAGTTAATCATTCTATTTTATATAAATTCCAATTGAAGCTGTGTGAGAGCACACTAAATAAATTACAATCAAAACCAAATATATTTTCACAATTTACATTGTTTTAGAGTTTATTTTTAATATTAGATTCATGCCATTAAAAATAAATAACACTTCATTTAAATTTGACTAGCGCAGCTCACTCAATGGGATCCCTATTATTCCGGTTATTGCGTTTCGAATGCCTGGCGTCGCATTGAATTTTCTGGGTCTTCTTCACAGCTGCTTGGTTACGGCTTCAATATTTTCAGCACTTTATGCCAATCTTCAACTGAAAGCTGACTTCAGAGACCAAAAGAGAGAGAGAGAGAGAGAGGGAGGGAGAGTAGGAGTACTCCAACTTCTTAACTGTGCCAGCCATGTTGACAACAACTGACTTTATAATGAAATTTATGCTGCGCATTAACAACTGAGTCGCAATTTCAGTTAAGCGCGACGACAACATAAAGAGCTGCTGATGTAGAAAACGAAGTAAACGGTTTCAAGAATAACTTTAACATCAAAAAATACTGTTATTTTTTTTAAATAAAAAAAAACATTTTTTCAATGAATTAATATTAATTTAAATTAATTTACTAATATTTACAACAATTAAACAATTAATAAGAACTTAAGCTAATGAATAATAACAAAACAAGCTATTGGTGAATATATGTTATATATAATTAATTAAAATTAATTAAAATTAATTATATAAACAATTCAAATTAACTGAAATTATTTACTAATAATAAAATATAACTTTAAATATGCTTACAATTAAAAAAAAAATAATTTTGTATTGATTAATATTAATAAAAATAATTTATTAATTATTATGAAATTAGGCTAATTAGTTGTGGTTAATGGAAGTATGTTAGTAATTAGAAAACATGTCTTAGACTTATTATTACATATATTGAGATTACCCAATGCATTAATTAAAATTAAGATTAATTAATATTGAGAGTAATTGATGAATAAAGATGACTAAAGACTCGCCTCGCTAGCTGTCCAAAGATGATTCAACAGCATCGTAGCCTCATATACTCTCACAGACAATCCCTCTCCTAGCATAGCTAGCTCTTGATAACAATCATAGAGATATGAACTCTTGCATTCTCTCAGTTCGCATTGATTGCTGACTCTGGAAATCTGCTATGCAAGTCTTTCAGTGCTGTTGCAATTAGATAGACAATTTGTTGCTTGGTCACTTGTCGAGGCAGCTGCAGCCGCCATTGCAATACTTTGATTAACACCTTCAACACTATAGCAATGCCAGCAGCAGCATTATAATTAACAGCTATGCACTGCACTGAACAAAATCTTGTACAACAATTGTTGTGCTGATTGTATTCGTGTTTGCAAGGAAACCTGATGCAAACACAGTTTTTTCCCTTTTGAATTCCGTTTCACGTAAACAATACTCGCAACTATCGTTGAGCAAATGAGTGTGCTTGGACAGCTGTGATACGGACACTTTGAGTGCCGGACACTGTGGATATACAGTGGGCAAAAAAAGTTTAAGTATGATTTGTCTCTCCCGTTTACTGTTAGGTGTTGCTCGGAGTTTCCAACGCTAATCTTAATTTTTCCTTTACTTCACTTCAAATTCTTGAAATATTATGCAATGAAATTTCATTTGTGTCAGTTTTGTATGCGTAAATGGGACATAATGGGTCGTGGCAAGCAAATACCATTAGAAACGCGACAATTAATTAAAAAGGTATACTTAGAGGGTAAAGGTGTATCCCAAATTGGCAGAAATTGACAGAGTGATTGTCCGACCACCCACTAGTGTTTAATCAACATTAAAATCGTAAGGGGGAATAGCTAGCCTTGAGGTTCAGCCCAGATTGGGTCGATCTTCAAAATTCATAATCCGTGGTACAACGCACGAACCCCTCGAAGGAAACCGTTGATTTCTGAGGTCAATAAGAATAAGCGACTGGAATTCGCTCAAGAGTACCTAAACGAGCCGGATTCTTTTTGGGAGTCCAAATTAAACATTTTTTGGTCGGATGGAGCTCAAAGTGTGGCGAAAATCAAATACTGCTTTGCACGATTTCGTTTTTTTTTTCTTTTTGAGGGTACTAATAGAAATAATACTAATTTATGCAGTTTACTTAAATTTTTTTTGCCCACTGTACATACATATGCACAGCTGTATGCAGAGCAATGCTCAGATTGTGTTTCACATATGTATATATGACTGTGGATGACTGGCTAATCGCAGCTGTTCGACAGGTGCTCGCTCGGCCAGACGATGGCACACGTTGTCACTGGTTTGGCGATTATGAATGCCAGATTTGGTGGAAAAACTTGCAGGAAAATGAATCAAATTTCATTAGCGTCGGGCACAACGGGCATAATTAAATAGCCTTAATGCCTGTCAAAGCAGATGAAGCGTTGCTGAAGCGAGGGGTTTAGGGGACGAGGGGGGTGGGTGGTAGGGGCACGTATACAACTTGCATTGAACATTAATTTATTTATATATTTATTTGCTGTTCTGTCTGGTAAACACGTTCGCAGCGCGTCGAGTGCGAATGACAGCAAAAGTTGTTTTTAGAAATTTCGCCTATCGGGCAAAGTTTGAGAGAAATATGTGCGAAAAGCTTTAAAGAGCGAGCGAGGACTATATATATTTATATATATCAAAATATATGTACATATATGTGTGTTAGTTGATGTTATCAATATCTTATGAAACACTTAGCAAGCCAATGGCGAGAACAATATGTCAACTAAAAGCCTTATATAATCTCAACAGCTCTGAGGCAACAGCATAAAGGATTCTTGTCCTTTGGGCTCCAGCTGCTGCTGCTGCTGTCGTTGTCATCGCATCGGAATTTAAAGTTCGGAGTTGCTGTTTTATACAAATCCTTTTGTGGCAGGCATTCAAAAGTCGTAAATTCGTTGCCTCCATCCCATGGTAATGTCTGTCGCCATCTCCTTTGCCACTCAATACATTCTTCTTTGTGTCTATCACGACAGCTCCCTCACATCCTCTCACACCCTTTCTCCCTCACTCTCTCTCTCTCTCTCTCTCACACTCGCTCTATCGTCTCGCATAAATTGGCGTAATTTTTATTTTCCACTAGATTTGTGTGTGCGGATTTTTGGCTTGCCCCAACTGCTGCCCCTGCTTTGAGTGTGCGTGTTATGTTTCCTGGTTTTCAATAAAAAAAGAATGCCAAACTCATTGGCAACATCTTTGCCAAGAATTCTTTTATCCCATGAAAAAAACTCCGGACGCAACTCACATTGTTCTGCGCTTCAACGGGGCCATTGACCAATTTTGCGAGATACTCGAATGGAATCAGCAACAGTTTTTCACTGTTTTTCTCCTTTTTTTTTTTTTTCTTTTTTTTCTTTTTTTTCACCCTTCTGATTGTCAGTTGTTTCCGACACTATGATGAATTTAGCTTAGGCAGCCTAACCCCTTTGGGTTATCGATAAGCTGTTTGTATGGATGGGGAAGAACAAAGAGAATCATTTTCCAATCAACTTAATGAACTATTCCAGCATAGAAAAAAATCTCAGCAAAATCGATCTGCTGTACATGGAACACTCGATTTCCGAGAACTTCCCGATTCCCGATTTCCACTTCATGACTCTCGTCCCCCGACTCTCGCTTCTGGACTCTCGCCACATGACTGTCACCACCCGACTTCCAACTCCCGACTCTTTCCCTCCGATTCCCCATTCTCAACTCCTTATTCGCGACTCCCAACTCTCTCCTCCCGACTCCCGACCCCCGACCTCCGACCCTCTATTCCCGACTCCTGTCTCTTGCCTTCCGATTCCCGACTGCCGATTCCTGACTCTTGCCTCCCAATTCGCGACTCTTGTTTCCCGATTCCCGACTCTCAGCTTCCGATATCCGACTCTTTCCGCCCGACTACCGATTCCCAAATACCAACTCCTTCCTGTCGTCTCCCGATTCCCAACTCTCACCTCCCGACTCCCTATTGCCGACTTTCAACTCCCGACTCTCTGACAGTTTTTGAGTGCTAGACTACGTGCTGATTCGCGATTTGATTAATTCTCCAGCTCAGCCAAAGAAGTTGTAGCCGCCCGTTGGGGGGCGGCTGGCAACATGATTGATGATTGCAGATCAAACGATGTCAGACCGAATTGGCAAAGGCATAAATTCAACTCGCCGTCAATGGAGGCAAAGGCAAGATATTAAGTTTTTAATAACATGTGAACTTTCGCCGTCAACTGTTGAACTCTTGGCCAACATCGATCGGCACACGACTCGCGAGTTTTTCCACTCGCCCAGGTTCGTTTTAATTGGCGCAAAATGAAATTTACTTGGCTTTAAGGGAAGTCGGGAGGCAGCTTGATTAATTGTCTGGTTAATTGCATGACAATGGGTCGGTGACATGCACACCTCAAATTTCCGGCTGCCCGGCGAGTGACGAGGGGCAGTGCCATCGCCTCTGGTTTGTGGCATGCGGCACGAGTAACGGCTGAGCGTAATGGATGAAGACGTGAAGATGTGAATGTGACTGCGGCTGCTATTGTAGCTGTTGCTGCACGTCACAACTAATTACAGTTACAGTTTGAACGCTGATTCAGAGCCATAAATTAAACACGCACTGCAATTTCCTTGGCAGCAAGGACGCCAGCCTCGCTCCGTTTCGCATTCCGACCACAAAGGACCGACCCTTTGTAGAGTCCGAAATGATGTGCAAATATGCAAAATGCGTGCGCAATGTCGAAAGTTGGGCGACACACTGTGGGGGTAGAGCCACTCTCTGCTCTCTGGCCTCAAAGCAATCGCGAAGGACATTGGCATTCTGCCTGACAGCCGGATGTACGTGCGTGTGCCAATCGCCACATGCCACACACTTTCAGTCGACAGTTATTGGCTTTATGGTTCAGTAGATTTTAAAAATTATACATACATACTCATATATGTATGTTCCTATTGCTTTCGATTTCACTAGCTCTTTGGATTGCAAACGAGCTTTTAATTAGTGGAAAATACATACATGTGGCAGCATGTATGGGAACATCTCGCTCAGCCACTCCTGTTTAAATTTAAGCCATCAGAGAGGTCTCTTGTTGGCAAAGTTTGGTAAATTGATGAAGCTGCAAAGCCAATAAACACAGTCTAGACTAGACAAATGTGTTGCTCAAGCTCAAGTCGAGGCTCTCATCAAGCATTCTCTGCGAAACTAGGTAGAGAAAGCTTTCGCTTTTTGCTGATGTCTTTCCCATGTCATTGCAGAAGTCTGGCACGAAGGAAGCATTAAGGGCGGGGGAATAACTTCCTGCTATATGAGAACAAACAGAAATTTTGATTGTTCTGCATACCCTGTAAATCATCAACTAGGTAAATAAATTGCAATTAGTTTCTGCTCTACTTCTACTCTACTTGAAATCTCTAATATTTGTTCAACAATTTAATTCCCAAGCGGCTTTAAAGGTCCTCTGTGGTGTAACCACTTGAAGGTAATACTCATAATAATCACACAAATAACTGACAGGCACTTATACTACACACACACACACTAACGCACACACACTAACTCACACACACTAACCCACACACATACTACATTCGTGTGCCATGAATACAAATGACAGACTCTGCGGCACGGTCTGGTTCTGCGCTTGTGCTTTCGTGTCCTCAATGCTGCGACTTTAATTGCATAAAAGCCGTAAAATTTTGATTAGCTGTTACAACGAGTAGCACCGAGCTCTGCCTATACCCTGTAGCTAGAAAATTGTCTGAAAAGGGGAATGAACAATGCGGAGTTCAATGGTCAAGGAAAGAGCATGTGTATTATATATGTTTGTCTATAGTGAGAGCATCCAGAGGATTGAAAATGGCAATTCCGGCTGAAGACAGATAGCGGACCATAAATTTTTATATTTCTTGATTACGATGACGATTCGTTCTCGACCTATCTCTGTGCTCTTCCATCCATTCGTTTATCCATCCGGCTCTTCAGCATTCTAGCTGTTCGGCTGTCCGTTTGTCTCTTGAACTCTATCCTCTATTCCCTATCCTATATTCTCTAGATCCTACTCTCTATCCTCCATTTTCTATCGTCTATGATCTATCCTCTATCGCCTATCCTCTATCCTGTATGCTCTATCATCTGTCTCCTGCCCTCCTGCCCTTCTAACCTCCTATTCGTCTGTTCATTCTTATATCTGTCCTACTGTCCTATCTGTCATACAGACGTCTATCGCTTAACAGATCTATCCTCAGGTTCTCTTGTCCGTCTATTCTTCTGTACATCTGTGCGTTAATCTTTCCTCTCGTCAGTCTGTCGAATAGTAAATCCCTTCTATAGGATATCTTGTAATCAGTCATTCATTGACATCAGCATATTTTTCTTCTAAGCTTTTTCGCAGCTTATTGCGCAATATATATGTTAATGAAAGGGAAGTAGTCTATAGTCAACGAATAATATACTCAAGTTCACATATACATATATATAGAAATATATACATATATATTTATGTCTATATGTATTTATATAGCATTTAGCTGCTTGTTGCGCGTGTGTAACTGCTAAATGTTTATAAGTAGATAATGAAGTATTAATTTGCTTTATATATATTCATATATGTACATATGTATGCATGTATGTATGTATGCTTGCTTGTAGGTATTTAACACTTCCATTTTGCCATTCATGCGTAACATTACGATGAGCATTACCTAAGGCAAATGACCTGTGAAGGATGGCAAGCACCTTTAGCACATTTCCCTATGAAAATTTAAAGTCGCTTTGCGCTTTAAAATTGTGGAGGCAGAAATGAAATGAAATTAAGGAAAGGCTGAGCACGAAATTGAATAAATCTGAATGTACGAAACATATGCACAATATGTGATATTCAATTTACATTAAAATTTAATTTATACGTTAATCTGTATACACGGAAAGCGTTACACGGTAAGAGTTATGCGGTAAGCGTTATGAGTTGAGTTATACGTAATACGTTATACGTTATACGTTATTCGATATTCGTTATACGTTAAACGTTAAACGTTGTACGTTATACGTTATACGTTATACGTTATACGTTATACGTTATACGTTATACGTTATACGTTATACGTTATACGTTATACGTTATACGTTATACGTTATACGTTATACGTTATACGTTATACGTTATACGTTATACGTTATACGTTATACGTTATACGTTATACGTTATACGTTATACGTTATACGTTATACGTTATACGTTATACGTTATACGTTATACGTTATACGTTATACGTTATACGTTATACGTTATACGTTATATGTATATATATGATACGATATACTAAAAATACATACACAATGTGCGTAGCACCATAACCGATAATCAATATTCGATATACCTTACAGATACAATGTACAATTTCCATTAGATGTAATTACGATATAAGATATACGATATGCATTACACGATATATACTGCAATCGATATACTAAATATATCAACAATTACAATTCCTCTAAGCCAGCACGATTATAACTTGAGCCGTAATTGCCGCATCGAATTAGCAGCTCTTGTCGGCTGTACTTTGTCAAAGCGACTTGTCATTTCAGCTTACATTGAACGACTTAACTGATTAAGTAGATGATTACTAGGTGAGGTAAGAAATCCGATTAGACTACGCGGTGAAATGTGGCAGAGCTTGAACTCGAATATATAAGACAGAGATAGTTCGATAGATAATGGTATCAGGAGAGATAGTTTGAAGTGAGAATAGTTTAATAGAGAAATAGTTTCAAGAGAGAAGTTGCTTGAAGATACAATAGTTCCGAGAGAGAAATCGTTTGAAGAGGGATAGTATAAATAGTTTAATGGAGAAATTGTTTTAAGGGAGATAGTTTAAGGAGAGATAGTTAGAACAGATATAGTTTCAGGAGAAGTAGATATAAAGATAAAGGAGAATAGTTTAATAGGAAGATACTTTAAAGGTACATAATTCCAAGATAGATACAATTGATGAATAGGAATACTTTAAAGAGAGATATTTTAAAGAGATTCTCTCTTATACTGTCATGACAGACAGTTTCGAGAGAGAAAATTGAAAGTGAAATGCTTTTAAGAGCGATTGCCCGATCATTCCATCTTCTTTAGCTTGAGACCCATGAAAGTGTATTCCAGAGCAGAAGTTAGCGCACAAAGTAGATAACAGTCAAAGAGAATCCTTCATTAGCTTAAACTACTCCACTTAATACTTAAAGCTACTTTTAGAGAAAAGAGAAGAAGAAAGGAGATTTACTTTTCAATAGAAATGAAATGCATTCTGAGCCGGATTACCTTGGCTAGCCAGCGCAATCAGCTAATGCGTGTTGGCCAGGCCAATAGCGAATGGCGAGTCCGCGCTTCACATTGTTTACCAGCGCGTGCAGCCGCAAATATAAACAGATGAATCGGGATCTATAATATTTGCTGTAAACAGGTTTGGGCTCTGTTTGCGTTTAAGTGTAAATAGAGATCCAGATATGTAATAACTGCGAACAGCAATATGGGCAATAGGAAAAGAGAGAGAGAGAGAGAGAGAGAGAGTGGTAGAGTGAGCTGGCCAGAATAATTACGACGTTGAGCATCGAAAAGCAATTAAGAGTAAAAAACTAAATTGCCTATGCCAGAGCTGCATGCAATTGTGCTATATACTTTTGCCAGGCACTGTGGCTGCTTTAAGTCGTTCAGTCACTCGAAAATCAGTCAGACGCAGTTAAAGCTGAAGTCAAGTGCGTGAGCCATTCATTAGCCCCATCGAGCTGAGTTGATGTCACGGAACGTGCAGTGATCATCGCGATGTCATTGTTGTTGGCATTGTTTCGATTACAGTTACGTTTATGTGGCACGGAAACGGAAGCCGCTTTGACACAGAAGAAAAATTGACAAAGGGGCGCGACTCACATGGCGGATGGTGCATGGTGGATGGTAAATGGCGGATGGCAGGTGCTATGCTGGACTGAATAAAATTGCGTGTGTGTGCGCCACCCAAGTGAAAATCGAAATTTATCACGCATTTCTCGCATCGCGCCTTAGGCGTTTATAAGCTCAACCCACCACCAGACGGCTGGAGCCCTTTACGTCTCCTCCATTGGCATGCGCTGCCAATTACTTTGGATAAATCATGAGCAGCGCTCATAATTTATTCACTTTGATCTGTAATATCAAATTTGCCCAGGTGAATGCAATTAAAGGGCATTCATTTATCAAAGTTGGAGTGCCGAGGCTTAAGCATAGCTTAACAATAATTAATTACAGCATTTTGAATTGTGTCAACGTTGAGGCCGCCAAAGCTTACCCGTATGCGAACAATCACGATATATTTTTATACTCAATTGAATGTGAAGTAAGCATGTGGGATAGAGCAAAGGATGCGTAATGAGTGAATCAATGAAATGCGATTTATGCATTCATCAAGTATTCTGCGTGCTGAATTCAATATTTAATTTCAATATGTGAATAACTCCGAGAATTTCTGGGGTTAAAATATTTATGTTATTCATGAAACAATCAAAAATTTAACATATTTTTTAAGTCTCTTAATCTGAAGAATCAGCCAAATGAAATAATTATTAATGAATTAATTTAAACAAGCATTAATTAATAAATTAATAAATTAACTCGAATATCTTTATATCGCTCCCGTTTCTCTATCGTTATCTCTCCTCTCTATCACTCGCTCCTTCTCTATCTTTCAATTGCAGCCTCTTTTTTCTCGTTCTATATGTCTCTCTGAGCATTTAAATCTCTCTCTCTCTCTCTCTCTCTCTCTCTCTCTCTCTCTCTCTCTCTCTTTCTCTATTCCCTCTCACAATATCTATCTACCACTCTCGGTCTCACTTTAAAGCATTCTCTCTTTCTCTCTCCCTCTTTCTCTTTCTCTGTCTCTCTCTCTACCTCTTTCGGTCTCTCGGACTCTCATGCATTCTCACTTCCTCTCTCTCTCTCTTTGTTGGTCTCTCTATCCCTCTCTCTTGCTTATCTGGTATCCTCTACATTATATTTTTGCTCTCTCTCTCTCTCTCTCCATATACATATATATATATATATATATATATATATATATATATATATATATATATATATATCCCTCTCTCTTTCTCTCTCTATCCATCCCTCTCATCTTTTTCTCTCTTTTCTATCGCTCTAAATTTCTCTATCTCTCTTTTCCCTTCTTGCTCTAAATTTCTCGCTCTATCTGTCCCTCTCTCTACTCTCTCACACTATTTCCTTCATTCATGCTCCCCCTCTCCCTACACCACTATCTCTCATTCACGTTCTCTCTCTCTCTCCCTTTATCTCTACATTTCTCTCTCTCTGTTTCTCTTTCCCTCTCATTCTCTCATTCTCATTCTCGCTCTCTGTCTCTCTCTCTATGTTTCTCTCTCCTTCTCATTCTCTCTTTCGTCTTTTCTCCCTTTTCCTTTCCCTCCCTCTTTCTCTCCTCTCTCTCTCTCTCTCTCTCCTCTCTCTCTCTCTCTCTCTCTCTCTCTCTTTCTCTATTCCCTCTCACAATATCTATCTACCACTCTCGGTCTCACTTTAAAGCATTCTCTCTTTCTCTCTCCCTCTTTCTCTTTCTCTGTCTCTCTCTCTCTACCTCTTTCGGTCTCTCGGACTCTCATGCATTCTCACTTCCTCTCTCTCTCTCTTTGTTGGTCTCTCTATCCCTCTCTCTTGCTTATCTGGTATCCTCTACATTATATTTTTGCTCTCTCTCTCTCTCTCCATATACATATTATATATATATATATATATATATTATATATATATATAATATATATATATATATATATATATATATCCCTCTCTATTCTCTCTCAAGCAGGAAGACCAAGAGAACGAAACAAATAGAGAGAAGGAAAGGATAGTCGAGAGAGCGAGGAGAGAGAAAGGCGAGGAGGAAAGGGAGAGAGAGATGCGGGGAGAGTTAAACTCATGCTGAGCATTCTATGCTACGATCTAGTCTCTCTATCTCTGTTGATGTAAGTCTCATCTCTCTTCAGGTCGTTTCTCAACTGTGCCACTTCAATAAATTTTCTATCGCTATAGCCTCGCTGCTATCTCTCTCGCTATAGCTATCTATTTCACACACTTTCAAACGCATGGATCCAATCTTTTCACTTAAAGATTCAATTCGTGCCGTTGCCGTTATTAACCATTTTTTTTCATTTCATATATCGTAATTTGCACAGCTTCATTATGGACTTTCGCAGCCATTTGCAATGCACTTAAAATCTTGTTGTTGTTGTTGTAGCCGTGGCCGTATTGTTGTTGTTGTTGGTGTAAAGGATTTTCTCACGGCAAGCCGAACACCGCAGGCATTAATTACCATCTTGCCACAGAGCCAGGCGGTGACAATGGCTGCCATAGACAGAGACGGAGACAGAGAGACAGAGATGGCAACACTGGCAACAAATAACCGTAGAAAAGTGCTGTAAAGTGGCAACAAGTAAGTAAATTTACCTGCACTATGGCACCCCAGTGCACCCATTACATGCACGAACACACAGACATGCTTCACTGTGTGCGTTGTGTATTCCGGCCCATTGCAAACTCTACCTTTTGAGTCATTTTTTATGCACGAAATGCATTGTAAATGACTTAATGGGGCATATTAATTTCCGTTAAACATATGCAACAGACAGCCAAATACATTAACTCGTGTTAATGATGAATGCATGAAAACCATTCGAATTAATTCCAATTCGTTAGCCCCGCGCATTTGGGAGAGACTTTAGCGAAAAGACAATGGAAATGATATAGTATATAAATATACATATATTATAGTAATAGTCACTTTTGGATTGGGTAGCGTGCAGTCAGTCACTTCCTAGCAACTGCAATTTATACTGCTTTTCATTGCAATCCTTGCAGAAGAACCGACTCAGGTGTCATTTGCTATGAGCTCAACTTTTACGGCAAACTTTTGCTCTTTTATTTGGCTGTAGCATAAAGTTCTCAACGACTAAGTCTTCGTCGTTGTCGTCGCTGAGACTTTTCAAAAGAAAAACTATCGTTAGACTCGCTTTCTATTTTCTTTTGTCTGCCACAGGAGGAGGCAGCAGGAGGAGCAGGAGGACGCAGCAGTAGTCAGGGTAGAGGGCTTTACAACGTGCCCGCTGGCGGCATAGTTGGCCATTTGCAGCAACGGCTGCAGCTGCACATCGACAATAGCAATGACAATGACAATGACAAGTCCGATGACATTTATAAAATGTTGCCCAAAGTGTGTCAAGCCGACCCAATGGGGACGGGATGTGAATGAAAAGATGAATGAATGTTGTGGCATTGATATGGAGGATAGATGAATGCGTAATGGCTGAGATTTCACTGTGCTTGGCCAGCTGTGTTTGACTTTCATTAGCAGCCATAAAGGTGCACAGCAAATTGGCAATTGGGCATTTTCATACAATTACGAGCATTCACAGGCGGCTGCACAATTTGCAATTATTTGAATTTAATTACAAAAACTAATTTCAAGTCGTGTTTGCCCATTCAAGTGTGTGTGAGCTAGAATACACAGAGAGAGAGAGAGCGAACCAGAGAGCGAGAGAGAATGAGGTAAATTGAATTGAAATGCCCAAAAGCAAATAGCATTTATATTGTTTTGTTATTATACATAAATATTTGCTGTTTGCTTTTGTTTAAAACAAATAGTCTCAAATCAATTAAACTGTTGCCTGAACTTTGACCTCAAAGGCAGCCAACTGGCCATGCCGCTTAGGGCCTGAGTTCATTACCATCAAGGCGCATGAATAATAATGACAGTATAATTAATTGAAAATTCAGCAAACAGAAAACAAGATGCGAATATCGAGCCAAACTGCGTCCCTTCCTCTGTCTGTCTGTCTGCCTGTCTTTCCGTCTGCCTGTCGGTCTGCCTATGGTGATTATGAATGTTTCGATTACTTGTTAATCACAGGCATTTAAGATTCGAGCACAAGCAGAGTCCGACCTATGGGGTCGGGACCGACACGACGCAAAAGCGATTTAAATCGCGCGCAGTTCTCACTGCAGGCGGCGCACTGGGGCCCACAATCCAGCCTCATTACTGACTTTGAATACGAGCACCCCACAACCCACCAACCCACCAACCCAGCAACCCCAACCCCTAACCGCCGAAATTCTACAGCAACAACAAATGTCTTTCATTTACGCGTAATAAAAACGAAATCTTCCCAGCACATTGCCCGCAGGACGGCTTAGCAGCTCGCGGTCTTTAATGCCCATAACTTGTTCGGCTTGACATGCCGGAATGATGGGCCTGCAGATGCCCTGTAAACACAGCTATTATATATATTTATTTGTTAAGCGAACATTAATTTAGTTTAAAAGTCATCTAAGAATTTGTACAACAGCAAACTGCAAAAATCTCTCACATCAAAAGTCAAATTTGTTTCTTCTTTTTTTCTTACAGAACAAAATTTAGCCGAGCGAGCCGTGAACAATTTGCACGCATTATCTCATTTCTTTGTCATTGCTCATATTGTTTACCCTGTAGCCATAAAAATGTTTTGTTATCATTAAAATCTATGGCAAAAGCAGAGGCCAAGTCTTATTTCTGCTCAAATGTTGTGCATAGATCAAAAGGAATTTTTATTTTTATTATTTTTATAAAAATTGTTTGAAATAGAAATTATATTTTTGTGCCGCGTATTTAATGAAATTTGATATACAAATATGTGTAAGCTTAAAAAAAATGTTTTTTGAAAGTAATAAATTTAAATATAAATACTCTCTTTCTTTTGAAGTGCCAATAAATTTAAAATTTCTTACTAATTAAAAAAACTTTTTTGATGCCTTAAAAACAGAAAATAAAAATTAAAATAGAAAATATACAAATATAATTTGTTTGCTCAAATTAATATTCTTAAAATTTGTATATAGAAATATTTTAATGCTTGAGCAATTTCCAAATGAAATATAAATAAATATTTAAAAAAATAAAATAAAATAAAAAAATTAGATAAGATATAAAATTTTAAAATAAAATAAATTAAATGTTTTCATTAAATTTACAATTTTAAAAATTAATTATACAAAATTTGAAGCTTTAAAAATAGACGAAAAAAATATTCAAATATATGTCACATTTAAATATTCAAAAATTGAATTAAAAAAATATTTTTTTTTTTTAATAAAAAAAAAAGAAATAAAATTAAATTAAACTACAAATTTATTTATTAATTTTTATCTATTTTATTTTATTTCATTTCATTTTATTTAGAAAAGTTGTTTAGTAAATTTTCAAAGCTAAGACTCATTAGAAATTAAAAAAAAATTTTTTAAACTAATTATAATACAAAATTTGGTTTTAGATATATAGAATTTAAAATGGAATATTGTGTGAATTAAATTTAATACACATATTTTTAACAGATTAAAATTGTCTAAAAAAATTATTGTAAATTCTCCAAGCTAAACTAAACTTTTGAAGCACTTAACGAAATTACAATTATTTATTATTATTATTATTATATAATATTTTTTTTTTTTTCAATATTTTCATCATCATTTACAGCGCATTAGCGCGTCGACTGCATCAGTGTGGGAAATCAGTGTCATTTGGGTTTTCATTCAGTCTCGCGTGCGCTCTGCGCTGCCTCAAGTGTATTTTTCCTGAACTTTGTATTTAATTTACGGCCCACGCATGGCTGTTGCGTTACGCCCACGGAGCAGCTCGAATTTCGCATTGGCACTGCCAGCAAATTGGTGTGGCTGTTAATGGCATACGGAGCGTGGAGCCACGCATGTTGATTACAAACAACGCAGCAAAGGGAAGGCATAGAAATTGCTTAAATATGCATGAGAAAGACAAACATATTGAATTTCAACAGGATAACAAGCAAATGCAGCGGAAATATTTAATGCCAGCTTACCTTAATTGACATTTTAAATCACAAACAAAAACAACAGAATGAAAGAAAAACAAAAAAATGGTAAATGAAAAAATCAAACGAAAAACCAGGCAACAGGAAGCAATTAAGGCTGAATACAATATCTGATTACCTGGCTTTTTATTTACAACTTGTTAACTGGGCCATAAAAAGTTCAATATGAGCAACATTTACGTATACGTAAAATATCTGTGTAGAACAGATATCTGAATGAATCTTGATATAGAACAAATTTCTATATATTTATATGAATACCAATTGCTTTGCCTATGAGGAAAATTACAAAATTTCATTTGAGTATAGCATAGGAATCATTGCTGAGTAACTCGTAGTCAGGCATACCCGACCAACAGCAATTGTTACCTGCATTTCATTGCAATTCTTGGCCAAGAATTTCTCCAGGCATTCATTTCCCATGAGCTCAACTTTTACGGCAAACTTTTACTCTATTCCCTTGGCTGCCATGCAACATTACGTCTACGTAATATCTACATACATGTTCAGGAGTTGCCTGATGTGAACATGTTATGACATGCACTCGTCTCAGAGATCTGCAGTAAAATGCAATTGTACAAATTTTTGGCAAGCATTTGACATACACATTTCACTTTTGAAGTTTGATTGACTAAAATAAATGCAAAATGAAAAGAGTCAGATGATTACAGACGGGCGCTACTGACTGCAGAATACTCATTAATGAACAAAATAATGTGAGCTCTAAAATCATTCAAAAATTTGTACTCTTGCTACTGAGATAGCAGTAACAGCATTGTCCATAGTCCACGATAGAGATAAAGCCAGACAATTTATCAGGCGAGTGTATTACAGAGTATATATTCCAAATGTAAAGTCTCAACGGCTTACACTCCTATAGAGGTACGCACAGACGGTCGCACAGCAAGAGAGAGAGAGAGAGAAAGAGAGAGAGAGAGAGAGAGAGAGGCAGAGAGAGAGAAAAGAACAAAAGAACATGCAAAGGGTTAGCAAGCTGAACATTCCACAAAAATACCCAATATACTCATTTCATATAGTGCATGATACATATACACACACTCTCATGCGATTACCTAATATTGGTGGCAGACAACAGTTTTAATTGAATATTACATTACATAGCAGCTCATGCAGACACGTAGCTTGTTTGGCATAGATATTGTCTTGCGGAAGCCAATCAAATTTGTTGCTGCTGTTGCAGCTGCTGCAGATGTTTGTGCTCAACTTGCCGAATATTGCTTGGCCTTGGCCAGCCAACTGACCCCAGCTGGCGCAGAGCAACATTGGCAGCTATCATATTTTCCCAATGTATACCGTTATCTAGCTCAGAACTTGCGCCCGTGTTGCACTGAGATGGCCAAGCTAGGCCCTCTCTTCTCCTGCTCCTTCTTCTGCTGCCCCTCCTCCTGCTCGCTTGTTTACTTGTCACTTCCATGCAACGCCAGCCAGAGTCATCCAGCCATCCTGACATGCGTAACATGCATGTACGCACGCATGCATGCAAGCCACTCCCTCTCCGCCCTCTCTACCTCCCTCCCACCCTCTTTCAGCCCATACAAAACAATTGGCTGCGTCAACAACAGCAAGTGCAGCTGCTGGCTCTGGCTGCTCCTGCTGTTGTCTCTGCATCCGCGACCGCCAGCAAGCTGTTAGCCAAATGAAGCATTTTATTGCCGACAACAGTTTTGGGCTCCCCAAAGCCGGAATTCACTCAACTCGACATCCTTGTTACAACCATGGGCATATGCATATGTACATACACCACTTCAGCCCTTGTCTGTTCCATATACATATTTCAATTCGCTTCACAATTTACTCGCATCAATTTAGTCAATAGCTTGATTCGAGCGTATTCGATGAACTAACGCGTATATTGCTGACAACTGTGTTAGTTAAAGTATAAGAAGAACTTTCACTGTGTGTATGCCCAACTAGCAAATACTCTGTCATTCGTGTGGGTTTCAATGTGAGATAGAAGAAATTACGAGAGGACTCTCAGATATGACTAATATATATAATATTGCTCAAGTTATCTTATATAGAATGGATAGATTATTGTATGATTCTAAGCGACTAAGAGATACCCTTATTATGCTCTTTAAAAGAAGAGATTTATACTTATCCATTCCTTCAACTGAAGAGCTCTGTTAGTCTATAGAATAGACTCAGACAATGTTGCTGAAATTATCTTATATAGAATGAATGGATTATTTTAATATCTTAGGCTGGCTAAGAGATACCCTATATTATGTTCTTCAACTGAAGAGCTATGAGAGTTCTTCCAGAGAATGGTCTCAGCTAATCTTCCTGAAACTATCTTATATAGAATGGATCAACGCAAGACCTTTAGCTGAATATACCCAACTATAAAATACTTGCACTGAGAACAAATGAACAAAAAAAACACTCATTTTGGCTCACTTGGAGATACCCTGTACCCCAAGTGAGCTTCGCGTCTTTCTACACCTTCGACTGAATAGCTTGCATGCTTTCATGCTAATATGCCCAACAATCCAACAACTTGACAAACTTACAGGGTATACAATATGATTACTAAGCACTACCCCTCAAGCTTATTGTCTAAATAAACTTGTGTCTGTTTATATTAATGGCCTTTGGGCATATTTTTTTAGCTGGAATTTGAGTACAGCTCATCACAAGTAGGCTTCTCAAATGGCACTCACATACACAACACTCAGCTGGCTCTGGGCGGCTTGCTGTGACTGTCATTCCCGGTAGCAATGGAATCGAAGCTAGACGTCGAAATTTCATCGAATTTTGTGTAAAACCAAACAAATTTCTAACTAAGCATTTCATATTTCTTCAGTACTTTCGTAACAGGTGAGTAGAGCGTGCAGCGTGCGGAGAACAAGACTTGGCAATAATTTATTGAAGTGCTATTCCGTATTCAATGCTCCGTCTTCCGTATACCGTGCACAGCAAACAGCAGCAGCAGCAGCAAGAGCAATACATTAACATGGCTTCCGGCATTGATGTTTCTAGCGACTGCAAGGCTA
Organism: Drosophila borborema; assembly: GCA_030914335.1. Lineage (NCBI taxonomy): Eukaryota > Metazoa > Arthropoda > Insecta > Diptera > Drosophilidae > Drosophila > Drosophila borborema. The sequence continues at coordinate 7,046,516 of JAUESP010000307.1, forward strand.
TTTTTGAGGAGATACGCAAGCTAAAACAGCATCGCTATGTCATCTTTTCCATCAAGCAGGAGCGTCAAATTATTGTCGATGTGGTTGGACGTCGCAATGCCGGCTACGATGATTTCCTTGCCGATTTGCGCCGTGGCGGACCGGAGGAGTGCCGTTATGCGGTCTATGATTATGCCTATCATCATCAGTGCCAGGGCGCATCGTCCACTTGCCTGAAGGAGAAACTTTTCCTAATGCTCTGGTGTCCCATGCAGGCCAAGATCAAGGATAAAATGCTCTATTCCAGCTCATTTGCAGCACTCAAAAAGGAATTCAATGGTGTCCAAAAATATATTCAAGCCACCGAATTGGATGAGGCGTGTCGCGAGTGTGTTGAGGAGCAGCTACGCGTGCTAGACCGCAACTAAGTTAACTAATACAACAACAATTAATACAACAACTACTATTACAACAACAACAACAACTACAACAACTAATACTAATGCATACATACTACAATAATAGCCGCAAGCACTAGCAAAAAGCACACATTGAACCACCCCAATTAACTGGCTGCCAAATTGGCCATCAAATTGTTGAGTTGCATATTACGTATATTCAGCCTTTATCTTCTCGATTGTCAAAGCATTATTCCCGTTACACACACACACGCGCACACACACACACACACATAGAGCGCCATCTTATGCATCTGGAAATCTAAATCTGTTGAGCTATAGGCTCAATATGGCGCCACATTTGCAACTGGCTTCGCTTGGTGGCAATTTGATTTGATTTTGCCGCTTCTAATGAGCCCATTTAACATTTGGCTGGGCGTCTGTCACGCGACAACTGTAATTTATTATGCCCAACTCAAACCAACCAGCAGCAGCAGCAACTTCCCCCAACTTCGAACTGATGCCACATCCCCTTTAGTCTGGGCTAAAAATAATTCGGCGACGGGCTGGCAGGAGGCGGCGACAAAAGTTTTACCATTGAGACTTTTTATCGCATTCATAAGTCATGACCAAGTTGAGAGAGAGAGAGAGAGAAAGAGAGAGAGAGAGAGTGCAGCAGTCTTTCCATTTCATTTGGCAGAGCATTGGAATTAATCAAAGCGCGAATGAGCACGTCGCCTGCTTAAATTAAGAATAAGATACAATAACATTTTCCAACAGTCTCTTCTCGTAGTCGTTCGAATCGATCCGGCCCAGCTAATGGTACTGAATGCCTGGCACTCAAATGCAAATAAACACAGACGACATAATGGCGATTTGGTTCGATCAACTTGCGGTTGCTCTGGCGGTATTCATACAAACACAATGGCAGCTCGTTTGCCCAACGATTCCCAGAAGGCGATTTTTGTCGCATTGAAGAACTCATGAATATTCATCATACGCCCCGTTGTGCCCGCTTCGCTGGAAAGCCACTTGTCCAAGCCAGAAGGAAGTTGAGAACGAAGCGGATTCAAGCGAGCTTGCAACATAATGCATAGGGAAATGAGAATCACAAAGAAACAACAGACTTGGATAACAACAAATTCTATATAAACAGAGAGAGAGAGGGAGAGAGAGAGACGAAGAGAGAGCGAGAGAGAGAGAGGGAGAGAGACAGAGGCAACTCCCACACACACACACACAAAATCAAAGCAAAACTGTAAAGGGCACTGAGCAAACATAACACGAGCCAAAAATCCACGCAAATCTAGTGGAAAATTAAAATTTTGCCAATTTATGCGTGCAACAAAGACAGCAAATGGCAGCCAGCGACAGAGCGTAACGTCAGTTACTGAAGCAAAGGTAGCAAAGGGGGAATCCCAAATTACGTTTATAACAAAAACAGAGACAGAGACCGAGACAGAGAGAGAGAGAAACGAAGAGAGACAGAGAGAGAAACACAGAGAGGAAAAATTGAAAAAATTACACGATTTCGATTGAACAAAATTTGCGCCTGTTTAAGGAGTAAAAATTTCGGCTAACCATGGTCAATGGCCGCAACAAACTTTATGAAAAGTCACAGAATAAGACATGGAAAATCAGATTATGAAGAGTCACAGAATCACAGCTCTCTCACATCGCAACTAGCCAGTTAATCAAGGTAGTTAAGTGAATAATACTATAAATATTATACAACATATAAATTGCATGCTGTTCGAAGAACAAATTATATATACGTACTGATTTATGAAATACTCAAGTTTTGTTTTCTATTTATGTTCGTTTCAGCAGAAGGCGTGGATTGGTGCTGGGAGGGTCTCAGATGGCCGGCTATACGGCTATGCTGATAATGTAAATAAAATAGTTAGACTTTTTGTATACTTATGAGAGTGCATATTGGGCTATATGTTTATCTCTTAGCTTGTTGCTCTGCTATATCTCGATATACGTCCGTTCGTCCGTCTCTCTGTTATGTCATACGTACATACGCCTCTTCCTTCCGGCTTGCTGTCCCTTCAAATGTCTTTCTGCACACCCAAATGTCCTTCCGTTCCTTTGGCTTGCTGTACATCCGTCTGACATACTATCGCCTCGTTCACTTAGTCTTCCCATAGTCCGTCTTGCTGTCCGTTCGAAAGTCCTTTTTACTATCCATCCCAACGTGCGTCTTGCTGTCTATCCATATGTCAGTCAAGCAGTCCGTCTGTCTGTCTAGCTAACAGTTTTTCCCGTCTTGTCTATTCGCATGGATGCAAACCATTTTGTTGTGAATCCAATAAATATTATATATTCTTCTTGAAGGCAAGGTTATTGGTAGAAGCCATAGTCAGCATAATGTTGTAGATGAAGCTTAAAATTACTTTATTTAGCTATTGCAGAGTTCTTCCTACGTCTTTAGCAAAGTTTGAACTATTTTCGAATCGTGAAGGTGTATAATGTATAATGTAATATTCACTATCAGAAATATTCATATATATTTTATTTAAGCGAAACAGGACTGATGAGAGGCAGATATCGTAAATATCTATTGAGTGTTTTTCAAAGTCCGATAATAAACCTCACAGAGCAACGGATTGTTGCCGACGAATTCGCCCTCACTCAGAGTGAGACGTTTTTTTCTTGGGTTCTTGTAAAGAGAGATTTGGTAAAGAGAAACGCGTTTGCTGTATATGTTGGAGTGTATACGAGTATTTTCTTTGCTAAGCACATTGACAGCATATATGTATGTGCGCGAATGTGCGTGAATTTCAAGTCGGTTTGCATTGATCTTTTGAGATTTGCGCATCGGAATAAGTGTGCGATTGCCAATCGTATCACTCCCGAAATAAGCCTCTCCAATAGAGTATAACGTGAATAGCATTCAGACGAAGACAGAAACAGAAGAGAGCTTGTGTGTATACTCATTTTCCGTTTCTCTCATGAGAAGAACGTAACCATTAAAACGGATAACTGTTATCTGCGAGCTATGATATTACGTCAGTCTAAACAGCTAGAAGACGTTGAATACCTATAATTTAAGAGTAGCTCTATTTAGGATCTTAGGATACATAAACAAGGTAAGAAATTAAGATTAACGCTGAGAGCAGAAGCTGAACCTAAGCCATCATCAGACTATTTTTAGCTCAAAGCAATACTTGAGCCTAGCTCCATTCAAGTCTCCATTTCTTGATAACTAGGTAAACGAAAACAGATATATGTGCTTTGTGATTTCTATGTTTATTTAAGTGGGATTGCTTTTCCGAACGGGCATGTTTTGGTAGTATGATCGAACTGTTGTTTATGGGAACCAATGTCATTTGAGCCTACTGGAACGATTGGTACTGGTAATCATAGTTGCAAATTTATAATAACTAAATGTGATAATGGTGGTGTGGTGGTGTGTGTATCGTGTATAGGTTGTCTTGTGTAGCACTTATTGCTCAACTATAGTTGATGTTCGGTTACGCTCTCCATGTTGCTGCTGGAGGTGGTGCCGTGGCCAAGCAGTAGAGGCGGCACCGGCTGTGGCATTAGATCTCGATTGGACGATTTGCCGGCCGCACGACGGGAGCGCTGCTGCTGGCGCAGTGACCAATGTAGGCGATAGAAGTCCTCCTCATCGGACTGCGGCTCATCGGTGGCACGAGCTGGCTGCACCGGGCGCATCTGTTTGGTCACTTTGGTCTTTGACACTGAGTCGCCGGGCATGGCGCGTAGAGGCGGTGCTGATGGCATAACACTCATCTGGGACTGCAGCCTAGGGCTGTTGCTCCTTTCTTCATCCCAGCCGCGCGTTAGGCCGATCTGCAGCTGCTGACGCATTCGCTTCTTGACCACGCTGGGTATATTGATCAGAGAGCTGCGATAGTCATTGAAGCTGTCAAAGCTGTCAGTGGGCGACTCCTTGCCCAACTCGGCCATGCCCAAGCGATGCATGCGCTTCTTCAACATATTGTCAATGTCCGGATTAACAACCGGAACCACCTGGGGTGGCTTTGAGGTCGACGCATGCAATTGATCGCCAACGGCTTGCTTGCGCAGCTCAGCCAATCGAGTTTCAGCGAGATGGCGTGTCCTGTTCTTCGCCAGCTGTGACTGTGCCGGTGCTCGATGCCTCGCAATGCTGGCAATGCTAAAATCAGAATAGTCATCCAAGGTGCTCTCTGCCAGCTCCTTGACGCCACCGCTGGGCCGATCGCTCTGGCTGAGTCGCTGCAGCACGCTCGGTAGCTTTTCCGGCTGCTGCTGCTGCTGCACGCGCTGCTTGAACATGTTCGCAATGCTGGACTTTTGACCCTTGAGCTTCTTTTTGTCCTGTGCCTGCTCGCTCTCCGAATGCTCCTTCTCGCTGGGCGCCGGCATGGTGTTGGCTTCGTCAAGAAAACTAAATCTATCGATATAGTAGAGTTTCTCCGGCTGCTTGCCACTGGCCGGACTCATCTTGTACTCGATCATTTGAAGCTTGTAGACGTTCAAACGATAGCGCATGCTGCTGATGCGGCTGCGCACGAACGAGGGCGACAGATGAGCGCCCAGCTGGTTGCTGATCTCTTGCCAGGCCTGACGCTTGAGTTCTGCATTTTCATAATCACTAATCGTCGTTTTCCACAGACACGGATACTTGCCATATAGATCGATCAGCTTCAAGTGGAATTCCTCGTCCTGTGTGGACGGCAACTTGTCGACGGCTGTGCTCTTGGCCGAATCGCGACGCTGTCGCTCCAGACGACGTGCTTCCATTTCGCAGCCGGCAACCGGATTCCCAAAAATTTATAAATACACAAATAACTATAAACTGTAGACAATACGACTACAACCACATTTCTGAAATACGGAATTTTTAACTAAACTTGACAGTTGACGGAGCTCCAATCGATAGTCACAATAGTCGATAGTTCCACAGCAATCGATGCAATCGAAGCAAATAATATTAATCGCATAGAAATTTTTCTTTTTTAGTCTCAATTGTTTACTGTGTGTTCTCTGTTGTGTTCTGTTAATCAAACTGTTTCTATTTCATATCAAACTACAAATTTGTCCACATCAAAACACATTCCTATAAAGCAAGCCATGATTTTGAAATCGCTCCGGCAGGTATAAGGGCGAGCGAGAATATTTTCATATCACATTTTAACTTGTTACTGACACGAGTCGGACGAATTTTATTTTTCCAAAATTTTTCGATTCCAAAAATACAAAAATAAAACATTAACATCTTAGAGACTTTCATTTTTTCTTTTTTTTCACGTTTTCTTTCGGCTATATAGAAAGTACATTACAACACTATGATTGCGGAAGGTGAGCATGTAAAGTTCAATAAGCCGGAAAGCCGACGAAAAACACAAATGAAAGATCATCAGGAAGTTGAGGAAATTTTGGGAAGCATCTATAACGAAACACCAGCGACTGGATGTAATCCAAGCGTAATATCGTCCAATACAGAAATTCTTAATCGACTCGAATCTATTACGTTTCCTGGTCGTTATGTAACCAAAGTTATCAAAATTCGTCCATTTGAGGTTACAAAGCGCTTCGTACGACCGAATCTGTCATTAAGCGCCGATGTGGAACCAAATGCCGATAGTGCCTTGGAGAAACTATACGGTATTTCAAATCTGGATAATTTACTACTTCTGTTAACGCCATCAGATGACCTTACGGAGAAACACACCATGCATGGTTATGCAATTGACGGAGAACGACATCTCGGCGTCACGAGTCTAACAACCGATGAAAAAGACTTAATTGTCTATACTCAGAGACCCGATAACTACAATATAATCTACTGCACCATGCATCTTCCGCTGCAAGATATTTACAAGAAAACTGACATTAGGAATCGTATTTTTGATGTAATGCAATGTCGTCCAACCAAGCCCACTAAAACATTCTTTGCGGGAAACGAGCTAACATTGTACTTTCGTCAATGGAAGCCCCGCAAACAGCCAGTAGAATTAAAGAAGAAAAAGGGCGGCAAAGTAGCAAAGAGCCCACCACCACCGGAGCCAAATGAGGTGCTTCCCAAGAGGGAATACCTGAAGCGATCACGTTCCGCTTCCGTGACGCAAAATAATGTCACGTCGAAGAGTTCGGCAATAAATCGCTTGCCTGTGGTCGACTCTACGGACATCGGTCATTCGATGAAGCCAAGGCACATGAATGACAGTCGAACGCGAGTGATTATAAAAGCTAATACCCAATTGGAACTTCGGAAGGAAAAGGCATTGGACAAGTCGAGCATAAATATCACATTGAATCCCCCAGTTCCCAATCAGACAGATAAGAGTAATGCGATGCTGAAAAAGCGAGGGAAGGCATGTACACAGCTCCAGATGACCGGAGACAATCGCAATGATCGAACTGGGTCTCTCAGGCGTTCACACTCGGAACTAAATACTGGAAGGACTCGTTCCAATACAGGATTTCATACTGACTCGGCCGGCTACATCGATAGCAACAATGCATTGCCCAATCATGAAAACGATGATCCACGTTTCGACCAGCAATTCCATAGAGCGATGGGAAAATTTGATCACAAGCCAAAGGCGTCTTTGCCCAAATATGAAAACGATGATCCACGTTTGGATCAGCAATTCCATAGAGCGATGGGAAAATTTGATCACAAGCCGAAGGCGTCTTTGCCCAAATATGAAAACGACGATCCACGTTTCGACCAGCAATTCCATAGAGCGATGGGAAAATGTGATCACAAGCCAAAGACGTCTTTGCCCAAATATGAAAACGATGATCCACGTTTCGACCAGCAATTCCATAGAGCGATGGGAAAATTTGATCACAAACCGAAGGCGTCTTTGCCCAATCATGAAAACGATGATCCACGTTTCGACCAGCAATTCCATAGAGCTATGGGAAAATTTGATCACAAGCCAAAGGCGTCTTTGCCCAAATATGAAAACGATGATCCACGTTTCGACCAGCAATTCCATAGAGCTATGGGAAAATTTGATCACAAGCCAAAGGCGTCTTTGCCCAAATATGAAAACGATGATCCACGTTTGGATCAGCAATTCAATAGAGTGATGGGAAAATGTGATCACAAGCCAAAGGCGTCAGCTCGAAGCAAATCGGCCTCACCGATAGTCGTCAGCAATAATGCATTTACCGGAAGTCGTCCAGCGAATAGGAACGACTGCAGCGATAGGGCCTCGAAGGGAAATTGTTGCAGTATGTTGAATGTTCGCAAAACTCGTTCGCAGTCGGTGGGACGTAGTTGTTCCAATTCCAATTGTGTTCCAATTGTGAGAAAGCGTCGCAGTGAAGAAATCGATAATATGGAAAAGGAGAGCTCTACTGAGAGCCGCTCTAATTCGGTCAGTCAAAACGACAGCAGCAATTTACTTAAGAATCGTACCTATTCGAATCTAATAGCAAACCGTCAACAACACCCAATGGAGAATACCAAAAATTGCAATACGAATGATAAGGAGGACAGTGAGCTACAAACTTTAATGCAACCTGGATCGGATATACCGCTAACGCGACGCAGCAGCAACTCAACATGTAGATCTGTCGAAAATAATGGCTCCCTCATTATAGTGGAAGGGCCTCGTGATTCGGTGATGTTGACCGATAGTGAAAGTTCCCACACCATAATCGGTGTACCGATTGTACTGAAATCGGATATTTCCATTGGTAATAGCAAATTAGGGTTTGAAACTCCAAAAGTGACCGTATCTAAGGATATTTTACTCGATCGCCTTTCTGATTCGCCCCCTGGCGACGCAGCCTGTTCAACCCCGATTTTTGAATTTTCCGATAATGGAATATCCATCTCGAGGAGCTACATTTCATCAACAGCTCAAGATGAAAGTATGACAGCCGACATGGAAATGCAGAATGGATCCGATAGTCTAATGTCCTTGAAATACCTTCAGATGTCGCTCGCTTCTAGCAAGCAAAATGACGAGTACGAACAAGACGATATTGACAATCAAGGTGAACTTTATGGTAGAGGCGCTGTACCACCACCAACCAGAATGGATATACCTCTGCATGATGACGGTACTGGTAGCGGTAAGTTGAATGCACCCAAGCGTAGGATCTTTATGACTGAAATCGATAAGTCGAAGTTGGCGCAACGCGAACGCCAATGGGTTGGCGTTCAAAATCCCAACTCAAAGTCAACACGTCGAGCACTAACAAATGAAGAACCCAAGCATCCACGAATTGCTCGTCATGTTTTGCAAAAGAAACCCGCAGTAAACTATCCTGTTCGAGTTTTATTCAAGCCGCATCCACTGCACGAGTCCGATGGAGAAATTTCAATAACCCCCGAAGAGTCGACTACCAAATTTGAAACATCACAGACAATCCTGACTGCCAAATCATCGGAATTCGAACGGATTCTGGAACCAGTAAGGGTGCCAGACAATTTCTCCCAACGTGCTCACGACCATCTGAAAAGCAAGCTAAAACGCATGAGCGCCAAACAGGCATTCGAGAACTTGGGTAAACTGGTCGACAAGATCAATGCACGACCCGTACCACAGAACCGACAGCTGATGCGCTTCTTCCGTATGGTTGAACTACTGGATCTCCAGATGTTTGTCCGCAGGGAGACCAACTGGAACACTGGAACACCGTCTATTGTCAATGCACGTTGCCGTCTCGAATGCTACATATTCGACGATCGCAATGAGTTTATTCTATCGGTGGGACTGCTTTGCAAGCAGCTCAATGTATTTTGCGAGCTACTACCGAACATTCGAGACAACATACATGTCATTGATAATGCTCTACAGCTAACTGCTCTACCGAAACCACTGACCGATTTTCTTCAACGTGTTATGTCCGCACTGCATGCCGAGAAGCTCTTCAAAATGTTGGCCGAAATGGTTTATGATCTGGTGCAACCGCGCGCAACACTGCTCGCCTTGGGTTATACACATCCACCCAATATCAAGCCATATGATAAAATTGCATCAGATTCTGAATTGAAAGCTGTATTAGAACAGGAGGAAGCTTTGCGTAAGCTGAAAAACAAAGAAACAGTCGCAATGGACTCACTTCATGTCACTAAACAGGATAATTGAAATTCAAATATTTTCGAACCGTATTATCAAAATTTTACATTCAGTTTTTGTTTACCACAAATCTATTTTTCTTTCTCTACCATCCTGATTGGATGACGCAACTCAGTCTACATTAATTCCGGTATGTACTTTAAATTTGTGACAATATTTGAATATCCAACCAGTAACCACACAATCGATTTGGCAATTGAAAGTTTTTCGACAATGTCGCACTGCTCTAGATATTACCAGGTGGGGAGGGGAGCGTAACGTGACTTAGACTGTGACTATAGCACAATACACACCAATGCATCATCAGCAAGTTGAACGCCCCAGACTCAGTCTCAGTCTCAGTCTCAGCTCTTGTCCGTGTCCGTGTCCATGCCATCATTTACACGCTTCAGGGCACTCGCATTATTTGCACTGTCAGTAGAATAGGGCAAAAAAAGAAAGCACGCAAGTCTCATAGTTTTCTCATTGTCTGCGTAAAAAACGCAAAAAAAAAGGGACTTAAATATTTACATAGCAGCTACATGGCTAGAGTGTTGCAGAACCGGAAGGAAAATCATTTCACTTAAACGAAAAGTAGTTCAAGCGACAAGTCTCCCAGCAAACTCTATAAAACAAGGTAGCTGGAAAGTAGTATCAAGCCAGGTGGCTCAGACAGCAAGAGAGAGAAAGAAAGATAGAGACAGAGAGAGAGAGAGAGAAGAGAGTGCGAGTCGGATTGTTTAGCCCCAGTCAAAGTCATAATACAAAGCAAGTGCATAAGAAAAAGGTGCAAAGAGCCAAGCGATTGAGTCGTAGTAGTTTTTGCTGTCCAGTTAGCCCCTGAGCGAACTTAAATTAAAATTACGAGCATAGACCTGAGCAGAGCACGTTTCTCCAGTGAAAAGTGCCAGAGCTCAGGTCAGGACTCAGTTGCCTTTGGGGCTCAATGTAGTGTGCATTACATAGACCATTTAATCTTTGCTTGCCTCCCACACAACGTATTAAATCTGCAAATATTTTGCTATAAAAAACATTCTAATTGAATTTCATATTTTGTTATTCATCTCTTTCCAGACGACAGCTCAATTTGCAAGCTCTGTCTCCTTTAAAATCAATACCATTCATTAGATGCACTTAAGAAATGGATTACGTAATTACGTACATTATTTTAAAGGCGCATGATGCTTGCTATGAAAATGGGATAACCGAAGGAGCTTATATTTTCCATTACATATATACCTTATACATATATATATATTTTTTATGCCCATATATCTGTGGCTGTCGTCAATACAAAGTGGAACCATCTCTAGTGCCCTTGGGGAGGGCTCACCCATACACCACTTTAACCGAATGCAATGTATCAAGACTGGAAATAATATTTTTAATTTGTTATTTATAAATTTTTACTTTTTAATAAAAAAAAATTCTTACTTTGGGATAAATGTGGACTATGTGTACTGGAAATAGATATGTTATATATATGTATAATTAGATAATTAGGAAATGGGACGAGTTATCGAAAAAATAAAATGAGTTCCCATTTTCCATGGGTTCAGGATATACAAATCATAAATTTCTCATGGAACATATAATTTTGTAATAATTGTACAAATTATAAATTTCCCATGGATTAGGCAAAACATTTGTGTCACCATTGCGCTTTGTTTCTCTCACTCTCTCTCTCTCTTTCTCTCTCTCAGCTGCTACGCACACAAGCTAAGATATTGATCACTCTTAGCTATATGTATTTTCGGCATGTCGTATTAACCGGTTGAAATGTGAAAAATATCGTCGATTTACTTAAAACTGGATACGTACTAAGCGGAATACCTTTCATATAAATTTGTATGGGGACCAACCAAGACATCGAACATTCGTCGCAGTAACCAGGCGGACTCTTTAAGCGGAATCGCTCCACTGTAGTTACAAAGTTACCGTGAGTAATTGAATGAGCTTGAGGACACTAAGGGCGTGGGCAAAGTAAATTTCGAGTCTCAGCAATTTTTGGTTAGTCCTGGAAAAATGTGCTCAGCGGGTGTTCTAGCTGGTTGATTCAGTGCAGCAGGGTTGCTGGCTGATGAATCGGGCCAAGTATTTATGTTGTGTACATATATTAGAGCAACTAATCGACGTGGTTCGAAACAAGCTGAAGTGGCTGCCTGCCAACAATTTGCCAGTCGATTGCCAATGCCATTGACAGTTTTCGCATACGAAAGTAATTAATGTCTTTTATGGTTTGTTGACCCACAAGCCTGGCCAACTACTAGCTACTAGTTGACCCTCAATCAATATGATGTGAAATCGCTTATAAAGCAATTGCGCGCACAAATTTCATTAGCGACCAATAACATTTGGGACAAAACGGATGTCATTTATGTGCTTATAGATTAAAGTAAAGTTAAAGTTGATTCATAATTCATAAGAATAAAAGGAGAGGAAATAAAACTCATGTAATACTAATTTTCACATATTTTGGAAATGATTTTGAAGCTGCTGCGATAAAAAAAGATTTATTACGCACTTTTGCCAACCATTTGCCCCCACTTTGGCCCCTTTTCTGGGGAGGCGCGTTTAAGGGAAACAGCTGCAATAAATTCCAACTTTCAGCAGAATCGATTGTTACCGTTGTCCTCAACGACTCGTTGAAAGGCTAATATATTAAATATGTAGCTCATATATATATCATATCTTTAAAGCGTTGTATGCTCGCACAAACAATTGTCAGTCTGTGGTTTATACATGCTGCTTATTATATCGAAATACATTGAGCATTATTCAATAATTCGATAACAGTTGCAGAGCTAATTCAGCCGCACGCTGCTGAATGACAAGCTGGATTACCATTTCAGTCAGACGTAATTCCTTTTTGCTTGGCCAGCAATAATAATATTAATAATTGATCAATTTCAATTTGAAATGCATTCGACCGTCAATGGAAATCAACTGGCTAACCATATGCTCATAATTGAAACAGTTTCATATTTAAATCATATTTAATGTAGTTAAGACCATTGATTAACTCGTTAGTAAAATGTAAGTTTGAATTAAGTTTAGCCCAATTAGTGGTAATTACAATTACTGGAAATTGTTAGTGAATCATTCAGCTTATCTAATTGGATACCTGTGTCAGCTCATTGCTCTCTGGGATATTTTTTATTCGAGTGCAATTCTTTTGCCACTCTTCAACTTCAACATGTACGTACACACATACATACAGACATATGTGTGTATGTATGTACTCATTGCTCGTGGAACTTTTTGCAATTGGTTTTAATATACTTGTAGCTCGTATCGTGCAGTTCCACGAACTATCAACGTATAATTAAAAAACTTTACATGACTCATAACACACGCTCATTAAATTTTAATTTAAAAACTTTAGCTTAACACAATCAGCGCATGCGCTCGATGCACAACTGGATACTCTAGCAGGTCATTGTCATTGTCAATCTCATTGTCAATCTCATTGTCAATCTCATTGTCATTGTCATTGTCATTGTCATTGTCATTGTCATTGTCATTGTCATTGTCATTGTCATTGTCATTGTCATGTCATTGTCATTGTCATTGTCATTGTCATTGTCATTGTCATTGTCATTGTCATTGTCATTGTCATTGTCATTGTCATTGTCATTGTCATTGTCATTGTCATTGTCATTGTCATAGTCATAGTCATAGTCATAGTCATAGTCATAGTCATAGTCATAGTCATTGTCATTGTCATTGTCATTGTCATTGTCATTGTCATTGTCATTGTCATTGTCATTGTCATTGTCATTGTCATTGTCATTGTCATTGTCATTGTCATTGTCATTGTCATTGTCATTGTCATTGTCATTGTCATTGTCATTGTCATTGTCATTGTCAAAATTAGTTTATCTCTTACGTTCAGTGTTAAGATAACAATGAATAGATGAAGATTTTGGCATGGCCGGCAGCTCAAGGAGTCTGCTTCCATGGCGAGGTCCTTAACCATTTAAAATAGATAGCCCGCTGTGATTGTAACTCAAGAGCCCAAGAGTAAGCCGTGGGGGATGAGAAACTGAGAAACAGCTTTAGATGACAACAGTTTTACTTGGCGCCTCTCAGCAACCACTTGACTTGCATCCTCAAACGCATCCTTTGTCCTTCATGGTGCATTGTTGCCTTGCTGAAATTGCCGCTGCCATTGCTGCTGCCATTGCCGCTGCCGCTGCTGTTGCTGTTGCTCCGTTTACATTTCTGCAGATGTCGCCATTTATTTTATGCACTTGTCGCCGCTTGAAGACGACAGCGGCATTAGCTTTAAGCTGCTTAAACTGTCGTCCAGCGCGGCTGTTGGTCCGAAGTGTTCAGGCAAAACGCTTAAACCCTTCGCTTGCTTGACTAACTCTCTGTTTGGCTATTTGGCTGCTAAATCAAATTGCAGCTGCTGACGGCCACCAAACAAAGCAACTGCCGCCGGCTGTGCTCACTCGGCAGCAGACAGCTGAACAGGCACAAAGCATACTTCCAACAACTGCAGACAACAAAGATCCCGTCAAACAGCAACAACAGCAGCTACAGCAACAGCAACAATGTCAGTTACATCAACAGCAACAGCAGCAGTAGCAGCAGCAACTTGATGAAAGCAAGTTACTGCAACTGGAGCTGCAGCAATTGATTTGATGACTTTTTGGCACTATAGTTTTCCTGCACATTGTAAATTGGAAATTGAAGCTAGAAAAGGTCAAATGCTTTGATTGGTTTCAAACCTTCAAAACTTCTACATAAACTACTTTATTTGGCTTCAATATACTTTAGCACTAATCAAACAGAGTTCACAGAAACAGAGTATTTGATAGTCGAGCTCAAATTTGGACTATTAGCCGTTTATTTTTGTTGCTGCGACAAAAGCTCATTGGAAATATTCGAAATCTTTCGTCAAGGCCTTCCAGGAAAAAATTGTTATGCTTACCGAAACCAAATGCGATAGGGTTACATTTTATGCTGTAACTAAATAAAAAATTTGTGCAAACATTATGGCACAATATGAAAAGAATTTCCAAAATAATTGCATAACTAGTTAGTTTATCAAAAAAAAAAAAGAAATAAAAGAAAAAAAAAAAACAACTTTAGCAACTACCACAATAACCACAACGAACCACAATTTGCTCCACCCACTAACAACACGCATAGCTGTTGGCCCCAAAGTTTTCCTACAAAAATATAAAAGAGAGAAAAAGGGAACAACAATAGAATACACAACAATAGTTTTTGTATAGCTAGAGCAACCTTTCATTAATCAAGGTATATTTTTATACAATTTTTTCATTTACGTTTTTTAAGCATATTTGTAATTTTAATTGTTTTTGTAAAATTTATTGGCATAGCTGAAAAATAATTTTATTTTTTTTAATTAAATGTATTTACGAACAATATTTTATTTAATTTTAATTTTATAATTTTCAATTATATTATTAATTTTTTATAAAAATGTTTTTTAAATAGATTTATTTTGATTTTTTAGATATATATTTTATAAAATTTTTGAAAAATAAACGATTTTATTTATTTACTTATTCATTTATTGTTTTTCAATTTTATAATACTTATTTTATATATAAATTATATTTGTATTTTTTTTTCTTTAAATTTTATTTTGTTATTATGAAATTTCCTTAAGTTACTTTATTTATTTTATATATGTATGATATAATATAGGAATAATATTGAATTTCAATTTTTTTAATAATTATTAAATATTTTTTATATTAAATATTATTAAATATTCAATATATTTTTTATAATCCTTACAATTTTTATTTACTATTTTATTTTATAATAAATATTTAATTTAAATTTATATTATTTTTTCTTTTATTTGTATAGAAGATTATTTGATTTATATATATTACATATTATTTGATTTTATTTATTTTTTATTTGTTACATTTATTTTACATATTTTACTATTTATTTATTTATTTGTTTCCATTACAATTTGTTTGCCTTAGTTAATAATTAATGAAAAATTCATGTGCAAGAAAAAAACCCTATGTAGTTTTTCTCTGCTAAGCGAATAAATTGTAATATTGAATTCAATAAAAATGACCGGGATAAAGGAAAATTTGCATAAACAAGTCGAGAATTTTTTTGTCTTTTCAATTCTGTAGCTTTTTCTGCTGGCATTTTAAATGTGAATTCAAATGTGACAATGAAACTGTGTGATACAATTGAACATAAAGCATAGATAGATAAAGTATGGAAAGAAGAGAAAAACGTAAGGGAAGGAGTGAGAGAGGGAGAGGGAGATTGAGAGAGAGATTGAAAGAGAGACAGGTTATTTTGTAAGTTTTTGGAATGTTCTCAGTTGTTAAGAAATGTATATATATATAAAGTGACGAAGGTAGTTCAACATGAATAGCTGTAGGTCGAGCAGCCACAAGCAAACTATCCAATGGAAATGTGATTAAATATATTATAATAAGTGCTCTCAAACCGAGAAGAAAATGAAAAGAATCGATGGCTTTAGATCGAACCGAAAGCGAGTATACGAGTTAATACATTAACTCGTGTATTTATATTAATTTATATACAAATACATATATAAAACGAAGAATGCATTCGTAAGAATATTAAATTTAAATCTCATTTCATATTCGCAGCTTCAAGCTTCTAGCTCCAATCTTTCAAGGTTGATTTGATGTGAGAGCGAGAATTCTCAGTTGACAAAGTTAATATTAATCAAAGCTCGAAAACGTTGAGCATTTCTTAACGCTTTGATAAAAAAGAAGAAAAAGAAATACTTTTTAACACTTTTTAACTGTTCCTAACGAGCTCGCTCCTGCTCAGGCATTAACGATGTGTGTTTCGTTTATTTCTACGATCTTCATTCATGAATGTTTTTGTTGCGATTAATGCAGATTTTATTCCATTATATGTCCGTATTGCCCTCCACTTCCGAATAAGTTACAGTGTATGAGAGTCAATCGTATTAATCGTGAAATAAGTCTCTTTAAAAGAGTACAATGCGAATAGCCCAATGCAAAAACCGTCAGACGTAGACAGAAACGGAATAAAAATAAAAACAAAACTCTGCTGCTCAGATTAAGAGCGTGTTTGTATGATTGTTTGTTGTTTCTCTCATGAGTAGAATGAGATAAGTAAGTCGGATAACTGTTATTTTAGAGCTATGAATTCAAACTGCAATTACTGCTACTACTCTTTAGTGCATTAAAGATTTTGTTTCACATTTCTTGGCATAAATTGATTGACTCAAGCATTTGTTGCTGCTCTGGCACTTAAAGTGCTTTGCTCTCAGCAGCTTCAAGTCCTTCTATTTGATCTGTTATAACCAGCGTGGCCCCTTCAGCCGGCTATTATAGCCACTGTTAGACGCGTTTTCAATGAGTAGCATTGCGAAAGAAAAACATTATTTGAATATGGTCTGAACAGTGGCAGGAGCCTGTTGCGCAGCAGAGCTCCTGGGCTCGGACCATGGCCAAAGCAATTTGCAATGGTTTATATTTTCGCACTCTACCTCTCTATGTCTTCCTTTTTTTTCTCTCTCTCTATATTTTTGTTATTCTGTTTTGACAAACGACTCTGGCCACAATTTGTTTGTTTTTCTTTTCTCTCTTTGCCTATTTTTATACCCTAAACAAATTGAAAATGGGAATTCAGGGTATAATAGTTTTGTGAAAATGTATGTGACAGGCAGAAGGAGACGTCGCGGACCCCACAATGTATCAGCACAGAAAATAAGTTAATCAAGCCCTTCCGTATGAACGTCGAGATTTCGGAAACTACAAAAGCTAGAGAGCTGAAATGAATACACTTATGTTAGTTACGCAGTACAAGTTTATTTTGCCTTTTTTTCGATAACTCATCCCATTTCCAAATTATCGATAAAAATCGAAAATTCTTTTATTTTTTCTGTTTTTGGTATCTCGATGTCGAGCCGTCTCGACTAGAGCCTTCTTACTTGCTTTTTTTTTTTGCAAATGCTTTCCACTTTGCGCTTTTTTGTCGCCTTGTCAACTGCAACTTTTGTTGACAATTTGGCCAGCCAGGTGTCGCAGCTGGCCCGTGCTCGTTGGTATGGGCACAAAAATTACCAAAAAAACAAAAAAAATTTAATAAACTCTGCGCTTAAGTAAAAACCCACGACCAAACTCGCCAACGGTTCGAGTAATTGAGTTTTGATGGACCTCGTCAGTCGAGGCTGGCTGGCTTCCATCATCGTGGCAACATCTGTGCCCCATGCAAATTGTAAGCATGGGCATATCGATGCCAACAACAACAGTGGAAGATCCAGCCATCCTAAGCACTGACCATTACATTGATCATACGCCCCATGTGCCCTTTGTGCTTCAGCCACAGCCATCATCAACTTTGTAATGTTGGCCCGGAACCCTTTGCGTCCATTGTGAATAAGCGTGAAAAGCAAACTATTCCGTATTTTAAATGAGCGCAATTCCCACAGCTCCGGCAAGGCAGCTCTTTTGTGGTTTTCCACTTAAGCTTATCCCTTTCCCGCACAGTCAAATGAGTGAGAGGAGCACTCAATGCCTTTGGCCTCCCTTTCCATCAAGCGAAAAACTAAGCCAAGTGCGTATTCAAGGTACGGAAAGGGACAGCTTCAGCTATTTTCGGCTAACTTTCGCTGCCAATTTCGCGGGCAAAGGCAGAACTTAAAGCCATTTGGCTTGCTGCAGAAATAGTGCTTACAGTATATAGAATAAACAAGCGTAAAACAGTCATAAAACTTGGTCCGAATTTATTTATCGATTGTCGGCCATTAATCAAGGTTAATTCAAACTCCAATGCCTCAGCTGAGCCACAGGCAACTGCCTTGAGCAATAAACAGTTCATTCGTGTATCCTGGTCATGTCCACGCCGAGTATGCTGCTCACTGTCCAGAAGAAGCGTGAGAACTTGTAAATGACTGTGAACGTATATCCTGCTCCAATTATGTGTGAGCAACTGAGGCCAGAGTGAAGGAGAGTGAAGTGGTATGAATCTCATTCCCTAATCGTACTGGCCCGCTGGCAATTACGAATCGTAAATGGAACAGTTAAACAGCAAGTTTATATTTCGATTATTCATAAAACGTTTGCTCCCACCACTCGCTGGCCTCCCGGCGTTAGCTGCAGACATCAGTGACAAATGCTCCTTCCGCCAGGACACGTACGCTCCTGCCGCGACGGCGACAAATACTAAAGACTCGCACTCGACACAATAATCGATGAATCTATCATCGATGTGATGATGGCCACTCTTTAGCTGTACGCACACTCCCACTTTTCCCTCTCTTCCTCTCTCTCTTTACCCCTTCTCACACCACTCGCTGTATTAATAGCTGGCCATAAAATCTTATGAAAACTTTTCATCTTTCGAGCTGTCGCCTGCGAGTTCCACTGTCTTCTGTCTTCTAGCTGCCTTCACATTTTCTGCCATATTGTTAATTATTTTTTATCTCTCTCCCCCCTTCTCTCACCCTCTCTCTCTCACTCTCTCAGCCATCCAGCTAAACACTTAGCCATGGAGCTCTGTGTAATTTGATTGTTCCCAGCTTTGTTGTCCCTGTCATAAGCTTCTGCTGTTTATGACACTGCGACGTGGTGTTCCTCATCCGCGCGATCCTCTTATAGCCACAGCTGCTACTCCTGCTCCTCCCCCTCCTCCTGCCTGCTCCTCAAATCCTCCTCGATTATGAGCAAATGCTCAAATAATGCGACCAATTCATTGTGGCCAGCTTGGGCCTGTCTCTGAATGCCAGCAAATAGTAAAAATGTAATCATTTATAGCTGAATAGTTTCTAATCTAATTGCAGTCAAACGCATTCCATTTACTCAATTGTGGCGATTCCTTGTGAATGGACAAGAGTTTAGCCAAATTCCAATTTGGGCTGCCTTCAGCCTCGGACTATACATTCTGCTCAAGTGCAATGCTGCAGCAGCCAAGCAGGCGAGCCAGGAATGTGCCATGATATTATAGGAGAGACAGAAGGAAGAGTAGTAAGACTCGACAAATGATGGGCAGGAGTGGACTAAGGCTTCGGGGCTTGGCTTCGTTCCACTCGAGTGCGTTTCACGGGTGCTTTGACCCTCTGCCAGCTGTTAATTGTTATCGCAGTGACGGTGGCGACAATAATCCACGACGTTATGCGGTGCCATCGCATCACCCCGGTGGGTGTCACGGCGTGTCATTGAACGTGGCTTGAGAATCCATTGACTTCTGTGTGCGCCCCGTTGTGACACAAGTTACTTTGACCGCAGAGTCCTATGCGAATGCAAGCCAAAATGTTGCCTAGATTGAGCTGGACGGGGCATCCAAAACGTTTAAGAGTTCGCCACGCTGAAATCGATTTAAGTCAACAAACAAACGTGTGTGTGCGAGTGTGAGTGTGTACATGTGTGTGTTTGTGTTTGTGTTTTCGAAGCGGAAATTGAATTTAAATTCAAAGTTTAGTTATAGCTAAAGCCAGCGGCTGGACTTTCGCGCCGGATAAACTGAGTCGAAAACGTTGCAATTGCATTTGGCTGTCGGCATCTGGGGGCTCCGTCCTCGGTCCTTGGTCACAAATGTACGTGAGTAAATAAAATAAAGAGCAACCGTTAGCTGTCCATCCGGGCTGTCCGGGCTCTGTACGGCCTCACGGCTGATTGGAAAAAATTGCACGGCAAAGCGTAAATAAATACTCGCGTGTGCAAATATGCAGTCAGTCGATACAAACGATGTGAAATGAATTTACAGTTGAGATGCTGCAAAAACATTTACAAACAAATATCTCCAGCTGTAAAAGAAGAGGAGGAGAAGCCATATCTGCTCCTGGTCAGCATTCAATTCGTTGAGTCCAAATAGCCATACCTAAAATATCTATATAGATATATATATATATATATATATATATATATATATATAAGCTTGGATTTATGGGTAACAGCGAGAGTTAAAGGGAGCTATATATTTCTGATCGGCAATCAGACGCATTCGACTCGACCTCATTCAACATGCACATTATTTAGTCAAAGGTGCAACGAAAAACTATTTTAATCGAACAGATTTTCGCATATATTTTTGTAATCCGCCGTAAAATCAACTGCAACTGACATCGTTATCGTTTCATTATTCATGGCATCATTAGCAATTTTGGCATTTAAGCGCTCAAATTGGCCGAACGTCAATTGCGGATACGCAATATTAAACAAGTAAGATGGGCTCTAGTCGAGACGGCTCGACTACGAGATACCCTGAACCCTGCAAAGAAAACTAATACTAGTGATGTAAAAAATCATCGATGCATCGAGCATCGATGTTTTTTTTGACTGATTTTTCCGATGTTTTCGCTGATACCGATGTTGGGCGATGCATCGATGTTTTGCAAAACATCAATGGTTTAATTTCATAATAACATAACATTGCCATTTTGTGAAATGTGAACAGCAAACTTTAAAATTTTAGTGATCCTTCTTAAATCCTTATGAATGAAGTCATACCACAGACTACCGTGAGCTCCATATCTTTTTGGGACCACCATTATGAGCTTGCTCAACGTCATAATCCGAATGTGGACATGGATTTAGAAATAAAGGGTCGTTTTCGAATGGGGTTAACTGCATTTGAAGATAAGCAGTTATGTGTTTGGGAAGGTATGAAAAGTACCTAACCCAATTTATACAAAATTGCAAACAAAATTTTGCAGTTTAAAAAACATAAAATATTCGTTTTATTGTCAAACGGAAATGTTTTAAAACATCGGCCATACATCGATGCATCGAATTTTCAATCCGATGTTTCAACCCAACATCGATGTTTGATTTTGAACACATAGATGGACATCGACATCGATGTTTTCATTTAAATTTATATCACTAACTAATACTCTTCTTCTTTACAATTACAATGTGCGTATCTATAATATATATCTTAATATACAATTTTGAAGTCTCTAACTAAAACGTTGTAGAAGTTATGCTCAAAAAACGTTAAGAAAATTAAACTAGTTATCGATTTTTATCGATAATTTGGAAATGGGATGAGTTATCGAAAAAACAAAAACTCATACTGCATAGCATACGAGTATTGATGTTTCAGCTCTCTAGCTTTTGTAGTTTACGAAATCTCGACGTTCTTACGGAAGGACGGACAGACGGACGGACAATGCTTAATCAACTTATTATTTTTTGTGCTGATCAAGAATATATATACTTTGTGGATTCTGCGATTTCTTCTTCTGCCTGTTACATACACTTTCACAAAACCAATATACCCGGTATTCCCATCATCAATTCGTTCAGGGTATAAATAGCTAAACGATTCGCTAACGCACAAATGATTTGAACATATTAAAAGCGAAATATGTAA
This sequence comes from Drosophila borborema, assembly GCA_030914335.1. Lineage (NCBI taxonomy): Eukaryota > Metazoa > Arthropoda > Insecta > Diptera > Drosophilidae > Drosophila > Drosophila borborema. The sequence continues at coordinate 7,068,267 of JAUESP010000307.1, forward strand.
ATCTCATATATTTTAATTATTTTTATAGCAAATTAAAATGGCAAAAATTGAAATTAAAATTCAACAACAATTAAGTATATAAAGTATTTATGTTTATGTGTAGAAGCTTAAATTAAAGCCAAACTTAATCATAAATAAATGTAACTGGCTAGAAATAAATATACAAAATTTGAACTCTTTAAATTGTAACTTGAGGGAAAATGCTGACTGTATAATTCATAGAAAAGCTTGCGCTATGCACATGCAAATTGCATAGAAACTCTGAAACACTTTCAATTAACACAATCAAAGCAATTCTCAATGCAGAACATTCGCTTCAAGCCAACTGAATTCCCGCTATAAATTCCGAGTTTTTGGAATTTACGTTTGCCGCCCATTTGCAAGCTGTGAAAGTGAAAACTAATTTACCACACACCGCAATTAAGAAATTATTGAGAAACCTTGTATTTTTACTCGTTCACGCATTGAATCGAGCATATTAGCTTTGTGCAATATTCGTCCGTTGGCACTTGACTCTCAATGTCTAATGGGAGCGTGGCAAAAAAGGAAAATATTAAATTAATATTATTATTATTATTATTATTATTATTATTATTATTATATTATATTGTATTATAACAAATTTTTTAATAGGACTAAAAAACTTTAATTAATTTAAAATTAAATTAAATAAATCCCAAAAGGCGCACTTTAGACTCGCTTTCGATTTAGCTACTTTCAGACTAAGTATTCTGCAGTCGGCAACACCCGCTTACAATACTTCTTTTTGACTTTTCTTGCCATATTTGACTTTAGCTTAAAATTAATGTTAGGTTAATGCATTTGGTATAGACTTTTAAGAATTTGGTGTATCTAAGTTTTCGGACTTCATTTTTCATGGGCTCGTTTTAAAACCCTTGCTCTGCAGTCCTTTAGTCCTAGGCATTGTCACGTGCTGGATGCCATTAATTTTGATTGTCTGACTACATTTGTGTGGATGAATGGAAATAGTTATAGATAGGCATCGATTTCATCAACAGGACCTGTGGACCTGGAGCGCATTAACGCATTAGCTAGTCAATGACTCGACATTTGGGGCACGTGTTGGGCTCGTTATTGATATTGTTCAGTTATTAAGTATATGGCGTATCTAATATGAGTAGTTTACGCTAAGCTAAGCGCGCCTAGTCGAGGCAAAAAATTTAATTAAAAATTGTGGAAACACGCAGACGCCTACGCACCTGTTGTGGAGCCGAATTGAGGGTGTGCCCGACCCGAGCTGACTGCGAGAAAAAGTGTTTGGAAAAAATCATAGCAGGAAATCAAAAATACGCACAGCTGACGCCATAAATGAGATAACAAGTTTGTAATTTTGGCATAATTGCCCCCACCCATCGAACACCAGAAAGTGGTCCAAGCAGCAGCAGCAGGAGGGGGAGGAGGAGCTGTAGGTTAACTTGGGGTAAACACTTGACTCCCGATGTACATTTGATTCCGCTTAAGCTTAGGCTGACGCAGTTGTTGCTCGTTTTTAATAAAATCAAACTGGCATATTTTTATGCTCTGGCTGTGCAGCTAAACTTTGGCCTAACCCACCAGCTTCCCTCCCCTCACCCCCACACACGTGCTGCCAAATGCCAGATGCTCCACATGCCAAAAGCAAATGACAGACAAAAAATCCCCCACCGCTGAGACCCCAGGGCATAGAGCCGACTCTTGCCGCTCATCTAATTAAGTTCGCATGAAATTTATAACCAGCATTCGTTTTGGCCTTCTGCGTCGAGTGACAGCCTAGTCTAGTTCGCTTGGAATTTATAAGTGGAATTGCGATTGGAATGGGCAAGGGGATGGGGAGGGGAATGGGGATTGGAATTGGGATTGGGTTGGGTCTTAAGGCCAGGATATAGGTGAGCATTTTAATGCTTCGCTGCTTCGATACATGGCTTGGCAACAATTACCTGGCCATGAACGATTTTTTTAGTTAACTGAGCTTCGCCTTTGAACTTGCCACGCCATTGTAACAAAACATTTGCGCACAAGTTTATTTTTCTTTTAGGCTTACGGGCGATTCGCCTTTTCGCTTTCCAAACTGCCAAGAAATTGCTGTTGATGATGAGTTTTGCTGCAAATAAATATGAACTTCTCACTCAACTTGCCGCCTTGCTAAAGCCTCAACGAGAACTTATATATTTTGATCATAGAAGCAGAAAAAGTTGTTTGTTTCTTTCCTAATGGAAATTTGCTTGTGCGAATAGAATTTAGTAATGAAATTGCATATATAATTGAAATGTTTGCACTAAGCTCGAATTTTTCATAATCCTACAGAAGCTAGGAATGCAAATGTAAATGAATTGTTGAAAATGTTAAGTGAATGTTAAAAGCCTAGAAGCTGCTGTGGCCAAGCATTTAGAGCCTATTGATTCTTATTCGGAATCAAGAACTGCATCTAACTAGTATTTAATGTTCTGCCGTGCATTTTGAAAGTTTTGGGTATTGTTGATCAGAATCAAAATGATATTATTGATCAGAATGAGAGTCGAAACTATCTAGCCAGCTTTCTTCTTCTTTCGTTTCTTTGCCGGGCTTCCATACGTCTTCAAATTTTGATTATTTTTGCTCAGAATCAAAAGCGTTTTTCATCCTTTCCTTCGCCCATAAAATATAGAAATTCTTGAGCAGAATCTTTATTATTTTTGTGCTTTCATTCGCGCTAAAAGTTTTGAAAATTCTTGAAAGAATTTGAATTTGAATTAAGCAAAGTATCTAAACAATCTTCTTCATCGTTCTATCCGTCCATAAAGTCTACAAATTAGAATAAATGAATATCTATCATTAGTCTTTTTCATTAATCCTCCAGTCCTGAAAATCTGCCCAGTCAGTATAAGTCCCTGCTGTCTATCGTAGAAGTTTAAAAACCCTAGTTCAATGGCGAAATCCGCATCTAGACTAGATTTTCATTCTTCTTTGAATTTGGTATCTGCTTAATCAATAAATTTATCGTACGAATAGGCGAATGAATATAAATAAATACTAATGAATATTCGTCATTTAGGCATAAATGTTTTTCATGTTTTAATTTTCATATGTGTAATTTTCTTTCAACTTTAATATTTGCACCGAAATCAGCTTCTTCGGCCTTCCGCCCACACATTAACATCTTTGATCATCATATCAAGACATATCTCAACAATCTTTCCCTGCCTTTCCCGCTCAGATCAACTAAACATTCGACTAATATGAACTTCTTCACACTCTGAATGCATTACCCCATATACATAGTATAATTTGAGAGTTTGAGGTTATCTACTAGTCTAATACATACATATAGACAATTATAATGCGCATTGCGCATTGAGTGTATCTTCCAGTCTAATAAACTTGCCTCGAGCACTCTTAGCTGCTTGGCAAAGTAGAAACTCGTGCTTTGGCTTATAAACACATTTTAGAGGTAAAAGTGCATTTAGAAAAAAAAAAAAAAAAAAAAACAGAAAGTATGCAATAATCCTATTAAAATGGATTTAGTATGTACAAGCAAAACACTCGTCTATTTGCATATGTGTGTGTGTGTGTGTGTAAGCTTAGGGCAATTGCTAATGAAGCAGTATGAACTAGAGCAGAGTCTTAACTCAGTTATTGGTTATTTATTTAACATGGCAAAAAGTGTTGTATTTCGTATGTGAATAATAAAAACAAAATGTTGTTAAATCAATTTGGATAAACTAGTTGGCAAACAAACGCTTTAATGTATTTGCTTAGGCTTGCTAATCCAATTCATAAAGAAATTAAACATCGTCTCGTCTTGTCTCGTCTCGTCTCGTCTCGTCTCGCTGACCCGGGGCATTGGCTGCTGCAATTGAATTCGATTCAATTGAGTTCAATTCAATTCAATTAAAAACCTAATGAAACGAGAGCTCAACTGATTTGCTGATGGTTAAACAAACAAAGCAATAAACATTCCGTCAGCCAGATTTTCTTGTCTTTACCTTCAGACTAACCATTTTTGATGCTTAACACACGTTCGGCAAGTTCAGTGGGGTATATATGGCTGATGGAGTGTAGCGCTATGTATAGAAATCTATGTGCAAGGCAAGCTTTTAGGCGAAGACCTGAATGGATGCCTTGACCTTGAATGTTTCTATTGAGGGAGAATGTTTTAGAGGAATATGTAAGAGACTGCGCTCTCCTGAGTGACGATCAGCTCAGCTTGAAGTATTATAACTCATGCATCTCAGATCAACATAAAGTATTATATCCATAAATGTTGATCCTTTCTCTAGGTCTGCAAATAAGTGTCTTTCGCTCACACTTTGATTAAAAAAAAAACTCAGAGAGTAACTGATTCAACGAGTTCGTTTGTGCGACTATTTGATTGAGTTTTATGCATGCAAAAAGACTTTTGTGCATGTATAGCTATGTAAGAGAAGATCATCTTCGCTAAGCACATCAATAGTGAGTGAGAATGTAAAATCATTTGCATAGATTTCTTTGAGTTATCTTCAGAGCTCGCTGAGTATTTCTCAAAGTCTAAGTGTCTAAGCCGTCTTTCACTCACACATTGAAAAAAACAATCCCAAAGAGTAACAAATTGCAACTGTGCTCAACGAACTCGCTCGCACTCAGACGGCGACGATTTCTTTTTCGTCATAACCGTCATTCAAGAACGTTTTTGTTGCTAGGGTTGCTTACGATAAATAACGTGCGATAATGTGAATTAGAAATCGGTCTGCATTGAACTTTGGAGCTATACGTTCCCGCATAAGTCCTAGTGTGTGAGCGTTTACCGTAGAACTAGCAAAATAAATCTCTTCAAAAGTGTAGAGTAAGAGTAGATTGCTTGTAGGGTAAAATATACAGAGAGCGAGAAAGAGTGGGAGAGAATGAGAGAGAGAGAGTGAGAATGAGTGGGAGTGAGAGAGAGAGAGAGAGAGAGATGAGTGCAGCATGGATCGCAGAATATTTATTACACTCAACGCCCACCTCTGTATATAGCTAAGACTCTCTGCAGCTCTAGATTATATTATGAAGCTCAATCGATTTCTAGATAGAGTTTTAAAAGGCAAAAGTCTCCATAAATTAAGCTACATAGTATCTTTAAGCTATAACTCACACGGCAAAGTAAACTCAATCTTCCATTGATATAAATTTATTAATTTATTACTACTATAATTTTTGACTCTGTCAACTGTGCTTGAGCGCGTATTATGCAGTCGTTTACGACCGACTGCCACGCTGTCAGTTATTTTATTTGGCTGCCTCAATTATTTGCTGTTGTGCGTTGCCCTCTCCGTCCGGCGGTTGTTGGCTGTTGGCTGATTCGTACTTTGGAATGCTGTTGCTGGCTTTAGTCCGGACGGAGAGTATATTGCCACAAAATATTTATTAAATTGTAAACATAATGAATAGGAGAGTTCTTTGTGAGCCCTGCACACGAAATCAAAGCAAATATTCCCCAGGGCTCAACAGCGGACCGACGGATCGACGGACAACGGACAACGGACCGACGGACCAGCGGACAATGTAGCCAGGTATATTAAAAATGTATTGACATGTCGGCCATTTGGCCGCGGGGCAAACAGCTTAAATGTTCCACGTAGACAATTCGAACGAATTAATTAAGTGCGTAATCCCCTTTGACCAAAATAGTATACAAGTCATTTAATGGCATTTCACAATTTTCAAATAAATTTTAGCTCTTTTTATTGCCAACCCGAGGTGCTAACCGTTGCTGTTGCTGTCGCTGTTGCTGTTGCTCTAGGCGGGTCGGGTCACCTTTAAGGATGAAGGATGTTTAGCTTTAATGCCATCGATTTTCTAGCTGTCCAATTATTTAGCGTTCAACTGGCCGCGTCAGCAGCAATGTGGACATCTTAGCTTTATCTCCATTTATTTGCCCTGTTTGATGCCATGCCCACTTTGCTCAATATTTTGGCCAAAATTGAGCAGAATCAGCCTTGGCACGCCCACGCTGAAATGAGCACCAAATTGTGGCACTTATCGCAATCAAAAGACGTTCAGATAGCTGCCCAAATGACATACGCATGGCCATAGCTTGTGCGGCCGACTGTGCGTATACGCAACGCATGCACAATTAAGTGGCAAAGAATTTCCATTTGAGCTTCAACCACAAACTAACTCAACTGTACGCAATTAAAACAGAGAGAGAGAGAGAGAGAGTGAGAGAGAGAGAGAGAGAGAGAGAGAGAGAGAGAGAGAGAGAGATGGAGAGAGAAAGCTATGCAATTAAATTAGCAGCGGCAACAAAATGGCACAACTCTACTCAAAGCACAGGCGAAAGAGGCTTGAGCTCAAAATATATTTGCCATGCCAACAACTTTTATATATATGTATATGTATGTATATATGTTTGCAGCCTAGCAACTAGCATTGCATTAAATATATGTATGCACGTACATGCGCATGTACACATACATATATGTGGATTTTAAACTATAGAAATGTTCTAATTATGACATGCTCAAATTTTTCTGCATATAAAGTTTGCAGAGTTTGTTCTCAAAGCAAAAAGTTTGCAAAATTCAATTATATTTGTGTGAGACAGTATATACGTATATCGACTTTATGTCAGTATAGTCACCTTTGATTTATTTTTTTATAATTTTACAACGAATTCCCGATTTGCTGTCATTCACATTGAGCTTTCCTAGAATGTCAATAGCAACTCTTTGTCCAATGATAATCGTTTCGATTCTGAATAAATAAACATCTCGCTCGCACTCAGCAGCATAATATTGCAATAAATTCCCAGTTTTCTGTCATTCACAATTGCTAGCTACCTGCTCATTATCCAATAATAATCGTTTCGATCCTGATTAAATCGTCATCTCGCTCGCACTCAGCTACAAGCGCGGCCACGCTCAGCAGGCTACGCTCAGCAACAAGCATGGCTACGCTCAGCAACAGCTGTGCGTCTCTCGCTCACTCTCGAAGTCAAACGTCTGCTGGGGCATAGTTTAGCTAGAGCTATCTTCGCCTCGCTCTCTCTCGCGAAGTAATAATTTAAGTATTTATGCTAGCAATGAGGTGCGTGCAGCTAAAACGCAAACTCATTGGGATAATTGTTTTACAGTAACTCTTTACAAGCATTTGGTCTCACTCACACAAATGCAACTGCAACAGTGGAGGCCAATCAGAATGAATTGAAGCGTTTATATCTTATGCCAAACTTTGCCTTGATTATAATAGTTGCTCAATTCAAATTTAATTAACTCAAAATAAACTATAAATAATATTACGAAATTCCCACACAATTTCTACTTGATAAATAATTCAATTATTTGCTCAATATTGCAACAATTCCAATTTCATTTGTTATGCCTCATATGACATTTTCTCCTTTGCCCTCTAATGCTTGACATTTGTTATAATTTCGTATTGAATTAGGTTTTACCTTTGATAAACGAAAACTATGCGCATATGTATTCCCGTTTGTTGTTTCTGTTTGCCTAACACACACATTGCGTATACGACATGTGGCCTGGGTTATTTCATAAAAGGTCAATTGGCCTCAGGCCGGCAGGCAGTTGCAAATGTGAAATGCTTTTGGTTCTCTTTTAGTGTGGGGTCGTGGTTCTGATTAAAAATTCAATAAATACAATTTGAATGTGAACAAAGCGCCAAAGTTCTAGCAGCTTAAAGTGCCTGAAGACGTGGCCAACACAACATGACCATTATTATATCATGTTTGGGTTGAGTGATCGTTGCTAGCGCTAAAAGTTGTTGTCGCTCTCATTGTTGCTGTTGTTGTTGATGTTGATGCATTGCCACAAAGAGAAATCAGTGGGCTGTAAGAAACGTCCGCTGCGGCAGCAAACGTTGACAATTTTTGATTTAATGGGTGGCGGGGCGTGGCAGATTGCAAAATCAAGCATTTCCAGCAGGCATTTCCAGCAGCTTGGCAATTGCCCATTGCGTTGTGTTTGCGTTCAGCATGGGGTCGTTCAATGCTTCGTCTGCTTGTTGTTGTTTCTTTTTTTTTTTTTTTTTTTTTTTTTTTGTTGAGGGCGCTTCCGCCTCCGTTTCCGCGTCACTGCGCCGAGGCTGTGTGAAATATTTGCGGACCGAAACGCATAAAAATGCTGTAAAACAAAGTGAGCTCGTGCCGGGCAAGTGGCAACTGGCCGAGCCTACAAACTAAACTTTCTTTTATTTATAGATTTAAAAAAAAAAAAAAAAAAAACAACAAAATTTTAGAGTGCTAAAAAGAAAACAAAAACAAAAAAATAACATAAAATACAAACAGCAAAATACAAAATAAAAGTGTAAAATAAAGCAAATAAAGGATTTTCTTGCCTTTCATCGATTTGGCTCATGTGGGCGGCAGCCCAAGGGCAAAGCCAGAGCCAAAGCAAACGTTAAGTACGACTTCAACAACAACAACAACAACAACATCAACAACAACAAAACTGACGAAAGAACTCTTCAGATAATCACACACGCTCAAGTGTAATTATAGATGTATGTGTGCAAGTGTGTGGGCTCTGTGTGGGCTGTGTGTGTGGGCTTGTGTGGATGTATGTCCTTGACTTTGGCTCAACCAGCTGGCAGACAAACTTGTTCCCTGGCGGTTTTTCACAGTGACAGCAACAGCGGCATCAAGAGCTCACCAAATCAATTGAAGTTTATTGCTCTTAAAGTTGCCGCATAATTGCCTCTCATCATGTGTATGTGTATGTGTATGTGTGCTTGAGTTAGTTGCTTTTCATACGATATTCAAGTGATTCTCAGCTTGAATTGTAACAAAAGTTTATGCTCGATTAGGATATAATGAAAATCGTGTGTATGTTATGTTAGCTGTGCAAATATATATATATGTATATATATACATATATAAATGTCTACAAATATCGTAAGTCAAGTGTCTGGTCTAACGATATTCAAGTGATTTGAGTGTTCGTCTGGCGACTAATCTTCCGACAAAACATGTGGGACAGTTGCCTAAGACAATTAAGAATAAATAAAAGAAAAATGTTTGAATAATGTGGAATCATGATAATGATAATCAACTCGTAGTTAATTGAGCGTTCCATTAAAAATCAAATATTATTATAGAAAATAAAAGAACATACATACATTACATTACATACATACTCAACCCACATTTACCATATTGCTTCATTTAGCTTTAATCTTAATCTTGAAAAAATTATTCAGCCTCAGCTAAATGCTTCGACTACATAAACACTAAGAATCTTAAATTTTGATTGGCTACCGCTGCTGCAGTTATATTAGTGTGAGTGAGGTCGAGTGCTTGGCTAGAGTTGCGGTAAAACTGTTATCCAAATGAGTTTGCGTGTTAATAGCATGCATCTCATTACTAATTTCTATTCAACGATGCTCATAGCGTGCGAGAGAGGGAGAGACATAAAGATGGCCCCTATTAAAGGGCACACACACACGCACAATATTACTGTATCGTGAAGATTCACTACGAGAGTGGGAGAGAGACAAGCATAGCTGTTGCTGCAGTGGGAGCGATCGTAACTTTTGCCATTGGATGAAGCGAAGCTGAAATGTAGCTGTAAAAATATAAAATTAAAATGGAACGCGAGCAAATTGACACAAAGCTGACATAAATATGCAGAGTTATATATGAGTATATATGTATATATAACTAAATGACTTCACTTATCTCCTTGCTACTTATCAATATGCATGCATTGGATGCCTAAGCATTCTGTAAGGCTAATAACTTAGCTCTATTTTCAAACCCTTAGGCTTTGTTTATATTCTTTAATGAATGCCTTAGATTTTTCTAAACAGTTTATTAAAATGCCATGAATTGACATTAGCCGCTGCTTTCACATGCCTCACACACACACGCACAATTCCCTTCAAGTAAATATATATAAATATTTATATTTTTGTTGCCCGCTCAGTTTATTTGATAAAGTCGTTTTTAGGCTGCTGGACGACATGCTGAATTGATTTTAATTATCAAGCTTCCTTTAATCAAATCAATCAATATTTGAACTCAAAAGTGTTCCAAGTATTTTGACCAAACGCCCTTTGGCTCAACTCACTTTCCGTTGGGCATTTATAATCAGTTGGCTTCGCAACAGAAATTCCAATATGCCGACTAACTTTGGCTACTTGCCAGCAAGCAGGCCAACACACACACACACACACACACACACACACAGAATGGCAGTCATTTAAATACAAACAGCAATTTACGTGCCGCCAAAGCTTTTGGCCATTTAACTTTCAAGCCAAGCAACACAAACAACTGCGTACAAGTGCTTAGCTAAGCAAATACCCTGTATTTTGACAAGCAGTGTTTGCAGAGCTAGGGTATATAGCACTCGCTGCTCTCTATTGCCCTTTAAAACTTTGTTGTACGTCAACATCTTGGGCTCAATTGCTGTTTATGTCTTTGATCTAATCTGCCATCTATCCTATTATAGGGTATAGCTAGTGTTGCATCAGTTGGCCTGTCTCTCTTGGCTATGGCCCAAACTGTGCCTAGCCGAAAGTGCAATCAATGCACAGTCACGTTGCAATCAGACCTCAATGGCTAGCAGCTCGACTGTGCCGTGCATCCTGGAGGCGAGCCTAAGTGGCTGTGGATCGGGCTAGAGCGGCGAGCGTTGTTTGTGGCAACAAAAGCACTGAGCACAGAGAGCAAAAGCGAAATTGTTTCGGATGTGCTTTGAGCTGAAGGTGCAGGAGAGGCTTGCGCGGCTGCCTTTCAGTTATGTCTAGAGAATGTTTGCCCAGCGGCAATTTCATATGCTCAGCTCAGTTTCACTATGCGGCCGCTAAAACTATTTGACAAGCGTTTAAAGGCTTTTGGGCCCCATTGCTCTGTGTGTGTATATGTGTGTGCTTAGCCAGCTTGTTGTCGGCCAAATTGGACAACGATGAATAAGCTGGAAATGCAATTAAATTTTGCCATCCTTCCGCTTGATTATCGCTGTGCCATGCTGCAACAAACATTTTTAATTGGAATATTTGTTGGCTACGCGTTGCAGCCCGTTGTTGGCCCACTGTCCCATCGGCCAAGCGATTTGTGATTTTGGCAACAGATTTGACAAAGCGACGCATCCAGCTGAAATTGTTTTTAGCCATTGCTAAGTCTGGAACGTAATTAACAAATGGCATGTCTCTATCCAATGAAAGCACGCCCACACCCTATCTCTCCCACTCTCCCACTCTCTCCCTCTCTCCTCTCTTTCCCACTCCAAGCTCATTTCGAATGCTTGCAACGAAATGATGCTGAGCCTATATAGCCCATTGGCCCATTGAACAGTAACGACGCACAGTGGGATCTCTGCATGCAAAGCGTGGCAGAAGTTTAAATATGATAATTGAATAAATTTATTAATGCTTATATTTTACAGATATATTATGTATTATGCCCTGGCCAATACACATTTGCCCTGTACACGTAGCCAATTCAAATTGCTTCCAATATTAGAATTTGCTCAACACAAAATGAACAAAGGCTCCACTGTGCGGCATCGGCAGCAGCTGGCAGAAAGGGTCAAAGCACCCAAAGCACAATGAATGCTGCTCAATGAATTAGTGCAGCTCAATGGGGGAAACACTCAAAGTGACACACTCAAGTGCCAACAGCCATTGAAAAGCTGAAGCAACCCATTCGCTCGCATCTGAATCCCTGTCAATGTGTCTCATGGCTCAGCTGCGAACGACATTGCAAATTGTTTGCGCTGCATTGCTTCGCTTCCGACCACTCGGACACTAAGGGACGTCGTTCAAACAAAGCTTAAAGTTGCCCGAATCGGAATTTGAACAAACTTTTTCGTATTCCATTGAATCGCCCAGTTAACGCCACAATTGAGTAAATGGAATGCGTTTGACTGCAATTAGATTAGAAACTATTCAGCTATAAATGATTACATTTGTACTATTTGCTGGCATTCAGAGACAGGCCCAAGCTGGCCACAATGAATTGAACGCATTATTTGAGCATTTGCTCATAATCGAGGAGGATTTGAGGAGCAGGCAGGAGGAGGGTGAGGAGCAGGAGTAGCAGCTGTGGCTATAAGAGAATCGCGTAGATGAGGAGCACACGTCGCAGTGTCATAAACAGCAGAAGCTTATGACAGGGACAACAAAGCTGGGAACAATCAAATTACACAGAGCTCCATGGCTAAGTGTTTAGCTGGATGGCTGAGAAAGAGAGAGTGAGAGAGAGAGGGGGAGTGAAAAGGGGAGAGAGATAAAAATAATTAACAATATGGCAGAAAATGTGAAGGCAGCTAGAAGACAGAAGACAGTGGAACACGCAGGCGACAGCTCGAAAGATGAAAAGTTTTCATAAGATTTTATGGCCAGCTATTAATACAGCGAGAGATGTGAGAGGGGGTAAAGAGAGAGAGGAAGAGAGGGAAAAGTAGAAGTGTGAGTACAGTTAAAGAGTGGCCATCATCACATCGATGATAGATTCATCGATTATTGTGTCGAGTGCGAGTCTTTAGTATTTGTCGCCGTCGCGGCAGGAGCGTACGTGTCCTGGCGGAAGGAGCATTTGTCACTGATGTCTGCAGCTAACGCCGGGAGGCCAGCGAGTGGTGGGAGCAAACGTTTTATGAATAATCGAAATATAAACTTGCTGTTTAACTGTTCCATTTACGATTCGTAATTGCCAGCGGGCCAGTACGATTAGGGAATGAGATTCATACCACTTCACTCTCCTTCACTCTGGCCTCAGTTGCTCACACATAATTGGAGCAGGATATACGTTCACAGTCATTTACAAGTTCTCACGCTTATTCGCCTGGAGGTGGGCAGCTGCCCTGGCAGGCTGGGGCACGTCCAGGACACGGCAAGGACATGACCAGGACACAGCAAATTAAATGTTTTGGGTCTGAGGCCACAGTGCCTGCTAACTACACTGGCTACGCTCTGCTCGACAGCTTGACGTTTCAGTCTTATTTCTTAATTCCAATGCCAACACAATCTCAATACAGACCCCTTTTTGGTTGGGCAGCGCTCGTGGCTGAGCTGCCTCAGTCGTTTGATGGGAACTATCATGCATCTCTATTATCATTATCATGGGGCATCATCGGCCTCGAAGTTTGGCCGTCCACCAATTCCCTTCCATGGTTCAAGTGGCCTGGCCTCATCTTTGACGTTTGTTTATTTAATGATTGACCGCGGGGGGCTGATGCCTCGACCGGATGTACGCCAGTCAACTGTTTTGGAGGGGGGCGGAGCCTCCTCCTGCCACATCAATTGACCTGCTGTGTCTGAGGTTGTTACTCGAGCCGTTGGCTGGGCCGGTAATTCCCAAGCTCTTGATGCGTGCCCTGAATATTTATTTGCATTTGATTAAAGTCTCAGTTTCATTTGCTGTTCATTTGATTAAGCATATAAGGATAAGGAAGACTGCCAAGGCCAGGCTGAGCTGTAAGAGGAATAGAATCTTATATTGATAATCACAATTGATGATTTTAAATTATGAAATAAATTATGATTTACGAGGTATAATGTCGGAATTCTTAAGTAGCTGGTAAATTTTGGAGACTAAATTGATAAGTAATGCTGTTTTTTTATGTAACTAAATTAGATTCGTAGAGAGAAGAAGTCAGAAACTAGGCCGAGCTAAGAAGAGCTCTAGACCAGAGGAACCCTTCGGAGGAATTATGCCACAATTTTTGGGCAGCTTAAACAATAATGCTTAGATAGATTGCTAATGGCACTTCCAGTAATTCATGAAAGAATATGAGAGGAGATGAAGTCTAGGACTTTAATAAATCAGATTTAGAGAGAGAGGAAGCTATCTCTAAGCAGCTGATTTCGATAGGGGTCTAGACCTGTGGATAATTGATGTAAAAATCGTTCTGTTAAATTTCACTGTATAAATAAACTCTTTGAACAATTTATGAAAGAAAATCTGATAAAATGAAATCTAATATCTTACTTCCTTGGAACATACCAAGTAAAATAATCACTGAGTCGAAGATATTAAAGTAAGTTCAATGCCCTAGAGCAATCTCAATCTACTGATTAAGCGACAAATTGAACTAGACTATCCAGGTTAGCAAAGAGAGCACTTCAGAAACTCGTTCAAAGAATCTGAGTTATAAATGTATCTAGATCAGAGAATATCAGGTATTATATATCATTGCCTTGATAGACTACTAATGCTCTTCAACAAGTCAGGGCAGAAAGTAGAGGAAGATTTGCAAAGAAAGCAGAAACTCGATTAAAGAATCTGAGTTAAGAAGAGGTATAAGTCAGAGGAGATCAGATATGATATATACATACAGTGGGTAACATTAATATTCGGTTTTTTGTTTTTTTCAACTTCAAACGCAAATAAAACATAAACTTTTTATTAAAATAAAAAAGTGTAAATGGTAAGTTTTAGATTGAAAAATTACCTTTTCAGAGAGGTATGCATAAAGGTATTATATTTAACATAACTAATAGAAGTTATACATAAACAAGAAAAACACCAAATTAGGCGTTACATTATTATTCGGTTTTTTCTTAAACAACTATCAAAATTAAAGTTTTACTGAAAAATTGATCATATATAATACTTGATATGGTATCCATTATTTTCTATAATGTCCTTAAGAAATTTTGACACATTGTTAATTTTTTTGTTGTGTCCTTGGAGCCGATTTTGGCCCGCTCTTCCTGCTGCCGTGTCTTTATGGCAGATATTATTGATATCGGCATTCTTTGAGCTTGGCAGTCAAACTTGATCTACAAATTCTCTATGGAATTGAGATCTGGGGATTGAACTAGTGTTTCCAAGAGTTTTGGGCAATTGCAAAGCAACCAGGACATGACTTTACGGGCTTTATAGTTGGGATCATTGTCCTGGTAAATGTGTCTAATATACCCATTTTTTCAGTCAACTGCTTAAAATTTTATATATATATTCATAGTATATTCATAGACTACTGACGCTTTTCATACAAGTCAGGGAAGAAAGTAGAGGAAGCTAAGACTTCCTTATTTGCTTAAAAAACGCCGAGTTTAAGATATTTCCAACTTATTCCAATGCTACGGTAATCCCAACATTTGGCTAGCCGACAAATTGTACTAGGCCATTCAATAAATCAGACTAAAAACGCGGCTTCGTTATAGATCAATTGTGGTTAAATTTTGCCTTTGATAAAATATTGAGTAGCCTTGCGGCTGGCATGGACCTCGGCACACCACACCTACACTGTTCATATCCGCAGGCTCATGAATAATGTCACCTGATGCCAACAAATAGCCTCATTACGACGACAATGAGTTGTCGTTATTCACGTTGCGCTGAGAACTGTAGCTGGACTGTAGCTGAGAACTCTGCTAAAGGGCATACAATATTTCACATATTTAATTGTGCCACATCATATACAGTAGACGTACATGTATATGTATATGTACGTTCGGCCGGTGCACAGGTCTCATAACTCAGTTATTGCACATTTTTTTGTCTCTCTCTTCGTCCAGTTTGGAGTAATGTGTGCGCATAGCCGAAACAAAACTCATTCAGCCGCAAACCTCAGCCCCAAGAAATGTGAAATCCGTAATCCGAAGGCAAATCTGAACCTCAGAATTTACTGCTGTGAGCCATGAGCCCTGCAATTTGCTTGCCCTAACGCGGGTCATATCAGTTTATCATCAGCTGTGTAATCCAGTTGAGAGGCCCAAATACATTTGATCCTATCTTTATTATCCTATTGGCAATAATTTCTGCTCCTGCCCCGAATTGCGGCCTGCTGCCGGAGTGTATTCTAGTTAGTGTATTAATTATTCGCCAAGCATCGGATAATTTCTCTAATTTTCTTCATTTTATTTTATTCCCGTTGTTGCTTGTGCCGATGCCGCAGAAAGTGGCATGAATGAAGCAATATGAAGCCGGGAAATGCCAAAGTTAAGGGAATCCCCTTATCCTGCCTTGTCCTTGGCTCTTTGGCACGATGGAACAGTTGCAGCCGGGGTAACGTTCCGATAAGTTATAGGGACTCAAATTCCAAAGGCAGTTACAATTTAGTTTTTGTCACACTGACTATGTAAATAACTAGAGAGTAAAGCAACAACAACAACAACAACGACGACGACGACGACGACGAACAACGATGACAATCACTACGTATGGCATGGCCAACATTTTTTGGCCAGCATGTGGATATGCTTATTTCTGCTTTTATTATGTGTACTCGGATCTCGGGCTTTTTATTTCTTTCTCTACAACAGCTTGTGTCTGTGTGTGTGTGTGTGTGAAACACATAAATTAAATTACTTAAGACACAAAGAAAATGCTGTGTGAAAAACTAACAACAGTTTCCTTGGAGGCAGGAAGCTAAGCAGCAAGAGAGAGAGAGAGAGAGAGAGAGAGAGGGTGTGAGCTTAGATAGCCAGCTTCTGGCTTAGCATTTGTGAGAGAGTCGAACGAAAAGTTGCCAGCTTGATTTGAATTTGCAACTTACATATTTTATATAAATATTTTAATAAATTATAAATATATACAAACATATCATATAATTTGTATTTAAATTATATTAAATTTGATTTTTAATTATTTTTTTTTATTTTATTAATTAATTTTCGTTTCAATAGATAATACTTGTGGCATGTGAACTTATGATATATGCTAACAACATCTGACTAGACCTTAATCTCCAGTCATTACATGCACACAATCAAGGAAGCTCATATGCCTCAGCTCATATTCCAATAAAGTTGAAGCTTATATGTTACAAAATTATTCAGTATTGAAAGAAGAATTAAAAGTTTATTTGTCTACAAGATAATACAAATTAGTTAGAAATTTCTTTTTAAATTAACATATTTAGAATATAATTATTAAGTAATTTCATTTTTTAAGTATATTATATTTTTATTTATTTTTCATTTTTATTTTTATTTTTCTTTTTATATATTAATTTTAATTTTTTTTTATATTTTTTTATTTATTTTTGATGTATGTTATATTTTTATTTATTTTTTATTTTAATTTTTCTTTATCTCTTTTTTTTTAATTATTGATTTTTATTTATTTTATTTCATTTATTTTTTATTTTTTTCTATTTTTTTTTTTTAAATAGATAATACGTCCAGTATGCGTACAAGCTAACATCTAAATGAAACCTAAAATATAAATATATATATATATATAAAAAATGTTAGAATAAAATAAAAAATGCACAATAATTTATAAAGAGATTTTTATTTAATTTATAAATTTTAATAATTTTGAGTAACCAGCATATATATTATTATATATAACTTTCAATCAATATGCACTAAAAATATAAATTTACATTTACCACAGCAACTCGCCGATCAGCCCTCTGCTTGAGCTACCATCATATCTGTCTAGATATTTTTGCCGTTATACGCAAACGAATATAACAAAAAAAAATGGAAAACAAAGAAATGATATAATGCAAATTTAAGTATAACTCTGTCGGGCTGCCATCTACGTCTATGCAGTCTAGTCTGGCCTGCTTGAGCTCTCAGCCAGGCTGACAAATTAGTTGGCAGGCAAATGCTGTGGATCCAGCAATGGCTGCAGCTGTAGATGAAACAAAGATTTTGGCTGCAGCGCATGCAGCGCGGTTAACCTAATTAAAGCAGGTGAATTGCTCTTGTCTGCATCTCGCCAACAGTTTCATTAATGAGACCGTAAATAACTAACAGGCAAACAGTGTTCGCCAAGCATAAGTCGGAGTGTCTGAGTTTCTGAGTGCGCAACTTGCGCAGGCATCAGCACGGAATCAAAATCCACACCAGCTTCACATTTGCAATCCAGATGCATGCAAATAAAGAGCACTGCACAGTGGTTCGATGTATGCAAATATTTATTCATATATATTTATTCATATTTCCCTTCTTAACTGCAGTTTCATGCAAGTTAAGGCTATGGTAATAGAAGCTGATATAACAGAGCTTGGAATAACATAGCATAACATAACATAATTTAACATAACATAACATAACCTTACATAAGATAACATAAAATAACGTAAGAAAACTCAAGTTAACAGATAAATAACAAAACTTATTATATAGTATTAACATGAGGTAACGTAACATAACGTAACGTAACAAGAAGTAAGATATATTAATAATAAACAACGTAAGAATACGGAATTTTAAGCACATTCGTATTGCATAATGTAAGAAGAATACGTAACGTGAAACACATTCGTATTGTGTAATGTAATTAAAACAACGTAACGTAACATAAGGTACAGTCGAATAACGTTAAATCTCATTCACAATGTAATATAGGTAAATGTTACGTAGCATGGCGTAAAATAAAAAACGTACTTAACGAAAAATTAAAAAACGTATGTAACGTAATATGAGTATATCTTACATAATGTAATATAATAATAACTTACGTGACGTAATATAGGAATATCTTACGTAATGTAAGTAATATAAGAATATCTTACGTAACATAAGCTAAGAAATGCAATGTTTTCGGAAATGCGCGATACACCAAATCAGGCATTGTAATATAACGTAACGTAAAATAAGAAACTCGTATGTGACGAATTATAAATAGTAATATAAACGGAAATGTAACATAGCAAATTGTATCGTAACGTATAAGAAAATGCAACGTAACGTAACACATAACGTATCGTTACGTAGTATATGAAAGTGTAATGCAACGTAACGTAGCGTATGAAATTGTATCATAGCTTAATATAAGAAAATAGAACACAAAATTATAGCCTAGCCTAAAAAATTATATCTTAACATAATATAAGAAAATGTAACGTAACGTAACGTAACTCAAAAAATTGTATCGTAACGTAGTGTATGAAACCTAGCGCAAGAAATTGTATCGTAACGTAGTGTATGAAAATGTAATGCAACCCAACCTATCGTAAGAAATTGTATCGTAACGTAGTATATGAAAATGTAACGTAACATTAACTAACAAACTGTATATCTGACATTGGGTAATGGAAAATAACATTCTGTAACGTCATTTATCCACCCTGACAAGCTCTTCTGCCTCCTGTCTCTGGCAATAACATAACAGTAGATTTCAATAAGGCCTCATGGCGAGCAAGCATAACATCAAACTTAACATTCATTCACATTAACCTCACAGCACACACACAATACGAGATGAGGTGTTTGTGCCAACACTTGACCGCAATTGAAGTCTTATTGGGAAAATATATAGATTGTTATAGTTGTTATAGTTGTTCTCTACTGCTATTCTGGCATAAAGTCTACTTAATTTGCCCATGGGGAAATCGCATTCGAGATGTTTTTCGACAACACCTTTTGTCAGTTCATCGGCGGGTCGCAACATGTTTGGGTTTTCTAATTTTCAAATTGATCCCCAGGCGCATTGGTCACGGCTCGTTTGTGGCTTTCGAATTGGCTAGGAGACTTTGGTCGTTGTCATTTGCTGTTCAGTTCGATGCGGAAATTAACGTATTTAATCTGAATGGCACAATGTGCAAAGCAGCTTAAATTGCTTTCAAAAGTCTTAGCCGAGTGAGTGCTCCATGCGCTCTATTTGCCTGCGCTCGTATTTTTCATTTTTTACATCTTTCGTTTTCCGGCTTTCTTTTCGTAGGTTTTTTTTTATTATTATTATTTTATTTTTTTATAATTGATGCAACCCAAATGAACATTTTAATTGCGAGCTCAGTGATAGCTGAGGCAAAAGCAAACGTCGTGCTCAAGCCGCTTACGGCACGGACAAGGGTTGGCCAGGTCAGACAGTCCGGGCGTGGCCAGGTCAGCCCACTGCAGTGCACTGGTCCGAGTTGGCCATTTGGTTAGTTGCATTCGAGCTGCCACTTGTTCACTAAAGGCAACTGTGGCGACAATTAAGTGTCACAGCAGCATAACACTTTCTCTCCCTCTCTCTCTCGCTCTCCCCTTCTCTCTCTCTCTCCCTGTCTGCTGTATTCCAAGTAACTGAATTTGGCACAAGACAAGCAGCTCGACCGGCAGCATCTCTCGCCTTGCCATGAGCACTTTTTAATTAACTGCAACAATGGCCCACAATACAGCAGCAACAGGCACGTGTCTTTCCAACTATACATATATATATATATATATATATATATGTATATATAACAAAGCATCATCTAAGGCCTTCTTGAAACTTTACATATATATTTATGCCTCTGTCAAGTGTAATTAACAAGAATTTTAGAATCTATTTCATAAACAATTACAGCTGGCTGCTGTCATGCTCAGCAGTCGAGATGTTTTCATCTTATTATATTTCAAGAAGTTTCGTCTAAATTTATTTTTAACAAATATTTTCCCTACCTTGTGAAAATATTCCCTAAATAGAATTGATGATAATATATTATGGAATTTTATATATTTTATGTGCGAGAAGTCGACGAATGATTTGTCTGCGAATAATTGAAGGAAAAAACTTGACAAGTATCTTATGATGAGCTTTAGTAATGGTCATGGGCATGTGTGATGCCATTTTAAAGTAGGGCTCGCAAATAACTTTTGACCTTTTCTCAAGGTCACTTTGAAATATAACTCAGAGAGCTATTGTATAGTTCGAGGTCGACAAGAAATCATTTTTTTACTCGTGTCTTTTCCTGATTATTATGAAGCAAAAAGTCTTTTTGCTTGTATTAGAATATTTGTCAGTCATATCAACAGCTTACGTCAGTGTAAATGTATGCATGCTTATGTGAATGTAAAGATCGTCTGCAAAGACTCTTTGAATTATCTGCTCAAATATTGAAACTCATTAGACGAGCTGCGACCTCATCGCTCCCTAAACGATGTTCGGGAAGAGAGCATCGCACGAATCGTTCAATACGAATACCACGAAAAACGAAAATAACCGAAGACTGATCGGCAAAGTGAGAGCGAGAGGGAGAGAGAGAGAGAGAGAGAGAGAGAGAGTGTATGTCGCTTTCGGTTGATCTCGTGAACAGAGCGCGAGGGCTTATATTTAACAGTTTAGCTTATATCTCTTACGTCTTTGATCTCCCACCTCAGGCAGATGCCACACAGCAAAAGCAAGCTATGCCTAATCGACAAGCGATAGATTTTGACACACGTAATCACTTCAATCTGAAGGTACGCTGGTCAAATATGAGTAATCGCCGCCAAGAGTAACCGTCACAAGAATCAAAACAAGACTACGAACCAAAGTCTCAACTCAAGCGTGCACAGAGAGCCCAAACTGGTTACAATGAAGAACCAGATTTTCTTCCAGTCGAGTCCTTACAACGACGGACTTAAGAACTCCCAAAAAAGCTGCCTAATTTAAGACCCATATCTGTTTAAATTTGTACTTAATATAAACTTGTGATTGTAAATATAACAATGGAGTAAATAAGATTATATATATAATATTTGTGGTCAGATCTACGCTGTGCTCGGTCATAAGCTCATCGATGTCATTGCTATTCATCCTAAAGCTACTCCAGTGTAACCAGATCTTTACAAAATTTTTACCTAAAGTAGTGCCGAAAATGCCTAAAAACTGTCTATGGACAGGCGTTCGTTCAACGAGGGTCCACTGTATATAAATATACAACTCTTAGTAGCTTGGGTTAGATTGAAACAAACTCTCAAAAATTGATTTTCAATTAAAAAAATATAACTAAAATTTTCCAATGATCATTTTGTGTTTACTACATCTCAAGCTACACCTCCCGTATACATCATATATATTTTCCAAAAAAAATTACACAATCTAGTCGGCTTTAAAAGATTTTTATCAATAAAACCTTTTCGGTTTAGTAATTTTATTCAGTCTCATTGTAACAGTCAGCTCCAATATAATTTAGTTCTACAAAAAAAATAACAAAACAAAAAAAATAAAATTTTCATCAAAATATTTATTCCAAAATCGTAAATAACGTTTATTTTTTCGCATATATAGATATATATACAAATATCGAGTAAGAGTAACAAAGAGCTTCAATGAATTTGCACACGTTTGGAGATCGATGGATCGAGAATCATCCCAACGATTGTTATCTGCCGCCATTCCTGGGTGGGCCAATGGATGAGATCTTTATGTCACATATGCGCGGAAGAAGTTGGGGACCAAGTACATTATTGTTATCCAAGCAAGATAGATTTCTTAAACACGTATCGACGCATCAGCGAGAGGAGGACCACAATTTGAAGCCCCGTCCGTTTCCAAAAATAAAAACATTCCGTACATACGACACGGATCATCTGCTGCAAGTCATGGGCCACTGGGTACAAGTATCGGATGTGCCCCATCGTCTATATCATATCGTCTATTTCTTCTTCACTCGCATGGGCACCATGGAAACAATGCGTACCGTCAATGACAATTCGTTCTATGTGCTCTATAAGGATCCACGCGACACGCTGCGTGCTTTGACCTATAATAAGCGTCGTCTCGTCTTTCATGACGATATCGTTGTACTCAATTGCCAATTGCTGAAAAAGTCGGAGGTGCGAAGGATCTGTATGGAACGCTCAGACGTTGTCTGCACGACGACTTCCGATGACAATGCAGATGAACAGCAGCAGCAGCAGGAGGAGGATGAGGACGAGGACGACGACGAGGAGGAGGATGAGGAGGACGAGGAGGATGACGATGATGTGGATATCGATTGTAACTATGATTATGACTATGACTATGACAGCAATTTAGCCGACTATTGCTTGGAGGAGATGCAAATCAAATATCATCCATACTTTTTACGCTTCAGAGCCCAGCGACGCCTCTTCGAGGAGGCCATTGAAGCCGATGCCCTGGATCGCTGGTATAACGACAATAAGAGCACTCATTATTTCTTTCAAGAATTTGGACCGATTTTTGGACCCTGGCGTTATCACTGCCCGCCCATGGATGAAATGAAATATAAAGTGAAATATTGGGCAAAATACATCTGGGATTGGATCAAGCAGCAATATAACGAGCTGAAAATATACTTAAGAAATGAGATGCTGTTATATTATTATTAATTTGATTTTTATTATTGTTGGAACCCTTAGGAATTGTATATGTAATTGAAACATCGAAAGTACTTAGTTATTAAATTGTTATGTAAAAAATAAAAACTACCAAAAAAAAAACCCAAGCGACATTTACATATGTACACGCTATATATACTGTAGTATATATATATATATATATATAGTTAGTTAGTTAGTTAGATAGACAACAACTAATGTCCAAATGTTTGTCGAATCCCAGCAGAGCCATTTAGAGCTGTGGACTATCGGCGGCCACGGCGCTATTCGTATAGACCACCGAGTTCATCTGTTGATCGTGCCGTGATCTGGAACGCCAGGTATCCATGCCAATGACCAGGCCGGGATTGGCATTCGCCTGGCTAGCTGACAATTGGCCGCCCGCCGTGCCAGCACGCTTCCATGGCAAACCCTTGAATGTGTCCACAAAGGCGCGCCGAAAGCTCGCGTTCATGAAGCAATACGTAATTGGATTACAGCAGCTGGACGAGTAGGCCAGCAGCTGCAGAAAACTGATTGTGGTATAGTCAATGTACTCGTACAGTGCCTGCCCGATGAACATGCTCAGCGTATTGATCACATACAGCGGCGTCCAGCAGATGAAGAACTCCAGCACCAGCACGAACAGCATCTTGACCACACGCTTCTTGCTCTCCAGCGTCTTGGCCTCGTTGGATCTATGGAGGTGTGAGAAAACAAACATGAAGCCAATGATGACATGGCTTGTGAGCAGTGGAATTATAGGGCAGCAATATAGAAGCTCAGATCTAGGGGGAATTGTCATCGCAAGTGGGAAAGCTGACCACATGAAGCTTAAATGGCCTGGCCTTAGTAATTGAAAGTCATTGTTAAAAATGGCTAAGGACATTGTCCAAACTGTATACAAAGCACAGTGGAACATTTACTCATTTTGCCTTTCACAAGTCATTTTGATTTTTATATGTATTCTTAAGGCACCACATACTAAATATCTTGCTTGTCACAATAGCTATCATTAATACCACATAAATGAGCAAAGTTAACACTTTGCATAGGTTGTAGATATGTACAGTCGAGTCTCGATAATTCGTACCCCGCTAAATCGAAAACCTCAATAATTCGTATGAAACTGCTGGTCCCTTGAAAAAACTTCGTTAATTCGTAAAAATCCCATACATTTTGGTCCCCTCGTTAATTCGTAATTTTTCTGCCTACTCGGCCAAGATCTTGCCTCTTATGATTCATTTCGTAAGCTCTTGTAATTCGTAATTCTTGATTTTGCTGGAAGTTAAACTACCGTTAGGTCTCGAAGACTATTATGCATGGCGCCTTTTTGTCGCTTCATGTGCGAAATTTCGTTGTTCTCTCATTGGATTTAGATTAGTTTGCTCATCTTATTTGAAGCGTGAAGACGATTCGTAAAAATGTCAAGCAAACGTTCTCATAGCGTTTTTTATTTTCATATCATAATGTTCCGAATAATGCAATTGATTAATTGATTAATAAGCTTGGTAAACACAATAAAAAAAATAATTATGAAGAACATGAAACAATACAAAATTACAAGCTTTGTTAAATCTTAATTTTTCGTTAATATGATTTTGTTTATGATTAATTTTGTTTTTAAATACATCCATAATATTGGATTGAATGTGTATTTTATTTATTTTTAATAAGTTAAAATTGTTGAACTGACGTGAAATATAAAAACCCTTTCAATTCGTATTTTGATTTTTTACAACCCGTTAAATGGAAACCCCGGTAAATCGAAAACCTCTGTAATTCGTAAAAAATTCGGTTCCTTTGCTATTACGAATTATCGAGACTCGACTGTATATGCTATATAGATACAGCGTTCCTAGAGTTACATTAGTTCTATCTAGGTAAACTTGGCTTGAAACAACATAGATACTCTATACTATATACTATCTATATATTTATATAGATAGATACTGCATTATGTCTACTACCACATCAGCTAATAGATACTGCATTATGTCAAAACAAATCCTATATTCTTCAATATATTCCCTGTCAGCTGGATTATTCGATTTGCCCATTTTTAGTCACCTTCTGCCCCACTGTGCAAGATTCAGATTTAATGCTCTCAGAATTTAATTTGTTTCAACTCTTTAATATATATTTTCTATTTAACATGCTAAAACGTTTCTAGCTCAAGAAATATTCGGAAATCGTATCAAATCAAAGTCGACTTGGAATTTTCGGCAAGTCCATTGAAATGCTAACAAATATCTGCTAAGCAGATAAGCGCCATGGCTCGCTAGTTTGGCTAGCGTAATTATGCTAAGTGCTGGGCCATGGCCAATTCTGAAATTTGGGTCCATGACTAATATATGATAATACGCAGCCGGGGGCGTGGTTAGGGGCGTGGATTCAAGGGTTATTTGAACGCAGCTTACCTGCGCAGCGCCGCGTCGTGAATGCGTAGACTTGGCGAGGCTGTTGGGGTCTTTGTTGGCGTAACTGTTGTCAGTGTCGTTGTTGTTGTCGTTGTAAGTGTCGTTGTTGTCGTTGTTGTTGTTGCTGCTGCTGTCGTTGCTGTTGTTGTTGTTGTTGTTGTGCTTCGCGTTGCGTTGTTGTTGTTGCTGCTGCTGCTCTCTGTGAACATTTGGGCATAAAATGCGCATTTATTGTTGGGCAAGAGGTAGAGGGAGGCTCGAGGAGGAGTGGTGAGTGGGGAGTGGGAAAACCTGCATGTGGGCTTACAGAGTAAATTATCCCGCCACTTACCATTGTAGTCAGCCGTTACATTCAGTACCAGAACACAGCTGCTGCTGCCGGGCGTAGCGCTTATGGCCGCCGTGGCCATCGTTTGAGCACTGCCAACACCACTGCCGCCGGCCGGCATTCGCATATCCTTGCCCACCACCATGCCCACGTAGAGTGTGCGTGTTATGAGTATGTAGGCAACGCATAGCACCAGCAATGGCAGCACCAGCAAAATGAGATCCAGCATTATATTATAGAAGCGCTCATAGCCCTGGTCGGGCCAATGCTCGCGACATTTGCAGAAACCTGCAGAGAGAGAGAGAGAGAGAGAGAGAGAGAGAGAGAGAGAGAGAGAGAGCAAAGAAAACATCAAACAGTGCTTAGCCCCATCTATAGCAAACGAATTACCTGGCCGGCTTGTTGGTATCAATTGACTGAATACGGCTATCGGTGTCATGCAAAGTATACCACCCAGCCATATAAATCCGATTATCTTATAGGCATGGCTAATTGTCTGCCAGGAGCGCGACCGCAATGGATGACAAATGGCATAGTAACGCTCACAGCTGATGGCCACCAAAGTCCACGAGGAGACGGCCACAGAAGCAGCTGCAAAAAAAAAAACAGAAAGAAAAAAAAATAAAATAATAATATTCTATTTTTAGCTGAACAATTTCAATGTAATTATGATTATACTATAAGACTTATCCATATTTTCCACTCGACTCTTCTTTTATCCCCAAAGCTATGTGTTCTATTTTAGTATTAATATAGCTTAAAAAAATATATATATAAAAAATTAATTTCTGTTTAAGCTTTAAATAAATGTAAATAAAAAAAATAAAATAAAAAATAATTTTAATTTTCTTTCATTTCATTTAAATTTCCTTTCTTGTTTTTTACTCTCTTGACTGTCAGCTGCTGCAAATGTAGTCAACTCTTGTTTACAGTGTATTTGCAATACTATACATATATAATTAGGGATACTAAGGTGGACGCTGCCTTTTGTTTGTTTCATTTTTCTTAAGGATTCCACGAAAGCTTAAGATATAATTTAATTAAATGAAATGCGCTAAAAAAAAAAAAAGGACAGCGTGTGTCTGCTTATCAAATTTTCTATTAAATGGGCACAATTTTTAACTTGAAAACAAAGGCAAAGCAGGGACAAGCCGTTAATAAAAAATATACGCCTCTTATGCCAAGCTATGCCAATGATTGTCTAAATAAATAACATTGCCAGACGCGCCACGTAAAGCTTATTAGGCATTCATAACTGGACGTTAGCCTAAATGCATCATTATCTATAGTATATACTAGTAATGATGGTGTTGTAGCAGTAGTAGTTGTGGAATAAATGGAGTAGAAGTGGTAGTATAATTGAGGAAATAGTAATGGAGTAGCAAAAGTGTAGTAGTTGAATAGATATATAATAGCAGTAGATCAATAATGGAATAGAAGGGGAAATAGTAGTAAAAAAGTAGAAAGGCAGTATTAGAAGTAGATGAAGAATAGTAGTAGAAGAGTAGTAGGGTAGTACGAGAAGTAGATGAAGAATAGTAGTAGGGCAGTACAAGAATTAGATGAAGAATAGTAGTAGAATAGTAGTAGGAACGTATGAGAAGTAGTTGAAGAATACTATAAAAATAGTAGTAGGGCAATATGAGAAGTAGATTAAGAATAGTAGTGGAATAGGAGTAGGGCAGTATGAGAAGTAGAGGAAGAATAGTCGTAGAATAGTAGTAGAACAGTATGCGAAGTAGATGAAGAATACTATAAAAATAGTAGTAGGGCAATATGAGAAGTAGATTAAGAATAGTAGTGGAATAGTAGTAGGGCAGTATGAGAAGTAGATGAAGAATAGTAGTAGAATAGTAGTAGGGCAGTACGAGAATTAGATGAAGAATAGTAGTAGAATAGTAGTAGAATAGTAGTAGAACAGTATTCGAAGTAGATGAAGAATACTATAAAAATAGTAGTAGGGAAGTATGAGAAGTAGTTGAAAAATAGTAGTAGATGAGTAGTAGGACCGTATGAGAAGTAGATGACGAATAGTAGTATAGTAGTATTAGAGTAGGAGTATAGTAGTAGTAGTAGTAGTGTAGCAATAGAGTAGTAGCAGAGTAGTAGCAAAGTAATAGCACAGTAGTAGCATAGTAGTAGCAGAGTAGTAATAGATTATTAGCAGAGTAGTGTGAAATTATAGTAGAAGTATTAGTAGAATAGTAGTACAAGTAATACTAGATAAGTAGTAGAAGTGGCAGTAGATGATAGTAGTAGCAGAATAGCAGTAGAAGTTTTAGTAGAATAGTGGTAGGACAGTATGTTGAAGAAGTAGTAGTAGAGCAGTAATTGGAATTTATGAGTATTACGAGTAATAGAATATAAGTAGAGTAGTACTAAAATAGTAGCAAAATAATATTAGAAGAATAGTAGTTGAATATTAGTAGAGTAGCAGGATATTAATATTAAATGCACTAGTAAAATAGTAGTAGAACAGACTATCGTAGTAACAGAAAGTATATATCAGTATATAGTGTTATATATCCCAATCTGTTAGATAGAATAAACCCGAATCGACATCAGCTTTCAATGCCAAATTTGTCTGTAAAATGTAGTAAAACGTTGCCCATTAGAATTGGCTGGCTTGGCTGGTTCTATTACCAAATTGCTGGCATATGAACGATGCAGGCATAAAGTGGAACGTGACGAGCTTGGCCAGGGGGGGAGGGGCTGGATGGCGCTAGGGCTATGTAGACGGGTGGGTAGGTGGGTAGGTGGGTAGCGTGCTCGAATTGATGTTCTTTTTTGGGGGCCATATGTAGGATTGGCTGCTTAAATTTGTAATCACAGAAACGTAAACGGGGTCTTAACTTAAACAGCACGCACACATTTCGGCCATATGTCATCGAGTTTGGACTTTGGCTGAATGTTGCTTTAGCTTCCGTTGCTCCCGTTGCTGTTGCTCTTGTTGTAGGCAATGGCATTTGCCCGTGTAGGTTTTGTAATCGGGGTTCGTTTGTATTTGGGCTGGCTATACAAATTTTTGTGGTATTTGGCTGCTTGATGCCTTTTCCTTTTACGCCTTGTTTTCTCCGAGAGACCTGAACGCCACGCCCCCCCCCCCCCCCCCCCCCTCAACACCCACAGCCCGTTTTATTTGCGGCAATCAAATTTTATCGCCCAACTGACGCTTATAAATTTGGTGCTGTCACAGTGCCAGAGCTACGCATACTTATTTATGTTTTGCTTAGCTTGGCGCACGCTAACATGTCGTATATATATATATATATATATATATATGTAATATGCTCAACACGTCGACCAAATCAGAGAGGGCTAGATTTGAAATCGAATGCTAAAGCTGTAGTAGCTGAAGCCAAGCTGAAGATGGAGCTGAAGCTATGCGAGATCCACAAATCGTGTGCTTGGATTTATGTTGCTGACTGTTAAGATGACTTAAAGATGCTCTATGCGCGCTCTCAAATCAAATTCAATCAACACACACACACAGGTATAGATATACGTGTGTGTGTGTGTAAATACATGCATATGCATAAATAAGTAAATAAAGAAAGCATCAAATTGAATTTGTGCTCAATGTTTATTCGTTTTCGGTTGCCGCTTTGCCCGCCTTCTAGACACTTTTTCATTTATCAATTGAATTATATTCGCACACACACACACACACACACACAGGCGAGACTAACACACGCACACAATTTTAAAATGATTTAGTTGTCATGACGCCTGAGGCCAATCAATCAAACTGTTGAGCTGTCATACTTAAGTTAAATAACAAACATGCCTCAATACACACACACAGAGAGATAGATAGTCACACACACACACACACACACACACACACACACACAGTGGCGCAGCCTATCCATTTTATTTATAGTTTATAAGCCGCGCATATTTCACCAGGCTTTCGCTTCAATCTGCCTTGGACTACGCTACACTGCGCTCTAAAAGTATGCAACGGCAAGTGAACGTCGTGTTGCATGCTTACGGGCGCATTAAGAAAAACTGTATTCCCTGAGGTGCGTAATTAATTGAAAAATTGATGACTAGCTAGATGCTAGCGCTTTCAATTGAACAACTTTCACCTCCTCTCTCCAACCACTCACCCGCCTTTTTCCAAGCCATTTCCCATCCATGGGGAGTAGACATTTTTTTTTTTTTTCAACAACATTTACAATGAACTCTGGCATGAACAATAGGAAGCACAAGATGACTTTAAGAAAAATTGCTACATCAGCTTTTACACTTTTTAGCATAATGCTTAAAGTCAAAGAATTTGGATCTGGATTTTATCAAATTAATGATAGATATCTCCAGTGAATATACATAAAGTTTTCGTTACTTTTGAGTGCCTGAATGCATTTGCTGTGAAATGTTGAAGTGACTTCAGACTTCATACTTAGTCAATGGGGATCTAAAGTAACTGTAAATAAGCTGCAACGGGATGAATAGTTGAATTCTCAAGCACTTTAAATAATACCGTTTGCTGAGAGAGCGAGAGCAGATATAGTATTTCACGGAGAGTCATTCAGAGTTTGTGATTTTATAAGACTAGGATATACCGAGTATATATAGATGGCACATTTCAAGTCGCTGGACTATCCGGATAGACGGACAGGCGGACGAACGGAACTACGAACGGAACTACGAACGGAACTACAAACGGACGAACGAATGAGCGTATGGATGGATGTAAGGACTTAGAGCCGGAAAGATGAACGAACGGATAGTCATATAAACGGACGTATGGATATATATATTGACGGACAACTAGGCACATAGACGGACGGTAAGCCGAGAAGGGCGAACATACAGACGGGTGTACGGAAGGATGTACGGACGAATGGACAATCGTACGGACGGATGCATGGACGGATGACTGGATGAGCTTATGGACATTTGAATGGATAGACGTATGAACGAATGAACCAAAAACGTGTGAACGAATAGATGAACGTATGGATATTTGGATGGCTATTCGAATGGATGTAAGGACGGACGGATGAGCAAATGAATGGACAGAGACACAGATAGACACACAACTGGACAGACAGACGCACAAACCGAAGGAAACCGGGCGGACGAACGGACGGACACCCGGAGAGTAATATACTTCCTGAATAAAATATATTTCAGATCGAGCGTATGACTGTGACTGTGACTTAAGCTCTAACGAGCTTTAAAGTAAAAATATATATATGTGCATATCTAATTTGAAAACTAACGTATATATATATAAAGCTATATAAATTGACATACGTATGTACATATGACATTTGCATGCTTCAGATTGATGTTGGATTTTAAGTTGGAAGACGGCGAATTATAAATTTGCGCAAAGCTTGAGAAACTTTTCCTCCGTTGACACTTGAGACGCAGCAAACTTTTTCCTATTTTTTTTTTTCTACTTCTTTTTCATATTCCTCTTCTTTTTTTTTTTTTTTTTTTGTTAATTATTTTCATTCATGCTGCTGCCGTTCAAGGATTGTCGGCTTGGCTGCAGCTGCAGCTGCTGGTGGCAAAGTTATTTCTTTACTCAATCCCCCTAATTTGAGTCTCCGTCACGTCGTTTGCACCTACGACGGATAAGCTGCAAATAAGTTCGCCGTGCAGCCACATGATGACCGGTCTATGATTAACGACGCTTGCGGTAAGTGCGAGGCCAGATAACGGGAAATGGCAAAGGGGAAATCTCTCTCTCTCTCTCTCACTCTCTTCTTTATTATACCCGGAACCCATTGAATATGGGATTTTTTCTTCATTTTCTTTTCTTTTCTTTTCTTTTCTTTTCTTTTCTTTTCTTTTCTTTTCTTTTCTTTTCTTTTCTTTTCTTTTCTTTTCTTTTCTTTTCTTTTCTTTTCTTTTCTTTTCTTTTCTTTTCTTTTCATCTCATCTCATCTCATCTCATCTCATCTCATCTCATCTCATCTCATCTCATCTCATCTCATCTCATCTCATCTCATCTCCTTTCCTCTTTTCTTCTCTTTTCATCTCTGTTCTTATCTTTTCTTCTAATTCTACTCTTTTCTTTTCTTCTCTTTTATTTTCTTTTCTTTTCTTTTCTTTTCTTTTCTTTTCTTTTCTTTTCTTTTCTTTTTCTTTCTTTTCTTCTCGTCTCTTCTCTTCGCTTCTCAACTCTTCTCTTCTCTTTCTTTTTCTTATATTTTCTTCTCTTTTCTTCGCGTCTCTTGTCTTCGCTTCTCAACTCTTCTCTTCTCTTCTTCGCTCCATTTAGTACAATTTATTCCGCTTGTTTTTTGGCCTAAAGAAAACTCTTCAACGCTTCATGGCTGGCCTGGCTCTTCATTCAATTATATTGAAAAAGTTCCAAAATGTGAATTGGCACAGACGAAAGTAAGAGAATAACAAAAATAATACAAAACTTTTGTTTTGTTTACTTTTTAATTTTATTTGCGTTATTTGGAAATGTACGTACCGGGCCTGCACATCGTGCCGAGTAGATCTTAATGCTATTATTGAAACTTTGCACAGCAACAACGAGCTGGCAAATTCGTTTAAATTCAATGGATTTAACACATAAGTAAATGCCAGCATTTAAGCGCAACAATCACAACGGCTGCGGCGGACTGCCGACAAAAATGGCCGGAGGGTTACGGCGGAGCGAAAAAACTTTGCAACATCCCCGAATGCCAGTCTTTTGGCATGCTACGAAAATTCTATTTAACTCAAAAGTGAAACAAACATGGGCGAGTCGGAGAGATGCCCGCGTTTTTCATCAAATTAAATAAGTATCTTAAAGTGCCTACCATAAAGCAGTGTGCGTGTCTGGGCGAAAACTTTGATATAGCTAAGCTGGTTGCTAGACCAAACTCTTGTCTATCGCGCAAGTGCTGTAGCTGTTCAAGCGATATATAATAGAACTTGCAGATTCATTGCATACACAGACAGCGAGTGGGTGAGGCAGTGGGAGATGGCTGCACCAAATGTGCATTCATTAAAAACTTTCCTCTAACCGAATCCCGATGGCATCAACTTCACCAAGCAAGTCTAAAGAATATGTATATAGATATAACAATCTGGCCAACAGTGCGCATTGAGCCCTGAAGAGTCATTAGCCAGAACAATCAGGGTATTGCATTGTCTTGCTCTCATGCCCCCTACATCCTGCTCCCTGCCTCCTGCCTCCTGCTCCGTGCCTCCTGCTGCCTGCCACCATCGCATTCAACCATCGCAACTACCGAACAACTAAAAAACAAAATTAAAACTTTCACAAGAATCTGAACATTGTTGAGCTGTGAGCTCCGCCCCCACAACTACAATGTAAATATGAACAGAAAAATCATTTAACAACTGCTGGCTATGGCTGTACGTGGCAGCGCTTAAATGATCCAATTAATGGAGCTTACCAGATTAAATCTTAATGTGATTTCATCAGTACGAGCTACAAATAATTTTCGCACTAAGGGATAAGCTGATGAATGAGCTAACTATAATTTTAAGTCCCATAAAGCTTAAAATCTCCAGTTTTTATTTCTCGCTCTTGTCTTCTACTTTAACTTTAAAGCAGCTATGCATATTTAATTTATATGTAGAGAATGTTATGTTATTGTAGTTGATTACAGAATTTCATATTCTTAACCCATTGAAAAAGTTTATTTCTATTTTATTTTCCAGTCAAACACTTTAAAAACAATTATCATGACAAAACTCTATTTAAAGCTGTCGTAGCTCTCGTAAACTCAACTCGATTATGGTGTGAAAATTAGTTCTTTAGTATAATTCAATTATAGAGTTTGTTGTTTTTACCTAATTTACATACACTAAGGATTCATTTGAACACGAAATATGTTGTTGTTTTTTATTGTTCTTGTTGTTGCTTAAATAATAATAATTTTTTTATTTTCAAATGAATGCTTTCAATTCAAAGTTTTAATGCCCTGGCAACGTTCACATGAAATGCAAAATGTGTTGTTAACATGGCGGACAAACTCACTCACACACACTCAAACACACTCACTCACACACGCACACATAGATGAGCGTGTGGCAAAGTGGACGCATTACATATGCGACCAGGCTGACAGCTGGGATTTTGGCCATAGTAGAAGCTGCTTGCTCGCTTGTGCTTGGTGGATATTTCGTTCTCGTTACTATGGCTGGATTAAACAGAAGCACG
The DNA here is from genome assembly GCA_030914335.1 of Drosophila borborema. Taxonomy (NCBI): domain Eukaryota; kingdom Metazoa; phylum Arthropoda; class Insecta; order Diptera; family Drosophilidae; genus Drosophila; species Drosophila borborema. The sequence continues at coordinate 7,102,030 of JAUESP010000307.1, forward strand.
ATGACAAACAGCACAGTGCTCGCTCTCGCTCTCTCTCTCTCTCTCTCTCTCTCTCTCTCTCTCTCTCTCTGTCTCTCTCTACCTGCATGTTGTTTACTTTTGACAGCTACTGTTGCCCATATTGTTGCCACCCCCTTGGTACAAGCTGGCCGAAATATGCTTGGCAGGTTGCACAATTTGCCTAATGACTTTTTAGCTGGTCGCAAAAGATTTCTACTTGTTACACTATTGCCCGCTCTTTGCTGTTATATTTCAATACCACACACACACACACACACAGAGTCATAAACATTCACTCTCTGTGACCAGCTAAAACTGCTCAAAGCTAAGCCTGTGATTATGTCAGTCGCTTGCTGTGGTTACGTTCGCTCGCTGATGCCTCAACAACAACAACAACAACAACAACAACAACTAGCTTTCAGCCTCACCCACACACTCGCACACATTAACTATAATTAAATGGCCATGGCAATGAAATTTAAGTCAAGTCATTAGCAAAACTCAACCCCAACCCAAAAACTGCTCAATTTCCAGGCATTAAACTTTGATATTCCCATCAAAAGTTCATAAAAATCAATTTACGTTGATTTCGAAATAAACTGCAATACAGCATATATACATATATACATATATACTACTATACATATGTATATAAGAGCAAGCAGATATAATTACTTATTCTTAAAATAGATAATTTCTTGTAATCTCTTAGATACATATAATTAGATTTACTGTGTTTACTCTTGCCTTGGAGAGTAGTAGCTCATTTCAAATGCATATTATCAACTGAAATCTAAACCTAATCTAATATTGATTTGATACTTGAATTATAACTAATTAATCATAATAAATATCAATATAATATAAATTTTAATAATTTCTTGATTGCAAAATTTCTTATATTGAGAGAAGAATTCTAATCCGACAAATATCTATTGACTGTTTCGCAATGTCTGCAAATAAGTGTCTTTCACTCACACTTTGAGCAAAAAACTCAGAGAGCAAAAGATTTCAACGGTTCTTCAACGATTTCGTGCGGAATCGAAAGGCGCTCTAGCTTTCTCCGCCGGACTTAGAGTCTACGAAGCACACAGTCTTTAGTGTATGTATTGGGTAGTGCGGATCGTCTTTGCAGTGAAGAAATAAACCGAAATCCAGACGAAAAGAGCCGGAAGCGCTTAGAGCAGAGAGAGAGAGGCGAGAGAGCGAGAGGAGAGATGGAGAGAAGAAGAGAGGAGGAAAGGAGAGGAGAGGAGAGTGAGTTGAGTTGTATGATTTATTCAATAGCGCTCTTGGAGGGGAGCAGGGAAGCATATGAAGAGAGAGAGCGTTGAAGATAAGAGGGAGAGAGGAGAGAGAGGGGAAAGAGAGAGAGAGAGGGAGGGAGAGAGAAGAAGGACAGTAGAGAGTTTTGATGAGAGGGAGAGGAGAGTGAGATGAATGATGGAGAGAGTGTGAGGGAGAGATGTGAATTGAGAGAGAGTGAAGAGGGAGGAGAGGGAGAGAGAGAGGGGGGAGAGATGGCAGAGAAGAGAGAGGAGAGAGAGGAGGATCGAGCAGAGGGGAAGATGGAGAAGAGAGAGAGAGTGGAGAGGAGGGGGAGAGAGGGATGGAGGAGGAGAGTGGAGATGAGAGAGAGGAGGGGGAGGAGAGAGAGAGAGAGGAGAGAGAGTGGAGAGAGTTGAGAGAGGGGGAGGGGGAGTGAGATTGTAGAGGAGATGATGGCGGATGAGAGGAGAGAGAGATAGAGGAGGAGAGGAGTAGGAGGCGTGGAGAGTGAGAGAGGAGAGGAGAGGCGAGAGAGATAGGAGAGAGGAGGACGATGAGAGAGGTTTTCCTTCTTCTGGGAGGAGATGAGAGTGAGAGACGGAGGATGGAGAGAGGAGATGAGAGAGAGAGAGAGAGGAGGAGGGAGAGAGGAGAAGAGCGAGGAGAGAGGAGATGGCCGTGGAGAGAGAGGGGGGCGAGGAAGGAGAGAGAGAGAGAGAGAGAGAGAGAGTTTGAAAGAGAGAGAGAAAGAGAGGAGGAGAGGAGAGAGAGGGAGATGAGCGAGAGAGGGAGAGGAGGAGAGACGAGAGGAGAGGAGGAGAGAGAGAGAGGAGAGGTGTGAGATGTGAGTGAAAGAAGTGATGAGAGAGGAGAGGGAGAGAGAGAGAGGAGAGGAGAGAGAAGAGAGAGTGAGAACGAGGAGAGTGAGAGAGAGGGAGAGAGAGATGAGCTGAGGAGAGAGAGAGAGAGAGAGGAAGAGAAGAGAGAGTGAGAGAGAGAGAGAGAGAGAGAGAGGAGAGTGCAGAGAGAACGATGAGAAAGTGCAGATTTTTTTTTTGAGAGTATGATTCATCCGACCAGGCTTTTTGGAGGGAGCAGTCGGAAGAGATGAAGAACGTGAAGAGAGGAGAGAGTTGAAGAGAGAGAGAGAGTGCAGAGCGTGAAGAAAGAGCGAGAGAGTATGATTCTATCCGACAGCGCTTTTGGAGGGAGCGTGAAGAGAGAGAACGTGAAGAGAGAGAGAGAGTGAAGAGAGAGAGAGAGTGCAGAGCGTGAAGAAAGAGCGAGAGAGTATGATTATATTCGATTCTCTTCACTTGAAGCGAGAGAACATGAAAAGGGAGCGTTAACAGTTAGTTGCCAGCTTTGTTATCAATTCATACTCACACTGCCACTCATATTCACACTCACATTCATATTAATATTCATATTCATATTCATATTCATAAATACAACTACCATTTGACGTCTCCATTCCATTGAGCCATCAAGTGAACTAAATTTGGAGGCTTTTAGTCATTTCATGTGCTACCCTCTGGCGGACAGCTAGTTTAAGCCAATTAGAATAATGGCCTACTTAAATACAGTTACTTTAGTATTGCCAGCCTTTGTGGGCGGGCTTAGCTGCCAGCCTTCAATTAGCCGTGCACACAAATATTTAGACAATACGTTGGAGCATAATGCGTGAAAAGAGGCAGAGAGGCAGAGATATAGACAGAGAGAGGGGAGAGGGAAAGAGAGAGAGAGGTGTATATCCATTTATGGAGCGCATTAAAAATCATTTTTTATGATTATCTGCGCATATGAATCGTTTTATTGACTTTTGCCGGGCACGAACTAGCAATGGCAAACTACACACACACACACACACACACACACACACACGCACACGCACACACACACGCACACGCACTTACATAGTCATATGTATATTTACGCACACCCACATGATAATCGCACATGCGGAAAATTTGAAGACAACTCGCTGTTTTTTTTTCGCTTCACTTTGTTGGGCATAAGTTTCAGTTTTTTGTTTTATGTTTAATGTTTTAGCAGAAGCAGCATGGCATCGATCTATATTTAACTGACATACTTTTCCGGGCTTTATCAGGCATGCAAAATGCAGGCAGAGTTTTCCATTCGAATTCATTCAGAGAGCTACAGTACAATCAAGTTGCCTAAAGTCGTTGGAAAACAAATTGTTCTCTATACTCGTTCACATTGAGGAATGGAAGTATATATTGGTAGTAGGAGTATTTGAAACAGTTTTAGAAAATGTCTGTAGTATGTCTAATCTTATATATGAGTGAGATATTAGCAGATATCAAACTTCAAATTGAGACTATATAACAAATTGACACAACTAAAGTCAGAGTTAAACTACAAAATATAATTGTAAAGATAGATAGATCAAATAGAATGAGTTAATTGAAAACCTAAGAAAAAATATTAAAAGTTCTTAAGTGTGATTATTACTTTAGGATTTATAATAATAATAATTCTCAAAGTAAAGATTAACAAGAAAAAGGAAAATATTAAAAAAGCAGAATGAGAAATAAAGAGAGAACAGAAAAAGAGAGAGAAAGAAAGGTAACAAAAAAATATATAAGAAAAATAGCAGCAACAACTTTAAAAATCACACCTGAGATATCAGAATTAATACTATATATAGCATATAAAATACTAATACTGAACTCTAAATTCATTTTGTAAGTTTTAAAAAAATTAATTTTATTGCCATTTATATTTTAATTATTTTATAAGTATTATAATATATTATATTATTATTATTAGTTTATGTTGACATATATATAATCAAGCAGCATTGTAAAGGTAAGAAACTGTCACAGCTAGATTCGTGCCATAATCTAATTTGATCTACAAATAGTAGAATATTCAATTGTTTCTCATTTTAGACCGCCGAAGGCTGAAGAGCTCTAAGATGAAGAAGAAGAAGAAGAAGAGCTCTGGCAAAGAATATTTACACCTTTTTTATTATTATTATTATTAGTATTATTTTTTTTTCATGCATCCATTGCATTTAAAGCCGTTACACAAGCTTGGCTTATGAATGCGCGGCAGAAAGTTTTCAGGTTGCATAGCGCCATCTATAGTTCGAGTTACGTGCGAGCACGTAAGGCAATGAGCTAATGAGCTCGCTTTAAAGGCACAGCAAGACATTCTATTCCTGAACTTCAGTTGATATTTTGTAATAAATCGAAAAAAAGCATCTCTTTAAATATTTAATCAGCTCAGACTTGAGTCTCATTAAGACCAACTCACATTAATTTCCAATAATTTGCCTTAAACTCAAGCAAGTTAAATGCCTAAATTGTGTGCTCACATCAAATAGAATATGAAATTTTTCTTTTATTTTGGTTCTGCGTGCGTGGGAGTGTGTGTGAGTGTGTGTGTTGGCCCAGCTAATACGGACAGTAACAATGTGGTCTATGTGGCGACTGCGTCTGCCTTGCGGTTGGCTCATTGTACTTTATTGGAATTAAGTATTTGGTGGCAATATTATCCTAGCTGCGTTCGCACTAAGCCAGACGTTCGTTTCATGGCAATGTGATATATGGTCTATGTTGGCTAAGCATGTAGACTTATAAGCATGTGTCCATGTACCAAATGGCCATCAAATAATTTCAAATCAAACACTTGTCCAACAACGACTGCCCCAGTGAAGCCTCCCCTCACTCACCACTCGCCTTGGAGCCTATTAAAATGATATTTGCGAGAGGACTCGACTAACGAATTTCTCGTCTTGTTGTGTGGGCGTTAGAGTAATTTTTCGCGTCACACTTTCTGTCAACCTAAGGCGGTCTGGGCCAAGTGAAAATGATATTTGGCCAAGCAGCGAGTCGCTGTGGCTGGGCAAGACAATTAGGCGGAATTAGGTCGACTCGCTTGCCGCTTATTGTTGCTTATGTTTATGATTATGTTGTAGGCGCATTAGCGAACGCACACACACACACACACACACACACACACACACACACACACACACACACACACACACACACACACACACACACACACACACACACACACACACACACATACATATTTACACAAACTTAAGACAGTAATTCAGTGGCTATGGCGGCTGCCCAAGGCCAGCGGCAAATTTTATTTAGAAACTTATGTAAGCGCATTGCATAACAACAACAAGCAGCATAATAAAGAGAGCGAGAGCGAGAGGGAGAGAGAGAGGGGGACAGCCAGATGCCACTGTGCTGTGGGAGGCATAGGCGACCATGTAGATACCCTTTAGACGCACTCTATTGACTTTCTTTTGGGTCTGTCCCCCAGGAGAGCACAGAACTTGATGAATCTGTGTAGCGAGTCGCATGAGCGACTGTGCAATACCCTGTGCAGGCAAGAATTCCTAATTGCAATCAACGTTAAGAAACAATGTTTCATTTGGCTCTGTGGGAATGCCCCAAATGTTTTGCCCTGCAGCTGAATAATTTTGAATTTCGCTCTTAACAAGGCAGAAATCGTTGATGGTTCAAACTTGAATTTCATTTGCTGCAGAGAAATTGAAATTGATGATAAATTCAACAGGCTGACTATATCAGAGCAATACTAGAGAGCATTAGAATAATAAAAAAGAAAAACTGTAGTGTCTTTTATATATCTGATATATTGAATTTGAAGATAGCTCTATGCCAACAACAAATTATTTAAATATTTATATCGGCAGTCCCTCTTTCTCGCTCTCTGTCTCTCTCTCGCTACCTATCTATTTCCATCTACCTCTCTCTCTCTCTCTCTCTCGCTATCTATCTATCTATTTCCATCTACCTCTCTCTCTAGCTCATTTTCTCTCTCTCTCTCTCGCTATCTATCTATTTCCATCTACCTCTCTCTCTCTCTCTCTCTCTCTCTCTCTCTCGCTATCTATCTATCAATTTCCATCTACCTCTCTCTCTCTACCTCATTATCTCTCTCTCTCTCGCTATCTATCTATTTCCATCTACCTCTCTCTCTCTCTCTCTTTCTCTCTCTCCCTCTCTTCTCTCTCTGTCTCTCTCTGTCTTTCTCTCTCTCTCTCTTTCTCGCTATCTATCTATCTTTTTCCATCTACCTCTCTCTCTACCTCATTTTCTCTCTCTCTCTCGCTATCTATCTATTTCCATCTACCTCTCTCTCTCTCTTTCTCTCTCTCTCTCTCTCTCTCTCTCTCTCTCTCTCTCTCTCTCTCTCTCCCTCTCTCTCTCTCTCTCTCTCTCCGTTTATCCTCCTCTTCCCATGCTATGCCTTAAGTAAGCATGAACCTGAATCGACTCTTTCTAAGTCGCCTACAATAATACTTTCTACCTCAACTACACTTACTTCACTGCTTGTATTTCATCAATATATAGCTATAGCTATATTTGCTTCACTCTATAGCAATCTCCATCTATATATTTACTCAACATGCTAAAATGTGTACTCAAGCTCAAACTCTTGAACTCTGCCAGCACATCAAAGTCATAGGCAACTTTTCGATGTTCATCATGAGACACGAGCAGCAATTAAAATTTTAAAAATTAATGTAATATATTTTTAGCAGATAGCAAATAATACACTCTCAAATGGCAAAACATAGAGTATATTCCCACAATTTTATTTTGTCGTTTACTTACAAAATTGTTTAAATATTGTCATAACAAATAGTTTCACTCTTGGCTGGGTCAGCTTTTATACACATATTTTTGGCCAACTCATAAAAGTATGCTACAAAAATTGATTAGAAAGTTGAGCACAAAATGCAAATATCTTGAAAAATACCTTTAACAATTAGTTATTCAGGCCAACAGCATGAAAAAAAGAAAACAATTTTCATAAGCTTTTCCTGTACAACAAGAGAAAACATAATGAAATTTATGCATATTTTGTTGTTTGGTTGATTATGTGACGGAATACGATTATTTATATTCAGTCATGAAATCGTTAGCATTATATGCCCACTACGCTAATGAGTGGCAAGTGGCAAGTGGCAAGTGGCAAGTGGGATGTGGCATGTGGCATGCAGCATGCGGCATGTGGCATGCGGCAAGTGCTAGCCAAAATTATTATAACGCTGCTTGGCTTCGTGTGCCACACGCCAGCAATAAGGCGGCCAAAAGAAAAATATAATACGCGTACAGATTTAATCAGAGTCCACATTACGGCGGAATACATGAATACTGCACGCATTCATTCCGGCATGTAGGACGATCCGTGCAGGCCTCCATTGAGGCAACGCGCTGCCAAAGCAAATCATCTCCAGCTCTTATACTCTTCAAGCGGATATTATAATTTTGTCACGAAATGTGTAAATGTGTGTAGGGAATGTAGAAATTTGCGGAGAGAGTGGAAAATGTGGAAAGTGGAGAGTGTGAAGGGTACAGAGTGGAGGATGTTGGGAGTGTAGAGAGTGTGGAGAATGTAGAGAGTATGTGGAGAATGTAGAAAATAAGGAGAATGTGGAGAGTGCAGAGAATGTAGAGTGTACAGATTGTGGAGAATGTGGAAAATGACAATGTGGAGAGTATGGAGAATGTGGAGAATGAGGAGAGTAAGTAGAGTGTGGAGATTGTGGAGAATGTGGAAAATGTGGAAAGCATGTAGAGCGTAAGCAATGTGGAGAGTATGGAGATTGTGGAGAATGTGAAGAATGTGGAGAGTATGGAAATTGTGGAGAGTGGAGAATAGAGTGTGGAGAGTGGAGTATGTAGAGTATGTAGAGTATGTAGAGTATGTAGAGTATGTAGAGTATGTAGAGTATGTAGAGTATGTAGAGTATGTAGAGTATGTAGAGTATGTAGAGTATGTAGAGTATGTAGAGTATGTAGAGTATGTAGAGTATGTAGAGTATGTAGAGTATGTAGAGTATGTAGAGTATGTAGAGTATGTAGAGTATGTAGAGTATGTAGAGTATGTAGAGTATGTAGAGTATGTAGAGTATGTAGAGTATGTAGAGTATGTAGAGTATGTAGAGTATGTAGAGTATGTAGAGTATGTAGAGTATGTAGAGTATGTAGAGTATGTAGAGTATGTAGAGTATGTAGAGTATGTAGAGTATGTAGAGTATGTAGAGTATGTAGAGTATGTAGAGTATGTAGAGTATGTAAAGTGTACTGAATATAAAAAATGTGGAGAAGGTGGCGAGTGTGGAGACAGTGGAGAGAGTGTGAAGTGTGTAAGAGTATAGAGAATATAGAGAGTGGGGAGATTTTGGAAAGTGGAGAGTATCGAAATAGTTGAGAATAGGAAAAGTGAGTGTAAAAAGTGAGATATATAGAATAAATAAAAGCCAATCCGATAGAGTTCGCCTCTAGCAGTCCTCAAAGATATTATACATAAGGCTGGGCATTGAACTAACTTAAGCAACAGTTTCAAATCAAGTTCTGATCACCCTGTGACTTTCTCATATTCCCAAAGTGCCAAGGAAACCTATGAAAAATCATGAAAAGATGAAGTCAGCATTGAAGTCAGAGCTGAAGACCACTTGAAGTGCTTCGAGAATTAGTCAAAAACCTTGGCACAAGCTATGTAATATCTAATAAGGATTACATCAAAGCAGACAAAATAAATAAGCATAATTAATGATGATGAATACGAGACACTCTTGAAAGCAACAAATCGCCATGAATAGAAGACTTTATCAATAAATCTGTCAAAGAAAGCTAGTTTTATTTATTTCACAAAATGTCTTGAGTAAATTACACTAACAGCTTCAAGCTATCGGAAAAACTGTCAAGTAAATGGGATATATATATAAACGTATTCATATATCTTTCTTGGCATAACATATATATTAATATATGTATTTTATTTTATTTTATTTTGAGTTCATATAAGACAAAGTCCCAGTGGGCGACCTTTGAGAGCAGTTCGTCTTCGGGTGAGTTGTCGTTCTACGCCCTCATTCCTATTCCTCGCAATTTATCATTGTTTTCAACTGTATATATATATATATATTTTTTTTCTGCTACCTCTGACTTTTGCTTGCGTTTCAATATGATTGTGCTACATGTTATTTGTGTGCCATCTACCGCCTTCGCTTTGCATGTCATTTGCATGACAAAAGGGCGCCGAAAATAAGTTGCGAGCATCGCGAATCGAAGCGAGTGGGCGACAGTCCGAGTGTAAAGGACATCAAGAAACCATAAATAAATAATAATAACAAAAAAAAATAAATAAAAATAAAAATAAATAGGTAATTGTGCATGAGACAGAAAGTGAACGTACTAACAAATACCCTAGACTGGGAGCTGAGTTTGAACTCTTTTTGATTACTTTTTAATTGAGATAATTGCATAGTCCCTGAAGCAAGAAAAGTTGTATATAGACTAGGCCCATATATGCGTATATATACTACAACTTTAAGCTAACAATTTGTTATAGAAATCGAAATATATATATTGTTCTTGTTAGCCTCTGCAACATATGCAGAGTATTTTGCAGTCGGTAACTCCCAGCTGCAGCATGCTCACTATCTCTCAAATATCTCGCTAGTTTTCATTAATCATGCCAATCATCTACACAAAGCAATTCCAGGGTATTCCAGGAAAGAATTTTAAAAATTTTGCAATGAAAAGCAGAAAATTAAGAAAAGGTCAGACACGCCCGACTCCTGCTACTGCTGCTGCTGCTGCTGCTGCTGCTGCTGCTGTTAACAAGTGAAAAGCGTTATTTATTTGCGTCTGCATTGCATAAATTGTGATTTAATTTGTGTAATTTTAATAGCAATCGCAAATGTGACAGGCGACAACAGCAGCAGCAGCAACAACAAATCACAAAGAGACCCATTAAATGAAATAAAATTGTAAATTAAGATGCCAGCGACCCTGGTAGTAAAACGATATATTCAATCTGTTTGTTAGCTTACACTGGTATTAGTTAATCTACACACACACACACACCCACCTACACACTGAAACTGTGCAATCTAATTAATGTAATTTTGTAACAAGAGATTTGATGTCAAAGAAATAAGTTAATTACAACATTTTATCAATGAATTCATTTCGCATACCTTTTGATGCCCTGTGCACATTGAAGGCCAGCATGAGGGGTATATTGGTTTTGTGTGAATTTATGTAATAGGCAGAGTGAGACTTGACATATGTTAGATCAGGTCGACAAGCTGAAGCGCTATACACTTGTCCGTCTGCCTGTTCATTCATCTATCCAGCCTGTCGAAGCGTCTGTCCAATCGATATCGATATCGATAACAAAAAAAGCAAGTGATAATAAATTTCACTGCTTTTTTATTTAACTACATACCCCTGCACCTCATGCCACTTCCATATTATCAATAATAATCGATGAATTTCCTATTTATATATGTCTATATAAGAGAAGGATTATCTGGGTTCACAGCATGTGCTAGTCGTTCACTTGCGAATCTTTCTTGCTATTATTATTATTAAATTGCCATTTCTATTTTACTTCAGGCACAAGCACAAAAATAAACAACTCAATTTAATCCTCATGTCAATACATTTCAAATTTATTTCACGAAATGTGCTGTGTAGGTGTATGTATGTATTTACATATATATACATATATATAAATATTAAATTATTTATATATGTAAAATATCTTATTTGCACAGAAATAAATCTCAAGAAGGTGAAACTGAGTTTTTGCGCAATATGAAATTCACATATATTTCCTTTTATTTCTTTATCGATACTCTAACATTAAAGCCTTAATTCGGTAACGAAGTATTTATCCCTTTTTCTGTCACTGTCTCTATCTATTTTTATTTCTCTCTCCTCTCTCACTCACTCTCTGTCAATCTCTCTCTCTCTCTCTCTCTCTCTCTGGTTCATTTTGTCTCTGTTACACTCTCGCCGCCTCTCTTCCTAGTAACTCCCTCAATGCCACTCTTCTTCTCTGTCTCTGTCTTTCTGTTTCACTCTCACGCTCCCACTCTGCCTCTACCACTCTGTCTGTCAATTTCATTTTCTCTCCCTCTCTCTCACTCCCCTCTCTCAATCTCTCACTCATTCTCGCTCTCACTCTCTCCGTCTTTCTCTGCCTCTTTATATTCTATTTCTCTCCCTCTTTCTTTCTATGTTTCTCTATCTTCTCTCTCTCTCAGTCTCAGTCTCAGTCAGTCTCAGTCAGTCTCAGTCTCAGTCTCAGTCTCAGTCTTTTACTTTTTCTCCCTATATATCTTTCTATATTTCTTCCTGTCTCTCTGCTTCTCTCTGTGTCTCATTCTGTCTACTTCTTTCACTCTTTCTCTCTCTATCTCTCACACTCTTTCTTATTCCCAATCCATATTTCCCTATCTGTATCCCCTCTGTCACTCTGTCTACCATTAACTCACTCTCTCTCTCTCTCTCTCTCTCTCTCTCTCTCTCGCGCTCTCTCTCTCACCTCAATCTCTTTCTCACCTCCACTCTCCCTCCTCCTCATATTACTTTAATAGTATTAAGCAACTTTAACATAAACACTTTATTGTCTAATTTATTTACACTCTACACCATGCAGAGACCTTCCTTCTCTCTCTCTTCCTCTCTCTCTCTCTCTCTCTCTCTCTCTCTCTCTCTCTCTCTCAGCTGTCTCCTTACCTATCTGTATCCACGTCAATCACTCTGTCTATCTCTGTGCATCTGTGTAGGTGTCTGTCTCTGCATATCTGTATGCCTGCTTCTTTCCTTTAACGTCGTAAGCATTAAAGAGTCTAAAAATTTAATGCTCAACTTGTATAGAAAAATACTCTCAGATCAGTCACAGCAGCTGTTGTGAGTGACGCCTAGTCGAGCACGCTCCACTAGTCCGCGCTCTCCCTCTCTCTCTCTCTCCCTCACTCTCCCTCTCTCTCGCTTGTTGTTGACTAACAAATTTCATTAAATTTGATTTAACTACACGCCACACCTGCCCCGGTAAATGCAAATAGTTGAGGATGCCGCTTTAGCTCTTTAATGCTAAAGTTTTCCTTTGATATTTTAATGATTGTCAATATAGGCATATGTATATAATATACTATATATATAGATAATCTAATAAGCATATTTTGTGCCATAATCATTTTGTATCCCCCACGCTCAACATATTTAAATTATCGGCTTTGTGTAGCGGTAAACGCTGAAATGTTAATTATATATTTAGATATAAAAGTTGATGTATATATACATACATATATATACTATGTATATAGTTTTTGAAAGTTCAGTTTAGTTCATGTTTTACTTGTTCTTAATATGAAAAAAACAAAAACAAAAAAAAAACTTTGCTCATTTCGCATGTAAGGCAAAAACTGTTGACATTTTTATACATGCGATTGTATACACTGCTTACATAGTAATTACGGGCATATTAGTTAGGTGGAAAGTTCTCCAAAAGTTACATAATATGTCTACCCAACAGCTGCGCTTCGCTCACTTCCACATTGACTTGACATTTTTGAACAGTGTATCGAGCAGTCTATCACACCCGATCACACTATGTATATATTTACTAACTGAAACTTTAGCTAGCAGTATAGAAGCTTTCATGGTCGCATTTTGTAATAGAAGCGCCGTTTGCGCTGGCCCTTCATAAACGATGAGAACTTCAATTTAAGCATATGCGCTTTATTGACCAACTTTTTTGTCCAGCCACAGCCACAGCCAACAGATGTTGCTAAGTGGGCGACAGCCAGTCAGGCATTGCCACTGTATCTAATACATATATTCATAATTTTTTTATTAAACTGTCCAAATATGTAAAAAAAAATATATATATATCTATATATTTGGATGGGCAATAAATTTGAAATTTGACAGTTGTCAGCTGGCAGCTGCAAAATTGATGCAAAATAAATTAAATATAGTTCTCTTTATGCCTTATATATTATACAAAAATAAATCGAGTCATTGCTTTATTAAGTTGTTTATTAAAAAAATATATTTATATGTATCTAACTACATATATATATTTTGGCACATTGTATCGTTCAAGTGACAGCTGCTTCATCTAAAATAAATTGAAGATAGTTTTTTTTTCATGCTTATGAAAGTATAACAAGTAAGAAGGCTCTAGTCGAGACGGCTCGACTACGAGATACCCTGAACCCTGCAAAAAAAATGATACTCTTCTTCTTTACGAACGTATGAGCGCGCGCTCTGCTAACCGTGTAGCTGCTGCCTTGGCTGGGGGGGGTGAGTTGGGCTATACTTTGGACGCTTATAACTCCATTTCTAGATGCACGGTCTTCATGAAATTTTCAGAATATATTAATAAATATGTCTATTTGCTAAATTACAAGTATCAAGTATTTGAAATGAGTTTTTTTTTCTTCAAATTGAGGAGCGACGGGAGCGTGGCATTCTAAATCTACAAATTACGAAATCTGCGTATCTATAATATCTATCTAAATATACAAATTTCTAGCTCTAACGGTGTAGAAGTTAGGCTCAAAAACTTATAGAAGTAAACGAATTTTCGATTGCTTATCGATAATTTGGAAATGGGATGAGTTATCGAAAAAACAAAGTAAGCTCGTACTGTGTAACTAATATACGAGTATTCATGTGATTCATTTCAGCTCTATAGCTTTTGTGGTTTCCGGAATCCGACGATCATACGGACGGAGGGATGGATGGAAGGACGGACGAACAGACGAACTGGGCTATATCAACTTATTTTCTTGTGCTGATCAAGAATATATATACTTTGTGGGGTCTGCGACGTCTCCCTCTACCTATTACATACATTTTCACAAAACCATTATACCCTGAATTCCCATTTTCAATGGTTTCAGGGTATAATAAAAATAAATAAATAAAACTAAATATGTATTATATAAAACTAGCAAATTAAGAGATAAGATTCATTTAGTCTATGTTATTATAGCTATTATTATCTATAGTTATTAAAAACAAAAAAAGTTTTTAGCACAAAATTTGTAAAAAATAACTGAACAAAGATATCAATAATATTATTGAGTCAAAATCAAATTTATATTGTTTTTTATGTATTATAAAATTATAAATAAAAAAATATATGTCTAGTCAATATAAAAATTATTCCTTTAAAAAAATATATGCCACAATTTTTGCTAAAGCTCAATAAATTAAAAAAAAAAAAAATCTCATTTGGTAAACTTTTTGCGGAAACAGAAAGCGAAAATGTGAATGGTAAAACGCATTGCATATTCATTGCACTCAACACTACTCGACGCTAGATGGCGCCATAGCCTGCACACAATGTTGCCTGAGCAGGACTAAGATAATTGCACTCAAAGGATGCTGGATCATTTGAAGTAACTTTGCACTTTATGCACTTTCGTCGTCCCATATGACCCCAACACCAACACCCCAACTGCAGTTGGCCAGCTGGAGCAACGTAATCAGGGAATTGAAATTTGCACTTACCCTGCGAGAACTGAATGAGCTTGCAGAGGAACTCGCCAAAGATAAAGTTGCGCAACAGTGTGCCGACGAGTGTGACGGGCATGCAGAGCACGCCCAGCAGCATGTCCGAGATGGCCAGATTGAGCAGAAAGAGATTGGTGATGGTGCGCATGCGACGATTCTGCATTAGCGTGGAGATGACCAGCAGATTGCCTACGATGGCGCAGAGCAGGATCAGGCTGTAGCTGGGTATTAGCCAGGCGGGCATTTCGGTGGCGCTGCTGCTGCTACCGGCAGCACTGCCCGCTGCCGCTGCAGCCGGAGCACCGATGCTCGTCTCCGTGGGTAACAAGAAGAATTGTCCAGGACCCAGTGCATCATCATCGTAGCTGACACTGCTGCTGCTGCCGTTGCTGCCGTTGCTGCCGTTGCTGCTGCTGCCATTGCCAGCATCGGAGAGTCCCAGCGATAGTGTCTCATTCAGCGGCGACAGCGTCAGCGAGACGATGTGGCTGGCAGCGCTGCGGGCATTGGCATAGTAGTCCACCAGGGCCTTGTAGGTGGCAGCCGCATTGGCTGCATCCTCGGCGCTGGCGCTGTACATGGTCTCACTGCGATCTGGCTAGACTAGTTCCGGTTACGGTTCCGGTTCCGGTTCCGGTTCCGTTTACCGTGCACTCACTACTGTCTTTCACTTAACAAAAAAAACTCAAAAAAAAAAAAAAAAAGGCTAAATAGAATCACAATTCGCTGGGCGCGCGCGCACTCACTTCACTTGACGCGATCCTTGGCACTGGACAATGGCAACTGCGGCTCTATATAACGGTACTTGACAATGATAATGCTACTGCTGCTGCTGCTGCTGTGGCTGGTGCAACGGATTCTCGTCTACGTATACGAGGACGAGCGACGCCCACGACGACGTTGACGTCGTTAGCTGGCGCGCTTCGCTCTGCCAAGCCTTACCGTTACGTTGAACGAATCGCTGGCAACTGGCCGCATACGATATGGCAACTGTGTGGCGCCTGCGTTTCGTCGGCACCAAATTCACCACACACACACCAGCAACATGTGGCATGCCACAGCGCAACATGTTGCTAGCAACATTTGATAGGCGCGTTTGGTCTCGGTAAATATATTCAGATACATAACTCCATAATGTTCACAGTGGCTGCAAATAGTAGTGGGTGAGTATATTCTAAGCTGCTACACGGATGGACTGATTGATTGATGGACTGACTGACTCAGTGATGACGATGATTATGAAGGATTGATTGATGATGGTGAAGGACTGACTCATGATGCTGATGGATGGTCAGTCAGACTGAATATGATGCTTGGAAAAGAAGACAGTTCAGCCAATCTACAGAGTAATTGATTGACTGATTGAAAGATTGACTAAATGTTTGATTGACAGATTAACAGACGGTTTAACTGCCTGATTGATTGATTCTGACTTACTGTTAAACTGATTATCTGATTGTTTGACTGAATATTTGTTGGAATAACCTATTGATTGACTGTTTCATAATTGAAAGATTGACTGATGATGAAGGACTGACTGAATGATGATAATGCAAATAGAGTCCAAGCCATGGAAGGTAGAGAGCTGAAAAGAAAGTAGTTGAGCCAATCTACAGAGTTATTGATTGGCTGATTGATAAATTAAGACTGCTTAACTGCCTAATTGATTGATTCGCTAACTAACGAAATGGTAAATTGATTGTATGATTGATTGTATGATTGATTGTATGATTGATTGTATGATTAATTGACTGAATATCTAATGCCAAAATTTGATAAATATTTGAGGAATCGAATCATGGAAGAAATGATTGACTGATTGATTGACTTATTAATTTACAAATTAACGGACTGGATGATTGATCGAATAATTAACTGAATGTTTGACCAATTAACTATTTTATATTTAAGAAAAGATTCATTCAATGACTGAACAAATGAGTGATTGATTGATGCTAAATATTCAAAATTGTATGATTGATTACATTTTAGAGCTCTCCTACAAGAGTTAGACGCTTCAATATAAATAGTTTCAAACTGAGGCTGCTCACTGATGTAGCTACAACTTCGATCTGCACATATATATACATATATATACATACGTCCCTTCTGACTGACTGACTGATTGATGATCAACTGCTAAAAACTAGCTGAAAATTGTTATTAAGAAATTGTTTTGCTATTATCCAATCAGACTTAAATGTTTCAACGCAAAGTTCTAACCGCGCCAATCCAAATAAAAGTGCACGAAACTGTGGACAAAAAATAACTCGCAACACTTAAGCTCCTTTCCGTATAATGCCAAAGTCATTTATATACTTGAAGTACAATTTCGCATATCAAACACTTGTCACCCACGAGAGAGAGAGAGAGAGAGAGAGAGAGAGAGAGAGAGAGAGTGAGAGGAAGGAAGGAAGAGTTGTCGCAACTTTTATCCCTTTAGACATCGTTTTAAAGTTTCGCCCCCGAAAACTTGAGGCTCTTGTTGTTGTTTTTCTCTTCAATATGATTATTTTATGTGTTGTCTATTTTCTTTTCAATTTCTATTTATCATTTCGTAAGTGTAACTACTTTTACCGCTTTACTGCAATCAAAATTGGAACTGGATAAAAGGCGGATATTCCAAGAGCTCAAAGTTGTTGTCATCAAATGAATATTTAATCAGAAATTAAAGACAATTTCATTTTTGTTTGTAAATTCTTTCGTTGAATTACTTTTTTTTCATTTTTATGGAGTAAAGAAATTATTTACTTGCATACATACATATACATATACATATACATATATTTACATGCACATACATATTCTCAAATAGATATGGATTCACATGTCTCTTAATATTCTTTTCAATACTCTTTCCATAAAACAAAATCCATGTCAGCTATAAAAGAAGTCAAAGCATCCCAGTCAATTTATGAGAATCGCAGCGAACGACATTAACTGGCAGAGCGTAAAATGTAACTACAATTGTTCTATGTCCACAAATATGTTACATGTGCATTTACATGCTAGCTTACATGTCAACAACATGCACACGAGAGTTAAATTCCTAAAACAAAATTCATAGCCAAAGAAGAATTTGATTTCTTTGGATTACCCATAAAAATATTTCTTTGTGTACAAATGCCATAGATATATGTACATATACACATGTATATGTATATATATGTATATGTATATATGTTCATATGACGGCATTTCGGAATCTCTAAACGCACTTTCTAGGCCAACTGTTTGATTGTCTTGATCTGTTTATTCGCTTTTATTGGCTTTGCAAATGTTATGCCAACTGTTTGTTTGGACGTTCGAATGCGAATACTTTGTGGTTTATCTGCATTATTTAGTATTTTGATAACCCGAGTTGAAACAGCTTTGCCACCAAATTGGGAATGTCAACAGAGCCCATAGACCTAATCATATCTATTACAATAAATATATATGTATATATAGTATATAGCTGTGTCTATTAAATGCGAGAAGAATAGGCAATTAATTGTGGACATACTAGATGATGGAGCCATAAAACTTATCTAACTGAATAATTGAGCAGTTCAGTATGATTGAAACAAGTAAAATACTTTTGTTGGCAATGCACGACTAGCAGTTATCCTGTACTCAGCCAAGAGCTAATGCTACTCTTTAAATCATTGTAATTGTTATATAGATAGAGTTCTTATATAGATAGAGTGATATATGATGCTAGCAGAGGAAAGAAGGGAGTTATATAGAGTCCTATAGGAAGGAAAGCAGAGCAGAGAGAGGAAGTTAGGGAAGAAGCTGTAAGGGTAGAGAGATAGAGACTGTGGGATACTCAGCAGCATTAGGGTAGTATAGCTAGGATGCTATAGAAAATGAAGTACTCAGTAGTGAAAGGGAAAAGGTATCAAAATAATATTAATATAACGACGCTAGATAATCAGAATAGATATATGTATCAACTTTAATCGATTTGAAGAATATCAGATGAGTTATGGAAAAAAGTCTTGCTGCATGTGGCTTACAGGATTAGATAGTTGACAATTCAAGTCTCTAACTTTTACGGCTTCATACGGAAAAATACTCATAACTAATGATGAATGAAAGAACGGAAAGACGGAAGGCCCACCCGCAGGGATGGATGAACAGTCGAATAGATGGACGAATAGACGAACAAATGAACAAACAGTTAGACAGACGGATGGACGGAAGGATGAATGGATGGGATGATGGATGAATGGATGCACGGACGGACGAAGGGATGGAGGGACGGAGGGACGGATGAAGGGATGGAGAGACGGATGAAGAGATGGACGGACAAATGGCTAGATAATCATAGCCGCATTTACACAGCCGATCGTCAAGATTATCTACCATGAATTCTTATTTTTTATGGATGTAGCCTATAAGAACTCGATAATCTCAATCTTTATTTAAAAATTTTAACATTAGTAATTATAAGAAAAGTATAATAATAATATCAATAAAATAAAAATTATAATTATAATAAGAATAATACTTAATGCGTTGTCAGTATGTTCTTCCCTCTTACCAATGACTAGGTTTTCCAGAATTCCTCTGGGTTGCTTTCCGCCTTTGAACCCGTAGTTATCCCATTCCATGACACTTCAATGCTCTTATATGTTCTGTGACTGCGCACTGTTATCTGTGCACACTGCATTCCGGTCAAACTTTTTCCGCCGCAATTCGTTTCACGCAAAGTCACAGAGTCTCTACCAAATTTACTCTATTATAGACTCTACTTGGACCTTAGCGATACTATCAGCCACAACGCTACCTTCTAATGTTAATAATAATAATATTAATAAATCTCATATAATTTTTAGTAATAGTTACACTTAAATAGAGAAATTATATAATTATGGCCAGCGCAAATCGACCCATGCAGTTGCTAATCTGGCATATATACGTACGTACGTACATACATATATATCATTCGATATTATTTCTAGCCACATACTGGCTCTATAATATATCTTTTCCCATTTTTGCCGAGCAGCGGGTAATTCAGCCAACTAACTGATTGCCTGATTCACATTGCGCTGTTTGCCGCCTGATAAAGCGACGTGGATGACGCTGGAC
This sequence comes from Drosophila borborema, assembly GCA_030914335.1. Taxonomy (NCBI): domain Eukaryota; kingdom Metazoa; phylum Arthropoda; class Insecta; order Diptera; family Drosophilidae; genus Drosophila; species Drosophila borborema. The sequence goes on from JAUESP010000307.1 coordinate 7,121,724, forward strand.
GACGATAAGCCCAGCACCGGATAAGCTCCGATGCTGTCCCGTTTTCTCCCCAGTGAAAACTGAAATTGCAATACACACACACACACACACTCAGACATCGTTGACTTGTAGTACGTGCGCACTTGATTGCAACGTGCCCCAGCCTTAGCAAGCGGCGACTGCAGCAGCTGCAGCTGCGACTGCGACTGCGACTGCGGCAGAGTGTGAGCCGGCTTTGGTCTAGGCTGTTCTCGTCAAGGCTGAGGCAAGGCTGATGCGGCACAGATTGCTAGCCGAAGATGCCGTTAAGCCTTCACCTTGCAAGTGTTCGACCGGTTGATTGAGAACAGGCTAACAATCCCCCCTCCCCCCTCACTACAACTCCCTTCACCCCATAACCTTCCCCTGCTCCAAGAAACAGTATTCAACAAAAATAAATCAATTTCAAGTTATCGCATTACTACATGAAAAGATAAAGCGTCTATTTGTTTAACACCATTTCAAATTGAAAATGTGATAATAATTTCTATAAAATATATATACTAGATATGTACATAAATACTGATAGAAAATGTTTAAGTGGAACTTCAGATAAGTTTAATAGAATTACGTCTCTATCTAGTCTATCATACATACATATGTATATCAATCCCAACTAAATATAACCCACATACGTAAACCCACCACAAAAACTCTATAAATATTAATCCATCGCAATTTTTGTGCTTAGTCAATTTTGCGGAATCGCTTGAAGATTTGCCACAGTGCATTTATTTTAAGAACATTAAGTACATTCATATGTATAATAAATAAATGTGATGTTGTACAGTGCTTCGCATCCTAAACCATGCCCCAATACATACAACACATACACATACGCATGCACACACACACACACATATGCGCTTGCGCTCAACGGTGTCAAACATTTTGTCAACGGCGCAGTCGACGTCGCTGCCCGCGCACTTTCAACTCTGAAACTGAAACTGAAAATAAAACCAAATGCGGTGACGGCGCCGTCGCCGCTGCCGTTTGTCGCCGTTTGCCTTCTATCTCTGTCGCGCGGCTGCCGTCATGACAGCTTACTTGGGGTGCTCCCACTGGCTCGCTCGCACGCTCGCCAACTGCGCTGCCCGCTTCGTTTTCGTCGTTATGCTTTGTGCTGGTTGGCGCTGCTTCTGCGTCAGCCACTTCGTTGGAGTTGCACGCGCTGCCGGCCCGCATTCGTGAGCAACAATTCGTGCGAGTCGGACGGAGTCGGTCGGCTATTTTGGTTACTCCCGATTAAAGCCTGTGTGCCTTTTGCCTTTGTCTTTGTTTTCGTTATTAATGCAATAAATACGTACACATACACACTCAAAAATATAATTTTTTTTTGCTAATTTTTGTTGTTGTTTATCGTGACACTTGTCGTTAAACATTTGCGCGCTGTGCTCAAAATTTGCAAGCCGGTAAAATTCCCTGAACTGTCACTCGAGAGTTGCAGCAACAGCCGCAGCATCACAGCAGAGAAGAGCAGAGCTGAGAAGAAGAAGAAGTAGAAGAAGCAACCCAACAGTAGCCACAGCATCCCATTCAACCAACCAACCAGCCAGCCAGCAACATGTCAGACGGCATTGAAGTTGAACAAATTGTGGAGAGCAAGCCAAAAAGGGTGAGAGATACTTTTAACACATGCACACACATATACATACATACGTATATGTATGTATGTGTGTATTAAGAAAATATTAAGTGTGGCACAAGACGAAACAAAAAGAATTAGACTCATAAGAGATGCGACAACGGGGCAGTTAAACAGCAACAGCAAAAGAAAATCTGCAGAAACAGATAGCGCGCGTGAGAGCGAGCGAGAGAGGTGAGCGCAAAAGCTGCGAGCGGTGGCAGAGCAGTCCAAAAAGGAAGAGGGAATAGCCCGGCAGAGTAGCCTCGCTATAGTTGGGAGCCCCAGCCCAAAGTCAAGTGTGGCGTATGTGTTAGTGTGCATGTATGTGTGTGTGTGTGTGTCTGTGCGCTTGTGTGTGTGTGCTGAACTTTAAATAACTGTGACTCCACACACAAGAACCGGCCAGGGCCAGGGCCAGTACCCCCAGTCGCAGTCGCAGCAGCAGCAGCAGCAACAGCAAAGGCAAAGCCAGTGCCAATGCCGGTGCCGGTGCCGACGCCAGACAAAAAAAAATCTAAGAAGAGGAAGAAGACACAAAACAGCAAAAGAACACGAAAAAGAAACAATAAAGAAAAGAACGAATATCTTGCTTATGCTTTTAAGTGCGGGGGCGGATGCAGCAGGCAGCGCAGCAGCCAAAGGGGTAGATAAGCAGGCGTAAGTGTATGTGTCTGTGTGTGTGTGTGGGCATGGTCATATTAGACAACAGCAACGAATATGCATATCAAGTTCAAGTGCGCAACGGCTTCGCAGTCGTCGACGCTGCAGCCGCACTTGTGCGCATAGCAGTTAATATATACATACATATGTATAAGTGCAACACTTGCACTTACACGCACACACACACCCCCACACGCTTAAGATTTTCAATCTCTATCTTATCGATGCATGTGTATCGAGTAATTGTTGCGGTTACATTGAGTTCCATATCAAATTTGTTTAGCTACTGTGTAACAGTATTTCTAATAACTATGGACCATTGGCTAAGTATGTATGTATGTGTGTGAGTCATATTTGGGTGATTCGTTTGATTCACTGTGACTCACACACACACACACATATGTATGTATGAACACAAATATACGCCGGCCACCCAGACACCCAGCCAGCCAGCTGCAGTTCAATTACCTACTATATTAAGCAGCTATCGAAGCGACATGACTCAAAATTTAATCAGTGAAAGAGACAGAGTGAAAGCGAGAGTGAGTGAGAGAGGGAGGTGAGAGGTTAGGAGAGCAATTCATTTGTTCAGTTGGTACACTGCAAAGAAAATCAGAAGAAAAACAAATACGAATTAAAAATGAAAACAAAAAAAATGTTCACGTGAGCTAAAATTAGCTTAAAATGTTCATCAATTGAACTAGTTCAGTCATTTTTAATACCTATGAGCAATTAACTGCATTTTCAGTTATGTTTAGTTTATTTTAACTTTTGTTCACACACATAAACTAAACATAACTGAAAATGTCCATAAATTGAATTACTGTAAACAATTGTTTTCAGTGTAGCTGCTCAATGCAAACGAGTGCAATTCCAAATACACTAAATATGTATTAATAAAAAATAGAAACATCTTTATATATGTACATATATTAGTGTATAATATATATGCATGCACATTCCTTTTCCTTATCTGTCGGAGCATAGAGTCGAACCATTTACGGTTAGAACTCAATTCAATAAGACTAACAAAATAGCCATGAAAAATGTAACTGAAACTGAAACTGAAAATACGTTCCAACGGATCTCACAACGGCAGCAGCAGCAGCAGCAGCAGCAACACCTCAAATCAATGCCAATGTCGATAAATAATATTGAATATCGTAAATCTCTACGCAACGTGCTTCAGCAGCCAATGCCCAGATCTATCCACCCGCAAGCGAAATGCATTCGATATTCATTTCATTACCGTTAGAATTGAAAGCCAGTATTGTTGCGCTAGCAAATACTATTGTATAACAGCCCACACACACACACACACTTGCCCGCCCTCTCTCTCCTTCTCTTACACGCTTGGCGGCCTCTCTTTACTTTTGTTAAGTTTGCTGCGCTTCCTGATGCGCCAAATTCGGATTTGCAATATTTTATTTTTCCTTTTCGTGTTTTATTGTTTATTGTTCGCTAATGAGTCACGCACACAAATCAATAAACGACGTTTCTTTGTTTCATTGCAAAAATGCAGAATTATTAATACATACAGCGCAATAAGAATAACAGCAACAACTGAAACGGCGCGTGAAACGAAATAAAACAACAACAACAAAATTAACAGCCTTGCAGTCTGCCGATGCCCTTACCAACTTCCCTACCCCACCGCTTCCCTTGTTCAGCTGTCTCCTCCTCTCTCTCTCTCTCTCTCGCTCACTTGTCGCTCCTTCCCCCAGTCACGGAGCAAATGAACGCAGCGCTGATTCATGCCTTGCATTTTATTCAATTTTTTTCGATTTTCGTTTTCAAACTTAATGCGCGAAAAGAGTTTTCGACAGCCCCAGCAGCAGCAGCAGCAGCAGCAGAAATACTTAATGCGCAATGAAAACACGTGTGAATAGTCCTTTACCCCTTACTCTCTCTCTGCTCTTTCGCATGCTTATCGAACTAATATACGAAATCTAACTTTCATAATTAGGCTTATTTTCTGTTTGTTGAATGTCATCATGACAAATGCTTAAACGAGATATTAAACGAAATACTTAATTATATAATTGAATATCCTATAATATTGCAAGATTTATTTTTTTTTTTAGAAACTTAAAAAAATTAAATTTTTATAAATTTATATAAAATAAAAAATTATACGAATTAAAAAAAAAACACATTTTTTTTCCTTAAATTAAAAAATAAAATAATTTTTAATTTAATATCAACAAAATTAATTTTTCTATAATATTTCAAAACTTTATTTTTTATAGACCAATATTTTTTTTTTTTTTTAATATTAATCAAAATACTATATATATATATATATTTTTTTAATATTTTTTTATTGCTTCAATTTATAAATTTCATACTAAAAAAATTTATTATAAATTTAAAATATTAAAAAAAAAAATATTATAAATTTATAATATTTATTAATATTTGAAATTGAGAATTTTTTTTTTATTTATTTTTTATTGATTCAATTTATAAATTTCATAAGAAAAAAAAATGTATTATAAATTTTTAATATTTATTAATAGTTAATATTGAGAAATGTTTGTCAAATTATCTTCTATTATACATATATATAAATATTATAATATATACACACACACATATACATATATACTTATTCACAATGGCATACCCCTCGCACAGCATCTATTTCCTACAGGGTATTCACTGAGCCGCAGCCTTGTTTTAGCCTTTGCGCCTCAATTTGTGATTCACGCACTCGACGCATAATTTTCTTAGACGGCTGCTTAAGGTTTCTCTGCTTCTTCTGCTTCTTTGACTTATTCTTTTCCTTTTTTTTTTTAATTACTCACACATTATACGAGTTTTATGCGATTTATGTGGAATTTTGTATATGCGCGACGAGCGCTGCGTATCTGAAATGGTATTAGTCAACATTAAGCATTATTTATATGTATTTATATATGTATGTGTATATACATATATTATTGTAACAGCAGCTGCTATCCGGTCCTTCGATTTATACTATCATTAGCTTTTTTTTTAAATACTTTTTTTTTTTTGCAGCATTTAAAATGTTAGCTATCATAATTCGCTGATATGGTGCGCTTTGCTGATATCGACAGCCATAGAGATATTGAAATACAATTTATTTGATATATAATTTTTATGTACATTTTTTATCGCATACCTTATCAAAGGCCATTGCAAAACTTTTTATGCCCGCCAATTGCAAATGTCTTAAAAAAAAAAATTAAATTGACAAAAACAAATTGCAGTTTTTGCAAAACCAATTTCAATGTTATACATACATACCATTGCATATGCTTTGTAAAAGATTTAAATAAATATATGTTAATATCTGAAATGAGTTTCATAGCAAAGAAAATAAATTCCATTGAACGAGTGAATAATTAAAAAAATAAAAATACTCTGAAATGTGATGAAAAGAAATGTATAAATAATTAAAATCAAAATATATATTATTAAATTCGAAATTATTCGATTACATCGATTTAGCTTGAATACCCATTGAGGAAACCACCTAATGTATGGCTGAGAACCCATAGAGCATTTAGATTATTGAGCATAAACATGTAACTTTTATCCGTTATTGAAATTATTCGATTTCAAAATTAGTTTGAATTTAGTAAGTAAATAATTCATTTAGTTTTTATATATGTTGAATTTCTCTAGCGAACTAGGGCATCGCCTAGTCTGGCATTCCATTCTAAGCGTTGAGCTGACTGTAAAGCGCAGCCATTGCTCACACAAGCCAGAATTACATACAATGCATTTGCTTAAGGCGAATCAGGCGATCAGCTACAGTAGCTAAAGCCTTAAGATTAGATAAAAATAACGGCATGATGTAAGATTAAACAAGTACTCAAAGATAAATATATATTTTAAATATATAAACATATACACATATGCACATATTTATATAAAATGCATGCACTTGGTAACAAACCTGTGTGTGTGTGTGTGTGTGTCTGGCGGGCGATAAGGATGGCAATCAATAACTGTTTGCCGATATGATTACGAATATCGATAACTTTCACTTTCTTTCGCTTAATTGGAGGGAACAGCAACTAGTTGCAATGAACTGGAACTATTTGATTTCTCTGATTGCACAATTTAGCGTGCAAGACGAGAACTAGCAAAGAACAAGAACTAGAACAAGTGCAACAAGCACAAGTCGAGGATATATACATACTTGTGTGTGTGTGCGTGTGAGAGGGCTTTCGTACATACATAAATCAAAATTCGATGCTCACGTCTGCTTTGGCTGTTAGACAGAGAGAGCTAGTGCGCGACAGTGATTTGGTTTGCGTCACTGCTGCACCCGCTTACGCATACGCACCGGCGTCCGTATCCGCATCCGCACCCAAAGCCGAACCCAGGACAAACAAATGAGAAAGAAATAAAAGACATCACAACGGCAACAACATGCGCTGTAATTGCGGCAATATATGTACGTTTAGTTATCAGACACGCCCAGTCAACAGTCGCATCCCTCATAGTGCTGTGCCAATTTATTTTGCGGCAAGATAGTTGAGAGAAATGTCTTATCAGATAAATAAGGCAAAACACAAAAAGCCGTTAATTTGCGCTCGAAATTATGGCAGCTGGCCATATACATACATGCATATGTATATTTATACATATACACATACATATGTATACATACATAATTCTGTATTGTCTTTAATTTTAGTTGCTATTTCTGCTTCTTCTTCTTATTCTGCATTAGCTGTTTCCTATTGCAAATTGTCGGCAGCGCGCACAAATTATGGCAACGGTTTTATTTCACTGCTCTGCTATTCTTCGCTATGTGCATGAGAGAGTCTGTGTATGTGTGTGTGCATCTGTCTCCGTCTCTCTATCGTTTTTATCTGTTGGCACAGTTTGCATGTTTTTGGCTGCTCATTTATTTTTGCTTAATTAATTCAATACAAATCAAGCGATTACAGTTTTGTTTTTTTATTTCGTCGTGAAAGTCAAAGCGGCAGCCAGAAATTTTGTATTCTTTCATCTTTCTAATTGTTGTCCATTTGTTATCATATACTGCTTTCCAGAGCGCACTTTTCTAAATCACTTTGCGCTTTTCTAATTGATTTTTCCCACACACACACACACACACACACATACAGAGGCACACTCAATCTCTCTCACAAACGCAAAACCAATTTCGGTCAACGAACGCATTATGATCCAGCCGCTCGCTCACTCTCGTTTTGCCTCTCTGTCGCACTCACACTTTTTTGCCACTGTCGCTCGTCTGCTCATTCTGCGACAGTTTTGTTATATTTTATGCTCTTTGTTTTGTCGCTGCCAGCATCTTCCCAGTCGCAGCACAAAATTATCTGTGGACCGTTCTTTTTTTTTCATATTTCTTTTTCCCGCTGTTGTTATTGTTGTTGCTGTTGGCGGCGTCTTTGCTGATTGAAAATTGTGACGCTTAAATTGTTTCAAATGGAGCGCATACAAACAAAACAATACATAAATCTCGATTGAAGACGCCCGATCAGCTGTCACCCAAACGGCTCTCGATGACTTTCCAAAGTAGCTGTAACTCGCTCAAATTCGAATTCGAACGTCGTATGCGCTGGCTGAGATGGCTTTCGACATCGAAAACAGCAGATATGTACATATGCGCGCTTGAAAGTACCCACAGCAATAAATTGAGCCGCGCAAAGCGAACGAACTCACTTTCGATATCGAAAACTACAGTCTGCTTTGAAAGTCAACGGCCAACAACAAGATGTAACAAATTAATAATGCATCATCCCCCATGCAAGCTAAATTAAGCAATAATAAAAAGAAGTCAAAGCGTTAACTGATCTGACAGCGGCAAAGATAAAAAATAAATAAAAAATCAAATAAAATGTATTTATTTTTGTTTATTTGCCTCACGCACAAATCAAGCATGCAAATCCAATACCATTTCATACAAATATATGTACATATTAATCCATTCAATTTAAAACTAGGTTGAAATTTATCTTCTTTTCTTCACACAAATTATCTTTATTGATATATGACAAATCATGGTTTTATTGTGTTATTATTAATGTGTTAGGTATATGTACATATGTACATATATGTATATGACTTCTATAACTCTTTTTCTTCAGTTCTCGGGAAAAGGGAAATACGTAATAATCATAAAATAGATAATAATACAATGACTCTTTAGAGTTTTCTAATCTATCGTATGATATAATATAGGATGTAAAATGCTTGAGATAGATTAATAGAGAGTGTCGTATGCTATTATATATAAAGATAGAGAAAGGGAGACTGAGAGGGACAAAATAAGAGAGAGAGCGAGAGAGTCACTTTCGAGTGATAAGAAAAAACACTGCAGAGGTTTACAAAGAGAGAAAGGAGCGTTACATTTAAAGAGAGAGAAAGGGAGAGAGCGCGCAAAATAGAGACAAATGAAGAACTACGAAAGGAACTACCAAAGAGACGAAAAGTGAAAGATCGAGAGAGCGAAGATAAAGATCGACATAAATAGAGAAATCTAGATGAAGAGAGAATATAGACAGATATGGCCTGATAGAGAGATCGATCGAGACCTAGAGATAGTTCAAGTAATGTAGAGGGAAAGAGAAGCAGAGAGAGAGAGAGAGAGAGAGAGGGAGAGAGAGTAAGAGAGAGCAAAATAGAGAAATCAAAAGATTGAGAGCAAGACAGAGAGAAAAGGTGAGGTAGAGTGAAACAGAGAGAGCATGAGAGAGAGAGAGAGAGAGAGAGCAAGCAGGGAGAGAGAGTAGATTATAAGTAGAAAGAAAGATAGAGAGAGAGGGTGATAGATAGAGCAAGATATATAGAGAGAGAGAAAGAGAGAACGATAGATAGAGCAATATGTAGAGAGAGAAAGAGAGAGAGAGAGAGAGTGATCGATAGAGCAAGATATACATAAATTGTATATATACATATAGAGTATGATAGATAGAGAAAGATATAGAGATATATATATAGAGAGTAAGAGAGATATAGATAGAGACTACAATAGAAAGAGAGAAGAAAAATATATATAGAGAGTAAGAGAGATATAGATAGAGACTACACTAGAAAGAGAGAAGAAAAATTAGAGCAGGAGAGACTTAGAGGAAAGCTTATCAGAAAGTTAATGAGCTAACTAGACCTAAAGTCACAGTAAATGTTTCCTAATCTCTCTGCTCGCATGAAAAGCGGAACCAATTAAAGATTATGTTAGCATTTGTTATGGCATTATCTATAGCTCTCTGCCCATGTCTATGTCTAGATGCATGACGATGTCGATGTCTCATTCATGCCATTATCTGAGATCCAAGCCGACATGTTATAGAAATATTTGTTTTATGACGCACGAAACTTTCTGTTTATTTTTTATCAAGTGAATAAAAACAATTTCCGCTAAAAAAAAGGCTAAATCAATTCTTGTGTGAAAACTTTGCCGCTTGAGGCAATGTAATTATGATATATATATAAATATATATATGATATATATACGATATATATGGAATTTATGGTTAACTTTAATCGCTTTGATTATCCAATTCGCATGCAACGCGCGCGCGCTTTTAATTTATGCAACATTTCGAGCTGAACAAATTGAAGAGTTTTGCGGAGGCAAAATGCATTGGCGTGATTGATTCATAATTTTATTGTTATTGTTATTGTTATTGCCAATGCTAATGCAATTGCTGTTGCTGTTGCTGGCACGGAAACGAAAGCGAAAGTATCTGACGGATGCTTCAATGCCTTCAACACGAATCCAATTGGGGAAAAAGCCAAAAACTAAAAACAACAAAGTGGGCGTGGCCGCCCTTCCGTGTATTACTCAAATTTTGAAATTTTTACTGATTCTCCCTCTCTCCTGCCTTGCTCTCTCTCTCTGCAGATGCCGGTGGCGACGTCATTGGACAAGGATGCCATCCGCGAGGCCTACGAGGATGTGCGCTCCGATCTGACGGACACGGAGTGGGCGGTCTTCAAGTTCGATGGGGCGCAGATAATTGTGCATGGGCGTGGCCAGTGCTTTGAGCAATTCCGCGAACAATTTGGCGACTCGGAGCGCGCCTTTGGCTACATACGCATACAGATGGGCGACGAGATGTCCAAGCGCAAGAAGTTCATCTTTCTGACGTGGATCGGCCAGGAGGTGGGCGTCATTCAGCGCGCCAAAATGTCCACGGACAAGGCGCTCATCAAGGACGTGCTGAATGTGAGTGAACGAGCGTGATGGCAGCAGCGAAAGCCGAATCTAAACTCTCTCTCTCTCTCTCTCTTGCAGAACTTTGCCGTGGAACTGCAGGCGGGCGTCCAGGCGGAACTGGATATTGAGCTCTTCCGCGAGGCATTGAATCGTGCCGGCGGCGCCAACTACGGCACTGGCATCCGGGACAACTGAAGCAGCGACGTCGACGTCATTGTCGATTTCAACTTAATTCCCTTCCGCCTACGCCTACGCCTTCGCCTCTGCCCACTCCTTGTCTCCATTTTTTTTTTTCTTCAATTGCTGACCTAATCCTGCTTTTTTTTACTTAATTATTATGAATTAATTTTATGCAATCTTAAAATATTTACTGTACATTTGTATGTAATATGTAATAAATATTAAAACAAGAAACAAAGAAACAAACATAACGGAAATTTTCGTTGATTTAATGTGAAAATAAAGCTAGGAATCTGATTAGTTGCTTTAATGTGAAAGCACAGCTGGAAATCCAATTGGAAGCGCTGGAGGCTAAATGAAGCGCATATGTTTGAAATCCAATTGGATTTGGGTTGAGACAATCAGAAAGTGGGCTGGGTCTACAGTTGAATTGATTTTTGAAATACAAATATATATACACTATTTTTTGTTAATTCTTGAGAATTTAGAAACTTTTTTTTTTTAATTTTTGATAAATTAAGATATTGTTTTTTTTTTTTAATTTTGATAAATTAAGATTTTGTTTTTTTAATTTTGATAAATTAAGATTTTGTTTTTTTTTTTTTTTTTAATTTTTAAGAACTAGCTATCAAATCTAATTGTTGTCATTTTTTTTAGCCAAACAGAATTTGGGCGGGGAAAAGCTATTCAATTGAAGTGATTCCCAAAAAAAAAAAAAAAGATATTGAACAAGTGTAAACAAAATCTAATTCTGTTTAAATGAAATCCAATTGGAATAGCTAGCGGCCACTGTTGAACCAATCAGAGCACGAATGTACACGAGCGGGGGCTGATGGAAAAAACTCTGATTTACTAAATATATAAAAATAAATAAAATAAAATATATATATTTATTTATAATATATATCATATAGCTTTGCAATCCAATTGACATTTCAAAGAACCAATCAGAATATGCGAGAAAAAAAAATTTCAGTTTAAATCTGAAACTAATTTAACAAGAAAAGAAAAACAAATTTTATTCTGCTTTAACGCATGTATCTAAATAAATAAGAATCCAGTTGGAATTGGCCAATCGAATGGAAGCACTTACAAATCTAATTGGTATCAGCATAAACCAAACAGAATATGAACTGAGAACTATTTTTCACTCTTCAGAAGAAAAAACAAACATATTTCGTTGATTTAACGTAAAAACTCGTTAAAGACCAATTGACATTGCGAATGGCCAAGCAACTGAGGCGGCATGTAGGCACTAATCTAATTAGACACCCAGTAGCACTCCAATTGGAATTCTCTAATGGGAAAATTTTCATATAAATATGAAATAAATAATGCAAAGTAAATTTTCTTTAAATGCGTAGAAAGCCAATTGGAATGTGTAAATGCGATACGAGTAGTCCAATTAGAATATTTTGATGGGGAAGTCAATAATCCAATCAGTAGGAAGAGTCAACAAAATAAACTTTCAGTTGTATCAGAAATAAATGTTAAATAATAAGAAAACAAAATTCACCTCAAACCAATTGGAATGAGTAAATCAACTGCAGCTGAAGTGCTTCATCTTATTGGTATTTCGAATTAACCAATCAGAATAAGGGCTGTGAAACAGTTTTGAGTTAATGCGTAAAGGAAACTTAAGTATAAGAGACTTATGCATATGCATTCCAAGGGTTTTCCTCTATGACAAAAGATTTTTACAGATTCAACATTTCGCTGAACAATACAAATTTATTTCTCAATTTTCAGACTATATTATATGTGTATATATATATATATATACTATATGTGTGGTAGTATCTAATCTAATCTGATTTGAACGGCAGCTGAGAACCTAGACTAAAACATATTTTAGCTGTAGTATATACTGCATAGTTTAATATATATATTAGCTATATAGTATATATCAATTTAGTAATTCCTAGATGCTTTCAAGTATGCACTGATAAATATATGAGGGGGAGAGAAAGGAAATAGACACGAGAAGAATGATGGATAAGATGAGAGATATGGAGAAAACATATTTAAGCTATATATATATATATATACTATATAGTATAATATATTTATTAGCTAAGATATATATAGACAAGTATATATACTTTAGTAACTCGCAGATGCTTTGGAGTATAAACAGGAAATTGGAGAAGGGAAATAGGCAAGAGAGAGAGAGAGAGAGACGTTGGGGGAAAGGGAGCAGGAAAATAGACAAAGGAAGGGTGGAGGAAAGGTAGAAGGGAAATAGATAAGGAAAAAATGGAGGAAAAGAAGACGGAAATAGACAAGAGAAAGATGATGCAAAGGAAGACAAAAGAATATACATGAGAGAGACAATGGAGGAATGGGAGAAGGGAAATAGACAAGGGAAGGATGGAGGAGAGGTAGAAGGAAATAGGAAATAGACAAGGGAAGGATAGAGGAAAGCTGACGATGCTGAGCAATAAAAGAGGAAGGAAAGGAATTATACAAGAGAAGGTTGGAGTAAAAGGAGACGACAATCGGCAAGAGAAGGATGGACAAATAGGTAAAAGGAAATAGGAGAAGAATGGAGGAAAAGTAGAAGGAAGTAAATAAGAAAAGAATGAACAAATAGCAATAAAAGATTAGACGAAAAAGGAATAGAGGAGGCAGATAGGAATAAGGAAATAGACAAGAGAAGAAACAACGACTAGGTAAGCAAGAGCAGAACTTAAACCACTATATAGTTGTCTAATTTATAAACAGAGAAATTAGATTAAATATATAGAAAATACTTGGTTTAAACTTGACTAAATGTTTACTGAGCGAGCGCCGAAAAGTTGTATATAAGTGTACGTATATCTTGGTGTGAGTACATATATGTATGTATGTGTATATGTGTATGTGTGTGTGTGTGAGCATCAGCGTTTGTGTATGGCGAAAAGTGTAACCAACACATACAATAAAAAATATATATAAAAAATATAAAAAAAAAATATATAAGGAGTTACAGCAAGTTGAACTTAAGTCTACGTAGTTGATTTTTAGAGCAGATTGAAATGAGGGTCATATGTAGTGTTAATTAATGCCAGGGTCTAGGTTAATCGTTCGCTTAGTAATTGCCTAAAGTGCGTTTCATCTTTTGGCTGTGGCTGTGGCTGTGGCCGAGGCCGTGCAAGGCCCTAACGATCCCGGAAGAGCACCGAATGCAGCGCATCAATATCAACCTCCACGCCGGATGAGTTTGTGGTCACAGTGCGTGAGCTAATGAGAAGGAGTATTCTCAGTTAATTAAAGTCAATAGAGTTATTATTCATATATTAATATATTAATTGTATTAATCCCACCGTATCGACTGTGTGGCGCGATTGGAGGAGTGCGGATTGACCAGCACACAGTGCATTGGCTGGCCATCGAACTCGCGCTGATGATACGCATCCACGGCCATTTCGGCGTGCTCAAGGGACTTGTAGATGACCTCGGCAGTGCCGGGCCGCACCACATGCGCATCGTACATGGGTCCGATGTCATTGAAGAGCTCACGAATGTCCGCCGTGGTGACGTTGGCATGCAGATTGCTCACCAGCAGCCGATAGCCGGGCTTGTTGTTGGCCACGCTAAGTGGCAATGGCATCGACATGTTCGGCGGACTGCGACGCTGGTGTATGGAGCGTGAGGACAGCACGGGCGCCTCCAAATGGCCCTTGGACTGGCCACTGCTGCCGTTCTCGTTCGCATAGATGCCGTGCGAGACGCGTCGATCGGGTTCGCTTCCGAAGAGACGGGCGCGCAGTGACTCCGGCAGATTGGAGGTGGCCACCAGATTGCGCTGCCTGCGCTCGAACAGTTTGTCCACCGAGCCGCCGGCGCTGCTGCCGCCCAGTGGCGGACGTGGCATGGTGGGACGCTCCACACGATTGCGCGCCGTCTCGTATAAGGCAAACGGATCATTGGACAGACCACTAGCGCCCGGGGATGTGATCTCCACACCATCCATGTCCAGATCATAGTTGTCGAAGCCTCGCGTCACGCGCATACGTGGGCCAGCCGACGACGACTGGCCGCTGTAGCCGCTCATGTGCAAAGCGCGGGCAATTTCCTCTGTGGGAAGTAACAGATGTGATTGAGTGTGTGAGTGGTCTTAGTGCATCACTCGCTTACCTTCCTCCAGCTGCTGCATGTTGTCGTAGTCCACGTAACCGCGTGGCACAAAGGGCTTGGCGGCTGCACTGAGTCGACTGGACTGATACGCGACTGGCGAGGTGGGCGGCTTGTAGCCGCCAAGGGCTGGACGCTCCTCCTTGGGGTCCCATAGTGTACGTATGACGCCGCCCGTCCGATTGTTCATCGTTATAACTCGCTGGCCAAAGCGACCATTGTGCAGGCCGGCGGCGCCACCACGCGATGGCGAGCGCACCGACTGCAATGGCAACGGCAGCGGCATCGGCATACGCTCCTTCTTGCGCTCGAGTAGCACGTTGCGGGCATCGATGCCCGATTCGCGGATATTCTGGTTGAGTATGTCGCGTGCATCGACAATTTTGGCGCGCGTCTTTTGGATGATCTTGTTCCGGGCGTCGTAGGTGCGCGAATTCAGGCCCGGCTTGTGCACCAGCTTGCGCGGCTTCATTTGCACGGCATGGCTGTGGATAGATCACGGTGTGGGTAAGGGAACACTAATTAGTTAGCGAATCAACGCCATTTTCTTTTGACTTACAGTTTTTTATCGGTCGCCCGTGGGGGGTTGTGGGTGCGCTTGCGTTCAATTATCTCGTCCAGGCTGAGGTCCACGTCCATAGTGCTAGATTTGCCCGGTGCGCTCCTGTTAATTGTTTAATTTACAAAATTACAGCTTTCCATGCACCAAAAAGCGTTCAATAGAAAATTCTATGGCAATTCTTTCCCTCCACCTACAAGCGCGATTGACTTCGTACGCTACCAGGGAAAGGTGGTCGCCGCTTGTTACCAGGGCTGTACAGCAACGACTTTAATTATCGATAGTATCTTTTTCAAAGAAACGATGTTTTGATTCTTTTATTATTAATTTTTGCCTAATAATTTACAAAAGACATTTCATATTACTATTATTTTAGATTAGCTCCTTTGATTTTACTAAAACATTAAAAGCTGATATACAATTTAATGGTAGACATATATTCCAAATTTGTCGAACATTTTGTTATTTATGCTTACGTTGGTTAAATATAAAAGCGATTCTTTTATAATAAAAAATTATAAATAATATAAATACATACACGATTTTTATTGTTTTCTACTTTTAATATGAACGAATCAAAAAAAATATATTTTAGTTGGTTTATTTACATATTTTAGCTTAGCTGAAGCCAGCGCTTTAGTCATAAGGTAATGTCAATTTAAATTTGAGCTCCTTTGAATAAATAAAATATTTGTAGTTATATTTTTAAGTGGATTCACATATACAAATATATTTGAAAAGTGAATTCACATATTTAACGATATATCGCATGCGGCCCTTTGTCGTTGCCTATCCGATGATTTATGGTTGGTGGCGGATGCGACCGCACATCACTAACGTCGCCGCTATTTTGTGTTGTCAATTATTCTCTTAGTTACAATTATTTTCATCTGCGTTCGCTATACGAACCTCTGGGCCGAAAAGTAACTGATTGAAAAGTTAAGCCCGCACCACCCACCATTGCCTCTATCAACTGAGCTCATCAACAGGTTTGTGATTTTGTTGCTATCACAGCGAACACCGCATGCTGAATACACGAATCCAACAACAACAACAGCAGCAGCGACAAATACAGCAGCAACAAGAACAAGAAGAACAACAACAAGAACTACAACAACATGAATCCCTGTGCTGTGCCCACAGCTGTGCCGGATGTTGACGGCGACAAGCGCTGGCTGAGCATACATCGTCGCTTCATCTCGGATTGCCGAGAAAAGGATCCAGACGTGATATTCCTTGGGGATTGCATATTCGAGACGTTGCAAGACACCGATACGTGGAATCAATACTTTGCACCGTTGCACTGCCTCAATTTCAGCATACGTGATGATCGCACCGAGCACGTCCTGTGGCGCATCGAGAACGGCACCCTGGACAATGTGAATCCAAAGATCGTTGTCCTGCACGTTGGCACAAACAACGTGAGCAACAGCGCCGCTGAAGTGGCCGAGGGTCTGTTGGCCAACGTGGCCAAGATACGTGAGAAGCTGCCCGGCGCCTACATTATATTGCCAGTAAATGATATATATATTTATGTATATATTTATCGTATTTATTTATATTTATAATCCGATATCATTGCAGTCCCTTCTTCCACGCGGCCAGCAGCCCAACGCGCTGCGCGACAAAAACAAGGAAATCAACGAGCTTGTAAAGGAGCAGACAAAGGGCATGGATCGTGTCCAGACTGTGGACATTGACAAGGGGCTGGTGCACACAGACGGCAGCATAAGCCATCATGACATGTTCGACTACAAAAGTCTGACCAATACCGGCGCCAAAAAGATACTCGAGCCGCTGCACGATTTGCTATCGCAGATACTCAATGAAAATGAACTGGAACGCGATCTCACACCATCCGAATAACTCACAGTATATGAAGGCAAAACAATCAACAATCCACAATCAATAAACATCAACATTAACAATAACAACAACTATGGAAATCCAGAACTCTCAACCCAACCGCTTGATCAGCAGCAATGAAAGTATTTACTCGTCTATTGAACGGGTGTATCAAGTTTTTGGTTTATCGTTGCTTAAAACAACAAAGCCAAAAGCAAACAAACGCAAGTTCCCTTAACCAGCTTCGAAATTGTTATGTATATGTATATATATATACACATTTATATGTATACGTATATATAATTTCCCATACTCACTCGTAGGATTAAAGTCTATAGAAAAGTATATAGAAGACGAACACACTCACATGCGCGCATGAACATTTTGTATTTTGCATTTATACTAAAAGATAATTACAATAACATACATAAATAATAATACATTTAATAACAATTTAATATGCATATTAAGTTTCAAGAAGAAGAAGAAGAAGAAACCAAGAGACATTCCCTGAAACTACAACACACACATATATATATATATACATGTTTATATATACAAAATATTCATATTTTTTTATCATCACAAAATTTTGAGTAAGCTTACAAAAAATTCACTTGGCATTAGGTGATAAAAAAAATAAATAAAGAAAAGCTAAGAGAAAATTTAATATGCGGCAGCTAAAAGTTACTTCGGTTGAGCTGCTTTAAGCTCGCAATAATAATCATTTTATTTTACTTATTATTATTATTCTTTTTTTTTTTTTGCACATGTATGATAATAAAATGAAGACATTTTGTGTATTAAAAGCTCAAAACGATTAATTATTATTAAACATCCATTTTCAAATGAGCTGGACTTGCGGATTATATTATTATTATTACATAACTACATATATATACACTTTTATTTGCTGTTTATGCTACTTAAGCCTTGCTATTTGAATTCAATTTTTCAAGGCGCCTGTCTAGCGATGACACTGCTCGGTGTCAAACAAATAATCGATAACATCGATATGTAAAACTTTGTAATTTGACATAAAAATTAAAGCAAAAAAATCGGGCAAATCGTCAAAAATACAAATACTTCACCTGAAACAAAATGACTAGCAGTTATTCATAAACAGTTCGTTTTTTACTTTACTCTTCAAAATTCTTTTCTTTTTTTTTTTTAAATGCAGATAGCTGGCCATCACCTCATTGCAAACCGAATATATCGCTAGCATCGATATACAAAACATTGTGAGTCAACGGTCTAATTAGAGGTCTTTGTTTACTTGCTCTTCCAGCGAAATTCCAGGCAAAATTCTAAAGCAAAAAAAAAGAGCAAGTTTAGTTTAAATTTCGATATCAACTAAAAGACAAACACACACAATGAGCTGCTACGGCTGCAGTCGTAAATATGGTCTATTCTGTAAGGAGGTAAGTGCTGCCAGACATACGGATTTCTTGTTGTTTATTTAAACTTAATTAATACAGTACGGTTGCCCCAACTGCGGTTATTCGTACTGTGGCAAATGCTTGAAGCGACCAATCGCTGTGCTGCGCCATGGCAGCCGGGTGCTGAACGTGTGCCTCATCTGCTATGACAAGCTCTCCAAGATGCAGGCCAATGCCAATGCCGAGAAGATGATTGACTGCGAGGCGCTGCCCGGAGAGCTGGTGACCCAGCAGCGTCTGCCACACAGAAGCCAAGCGCACACGGACAGCGAAGCGGCCGATGCGATCTTCAAGTGAGTAGAGCCATTGCCACAATTGCTGTCCATGTCTCAATAGCGCTCTAACTGTCTTTCTGTGCTGCAGCGATGTGCTACCCTCGGATGATCTGGGCGCAGTGCTCTCGCCCACCAGTTCGGTGAGCACGGGAGTTGGGACTGCAACTTCGGATATTGATGTAAATCTGGATCGTGCGATTAGCAAGCGCCTGAAGAATCTCAAGGATGTCGAATCGACGGATGACGATATACGTGCACGTCTCTCAAATCTCAGCGATATGCCACACCACAAGAACTATGATCACAAGGATCTGTTGCTCTCCACTGACCAAAGAAGTGATCCGGACAAGGTCAAAGAACTGCTGCAGCAATTCATGGGCGAAACGGCGCTGGATCGCCGTGTGGAAAATGATCGCAACGTTGCCATCAGCGACATCGAGAGACGTCTGCGTGCGCTCCGTGATGCACCGATTGATGATGTCCCAACGGGAACGGGCACCAGCACAGCGGCCACAAATACGCCCAGCGACAACGAGGACGATAACGATGAGAAAATGCTGCAGAAGATTATGAAGAAGGTGCTCAGCAATGAATATCAAAATTAATCAATTGTAATTATATGCATATCAATTATTTTCAAATTCCCCATCCCCTTGCCTCCCTTTCCCTTTCCGCCCTGATCCATTCCACTTGCAGTACATAGCCGAGGCGCGCCTGCCCTCTACCTCCGATACCCCGGAGACGGAACTACCAACGTCCACTGGTGGCAATGATGCCGCCGCCATCAACGAGGAGCTACCCTGGTGCAACATCTGCGACGAGGATGCCGTCTACCGTTGCCATGGCTGTGATGGCGAGCTCTTCTGTGCCCAGTGCTATCGCGAGTGCCACCAGGACGACGAGGAGTATCGCTCGCACGTCAAGGAGAAATACAGCGCGCCGCCCAACTTCAAGGAGAATCATTTTTAATATTCCAAATTATAGCCTGAATTTGTTTATGTATTTTTAAAATTTTACTATTAATTAATTTACTTTTAATTTTACGAACCCAAGTGATTGCATCTGTTTTGTTATAACCAACCCCCCCCCCCCCCCCCCTGTGCTTCCATCATCCCAAAGCCCAATTCTGGATCGAAATAGTTCAATTGTGTATATATATATAATGCGGAATGTATTAAAAACTCGATATATTATAGTTAGTTGCGCTTTGTTTAAATTATAGTTTAGAAAGAGATGGAGAGATAGATTGAAAGAGAGAGGGAGAGTGGACGAGTGATGCCACTTCCAGCTTTTTTCCCGTCAGATCTGGCTTCTTTTCAACTAGAAAACAGAAAATTTCTTTAAAGCTTTGTCCAATTCAAGAATAGCTGGAAATCAAACATTTCCGAAATTCAAAATATGCTATATTAGCTTTTTTATTACTTAAATGCAAATCTAGCCATTTTGTAATATTAATAGAAAAACTGTTCTTAGCCATTTTTCTTAAATTCAAAAGAAGCATTAAATGTAACTGCTCAGAAATTCAAACTAGCTTTTTCTAGCTTTTTTATTTAATAACTTCAAGAGAAGCGAGAAATCTAGCTTGCAATAAATAAAAACAAAGTAATAAATAAATAAAAAAAAAAATTAAAATTAAAAATTACATTTTGTGGCAGTTTTATTACCTAAAATTTAAAGTAGTTATATCTAGCTATTTAGAAGTTTAAAAAAAAAGTTTAGCTTTTTAGCTATAAATAGCTATTTAGAAATTATAAAAAAAAAACACGTTTAGCTTTTTTACTTCTTAAGTTCAAAAGAAGCAAAAACTCTTGAGTTTTAGAAATTTTAAAAATTTTATTTCCTAAATTCTAAAAACAGTAATACTTCTAGCTTCTCCAAATTATTATATTTTTATATTATACAATTAATCATTTTATTTTTAATTAAAAAACGGGAGAACATCTAGCTTGCGAGAAATTCAAAAAAGGCTGAGTTTGTTTTTGTAATTTAATAAATTTAAAAAAAGGTGAGAACTTCTCAATAAAAAATTTAGTTAAATAGAAAATACAAAAAAAAAAAAAACGCCTGAAATCTAGCTTGAAAGAAATTCAAAAAGCGCTGTTTCAGCGTTTCCAATGAAGAAATTCCAAAAGCAGCGGAAAGTAGTTTCTTAACAATTATAAAAGGCTATTCATTTAGCCTTTTATTTCTTCTATTCCAAAAAGCGACAGAAATCTAGCTTGCAAGAAATTCAAAAAAGCTGTCGCAACTGTTTCATTGAATAATCTAGCTGTTAAATAATGATATGAGGCTATTAATTTAGCCTTGTTTCGACTATTCCAAAAGCCAGAAATCTAGCTTTTCACAACATTTAAAGGTCATTCATTTAGCCTTTTTTTTCTCATCCAAAAACAGCCAGAAATCTAGCTAACAACATTTAAAAAAAAAACTATATTTTCTTTAATATTTATTAAATTCAAAATCAGCAAGAAATCTAGCTTTTTACAAATTTGCATTTTTATTTCTAAAATTTGTGTATTGAAATTGCTTTTTGTAGATATATATAAATTATAGATAAAATATCCACTATTATCACATAGTCTTCCGCCATTGCTATGCTATTCATTGCTCAATTCTTAGAGGAGAAAAGGCTTTATTGTGCTTGAAATAATAACAGCTTGATATTTAGCTTGTATTTTTATGGCGATTTAGCTTTGTTTTAATAATTTACCAATCTAGCTATTTATGCTAAAAAAATGGCATCAATGCAAGAGAGAGAGAGAGAGAGAGTGAGAGAGAGGGTGTAAAGAAGAGCGACAGAGTGCTAGAGTGGAGAGAGAGAGATAGAGTGTAAAGAAGAGAGAGAGAGAGATACATACAATATGGAATATAAAATATATCTTAAGGCAATTGATGGTGAACAAACATTTTGTTTATATCGTACTATCTTAGCATTAAAGAAAAAAAAGAGAAATGAAAACAATTAAAGCTAAATGCATATTTGATGATGACAACAACGCGCAGCTAAACAAAATACGCTGCTAACAACTGGCACTCAAATTAACAATCTATATTTAATATTAAAAAAAATAAAATTAATAATAATTGTATTTAAACAATAGCTTATATACCCTATGTGAATATACCTACACTTATGCATGGCATATGCATCAACTATATATATATATATATATATATGTATCTAAACAAAATTGGTCAAGTTATCGTTGTGTGCTTAGTAAACTAAATTCGTTGCGACACTAGGCCGTAATTTGCATCTTCTCCATATATTTGGGCACCAGATGCTGGGCCGAGTAGCGCTCGAAATTGAAGTAGTCAAAGAATTTATCGCGATGCCGGCGAAAGATCTCCGGATGTCGGCACCAATTGTATAGCATTTTGATCAGTGAATTGGACGTATTGTAGAGATTCTCCTTGGGATAGATCTCCGGATAGACGAGCTTGTTGGGCGCTATCGGATAGCAGCCACAGTAGGTGGCCTCCAGCATGGCCACGCCGTAGAATTCATGGCCAGCCGTCGAGATGACAATGTCGCCGGTGAGCAGCGCCTTGATGTACTCCTCGCGCGTCAAGTGACCAAAATTGATCAGCTTGGCGCCCAGCTTCTGCTGGATGCCGTCGAAGGCCTCCGGCATCGTCTGATAGCTCTCGCCACAGATTGTCACCTTGAAGTCGACCTGGCGCTTGTTTAGTTCCATTAGCACTTCCACCAGTAATTTGGGATTCTTGTCATGCTCCCAGCGATGCGGCCAAATCAGATGTAAGCAATGTGGCGTCGACTCGCTCAGCTCGCCATCCATCATGTGACGCTTGTTGGGAAAGGCATGGAACTTGATGGGAAAATAGAGCACTTCGCACTTCTTCTCGATGCGCTCGCGAATGTGCTTCAGCTTGAAGTCCGGCTGGATGTTGAGAAAGGGCTGCACATTGTCCAGAAAGGACATGCGATTGAAGTTCGAATTGAAGAGGACAACGTCTGCAGCAAGGCTGAAAGCAATCAAGATGCCAACTGGAATGAAGCGAATTCCAATAAGAAACAAATTTGCTTACCAAGTTAAAATCTCATTCAAGCCGTATTGACAGTCGCGCTCCTTCACCTCGCGCACCGGGTAGACCAGCTGATTTTCATGGAAATAGACAATCTTCCGGCAGCCAACCAGATCCGGACGTACACCAATTAATTCCGCCAAATTGAGCACAGAGCTAGTTAACAATACTTTATATTCATGTTCCGGTGGAATCAGCTGCGAGAAATACAGCGCTGAGGTGCGTGCACGCCAATGCCACTTCTTGGCGGGCAGGCTAAAGATCTCATAGTCATCCTGATTTAAGCCTAGTCAATAATAATGCAACAAAATAAATCAGATAAGACCGTTTCTGATTGGAATCAATTACTCACATTCGACGAGTGTGTCAATCAGCTGCTTGTGGCTGCCGCCGAAGAAGGGCTCAATTATTAATATCTGTGGCTTGGCCGACATTATGCTTGGGCTAGGCACGAGTTGTGCAATTAATAAATGCGCTTGCTTTAACCTTAACCTTTGGATAAATTAGCGGCACATGTTTTCCCTATAATTCACTCGATATATGTATATGCATAATAAATGGACTACAAGACATTTCACTCATGTTCTGTAATTGTCCGAAATGCTACGGTTCGTTGCTCATTTGAAGTATTTTTGTTTCTAATTATCTTACATATATATTTAATAGATGGGATTAATTATTCCCAATAAAAGATTAACATTAATAAACAACAACTGTTACACATGTGCAAGTGAGACACAACACAAACAAAGCTCAATGGCTGATACTGCCAAGTATCGATATTATCGATATATTGATGCTTTGCAGCAAATAGAAATGTGAATATTCACTACTTGATTATCAAATGCGTGACTATAATAAACTACAATTGCGTCTAAAAACAAATTAATATACAAATATTTAATATAATATTTCACATAAATTATATATTTAAATATCGTATGTAAATATGTAACTAGAAAAGTGAATACAATTGTATATAGGCATCGGCAAAATTGAATACAGACTGCGTTTGCTAATAAAAAAATATATCTTATATATTTAACTAAACAATATGCATATACAAATATATTAAAAAATTATTTTTATATACAAATTTAAATTGCATCGACACAATTGTCATTGCTGCTTAAATATACTTATCGCAAGCACATAATATCGATTCAGTTCTCGCATCACTAGCTGTCATCACGAACTCCGAAAGCGCCTGCACTAGCAAAGGTCTGTATTTCTGTTACTCCGTGCGGAAAATTTGCAAAAAGATTTAACAA
Organism: Drosophila borborema; assembly: GCA_030914335.1. Taxonomy (NCBI): domain Eukaryota; kingdom Metazoa; phylum Arthropoda; class Insecta; order Diptera; family Drosophilidae; genus Drosophila; species Drosophila borborema. Next base: position 7,145,925 of record JAUESP010000307.1, read on the forward strand.
GATGACCAACGCCTGGAGAGCTGCTGGACTTACGTAAGTATTATAAATGTAAAATGTAACCAACTTAATTTATAAATTTCACATTATATACGCTGATGTACGCATTTTGCGTGCGTTACGTAATTGTTGTTTGCTGCATTTTGTTCTAAGAAAAGTGAACCAAAATCAGATGAATTAATTAGTGTAATATATTCGCTCCTTTGCAGCTACATCCAATATTCCAACATTGCTGCCCGTGTGCTGCGCGATGCCCTCCGTGCTGAGCTCCGTGCCGATGCCGCCAAGCGCAACGAGACCCACGTGAAATTCACACCGTGGGCCAACGGCAGACCTGCACGTAAGTAATCGAACGAACGTTGTGCAATCGTCAGTCGAGATGAAGGAGATCCCGTTATGCGGATCAACATATCCAGAGTTCCAGCTAATAGAAATTATAGCACATTAGCAGCTCATCAATTATGTAAAGACAAACGAGCTCCTTGGCCTTGATGCTAGTGTTTTCCGATATGATTCGACTTTTAGTTTAAACATTTCTTTCATTTCTCTATGCTTTGCAGATGAGAAATAATTGCTGCAACGCTAAAATGTCAGCTATGTAGCAAGGTGTAAGTTTTTATGATTTGCCCGAAACCCAAGTTCTGATGCATTCGAATACTAATTAGCCAGCCTCTCTCTCGCTCTCTATTAATACTTGTTCGTTGCCCTGAATGCAGACAGAGAATGCAATCTCTGTCCATTCCAAAAATTGCCTACGTTGTTTTTAACCTGCACCGCAAGCTGAGCCTTTTTGTGATTAACTATTTGGTTATTTATTTTAATGTATATTTCTTATTTTGTACTAATTGAGTTTTCTCTTACATTTTCACAGCTCGTCAATCGGAATCTGCTTAAACGCTATCAGCTGGCGGCCATCAAGATGCGTGGGCAAATTATTGAGTTGTTTCCATAATTAAAATTTACGAATTAAAAGTAATTGAAAACAAAAACAAACCAAAAGTCTGTCGAATAATCTAATATATTGAACAACAAAAAACACACCATATAGTTTAACAGTTGTATATTCTTTTACAATTGCACAGAAACAAAATAAGCTAACAAACAAACAGGAAAGGAAAATAGGAAGCGGACAAACAGTTTAAATACTTAAAATTATTTGTCCAAGACAATCACCAAAAAAAATTGTATAAATATATCGAATTTCGCTTTCGATGTCGAATCTCTAGTCATGTAATACGCTAATCTTGTTATTGTCCCTCCTGGGCCAGATTGTAGAAATGTGGCCAGGTCTGGATCTCCTCGAAGAGCCGCCGCCCGGGACTCTCCGTTGAATTGCACTGGCAGTGACAGATCAGACGATAATCTTTGGCAATGTGTCCATCCTCGACGCCGCGCGCCAAGAGATTGCGGCACATGGTCAGGGCATGCGGTGTGGGCAGTTCGCGCATGAAACAGCCAATGAAACTGATGCCCAGCGCCAGCTTGTTGTAGCCCAAGGTGTGTGCGCCCACCGTCTCCCAGCCGCGACCCTCGTATATATTGCCATCGCAGCCAATGAGGAAATTGTATGCGATGTCATTCCAGCCGCGACTCTCAATGTGGAAGCACTGAAAGAGTTCCATGAGCATGAATATATATTTATCTTCAATCTCTCTGATCACTCACCTGTATGTCACGTATTAGACGCACATTGATCGCACGCTTCTCTGAGCTCTCGGTGGCAGTGTGTACTGAGGATTATATATATAAATATATATTTATATAATTTAGAATTTTCATGAAATGATACAAGATCATATGATAGAAGAGCCTCAGTAGATAGAGATGTAGATAGAGATGCCTTAGATTACTCTCTCTCTCTCTCAATGCTCTCTCTTAAGGGATCTACAATCTCTTAGCTAAACTGTTGTAAAGGCATTTATATCTATTTAGTTCCTCAATTCTATACAGATAGAGATACCTTAAGATCACCTGGATCTCTCTCTTTAAAGGCTACCATTTTACTCAATGACGTCTAAGCTCAATAAAGGCCTATATAATAGCTATCTACACATAAATTGCTTTAAATTCAATGCTCTCTCTTAAGAGAACTACAATCTCTTAGCTAAACTATAATCAACGCTTTTATAACTGTATAATTCTCAGAGCTATACATACAGAGAGGACTTAAGATATCATTCAGCTCGCTTTATAAGCTTATAATCATACTCACTGATCTTCCCTTAGACAGTTACAAAATCTTAACTATCCAATGACTTGACAAATACTTATATAGCAAAATCCAATGTTCTCTCTCTCTCTCGCTCTCTCTTTCTCTACAAACAGTTTCATATATCTTAAATAAATCATTGCCTAATAATAGATTTACATAAGTAGTTCAAGAAACAAGAGCAATCTGGAACAGCTCTTTGATATGTGCCACCTGCACCATTATATCCTACTTGCTTACATATTTAGTATATATAAAATCTATATATTTATATATATATATATATACATAGACACGTACATATAACCACGTATTTAACTGGCCGTTGCAGCGGCACAGGCGGTTCCATGGGCATTTGAGCTAGCCAGGAATGGCGCGGCAGAATGTTGCACACCTCTTTTGGTATTTTGAACTCTGTAAATATATGGGTGAGTAATTGTCTTAATCTCCCCCTCTCTCTTGCTGCCTACTTTGACTATTGATGAACAAGTCTGCACTGACACGTTCCTCAGACTCGTCCACTTCCTCTCCCTCAACATTTTCTTGTTCGTTTGTCGTGGGAACTTCGACGATCGATACTTTGCGCCGCTGTCGCCTCTTGGGGCGTGGATGCTTCATATGCTCAGCGATGATCTGAATGTTGCCATTGATGTTGGTCACATTGCCGATGTGCACGTTGGTGGAGTTGCTAATGTTGACATTGCCCACGGTTTGAATGCTATTAATCGAGTTGAGCAGATCGCGCAACGCATCGCCGATGCTGCTGCCTTTCCTGTGGCCTGCCAATATATAAATACATATATCCATATATATATATACGTATATTTTTGTATGCATTTGACTCACCTTCTTGTGTGCCCAGCGCAATGGTGCTGATCTCTTCGCCAGTGACATCGTCATCGTCATCGTCATCGTCATCATCATCGTCGTTGTCCTCCTGTTCGGTAAACGTATGCTCACTGAATTTGTAATCATCCAAGCTATCCACCACCGATGACTCAGCTAAAGATTCAAGTTCATCCTCCTGCGATTCGAGCCATTCCCTAGTGCGTTCTTGAGCTGCTGACAATGTGGACAAATTGGACATGTTCTTTTGCATGCCACTTCACAATATTTGGTTTGCAAAGCGCGTGACGTTGTCTATTTGGTTTGCGTATCAATATTATAATATATTAAAGATTATGTACATATATATATGCATGTATATAAATACTTGTTGTGCTTTGATAAGTTAAGAGAGAGAGAAGCCTTTCCCAGATAAGAAGTGGTAGCGTTTTGCTCGGTCAGCGCAGATTCGTGTAATATTCAAATACCGACAGGCTTCTGGGGAAGCACATGTATGTATGTGGAAAGAACACTAAATAATCAATACACTCAAAACTTGCTTATATCCAATTAAACATATTGTGCGAAAACAAAACAAAAGCGATCGTCACGTCACGACTGGTACGCTGATCACTGATAGCGAGCAAAAGCATGTACTTCATGCGATATTTTGTTTATATAGATAGATGACTGTACTTAATTAAATAAATATATATTTTTATCAGATTAGATGTTTATGTATTCATTTAATATTTCGAACAACACTCTACTTGCCGCTACTTGGTATTTTGGATATTATATTGCAGTCTCTTACATCAGTATCGATATTCAAATCATCGTCCACTGCATAATGCAATAAAATAAATATAAGATATTTTACTAAAATAAACTCTGATTAGATAAAAGTTAATGTTTATTTACACTCACGTATTAATACACAATTTTTGCACGTGTGTTGGTAAATATTGAGCAGCATACTTAGCTACACTTTGCGATGTTTTCGCGCCTCGAGTGTAATCGATGTTGCAACGATTGCTGACGATAGTTTTCATAACATGCATGGTTATCGGCCTGCCTGCGATTCGATTTCATAACCTCGTTGGCTCGGCTGATAGTATTTTAATTACTTGAATAAGTCTTGTATTAAATTTGTAGACCGGCCAAAATGTTGACGCTGCGACGTGGAGAGCAGCTACGTGTGCGTCTAAATGCCGCCTGCCGCCTCTATCTGTCCGTTAAGGCGGAGCCTAAAGCTGTGGCAGTAGCTGATGATGAATACACGGCAGAGCCAGAATATCCCGTCATTAGGGATCTCTCGTTTAAGAGCCGCAAGCAGCAAACGGCAGCCGATTGGCACGAGCAGATACGCCAACTGCCCACCGTTGAGGAAAAAATGATCAAAGTGAATATGCCGCGCTACTACGGCTACAAGGTGGTGGATCTGAACGACACCAAAGTACCCTACAATGCCCTGCCACTGACACAACATTACACTCGCACCGTGCTAGAGGAGCTGCCGACGCAGCTGGTCAAGCCCGAGAATAAGAAGGATGACTTGGATGCGACTGTGAAAATGGCACGTGACGATGTCATTGAGGCATTGGAGTATGCCCACGATGTCTACAAGTAAGTGCACAATGTTGCTATGCATAATATAACTAATCCCGAATGACTGTTGCAGGCATCAGCTGAAACTGCTGGAAACACCACCAGATGCCGTCAAACGTGAACAGCAGCTGACACAAATTATTGTGGAGCTGGTTAATCGGTCGGCGATGCAGGTGCTCAGTGCTGATTATAGCCACCTGAACGATGTTGAGATTGACTACAATCCGCGTCACGAGGCCTTCTGGGCTGTTGGTGGCGTTGATGCGCCCAAGAATGTTGTCAAATCGAAAGAGGGCTGTGACTGGCAGAAGGATGATGCGCGCGAAAGTGTCGATCGTCTGGTACAATATACGGGCGAACCCTACCTAGCGTTGCGACATCAGAATCAGCTACCCACATGGAAGTCGCCGGAGGAGAGCGAAAACCTGACGCTGGCCAAGCAACTGCCGCGCTTCAAGATCGATGCACGCTCCCTGGGCTACAGCACCAAATATCAGCACGCTGTCAATGTGCCCGGCTACTGGCCTAGCGCCAATGCGCCCAACTTTGGCATGCTCTCGTTTCAGTCGCGCGCCCATTTACAGCTGCGGCCCAAGAACTGTGGCGAACGCGACGACCTGGAGGCACTGCATGCGCTGGCCATTCAATCATCCTACGCCTGGCTGCTGGCGCAGGCCAACTATCATGGCTTCAATACCTACAACGAGCTCACCTATCCGCTGAACACACAGACCGTGATCACCAATGGGCGTGAATGGAGCTTCTATGAATATCAGTTGAATACGCTGCTGGTGCACGGTTCATATGTCGATACAAATCCGCGAGTCAACTTCTGCCGGGGTACTGCACCGCAGCCGCTGTACGCTGAAATATCTAGCGAGGGCAAATGCATCGATTTCAATGATAACACGTTGCGTCAGCTGCTCGAGCTGTATATCAGAGTGCCGAGCATTCAGCGCACCGCAGACGAGCTGTTGCCCTATGTGGGCGGACCAAAGCTTCGCCGAGCCGCCGACTACGAGAATCCGGAACAGCGCGAATTTCTTGAGCGTACATTCAAGCATCTGACATCGAAACGGCCAAGACACTTGGAACTGCCCGAGACCTATATGTGGGAGAAGCTCTACAAGATTGACAACAAGACCCGTGCAATGGAGGCGCGTCGTCGCTTCTTCGAGCGAGACATCAATCCCTGGCGTCGTACACTCGACCAGCACGACAAGGAGTACGTGCCCAAGGCGGAGCGACCCGGCGGACGCAAGAATCGCGAGGGTCGCTTCAAGAAGACCTACTACCCCTAATGCCTTTAATTTTAATATAATAAACATTTGTTTTGTTTGAAATGCGTGAAATATTAAATATATTTATAAATAAGAAGTCGAGTTGAGAGTAGAGGAAAACAAACGAACGAACGTTTTGCATTTATTTATTGAATCTGCATTTTTTTTATTTTTATTCTTATTTTTTTTTTATTGTTTAAAACATTTTTATGTAATTGCATATTGTATCGTTTCTTGCGTGTTTTTTTTTTTTTGTTTTTATTTACTAAGTTAACATTTTTGCCCTTTAGTAGTTGTTGGCATTTTAAATTGATTTTTTTTTAAATTTTTAGTTTTATATATTTTTCTTTGCTTTGCTTTCATTTAGTGTTTTTTTTTTAATTTTTAAATTTATTAATGCTTGTATGTGTATTTTTTTTTTAATTTTTTGCCTTAGTGTCTGTTTTGTTTTAAGTAATTTTTTTTAATATTATTTTTTTTTTTAAATTGATTTTTATATTATATATTTTTTAGTTTTGTTTGTGTTTGTTTTGTCTGCTTTGTCGTTTTTTTGACTTTGGCATTCTAAAAAAAATTTGTGTTTTTTTTTTTTTAATTTTTTTTTTATTTATTTTTAACTTGAGAATGGCTTGGGTATTCAATTCATTTTTGTTTTTTTTTTTATTCATACAACCATATGCTTTCTTTAAATTAATTTTGTTTATATATATATATTTTTGTTAATTTCTTGAGTTTTGTATGAATGCTAGAAGTTGTTGTTGTTGTTGCTGTCAATCGAATAAATCATATTTGCATAACTACAAAATTTGAGGCATTTTGTTTGCTGTCTCGATTTATTGTCCTAGACCAGTGAAGTGGCAATAGCATCCATTTGATCAGAGTTACTTAGCGTTTGTTGCTCTTAAAAAAGGAATTAGGCAAAAAGCAAATGTTGATCCAAAAACAAATAAGTCGGGCATATCCGACTAGCTGATACCCTGAACCCAAGCCCATAGCACACATACACACCTATCTTTACTTTGGCTATACAGTTATTTACTATAGTACGAATATTTACTATAGTGATGATAATTAGCTCATACAAAATGTGTGTAAAGGGGATATATAGGGAAATATATATATATGTATTTAGATATTAGTAAAATTTCTCAATGTTAGAGGAATCAATATGAAAAACTCTCAAATCTGTAATACTATATATATATATGTATATATAGTGAATTTCAGCCTGCAAATTTGAACTTTAACTTAAGCTCTTTCGCTCATTGCCTTCGAGTTGCATTTAAAATTGATCGATTTTTTTTTTGCATTGTTTATGACAAAATTTGAAATTAATTATGGAAATAAACGCATATATACTCGTCTGATGTATACTCGTGTATTTGTCTACTATAAACATATTATATTACTACAATAGAATCCGCTTATAACGATCGTCGTTATACCCGGAAGACGATATAATCATGTAAGTTTGCTCACAAAAGTTTGTATGTGAACCGAAATTTTCGTCGCAATAAACGAACGAACGCTATGAGCGAAGTCGTTATTACCGGTTTCTATTGTATATCTCGTTTTGTGGCACTATCCCGATACTCAGATGCTTCACGCATACAATGAATAAAGAAAGACCCTTCAAAAGAAACAGAAAATTCGACATTTTAATAGATGTCGTATAACTGTCGTATGACTTTATCAAGCTGTTGTAGCTTACAGACGGACAAGGCTAGCTGAACGCAGTTCTATGTCTCGATTTGCTTTCAGTCCAACTTGGGCCGAGTTCAGGATATATTTATAAAAAAAATAAACATTCGATTGAGTCTAGCTTCAATTCCTGGCTAAATATATATAGTATATATATATAGCATATATTTGGCAAACAGATACGCAAAGCCTGTTAAATTTAACATTCATGTTATGTTTTTTTTTGTTTTTACGTCTATTTCGTTAAAGTGTTTATTGTTTACTGCTTTAAACTAGATTTGTTTTTGCTTTCTATTTGATTTTGCGAGCGACTGTGCTTACGTGTAACTTTTTTTCTTTTGTTTATAATATTTAGTTTTATGTTCTATGTCATATGCGTGTGAGTATATATTAAAATTACATTGTTTTTCTTTTTTGTTTGTTTTTGGCTTTTACATTTTATTTATTGTTTTCATTTAGCACTTACTTAATTTTAATTGTTTGCAAACATTATAATTCTTTTTTTATTTATTTATTTATTTTTTTTTTTTTGCCTTAGAACTAATACACATGTCTTGTAGGCGGCCTAAACTAATACTTAATATCTAACTCATCACGAACTCAAAAAAAAAAGAGCACACACACTAATACTATATACATATTGAGTGTCTCTGTGTGTGTGTATGTGTGTGTTTTTTTTATCTTATAGATTTAGTTTAGATATTTGCTTTACACCAACGTTTTTAGTATATATTTTTATTTATTTTAAGTGTGATTTTTAATATGCCAAGAACTCGAATCTTAAAGAAGGAACCAAGATAATTCGAGAAATAAATATGCGAACATTTATGTAAAATGAACATATGTAAGTACTGTATCTATATGAATGCTGGAATGGATATTACTTTCTGTCTGAAGTAAGCATCTATATATGAGAATATATATATAGATTCTATACATGAGTACATTTTTATAACGAAATCTGAATACACTGAATTTGAAATTGTTCGAGATCTTGAATCTATATGAATTCTGGAATGGATACTACTTTTTGTCTGAAGTAAGCATCTATATATGAGAATATATATGTAGATTCTATATATGAGTACATTTTCATAACGAAATCTGAATACACTGAATCTGAAATTGTTAGAGATCTTGAATCTATATGAATGCTGGAATGGATACTATTTTTTTGCCTGATGGAAGCACCTATATATATAACTAAATCTGCATCTGAAATCTTTAAAGATCTTCAATCTATATGAAATGTGCTCAAGTATGGTTATTAATGGATTCCATATATGAGTACATATGTATAACTAAATCTGAATAATGAATCGGAAATTGTTATAGATCTTCAAGCTATATGAATGTTGGAACTTATGGGCATTACTTAACATTGAAAGATAACATTTCTAACTAGAGATATGTGTGTGTGCGTGTGTGTGTGTGTAAAGCAAAGCGTGTATTCGAATAGATCAATCGATCGTATTTGAGTATAGAGATAAGTATAGGTACACGTATTAGTTAAGCCAGTGCCTGGTGAGCGAGAGTGCATCTGCTATAAGTCTCAGTGACGTTACTAAAAGTAAAAGCAAGTTCAATTTGTCCCTCACTTCATATATATGTAGATATATATCTATATATATAGCACTAGACTTGATTCATATTCATAGATTTAGTTTTAGTTGGAAACCGAATAAAGTTGAGGTGCTCTTTGAGTTTGTTGAGTAAGCCTTTTACAAATACTCATAGATGCCATTCGAGTTGTTATTTCATCTCCCTAAATTCAAATCATTCGAAAGTATTAAGAAATAGTAAAAAAAAAAATCTATATTGAAAAATCATAATTATTCAATCATTTGATTTACTCACTATATGTATATATAGATAGGATTAGAAGTAGTTCCATAAACGTTTGCTGCTCTTGGTTTCACTATTGTCAAAATGATATTTAGTTCATATTATATCGGGCGATTGTCTATACATACTCGTAATATGTATATGAATGTTACTTCATAAATTGTTCGACAAAAATTGTGGAAAACTTAAATGGAAAATTTAATCAAATTTCCAGAATTTCTAGAGCCAATTTTTGGTTTATTTTTTGTAACTATAAATTCTTTTTTTTTTTTTTTTTTTTTTTTGAAATTGTCTAGATTTTGCTTTTTTAAATTATTTTGTCTCTGGAATACTATGTGTGTGTGTGTTTTTTTCTTTTTGCATGAAACCATTCACATTATTAATATATACATATATTTAAAATGTACTTCAGACTAGAAAAAAAGTTCATCAAAAACGATTATTTGAGTTTTTGTTTTTTTTTTTTTCTTTTTTTTTAATGTTACATTTCATATAAAAATTTAAATAACTTATCTCAATTATTTTCAAACGAAAAAAATCGTACAACAAAAATTTCTTGTGGAAATACTACGAGGAAAAATTACCCTTTATTTGATGTTGTTGTTGTTGTAGTTCTTCTTCTTCTTTTATTGATTCTGTTTGGCTTCAGATTTGCTTTTTCTTTTTTCTTTTTAAATTTAATTTTAATTTATTTATATATATATTTTAAAAATTGCTTTTGGTAGTAAATTCGCAGTAGCCTGAATGCAATTTGACATTAATTGGCTTTAGGTATTTAAGCAAAATGTAGTTAAATTTTTCTCCAAGTTTATTTATTTATTTGTGTTTTTAGTTTTTTTTTTTGTTTAAGTTTTTAAGTTTAGTTTAAGTGCATATTTTAAGCAATTGTTTGTTTAACAAGTATTGATAAGTAGAGATTTAGTTCAGATGTTAGCCGTCAAGTGGGCCCAATTAAAGCTTGCGACAAGTCCATTTGAAGAGGTCAAAAACTCAAGAAATTTAAATGTTAAAAGTAACTAAAAATAAATATAAAGATGAAATATTTGATAAAACATAAATAAATTAGAAATTTTATAATATAAGTGATAAAACCAAAAATTAAACAGAACTAAAAAAAAGAGTAATGAAAAAATAATTCATAATAAATCCAAATAAATTTTAAATAAAAAACATGTGTATAATAGTAAAATTTATATAAGATATAAACAATAGATACAAGTTATAAATATTATAGTACACAAAAAAATTAAAAAAAGATAAATAAAATATTAAATAATTTATAAAATATAAAACAATTTATATATATAAAATAATTTATAAATAAAAAACAATTTACAAATGAATATAAATAAAATTTAAAAAATCAGAAAAGGCATAAATGAGAGTTTCCAAAAAGCTTTGCGCTCTTTGCTTTTGGCGTTGCACGCGCGAAAGCTCGCTGTGCACATTTCGACCTCTTTTAGTTCACGGACTGCGCAAGCTTTAGACCAAGAAGAATACAGTTTTATGGCTGTTTAGCTTTTTATGGTCAGTTGGCCAAGAAGCTGCGACAAGGAAAATAACCGTTTTATGGGGGAGGGGGCGGGAGGCAGAGCTTTATGTGCAGTCGCTAGACGACGCTAAAAGCTCCGCTGTGTGGATTACAGACGGCTAACAGTGTAAACATATATATATGTGTATATATGTGTGAACAGATATATATATATATATATACATATATGTGTGTATATATATTTATGTCTTGTTTGTTTGAAGTTAAAAACAGTTGAGCTCAAATAGTTATTTAAATATTCATGCAATTTGTTTTTAATTTAATTGGTTTTCTGATTTAAAGTGTTTTTTTTTTTAAGTTTTAGCTTTTGTGTGTTTAGTTTTAGGTAAGTAATTTATTTAGTTGTTTGATTTAATATATATATGTGTTTGAATTTTATTTAACTTTTGTTTTTTAACGTTTGGTATTTTTTGGTATTTTTTTTAAGATTAAGGAAGACCTTTGCATTTGTGCATAGCCCTTAGCAGCTGCTTGGTGTACTATTGTAGCTGTGTGTGTGTGTGTGTGTGTGTGTGTGTCTGATACATATATGTGTGTGTGTGTGTAAATCGCATACACTATAAAATCTTACGAGGCTAACAAAAAAAATTATGTATATATATATATTTTATATATATTTTATTGTTTGTTTTTGATTCGCTAAGTGTATGATAATGCCCTGATCTAATGCTAATATATATATATATATATATATATATACTAATTGTATAATATTTGTTAATAAGAAGCATGTCAATGTGACACAAGAAATTATAATTCGTTTACAGCGTAATTGTATTGGTTTTTGCATGAGGGGTGTTCCTGCTAGATTTATGTATGTTTCTTTTTATTTCAAATACAAATTTGATTAATTTGTTGTTGTTGTTGTTTTTAATTGTAAGCTTAATGCAACATAAAATACATATAAATGTGTATGTGTGTGTGTGTGTGTGTTAGTTTTTTCTTTCATTATATGTGGGGTATCTCTGTGTGTGTGTTTTTTTTTTACGCTACGCACGAATTTGCTGTTAACTTTTTGCTGTTCTTTGTTGAAATTTCGTTTAAAAATTTATTTGTTTTTTTTTTTTTTTGTAAATTTTTTGTTGTTTATAATTTGTAATATATATATTAGTTTATAACTTAAATATTTGTCATATGTATATTTGACTAACCTCGCTTGATCTAGGCTTTAACTATTACTTAATCTAAATACTGTAGTTTATTTTAATTTAATTATTTTAATTTTTGCTTTTCAACTTGTTTTTCGCTCGTTTTTTTTCTGAATTTTCTTTTTTTAAGCATTTCTTTTATCTAATGTTCATTTGCATTAATATGCTACATGCTTTTGGTTTTCTGTTTGCTTGTTGTTATTGTTTTTTTCTTTTTAATTTTAATTTTACTCGTATATATGTATATATATATAATATTTAAAAATAGTTAACTTTATACTTTGCTTTCGACTGCTTTCCTCAACGTTTATGCTGTGCTTCCTTTACTTTTCTTTTAGCTGGTTTTCAGTTTTGCTTCGCGTCTTTTTCGTTTTATTGTTGTTTTTGGTTTTGGCCATGTTTTTTTTTTTCTTTGAATTTCAGTTAGACAAGTTCCAACTCGAACTTTCATTCGATATATTTTCTTGTTCTTGTTTTTTTTTATAGTTTTTGATAAAGTTTTTTAGCAAATTTTATTTAATTTTATTTTTTTGAGTACTCAAAATTGTTGAAAATGTTTTGAAAAAAAAAGAGAACACAGAAAAAGCATGCTTGCTGAAGAAGCTTATACTAAACACGAATCTTTAGTTGATAGATATACATAAACAAATTGCTTTATTTCGGGTTTTCAATTTTAACTTTTTTTTTTGCTTTTTGCTAAGCCATTGCCAATTCGTATTGCTAATAAGCTAAAGGTTTTTAATGTTAACTTCAATTGAAATATATGAATTCTTCTCACAAATAAAATTAATTAAAAGCAGAACGTAAATGAAACGTGTTCTGTGTGTGGGTGCCTTTGCTTTGAGATGCTCGCTCACATGGTGTTTAGATGTTTAGAAGACTATAGGTAGAATAGGTAGAAATTACTCAACAATAACTGAAGCTGTTGCTTTCTGAGAGGAAGCAGCATTATAAGAGTCGGATCTTGAACTTCTATATATAGACAGACACATAGATAGATAGAAATATAAGTTGACAGTCAGGTTGACAAACTCTATAGAAAGACAGCTATATAGATAGTTAGAAGGACAGATTGGCAGTCAGATTGACAGCCATATTGACAGGTCCATTGACAGCCAGATTGTCAGTCAGCTCGATAGCCATCTGAGAGTCTGAGTCTGAGAGTTTGAAAGTCAGATTAACAGTCGATTTCACAGTCTGATTAACATTGAGCTTGACAATCAAATTGATAATCAGATTGATAGATTGATACACAGACAGTTTGACAGTTGGTTTCACAATCAGATTGATAATCGGATTGACGGTCAGATTAACAATCAGATTGATAAAAAGATTGACAGTCAGATCAACACTCAGATTGATAGTCAGATTAACATTCAGATTAACAATCAGATTGATTGACAGATTGATAGTCAAATTAACACTCAGATTGATAGTCAGATTAACTGACAGATTGACACTCAGATAGAAAGTGACTTGACAGTCAGTTTCAAACTTAATTTCACATTCAGACTGAAAGTCATTTTGACAATCAGTTTAACAATTAGTTAGATAGACAGGCAAACATAAAGACAGAATTTCTGAACTCTATTCGAATTGCCATCGAACCAGTGAACGAGCATTGTACAGTCGAAATGACGCTCGACATTTATGTGCTTTTTTTTTTTTTTTCAATGATTTTTATTTATTAATTTTTCTTTTTGTCTTTTGGTTTTTGTTCATATTGAATTTGAAATTTTATTGTGACTGGTTTACGTTTTGTTCATACGTTTTTCTATCACAGCAACAAATTTGTATACACTATTTTACATACTAATAAAAATGAAAATCAAAGAGAACTTATCTCGTACTATAAGTGAAATGAATTATTTTACAGTAATTCGACAAGGAAACCAAAGAAGACAAATGCAAAAAATGATGAAAGTCAGCAGCAGTGTGTGGGAGAAAGGCGCGGAGGGAAGGGGGAGGGGCGAAATTAAGTCAATAGCAACGCGTCGTACAATTTCAATTGATTTTGATTAGTAATATGAATAAATAAAGAATAATCTATACAAGAATTTGAATTGAAAAGAACTTGAAAAGCATTCACTTGTTTATATATTCTTTACATGAATTGAAATTCTTCGTTCATTTTGTTTTTCTTTTAAGTATTTTGAGTATTTTACAAAAGTAGAAACAATATTTTGTACGACTCTCATGAAACTGAAGCAATTACGTAGACCATTGTCCGATTGAATCATTTATGGGAACTGAAAGGAGCACAAAATTTGTGATAATCTCCAGGGGAAAGAAGAAATATTCCACTTTACACTTACGATGAAATGTGGCGCCGAGAAGAGCACAGCCAGCGTGGCTATAATTGTGAAGAGCGTGAAAATAATAAGGCACAAACGATCCACGACCATGGCGGCAAATTTCCAATCTCGTGTTATATCGCCTGTCTCGTCCTCTTTCTTAAGCTGCTCGATAAATTGGTCAATAAACTCACCTGAATTATGCAATTCACAATTTTCATTTTACACACCTGATCGGTTATCCAGCGCAATTCCTTGAGTATCAGCGCCAGTTCATATTCCGCCGAGGAGCTGAGACAGGTGTGCGAAATGGCCTCATGCATGTGGGAATCGGCCACAGGTGCTACAGGTCCCACAGGACCGACGGGCCCAACCGGACCTACGCTGCCATCAGCGCCTTGCCTGTACAAAGCACTCATTGCAATAGTTTTATCAATATTTTATAGATTTCTATTTGTGCTATATAGCTAGATATTTATGTATATACATATATATAGATAAAGTTCACCTTATATAAGTATTGCATAATATACTGCTTGATTTAGAGCCTAAACCATCTTTACCTCTACCTTTACCTGTTCCTATACCTCTTCCCATACCTCTACATTCACCTGCACCTCCACCTCTACCTTTACATTCACCTCCACCTCCACCTCCACCTCCACCTCCACCACCACCGCCATCTCCACCTCCACCTCTACCTCTACATTCACCTCCACCTCCACCTCTACCTCTACCTCTACCTCTACCTCTACCTCTACTTCTACATTCACCACCACCTCTACCTCTACCTCTACATTCACCTTCACCTTCACCTCTACCTCTACCTCTACCTCTACCTCTACCTCTACCTCTACATTCACCTTCACCTCTACCTCTACCTCTACCTCTACCTCTACATCTACCACTACCTCTACCCCTACCTCTACCTCTGCCTCTACCTACACCTAATCAAAGTTAAAAAATCAAAGTAAAATCTTAGCTTTAAGGAAATATATTCTAAATGGAGCAAGTGACGTTGCAAATGACATTTTTTTTTGCAAGAATTGAAACTGGAAGTGAATTTTGCTATCAATGGCAACCAACTCAGCTACAAACCCAACCCAACTCAAGTCAATATTTTAAAGGACAACGTAATTGTGACTGTTGGTTTATTGACCCAATTCAATGGTCTATTGTGCGAGAGGACATGTGAAAGCAACGGAGCAGCTGAGCCTTAGCCTCAGCCTCAGCCTGAGCCTGAGCCTGAGCCACGTGCCTGTAGATGTTCATCTTACTGCTCAAGCGTTTTCTATTACGAATGTATTTTTCTTTTTCCTTTTCCTCTGCTTAGTCGTCGCATTTGTGCGTTCTGCTTGTCACTAAATGCGTGTCCTTGCCACTTGCCACTATTTTCTAACATTTTTTCATCTGTGTGTGTATATTTTTTGTTTTGTTTTGTTGTTGTTCAGGCACACATCTTGTCATTGTCATTGTCATTGTCATTGACTGTCATTTGAGGCTTGCTGAATGCGTATGCGGATGTTGTCTTGTTGAAGCATTTCTTCTTATTGTCATTCTCTATTATTTTCCTTTCATTTTGCGTTTTAATAGCAGTGTAATGCGTAGTATTTTTACTAGAGCTATAACTTGTATAATATAAATAATTATATATGATATCCACTGCTGCATATCAGATCAGTTGGCTATAGAGCAACTCTTTTTATTCTTCAACATATTTCAAAACATTTTCACCTCAACAAGTGAGAGAGTTATGGTCGGTAGTGCTCGACTAGGAAATACTCGACCCAATTAAAAAAGAAAAAAAATATATATATATGTCTTCTTAATCACTAGTAGTATGTATGAAGATATTCATCGACATTATAAAAATTTGAAAAATTGATATATTTCTAGTTCAAAGATTTTGTGAGTTTATAACTTTTGTTAGCTGACAGCATACACGCATATGAAGCGTGCATATATGCATCTATTTACATTTTAATACTATCGATAAATATCGATTTTTGTCATAATGCTCACAAAAGTTTTTGGATCTGTCAAGCCGCTTTTAGCTAAGACTTTGTGACTTTATCACTTTTGTTAGCTGACAGCATACCATCATTTGAAGCATGTGTATATGCATTTATTTACATTTTAATAATATCGATAAATATCGATTTTTGGCATAATGCTCACAAAAGTTTTCGGATATGCCGAGCAGCTTTTAGCTAAGAGTATTTACTAATTATATTTACTTATTTAGATGATTTTAATGATATAGGTATATACATATATCACCCAATCTATCGAACTTTACCTGAACATTGTCCTGTAGTACGTGGGCTGATGTGGTAATGTGGCGCTGGTGCAGCGATGATTGCAACGAAAGTCGTCATCAATGTCGAGTACGTTGGCGAGCAGTGATTTCGAGGATCTGTATGGGTGGTGTGAATGGCACATCATAATCAAGAATAATGGTTTAAAAAAATCAGTTATTTGAATGATTTAGTAGATAAACTATCTTATCGATGCTCAATCATCATCTAGTAGTCGGGCAGATGGTTGTAAGAGTGTAGAGTAGAGAAAAGCGTAATTTTTTGGTTACCTTTCCTTGAGCTCAACGTTTTGGATCTGTTGCTTTTTGTCACCAGCTGTCGAGGAGCCCGACGACGAGGGCGGCGGCGGGCATTCGTAGCCAACCTGTCCGGGTCTTTGCATGCGCAATATGCAAGGTAACCAATAAAGGAATATTACTCTTATCTGTGTGTGCGAGTTCGACAGAGAGACGGGGTGTTTGTTGGGTAATGCGGTTAAAAATAATAGCAATAAGTATATTTTTGGTTTTTTTTTCGGTATAAATAGTATATTTTTTTGGTTTACAATTTTTTGGTATTGTTTTGTATTTTTAAAGCAGTTTTTTTGGTTATTTATATTTTAGTTATTAGATTTGATTTTTAGTCAAATAAAGTGATTTTTTTTTAAGTTTTTTTTTTTTTTTTTAGTGTATAAAAAATTGTAGCGTGACACGAAATATATAATAAATATATATATATATATATATATATATATATATATATATATATATATATAGATCGAATTTATATATATGTTCAATGAGAATTTGATTTGTTTTCATTTAAAGTTTGTAGTTTTAAGATAAATTTGTAAAGTTATGAAGGGAATTTTTTTTTTTTAAATTAAGTTTTGTTTTTATTTATATTGGTTTTTAGTTAAAAAGAGTTTTGGTTTATTTGAATTTGAATTTGTTGTCGTTGTTATTATAGTTATTGTAATATTGTTGTTGTTGTTGTTGTTGAGAGTGTTGTTCAGAGTGTGTTGGTAGAGGATAGCAACAGCACACGCGTTGTTGCGGCCAAAAGCACGAATGTTTTGGCCACATTTGAAGTAGTTGATAAAAATATATACAATTTGGTTTATTTTCATTTTTTTTTTATTTTTTTATTTTTTTATTTTTTTATTTTTGTGTGGCAGTTATACGAAGATATAGTTAGTTGCATAGTTAGTTAGTTAGTTACAGAGGAGAAAAAGAAACAGTTGAAGAGGCATTTGAGTTGTTGAGTAGAGTTTTTGTTTGCGTTGCGAGTTGCCAGTTAACGTAGTTGTTGTTGTTGTTGTTGTTTTTATTGTTGTTGTTGTAGTTGTAGTTGGCCAGAGTATTTGTTAGAGAAATAAAAATTCGGTGTGATTATTGTGCTTTGGTTCTCGAATATGTAATTATGCAATTAATATAAGTTAAAGAGAGGAAAATAGGTCTCAGCAGAACATTGAGAAAAAAAAAATCAAGAAAATATATATGTATGTATGTACATACATATAGTATATACATATATGGAGATTGGTAGAAAAGTCTCAAAACGATAAAAAGGAAAACATTGATATATGAGTTAATGCAACATTTAAAGTATTAGATATAAAATTAATTATTTTTTTTATTTATTTTCAAGTAATTTATTTAATTTTTACTTTAAGTATCAAATGTATTTGTGAATAAATTTTTTGCGAATTTTTATAAGAAGTCTGTCAAGTTTGACTGTTTAAAAAGAAGTTTTTATTCATTATAAAAAATTAGAATTATTTTTAATATTAGTTTTTAAAAACAACTTTTAAATTTGAAATCTTCAAGTTTGACTGTTTAAAAATAATTTTTAATTGTCGTAAGTTACAAAATATATATTTTTTAATACTGATATTAATTTATGATAAAATTTAATTTTTCAAATTTTTAACAACAAAATTTTTTAGAGTTTAAGAAGATTTTTTATTTGATATTTTTAATTAAAAAATAATAATAATTTAATTGAATTAATATTTTTAATATTGATATTAATTTAATATTGATATTAATTTTTGATAAATTTAACAAAATTTTAATTTGTCAAATTTTTGACAACAAAATTATTTAGAGTTTAAAAAGATATATATATTTTTTTTATATTTCATATTTATAATTTAAGAAGATTTATTTAATTGAATTAATATTTTTAATATTATTATTAACTTTTTTAAATTTCAAAAAGTCTTAAATTTGCCAAGTTTTTGACAACAAAATTATTTAGAGTTTAAAAAGATATTTTTCATATTAATTTTTATATTTCGTAAGTTAAAAAATATTTTTTTAAATAATGATATTAATTTTTGTTAAATTTCAAAAAATGTTTAATATTTCAAGTTTTTAACAACAAAATTATTTAGAGTTTAAAAAGATTTTATTTTTAATATTTTTATTTTTCAGTTTTTTATTAAAACATAAATTAATTTAATTGAACTTATCATTTTTATAATAAATATTTAAAATTTGTGTTGTTAAAATCTTTTTATTATTTGTTTAACAAGTTTAAAAACAAATGATTTCAAATTCTTTTTTGAATATAAAAAATTTTAAATTATTTGTTTTTTTTTTTTTTATAAATAATTGGTAGAATAATAAATTGAATGGAAAGTTAATTAAAAAAATTTTTTTCTATAATGACATATCTAATTATTAAATTGTTATTTCTTTTTCTTAAATGAAAAATAATCAAGTTTATATATTTTTATTAAAATATTTTTATTATTATTTTTGTTTGTTAATAAATTGAATTTTTTGAAAATATCTTTCGTATATGTAAATCGATAAATTTTCGTTTTTTTTTTTTAAGTTCTTCTTTCGATTTTGCATGAGTTGCAAATATATTTTGCATGCAGCATAGTGTAAAAGTATAAGAAGAGCTAGTTTATGCATATGAATTGTAAGTAAATATGTATGCAAGTGTATTTATTCTGCTCAGTTTTCAATGTCTAAGAGTTGAGAGTGTTGAGAGTGATGTTCGGTAAGGCATTAGGCATGTATGTAGTATGATGAGGGCATAAATAGTATATACAATGGGGCTTGTGTGTGTGAAGGGGTTGTGTGTGTGTGTTGGGGTGTGTATACGGACTGTGGAGTATTTTGAATGTTTGGAGAGAAATTTGTGTTTCTGTTGAAATGATTTTCATATTAAAACAAAGGCAAATTGAAAACGTATCAGTATCGCAGCAGAGTTAAAACGAATAAGAAATGAATTTATGTAAATGTAGAGAAGAAAACATAAAAGATAAAGAAGTAGGTAGGAAATAGCTTTTTTTTCTTTCTTTTAAGTATTTTTTGTTTGTATTTTTTTTTTTTTTTTTTTTTTTTTTTATTAATTTTTATAAATAAGTAAGTAAGTAGTAAGTAGTTAGCAAGTAAGTTAGTTAAGTTTAGTTTAGTTTAAATATAAATATTACCCATTCACTCATTTCATGCGTATCTGGATTTCTATGATGATAATTGAGGATAAGTATGGTTGACACAACTGATGAGGCCACCATAAACATAATGCAATTGAAATAAGTTCCTAGAAGGACACAAAAATTACACAAACATTGTGGTAATATATCGATGTTTTTGGGCGAATCCGCTTGACGGTCATTCTAAGCTAGATATTTGTTGTTGGATTTATTAATTTTTTTTTTTTTTTGTTTTTTTTTTGGTTTTTTGCTTTGAGTTCAATGCCTATGTATTGCCCCATTGCCCTGATTGTGAGAGCGTCGATATTGGTTATCGTTTATCGGCAGTTATCGTTATCGTTAAGCAATTGTTTTTCTTTACGTTGTATGTGTGTGCGTGTGTGTGTTTTGTTGTTGTTGTTGTTGTGTTTGTTTGTTGGTTTTGAGTAAAAAAAAAGAACTTTGTACACATTTCGATTGCTCGCTGATCTATGTATACATATATATACAAAAAAGTTCGCATCGTATTTTACAAAAAAAAAAAAAGAAATTCATTTGTTTACCGAAAGGCAACAACAACAACAGTCTTTGTTTTGTTTATTGTTGTTGTTTAGCTTGTTGTTGCTCGGTACTTTCATAATGCTTACTAAAACTTAACTTTGTGGCAAGTGGAAGTAAGAGTTAGAGAAAAAGTTCAAAGCAGTATATTAAAAAAGTTAGTTAGTAGTAGTAGTAGTAGTGGTAGTATATATATTAACATGTATATATTTAAAAAACATATTTTTGATTGTATTTTTTTTAGCTTAGTTTCAGTGAGTTCAAGTTATTTTACAGGTGTACGCCACGCCGACATATACATATACATATATGGTATAGAGTAGTAGTATAAGAGATAAATTTAAGTAAAGTTTGAAAAAGCTCTGTGCTACTTAGATGCCCTTTCGCCTCCCCCCCATCTATTTATTTTCCATTAATTTTCTTGCCGCTGCAAACTTGTGGCCCGATTCAAGAGTGATTCGGTTCCTTTGAACCAAAGGAACTGTAACTCTTTTGAATCGAACCGCGCGTTTGCTCTTTGATTTCTAGCTCATTATTTTGGTATTTTTATTGTGGTATTTTAGTAGGTTTTTTTCATCATGGTCTTTTTTGTTGCATAGCCCTGCTGCCTTTGGGTATTTGTTTAGTTTTTTTTTCTTGCTTTCTTTTTGCTGTCGCTTTTTGTGCACAACCAATTATCCGCAATCATCATTTTTAGTTAAAAATCGAGATCTGATTTGGTCCTCATTAATGTTGAGCTGTAAATTGATGAAACACGTGGGTCTTGGGCAAAGGTGTTTGGTTTTGGTTTAGTATGCTGTATGGCTACGGTTATATTGTTGTTGTTGTAGTACTTGGTGTGTTTGTTGTTAGTATATTTTTATTTTTTCGGTATTTTAGTATTTTGTACAAAAAATGGCAATTAAATAGGAAATGGATCTGGTTGTTGTCTGGATCGGTGCGTTTCAATTCATTTATATTTGTTTTTGTTTTTGTTTGTTTTTTTTTTTTTGACTGCTTTGGATTTACATATACATATTTAGCTTAAACTATTTAATTGCATTTATTTAGGTTATGCACAGTGAGGAGCGTAAAATATGGAAACCGAAAACAAAACCAAAAAAAAAAAAGAACAATGACTATTTACATATGTGTGTGTGTGTGTGAGCTTTTGAAATTGAATTTAAGAAAAAAAAATAAATAAATAAATAAATAAAATCGTAAATAAATATAATGAAATTTATTGCCATTTCACTGTGCATATGAATTAATATATTTGCATTTAGCTTTACATAATATATGTTGAATTTGAATTTAAATATTATATTGCATATTTTTTGGGTCCCATACACTGCACAACATAATTGTAGGTTAAAAGACGCTTTAAGCATATGAATGAATGTAAGTTTGTTTTCAATATTTTTTTGTTTTTGTTTTTGTTTTCTTTATACAGCAACTAGTCGCATATGCATATATTTGATATTCATGGAATTACCTTAACGTTTGCATACAAGCCAGACATACGTACCTACACATGTACGATTCTACGACATATGTGTATATATATATATATATACATATATATGCATATGCATGTATGTAAGTATGTATGCTAAAGGTATCCAAACAAACAAAAAAAGGTAAATATATATAGATATAAGTCGATGTGTTTTATTTACAAGTGTTTGTTGTTGTTGGCTTCTTTTTCAGCTAATTGTGTATGATACAATGATGTCTGTATGTGTGTGTGTGTGAGTGTGTGTGTGTGTATGTTAAAGAAGCGAAACACCATTAAACATATATTAAAACATGTGAAATGCAGTTAGCAATAATTTTGTATGAGGCTTCGAGGGGTACATAAGAGAGATAGATAGAAAGAGAGAGAGAGAGATAGAGGAGAGAGAGAGAGAGAGTTGCTACCACACTACTTCACGTAACTAAAACCAATCTGTTTTTAAAATAAATTATAAGAACATAAGCAAAAAACATATTGATAAGATAAATATGTACATAAAAATATATTTGAAGCCCGTGAGTAAACATATATACATAGCTATAGATAGAGATAGTATTACCTATACATATATACAACATATTAAGTGATCCATTGAAAACTGTTAAACTCTGTCACATATAATATCAGAGAACATTATTTTCTTCTATACTTTCGTATTTTTCTTTTCCCCTCTGAGCGTTGCAATTTCACATGCAAAACATTTCATTTTTAACATTAAATTTTTTTGCTATACAAAATTTGTGATTTTTATTTTTTTAAAGCTAAACAGTTAAAGACAGACATAGCATAAATGATATATATACACATACACATATATAGCGTGAGACAGCGAGACAAAGAGAGAGAGAGAGAGACATAGCGAGAGAGAGCGGGTTAGAGCGGGCGTGTGTGAGAGAGACAAAGAGAGAGAGAGAGACAGAGATAGAGTGAAGTAAAGCAAGAGACAGAGACCAGAATTTAGCTTGGAATTAATTTCAAATTGCTTTTTTGTTTAGTTTATATAAATTTATCACGGACATTAAAATTGTTTCAATAGATATTTACATAGCTGTTCCCATGTGTTATGTGTGTGTTATGGTGTGTGTGTGTGTGAGGGGGTGTTTGTGTGTGTGTGTGGGTGTAGGCAAGTGTGACCAGCTGTCGCTTAGCTCTAGCTACAATTGTTAGCGGCCTCCGTGTTGACACTGAGTTTGAGGTTTGAGGTTGACATTGCCATTTCGCCCCCGTTGCACGCTTCCCATTCAATTCAGTATTGTTTGTCACATATACTCATACTCATATTCATATTCATATTCAATTTTTCACTCACATTTGTATTCATATTCATGGCTTGTCTATGAATGTGCAATACAAAATTATATGAGATAGTATTCAATACATTCATCAATTGTTTTGGCTATGAATATGAGTGAGTGTGAGTGTGTGTGAGTAAGTGTGTGAGTGTGTGAGTGAGTGAGTGAGTGTGAATGTGTGCCGCCAGTATCTGCAATGTCAATGTGTGTGTGTGTTGGCGTATTTGTGGTTGGGAACGTGTTAAAGGGGCGGAGGGGCGTAGGCGGGGGCGTGGGCATGTCAACAGTTTGTAGGCATTTGTGTTCTTGCATGCCAACAAGAACGTTTTTTCTTTTACATTATGTGGTAGTGGTCCTTGGCAATAATACATACATATCTGACACTGGCATTGCATAATGCGAGCCACTCATAGAACGTACGCATAGAATCCAAAATATATAAATCACAGAATCGAAAGAAAACAAGACGCTACGCAAATTGTAAATAAAATGTACAATTATACATACATACATATATATAGCAAAGATTTATATATATATATATGTAGATATGTGTACTATATATACTAGATGGAGAGAGTGATACTTAAGGAAGCAGAAAACTTGGCATAGTTGCCTAATATACGACTCTCTCGACTCCCGACTCATGAATCTGGCCTTTATTTTAATTTAATTTCCTTTTTTTTTTCATTTAATATTTCTTTTTTTTTTTTCAATCAATTTTCGTTTTTTTTTTTTTTTTTGGCAAAGGTTTTCGATTTGCCAAATGCAGGAGTTTGTCTATCGAAAGGTCCAGAGTGCATGCTGTGAGTTTGATTGCCATACCAGTCCTCGATACGATAAAGTATATATATATATATATTTATATTTATAAAATACGATATTCAAAATACGAGATTCAAAAATACACAGCTACGTTTGATAAGTATTCAATTTAGTTAATACGTATGTGTGTGTGTCTCTGTATGTGTGTGGATTGATGATGAATTTGATGTCTGCAACTGTCTATGTGTGTGTGTGTGTGTGTGTGTGTAATGCATACATACTTATTGAAATTCTGTGCAATGTTTTTTTTTGTACTAAATGTACTAAATATGTTTGAGTGAACTAAATACTGAAATTATTGGTACTAAATATATGCTGGGTGTGGGGCCTGGCATGCGGATGAGGAATTTGATCTGAAATATCGAAATGTCTTCAGTTAATCCAAATTATATTGAACGTTTAAGTAATGAACGTATTCGTCAATAATAATCACGTTAGTATGACTTACACATGACTTACCTTAATATTTAGGCTACAAATGATAGAATTAAAACACTGAACAATTGTTATTATGGATTATTAGTTTAATTGCTATTTGAATGGAGTTCATATTGTTATTGTTGTTGTTGTTGTTGTTGTAGTTGTTGTTGTTGGTGGTGGTTTTCTTATTTCATGGTATTCACATGCTTCGATTAGTTGTTTGAACATTTGTACTACGATAGTATGGCAGACGAACCAATGTTTACTTCTATCATTACACACAAATTGTGTTTTTAACTATGCATGGGCACTGATATGGACTTGGTTTGTTTACATACATATATGGATTTGGTTAGTTTGTTGTAATACGCATCTAATTTCAATTAGGTTAATGTGTGTCTACCTAATTGCAAATACTCTATTCACTAAATGGTGTCAATTATACTGGATAATACATAGTTGCATACGTACATATGTGTCGATATATGTATATACATATGTATGTAATGAATGTGTATATACATGTGCATGCATACCTATGTATTCATACATACATATGTAATGTAGGCATTTGCATGCATGCATGTATACATGTACATGGATGCATGTATGCGCATGTATGCATGCATGCATGTGTTTGCATATATATACATACATGTACATGGATACATACATGCATGTGCATGCATGTACATGGATACATACATGCATGTGCAATGCAGACATTTGCATGCATGCATACATACATGTACATAGATACATACGCATGTGCATGCATACATTTGCATGCATGCATACATGCATGTGCATGCATACATGCATGTGCATGCATACATATGTACATGTACATGGAAATAGACATGTATACATTTGCATGCATGCACATACATGTACATGGATACTTACATGCATGTGTATGCATACATACATGTACATGGAAATACATGTGCTTGCATGCATACATTCATTTGTATGCATACATATGTACATACATGCATGCACGCATGTACATACATACATGCATACATTTGAATGATCCTAAAATGTAAATATTTTCACATTCTCACACACACGCGCACACACACATACAGCCATAAAGTGTATCATAATGTGTGTATGGAATATTTTGATCTTAAAATGGATTTACTAAATGAGCTGATCGAAAGTTAATGATCGATAGTTAGTTATCGATAGCATATAGAAAATTGTTTTGTTTCGTGATACTTTTCAGTTATATTAGAGCTAGATAATATATTATGTGAACTGATCTGTTATTGAAAAAACACATATCTCTATTAAATAGCGGAACTAGCTCGAGAACTAACTAACAATTAAAAATTTTATTTGAGTCTCGATCGAATTTAACTGAAATGCAAATTGAATAAATTTTCGAAAATTTTTATCAATTTTTTGTTTTTAATTTAAATCAAAAACTTTTTTATTGAATATTTAAAAGACAGACTTCTATTCAATTTTTATTGAATATTTCAATTACTGACTTGAAAGCCTAATTGAAAATTGGAAAAAGTCTTAAAGAAAGTCTGGGAATGGATCAAACGTTGATTCCACATTAAACTTCGATAGATATACTATAATTTAAAAAAATTATAGATATTTGATTCATTGATTGAACTAGTGAACAATTTTGTTGTTGGTTATGTAGTTCTGATTCCAAAAAAATATGCTAAATGTGAGTGTCAGGAACTAGTTTCCAGTGAACTAAAATCAACTGTATCAAAATAATGTATATATAATATGTATATGCTAATTATATAATGTATATATATGCTTCTAATAGACTAAATCACACACACACATCGCATACGAAGTATCACACATGATATGCAGTTGGAACTTGTAATTGAGTTGTGATTCGAACTAATTTGAAATGATATTTGATATTATTTGCATAGCGACTAGCAATAGCTTGTATATCGCTTATTTTGTCACCAATTGGAATTTCGACTAACTTGAGCTAGTTCATTGTTGTATTCGAATGATATGAATTGCTATAGTTGAGTTACTTTTAATAGGCACTGTATTACGTGCTTGCCATTGTTAATTCTATATCTAACTTAATATTTATTTCACTTTGCTGAATACTTTTTAAATGCGTTGCATTATATATACACACGATAAGAAGTTGGCTACTATATATAAAGACATATACACATATACATATATATAGTTATACGTGATTGGGCTAAACTCGAGATGTGTGCGACGCATAAATTGTGCAAAGTTTATGAAAATGTTTAAATCACAGCGACTCCCTCAAGGGGCGCACGCGTCCCCATTGCCATTTTCGCCATCAGCTCCATTTGCCGGCCATTAAATGAAATATTAAGAAAACAAAGTGCAAACAAATACCAGAAACTAGACACTAGAACATTTCTTCGACCTGACCCCCGGCCCCCGCCCCCGCCCTGGTGCGAAGGTTGCCGCGCATGCCGCTGCATGAAACTCGAAACGAGGCAATCTATTGTTGTACGTGTTTATGGCCATCAAAAAAAAAAAAAAAAAAAAAAAAAAAAGGAACTAGAAAAAGAAAACTTTGAAAATTTGAAACTAATAGCGCTGCAAATCTACGCCGAGCTTTGATTTCATTGTCTGCACACAAATTAATATGGGGCGCGAGAGCTCTGGCTCTGCTCAGTGTTATTTAATATTGTTGTTCGCCTGGCTCTCTCCTCGTATTATGTGTTAATTGAAACTTTTCACATTTGATCTGTACTCGCGCAATTGAAGGCTAGAATCTACAAAGATATAGCTACGTGACTGTAGAACAAAGTTAATTTAGCACAAGCGAGCTGCCTCCGTTGAGCGCCTAGCAATTTGAAGCGTGACCCAGCAAGAGTGTTACTATTTCTGATAGTTATAACTCAAGTAAACAATGATATTGAAATGCCGAAATATTTGATAAGCTTTGCCATTTCTTATAAAATTTAGCTGATATTTGCTGATTTATGTAAATTACTTCAAAGCTCTCATTAAGCTCACATAGCTTATCAACTAGTTAAGCAGCCTTAGTATTTTTTCTAGTATTTTACGACTCTATGTTTGCATACTGACAGCGCACACTGTAAAGCTAGCTGCCTTGGCAAATTAAAACTAATAAAAATGGGTTAACAAAACAAAATATGAAAAAAAAAATAAGCATAAAATTTTACTTGGCGGCTATTATCGAGGCAAAAATCTTAGCTGATTAGTTGTTGTTGTTGTTGTAGTTGTTGTTGTTGCTGTTATTAAAATAGTAGTAGTAATAGTAGTTATTGTTGTTGTTCTTGTTGAGCAGAGTTGAATGTGCGTTAATTTGAAGTCAGCAAGATAGATAGAGATAGAGATAACCAGAGAGAGAGACAGAGAGAGAGAGTCCGCTTGGGGCAATTAGCCCAGCCGGCGAACGCCAGATGGCGCTGCGTTTACTTACCCAACAGCGGCACAGCATCGGATGTAGCTGGCATCGTTTCCGCTACCATATTCAGGAAGACTGTGAGCGATAGTAAAATAGTAACTCCTGCAAGTATGCAGCACAAAATTAGCGCACAAACGTGTGTAGAAGAGACAGGGAAGTGTGTGAGTGTGTATATGTGTGTGTGTGTGTTTTTTTAGAGAGAATTACATACGCAAAGAGAAAAGAAAAGATAGAGAAAGATAGATAGATAGATAGAGAAAGAGAGAGAGAGAGATAGCATTATTATTAAAAATATTCATTAGATTTCAGCTGAAATGCTAAATGTTGCCAAACTATAGAAATGTGTTTCCAGCTGATCCTGCCTGCTGCTCCAGCGCTGCTTGCTGCTCGCTGCTGCTGCATTGATGCTAGGATGCGTTTATATATATAGATGATGGAATTGTCCCACTTGGTGAATAAAAAACTACTACCGTATTCTCTGCGCTGAACCTCAACGTCGCGTCGTGTCCGTTGTCAAGCAGTTAAAGTGGCAATTTCGTTTCGTTTCTAATGTCACAAAAACTAGTTTTCAAGACCAAATAAAAACATGACTAAAAAACACTAACACACACACAGACATATATACTTATATATATATATTTGTCATTGGCCTGGCGGCACCTTATGCAAGTTATCATTATTTATGGTTTTGCTTGGGGTTTTCTTTTGGCCAGCTGGCGTTTGTCAGTTCGAGTGCTTAACGTTATCAAAGATTTTGTTGTTCCCTTTTCAGTATACATATATATAGAGAGAGAGAGTTTTCTTTTTTTCGAATATATATTTTTATATATTTATTTGTGTGTGCGTCCCGTGCATATTTTATGCTCTTGCTCTTTTGAGGTTATATGAATTATGTGAAAAGTCAGCTGGGCTGGGCGGCGGGTCGTGCTGGAGTTGGAGCCGGCAGCCGCCAAAAGTGTCGGGCAAACATAAATTAGCCACAGGGTTTTACGCAAACTTGTCTATTATGCATGAGCCATGGCTGGCAGCCCTAATGCGTTTTGCTACACACACACACACACACACACACACGGTGCTGCTATGAACAATTTTTAAAATATGGCATTTTTTTTTTTTTTATAAATATATATATATATACTTTTTTGTTTTCTAGCTGCTGCAGGCAAAAGTTTGGCTGCTCTCGCTCATAAACGCGATATATTTATATCTAGCATACTTGTATAAGTATTTTTGTATAGCTGTATTGTATAAATTTTGGCATGCACCATATGCTGCATGTTGAAAGTACGTGATGAGCCCCAGCGACAGCCATCGCCATGGCCAATGTCTGTCAGTTTACCCCACTCTGCTGGGTGTGTGTGTGTGGCACATGCTCAGGATATGAGCTGCAAAGCATTTTGCCACATTTTCGCATAACTTTCTCAGCTTAATGTGTGTGTGCATGGGTGTATGCCTTGTCAGTTGAGTCAGAGAAAGATGAAAAGCGCTCGGCCATAGATCAACAGATCATAATAGTCATATCTATGTCGCGAATGGAAATGGAAACAATAGACAAACAGAAACCAAATTTGAGACTCGCAACTTTTTGAACATACATGTCACACCTGCTGAGCGCATATTGGACGAGCGTTGACGTGTGAATTATTTGCTGCATATCTTTGAGTCTCACATATATGTCTAAATATGAATTCGTAGTCAGCTTGAAGTGTATCATATATTTTGAGTTAATATATATATTCTTTCTTTCTTTTATTATATTTCTTTCAGGCCTTATAGTGCAGCTCACTTAGTGCCACAAATTCAGCTCCATTAAACAAGCTCTTTGGCTTGGACATGCTTTGAATGCTCTTTAGTTTTTGGCCATTATCAAAATTATCTAATGAACCAATTGAAATTCATGGGTTCAAAAATTTAAGTACTCTTAAGCTTAAAGAGCTCTATGGGTAATACTCTATCAGACATCAAAGACTCTTGAATCGGGTGCTATGAATACAGTCTACACTCTTAAGTTCTAAAGGCCTCTACACACAAACTATCGATGGTGGACGTCATCAAATGTGGACGATAGTCATTTTCCAAACATCGATGATGATCGATACTACCATCGATAGTGGTCGATAGTACCATCGATAGTGGTCGATAGTCACAATAAAAAAAACAGTGATTGAAAATCATTGAAATCATTGAAATTTGTAAGAAAAAAACAAATCATTTGAATTTTATTTGAATTCATGAGGAACACTTTAAAACAACTATATATTTTCACAAGTGTGAGGGATTTACATTTGGAAAAACAGAGTAAGAGTACAGGCTCTGGGTCTTTGATGTCAAAATATTGAGCTTATAAGTTAAAGGAACACCTTGCTTTCATTTTATGAAATTACATTTTAAAGGAAAAGCTAAAAATACAAAAGCCTTATAAAAGACTTAAAAGCTACAACTTGAAAGATTTTTGTTTAAAAACAACAAAACATTCACATTCACACTTTCTATCGCCCAACTATCGTTCAACTTGGATTCATCTATAGTTCAGTAGCTCGATAGTGCCCTACCATCGACTGTTTGGCACCTCTACTCTACACTCTTAATATCTATATGTAATTTCTTTATAAAAGCATACAAATATGTGAAATGTATAAACTTATATGTTTTTCAGATCGATTCGATGATTAATGCTTGAAGCCATCAAGGCATAGTGCTCTAAGCTAAGTTGTACAATGATGTAACTCAAGGAGTGAAGTTACTATCGATGAAGCGAAAAGCAGAATAGATATTCATAGATAGATTTTGTACTAGTTTCGGCACAGAGTTTCTGAGCTACTCAATAAATGGCCTTGGCCCAAGCGACACTTTGATCGAATGCATAAATCAAGTCTAAAATGCAGCTTTATATTATTTTCTTTTCTATTTTTACTTATTTATTTATGTTTTTTGTGACATTATCAATAGCGAGCGAGGCGAAATGTATCAAACTCTCGCAGCACAAAAGGCAAAGGCAAAGGCAAAGACTGTGCTTGTTGCCTGAATGCATTAGGCAGCCGCAATGCTACATATGCGCAAATTGTTATATATAAAGTTTTATATATATATGTATAGTTTATATATATATGCGAGTTGATTGTAAATATTTGTATTTGAGTTGCGTTGCTTGACATGGTTAACTAGTAGCGGAGGCTCTGTCGAGTGAGGTTCAAGGGTTCAAGGCTCTGTGCTCATTTGTACGTCCGTACGTCCGTCCGTCCGTCTGTTCGTCCATCCGTCTGTCTTTCGTCGGCTGTCGTCCTGCATTTGCGTCCTATTCTCCCAGCTGAAAGGTGGGCCAGCAGTTGTGCCATATTTTTCACTTTTGCCAGCGTTGACTTTGATTACAAATGATGGTGACGGCTGCTGTTTTTTTTTTTCTCCTATTTTATTTGTGTGTGTGTGTGTGTGTGTGTGTGTGTGTGTGTTGTGTTTTTTTCTTGCACTTGCAACACTCGTGCGCTTTGTTTGCTCACTGGCAGAGTTGTTGCCATTGCCGTCGGCCATTGGATTGCTTTGCATTTGCATAGTTAGTCAAGGCTCTATGCGGCGTATACGTAATGTGTGTGTGTGTGTGAGTGTGTGTGTGGCAGTCAACTCGTGTGTCCTACTGCTGGCAGCCTCTTATAGCGAATGGGCTTCCGTTTCACAATAAATATATAAATATATATATATATATATATATATATATATATATATATATATATATATATATATAAGTATTTGTGTGTGTGTTTGGTTTCATTTGATTTAGAGAGCATGCAAGAAAGAAATCCTACAGCAAACTTGTCAACAATAAAAAATATACGAACGATTTTTGAAACATATAGTAGTAGTAAAAATGACTATTTAGTTTAGGGAAATACATTTATCAGTTGCTAAATATTATTGTTTCTGTTGTATGTGTTTTTTTTTTTTTTGGTTGGTGTTTTTTTTTTTTAATTTGTTTGGACGGACACTTACCAAGCGATAGCTTCTCACCAGAATCTGGTGGCAGTGTAAACCCTAGCAGTGCCATCGATGCGATCAATACGCATGGCACGATCAAATTGAAAAAATAGTATAAAGTTTTGCGTCGTATCAAAATGGCGAATGTTATGTCAATATAAGGTTCTGGGCAGCAATTATAGTAGATTTCATTACGTTTACCGGGCACACCTGATTATTATTATATTTGAATGTTGATGTGCGAGTTGTTGTTGTAGTTGTTGTTGTTGTTGTAGTTGGTTGGTTGGTGCAAAATGAGATGAGCATATGCAGAAGAGAGAATAAGAATTATTGTTAGTAATCAATTAGTAAATGCATGGAGAAATTATTTATGCAAAATTTGTTTAGACATTTATTACAATTCTCTTAGTTAGGCTTTAGTTGTATGTTTATTGAATATACAATAGGTATATATATATATATATGCAATTATTATGCCACATGAATCTCACCTAACAAGTCCCATTCGCCGTTTGTTATGAAACTAGAAATGTCGCCGCCGGCCTCGTCTTGTAATTGCAAATCCAGCTGTAAATAAAATCAAAAACAACAAAATCTCTTGAAATTTCTGTGTGTGTGCAAATGTAATAAATACTTAATCCTAAATGCTTCTACACTTGTGCTATATTTAGGCATATAAGATGTTTTTCTCATGTATTTTTCGTAGGGATTTGGTCCGGCTTAAGCTGTTGACCAGAAAAAAAGAAAAACATGAGGAAAAACAGGAAAAATGAAAGGCTGCAAAATGTAATTTGATCACCATAACAACACGCACATACTCCAACTCATACGATTGTCTATGGCAGCTGTAGCATACCACATATGTATTTGCCAATATCTACACATGTATAAAAAGATATAACATATAGAGTTGGGCTAAGTCGCGTCGCCTCATGGGGAATAGACAGGCGACAGGCCAAACGGGCTAAACTTGCCCCAATTACAAATTGATTTATCGCACTTTCACTTAACAACAGTTTATGCGATTTTGTTCCTTAAAGTTTTTTTTTTTTTTTTATGTGCTGCCGATGACAGCAACTTTACTCTTGCTTACAACTATGTAGCCCCCAAAGTGGGGGGAGGGAGGTGAGTATGCGAGCAAAGAAAAAGCGAGCGAGTGCTGTGTGGTATGGGTATGCCCGACTAGCAGATACCCGAAACACTGCAATGAACTGGTTTTCATATCATTCTACAGCTCTTTTCTTTTTATTTACTTAGTAAGCCATACACAACTCAGGCTTTAGTATAAGCTACTTAATTATCTGCCAGGAGAAGCGCAGTGTATGCAGCAGCTATACATAATCGAAAATATGTATACAATATTATATGTTTTCATTCATTGGGGTTTAATGCATAACAAAAATATTTATATCTACTCAGCATTTCAATACGTAAACTTTGCCATCATTGCAAGCAGGCTTAAGCCAAAAAGGATAATATATATATTTATACATATTTGATTACTTCAATTGCTAATTTATTATTTGTACTTAAAGACTTAAAAATTATGTGAGAATATTCTATAATATAGTTTTCAGAGGAAAACTAAGTAATTATTGTAGCCTATCTAAAGAGATCTCTAAAAACACTTGCTTTATAAGTTAGGCAAACTAACTGCTTAAGATCCTAAATCTAGAGAGTGAAAGTCACGTTCCTCGTGCTAAATATATGTATTATAGTAGTTGATGAACCACTCACTGATTGAACCTTTTGAATATACAACAACTTAATTTACTTTCATTTTTGCCAAATCGAAAGTTTCAGTCAATGATAATGAGCTGATAATGAACTAATGTTCATGAAATGTGAACAGCAAATAAATTCTATGAAAGTTCTATTTAGTATCAAAAGATATTTTAAATTGATTTTTATTTCAATTTAAAAAAAATAAAAATCAAGGCATAAGTCTTATATTTGTGATTACCATTATCTGACTACAAAAGCTAATCGAGTTTGCTTTGCTAAAGCTATGCAAAGCTCAGCTCTATTTTCGAACTGAATTTTTGTTTTCGTATATGAATTTTCAAGCTGAAAAACTTCAAGTTTTTCCTTTCTCACATGAAACTAAACAAAATAGTTACATGACTAACAGTCAGCTTAGCATTGAGCTCGTTTATAGGGTATGCGGAAATATGCAGTGTGCTTAAATCGTAGTATAGTATCATTATGTGAATGCTAGCCACATAATGCTGTCATTTTGTCAATAAAAAGTCATATAAAACTCACGCATAACTTGTGCCCGTGTGTGTGTGTGTTTGTGTGTGCTTGTGTGTGTAACTTGTACAGTTCAGAAAAGCAAACAAACAGCAAAAACAAAAACAAAAACGAGAACCGCTTTGACTTGACTTTTTTTTTTGTTTTTGGGTAAATACAAGTATTTTGTGATGTGCCTGGACCAACGTGCGTCATTTGACTGTTAAGTTCACTCTTAGAATGTTTTCTATGTATCTATGGGTAGAAGAGTAGCTTGCTCTCTCTCTCTCTCTCTCTCTCTCTCTCTCTCTCGCACACTGTCAGTCCTGCGGCTGTCTGTATTGGGGTAAGAGTGATAGGTATAGCGAAGGAATGGGGAAAAACTAGATAAAAGTTTTCTCATTTAAATGTTCCAAACAAAAGAGGGCGCTAGACAAACAGCAGCATCTCATCTGCTTTGTGCAAATCAAGTCAAAGCCAAAAAGTGTTAATGTAGTTGTAGGCAAACACTTAAACGCACACAGCAATAGATGTGCACGTACACACACGCACGCACACATGTATACATGTATATAAAGTATTCGCTGATAAGAGAGAACAAAAATATGGAAACTTAATTGTAGTTGGTGTGCGTGAGCGCGTGCATGTGCGTGTGTGTGTTGCCTGTTGTCTATACACGTGCTCGAAACCATTCATTTATTTAATATTTGTTTTTGAGTTCTCTAGGAATTGCCAAAAACGTATGCCAACTATACTAGAAACAAAACCAAATATAAGCGAGCTCTAATTAAAAGTATTTAAGCTTCTTATAGATTGTTACAGAACATAAATACTGCTCTCTCTCTCTCTCTCCCTCCCTGTGTGTCTGTTTGTGTGATAAATTAATTAATTTGCAAAAATCTTGGCAATTTGAAATGCGGCCTGCTTATGAAGCCCTTAACACATTTTGAATTGTGCAGCCATTCAAGCAGGCAACCACAAATATAGAAATTCTAATTTAAATATAAATTTGCTCTGTATGCAATGATCCATTATTAATGATTAACAGAAACTTGAATTAAATTAGAAAATATTTCCA
This sequence comes from Drosophila borborema, assembly GCA_030914335.1. Classification (NCBI taxonomy): domain Eukaryota; kingdom Metazoa; phylum Arthropoda; class Insecta; order Diptera; family Drosophilidae; genus Drosophila; species Drosophila borborema. The sequence continues at coordinate 7,181,398 of JAUESP010000307.1, forward strand.
TACAACTTTTACAATAAATTTAGCTTTAAAGCAAACAATGACAATGACAATGACAATGACAATGACAATGACAATGACAATGACAATGACAATGACGATGACGATGACAATGACAATGACAATGACAATGACAATGACAATTACAATGACAATGACAATGACAATGACAATGACAATGGCAATGATAATGACAATGACAACTTTTACAATAAAATAAGCTTTAAGGCAAACAATGACAATGACAATAACAATGACAATGACAATGACAATGACAATGACAATGACAATGACAATGACAATGACAATGACAATGACAATGACAATGACAATGACAATGACAATGACAATGACAATGACAATGACAATGACAATGACAATGACAATGACAATGACAATGACAATGACAATGACAATGACAATGACAATGACAATGACAATGACAATGACAATGACAATGACAATGACAATGACAATGACAATGACAATGACAATGACAATGACAATGACAATGACAATGACAATGACAATGACAATGACAATGACAATGACAATGACAATGACAATGACAATGACAATGACAATGACAATGACAATGACAATGACAATGACAATGACAATGACAATGACAATGACAATGACAATGACAATGACAATGACAATGACAATGACAATGACAATGACAATGACAATGACAATGACAATGACAATGACAATGACAATGACAATGACAATGACAATGACAATGACAATGACAATGACAATGACAATGACAATGACAATGACAATGACAATGACAATGACAATGACAATGACAATGACAATGACAATGACAATGACAATGACAATGACAATGACAATGAATAGTGACAACGAAAATAGTTACCAACGGCGAGCTCATTTTCCTCATTTTCATTTCCCACTTTCAACTCTGTCACTTCTCAGTCTTTAAGTTTAACGTCCAACTGTGAGAGGCCGAACGAGGCAAGAACGACATAAACTTGTGTTGTGTGACTTGAAAGTGATCTAAATATTTAAATGTGAAAACACGCTTGGTTAACCAATGACAGCAAGAAGTTAAAAGAGAACTCAAATTTGGCAGCTAAATGTTCGCACTTAGTTTCTTAGCTGTGGCTCTTGGAGCTGGGAACAGTTGCCAGCTGAAGGTAATGCAGTGCGGTCTATGCGTGCGGCTTTTGGCCCACTTTGGTTTTAGTTTTGCCTAATGCCTTTCGCCCAGCTCCGTTAAAGTGTGATGCAACACTTTTGGTCTTTCTTTTGCCAGTTGTTAGCCCCTTGGCGCCAATTTACCATTTCATTTTATGGCCGCAAGGGCGTGGCTGGTGTTCGCCGCTGCTGCTGGTTGGCTTCATTAAAAATTGAATCGCCCGCAGTCAAGACTTGTACAATACTTTGGCCAGCATCTGATATTACGGATGTTACGACTTTTCAACATAAATATGCAATGTAAGTATATAGCCCATGGTCTGATCTGATTATGAGCACCGTTGCACCCAATGCAATTTCTAATTAATGTTGGCCAACATTAGCTTTTATGTCCTTTTAATTTATGGCCACGTTTGGATTTAAGCTGAAAGCTTTCTCTAAAGGTAACTTGATCATGTTCTTGCTTAGAGTATATTCTGACATGGATGTGTGTGTGTGTTTACTATGCTGACCCTTACCTGAGCTGCTGCACATTCTTTGATATGAAAGATGACTTGCTCGTGAAAGGATCTAAAGGATATGGTCTATGACCCATCTACAGGTTTGTGAGCTGGATGATGGAATCCCGTTTACCTGCTGGGCGAATCGTGTTTTCTATTTAACATTCAAACTCGATGTTGTCGTTGCACACAGTTGCTGATTAGCTCGGCCTGGACCCAAGCTTAGCCCTTTTTCTACCCAGTTAAGTGGCACACAAAACGAGAGACAGAGAGAGAGAGAGAGAGGGAGAGGGAGAGAGGGGAGATACGTACGCACAGCTAACTAAATTTCATATACAGCAGCCACTCAATAAACTTGAGCACGTAAAGTTTTTGCATCAACATAAAAATAAAACTCAAGTCGTTGGCAGCGCACAATTTGCTAAGCTGCGTTTACTTATTTTTTGTTGTTGTTGGTATTTTTACCCTAACCCTCGTCCCGCTCGCTCATCACCGGAATAAGGTGTTAGGGTAAATGGGGTTAAAGGGCATTGTAAAGCAGCTGCTGCTGCCGCAGCGTAGCCGTGCGCAGTTTTAAAGTTTTCCTATTTCCTCGTATTTCGTAATTCGTATTTCGCATTTCGCATTTTGCTGCCTTTGACAGAGTCGACGTCATTTTATGGCCAATGCCAAATGGCTCCACGAAAAATAACTGCTCACATTACGAGCATATATAATTAGCTTTAAACACTAATTAAAGCTGCGCATTGTTGTTATGGCATATTAGGCTTCTGGGTGCCATTAAGCCAACTTGAGCCAAGCAATGAAAGCCCACTAATCGCACGCACCTCAATCATAATAATCGTATGTGAAGTAAACGTAATCTAGTTAAATGCACACTGCAAACAAAATTGTAAATGAAAAGCTAAAAAACTCAAAAACAACAAACATTAAAAGGTGTCTGTAGTGCAATAAATTATGATAAATTTGAAGCTCGTGAAAAAGTCCATTAAAATATATTTTTAAATATGCATATTGCAAGAGGTGGTAGCAAGATGAGTTTCTATATATGAATGAGCTCTAGAAGTGTCTGTATATGAAATATATAGTATATAATATAGAAAATATATATTTATATGATATATAAATTATATATTTATAATATCATATTGAGAAATCGTTCGAAGTGCTCTATAAGAAGTCGTAGCTCGATTAATCAGGTAAGTCTAAATAGTTAAACTTTCGTTCCGGTTGCTGTTTAGTTGGGATATCTGAGAGTTATTTATAGGTGACTTGGAGAGGCACATGAAATAGGGTGTGCAGAACAGTAAAATCAAGATGAGATAAGAAATGCATGACAATTCCGAGAGAGTGAGAGGGTGAGTACATGTATAACAGTTAAGGGAGGTACGAGTGTAGAACAACTTAGGGCAATTAAGAAAGTAGATAAATCGAAGTGAGGCAGGGAAGAAGAAAGAGCGAGAGAGAGAGAGAGAGAGAGAGAGAGAGAGAGAGAGAGAGAGAGAAATCGAGATAGAAACGAGACGGGATGTAGGACAGCTTAAGAAAGATCAGTTGAGCGTTATTGGGCAAGCGAATGTAGTGCAGTCGAGGTGAAAAGAAGAAGAGTGACAGAGAGGGTGAGAATGAGAAAGAGTGAAAACGTAGCTTAGAGAAATCAATAACAGGGAGTTGAAAGTGAGAGATTGCAGAAAAATTAATTTTAAGTGAGCCAAAGAGGGATAGAGCGCATGTGTGACATCTAAGTGAAAGAAATAGATAGATAGATAGATAGATAGATAGATAGATAGATAGATAGATAGATAGATAGATAGATAGATAGATATATAGATAGATAGATAGATAGATAGATAGATAGATAGATAGATAGATAGATAGATAGATAGATAGATAGATAGATAGATAGATAGATAGATAGATAGATAGATAGATAGATAGATAGATAGATAGATAGATAGATAGATAGATAGATAGATAGATAGATAGATAGATCGATGGATCGATAGATCGATAGATCGATAGATAGATAGATAGATAGATGGATGGATCGATAGATCGATAGATAGATAGATAGATGGAGAGAGAGAGAGAGAGAGAGAGAGAGAGAGAGAGAGAGAGAGTGCAAACCCGTTCAGCGAAAGCGATTGTGTGAATGTGGAACAATTGAATCAAACTGAATGACAAAGCGAATGTAGAAGTCAAAGCGAGAGAGAAAGAGAGAGAGAGAAAGTGAAAGGTAATCTATAACAGTTTAATGTCCTCCATGATCGCTCTCACACTTTGACTTCTACATGCATTATCAGAGGGATATCGGAGAGAGTCCGCTCTCTATAAGCTACTTCTCCCATTAGCATACTTCAATAGCCTCTACTGATAAGAATATTCTGATTTAAGGCTCTGACTTAACAACTGTAATAATTTGCATCATTTTGCTTATCCTCAAGCATTCTTCATAGAAACTGATATCAAGTTTGAAGCACTCTTCTGTCAATCATCCAAAAACTTTGCTGATAGTTTTCAATGTTTTCGGGGATAACAAATTCCTTTTCATAGCAGAGAAATTGATATATGTATGTATGTATTTCTTGTTGTGCTGCGGCAATCGGCACTCAACTGGCCTTTGGCAAGAGCGTCAGCAATAGTAAAAGTAACGTAATCGTCAGCAGCAACATCATTATGATCGTCGTCATCATCATAACTCTCAGCATCTTCATCGTGTTCATCATTTTGTCTATCGTCAACGGTTTGGCTGCTGGCAGGCGGAATTAATCGCTGAGGAGGCAATGCCATCGAAATCGACTTTCGTGAAGTTTACCACGATTGAGAGAGAGAATAAGGTGGGGGTGTGAGAGGTTGGGTTGGCTAAAGCATTTGGGGCAAACGGGCAAATGGATTGAGGCACTGACTTTGTGCTGCACAGATAAGCACTTGCGACTGCGACTGCGACGCTGTTCGGGGCCATTGTCAAAAAGTTTTAGCGATTTCGAATGACGCCGCCGCCGCCGCCGCCTTGCCAAACTACTGCTACTTGCCATCTGGCCCGCAAAAGAGGGTTTGGGCGTGGCTGGGCGACATGGCCCACATTCGCAGCTTAGCCTTTGTCTCAGCTACAGTTGAACTGACATTGAATTAATTGCAATTGCTTGAGCCCAGCAGCAGCAGAGGCGAAGAGCTCTTGATGTATATATATCCATAGAAACAATAGCTGTGACGAAAAAAAAAAAAAAACCGACAAATCCCAGCAATATCGGTCAGGACAGCAGTAGCAGAGAGTCAACAATTGCTAGCAATATTAGCTATAATAATGAAGTGAAAGCTGAGCGAATATTTCAAAAAAAAAAGTTGTGCTTAGTTAATGATTAAAGATAATTTAAGCTATAGCAATGCATATTTTCTAGCTGAAGCGTAAAGATATAGAGTGAAGTTCAGGCTGAGCAGCGTTTGGGGCGAGCGAATCAAGGATAAAATGAAAAATTAAATGAAAGGAAATTTCAGTAATAAAATGAATTTTCATTGAAATTACAATAAATCTAATATATTTTATATATACATATATATATTAATGAACAAAAGTTATCTCTTTAGACAGCAGTTAGAAGTTACAGAATGACCCACTAAGAGCTATATGAAATTGCAATAAGATAAACAAAATTGTTGTTGATATTTTACTCTATTAACTTTAACTTTATATTAATGCTAAAACTATGCCATTATATACAAAATAAAACTTTTAATATTCAAAACTATTTTTATAAGCTTAAAGTATGATAAGAACAGAATTCAACAGTAATTACGGCGTGTGACCCACTTAGAGCTGAAGGAAAAGGGATTGCGATAGAAAAAAAAGTTTTGCAGATAATAAAATGTTTTGGAATCTATTTAAATACTTTATCTATGCCGGGATAAGCAAAATAATAAATTTAGCATATTAATAAACAAAAGATAAAGAAAAACCTCGATTCGCTATAAAATCAAAGATTTAGCACAATAATACAAGGTGACCCAGTAAGAGCAGTAGGAAGAGATATTGCTATGGAATGAATTTAAAATATTACAAAGTTTATGAATTTATTTTAAAGCTATATCTATGCCATTATATAAAAAAAGATTTTCAATTGCATATGATTGATCAAATGCATTTGAAGCAGTTAAAGTAGCTCTTAAAGGCTGACTAATGATGCCAAAGTAGTGCATGTTCTTAGGGCAATGTGAATTTTGTTGCAAGGACGCATTTGCAGAGAGAGAGAGAGAGAGAGAGAGAGAGAGAGAGAGAGAGAGACAGAGGTAGAGAGAGTGAGAGAGGCCAAGCCCAATGCCGAAACTTGCCGTCAGCGGCAAAATAATTAATTTATGTAAATAAGAGTTGAAAGAAGTCTTAGATTGGTATTGCAGCAGTGCAAACAGAGAGAAAGAGAGAGGTAGAGAGAGAGGGAGAGCGAAAGAGAGAGAGAGGACTAAAAACTGGTCGCAGCTGTGCTGTGGAAATGCGAAGCATTTGGAACAATTAAATTTGGCCAAAAGACTTTTGTGGCATACGCCCTGGCCCGGGGCCACATAATGCATTTGCAATTCCAAAAAAGTAAGCGACAACAACAACAGCAAAGAGCAGGAACAGCACTTTTCGAAAGCAAGTTGGAAGGCAAGTACATATTTTTGACGACACTACTTGCACATTGCACTGGACAGCCGTGGGCTTTGGTGGACGACCACTCAAGGTCGCTGCTGTTGCCGGGCCACTGGAGAGGCCCAACTTGTCGCATATTTATCTTGTGGCACACGCTTCGGTTGTCACGGCGAAAGTTCCACATAAAATACAAACTGCCAAGGCACTTGACAATATTTGCACATTCCATTCGAAGTTGCTTTCTCTCCCTCCCCTCTCTCTCTCTCTCTCTTGGTCATTGTCCACCCACTTGATATCTATTGAAATAAATAAGCAAATTTTTCAATAATTTGTATTATGTTAAAGAGTGTTGGCCAGTTGGCCATTGCCATCATTACAGTCCATTCCATGGACTTGTCAACATTTTTGGCCGAGCAGCTCGAGTGCCTGAACAACAAAAGCAAAAAAAAAAAAGAAAAATTTGTTGGCTATGTTCTATTTATTTAGCAACGTTTGTTGATTTTGCTGTTATTTCTCGGTTTATTTGATATTTGCATACAAATTTTTCCTCCTGCCCAACGCGTAATTGGGTAACTTAAATTGGTCCAGCAAAGTTTTGCCTAGCATTTGTCAGCACTTGACGCAGCATTTCAGTTTGTTAAGAAGCTTTGCTGCTTTTATAATTTCCAGAAGACATCAAAATTGTTTTCACTACCAAATTTCTTAAGTACCAAAAAACTACAATTTGCTGCTACGGCAGCATTCCCCAGCTCATTCAATGGCCAGCAGCAACAACAAAGGCGTCAGCTCGTGGCCAACTTGAATGCATCGCAATGCAAATCGCAACTCAAGTTCTGTTCTGTCTCAAGTCTAGATTTCATGCGGTTTGTTTAGCACCTACAAAACTTAAGAGCTGCCAAATATCGTTACTGAAATCCTTGAATTTAGCTTCAATTGAAGACTTGCTTCTTAAATTTGCTGTTCGATTCATTTAATTTGGACACGAATCAAATAATTCAATAAAAAATACTCTGAAGCGCATTCATTTAAGCATCAAATGTCGCTTTTTGTATCCATGGCAATCTGACTCAAGTTCATTTACCTTCAAGCCTTATCAGACACGAACAAAGAGACGTAGTAATTCATATGTGAAAAAAAAAATGCCATAAAGTAGCTACAGTCAGAATGGCCGACTAGAAGTTACTCTGCATCATCTATTTCGCATCAGCTCTACTGTATCACCTCTACTGCATCATATATGTCTTACCATCTCTACCGAATCACCTCTACCGAATCACCTCTACCGGATAATCTCTATCACATCACCTCTACCGCATCAGCTCTTCTGCATCAGCTCTTCTGCATCAGCTCAACCGCATCAGCTCTTCTGCATCAGCTCTACCGCATCAGCTCTACCGCATCAGCTCTTCTGCATCAGATCTTCTGCATCAGCTCTACCGCATCAGATCTACCGCATCACCTCCCCCTCATCAGCTCTTCTGCATCAGCTCAACCGCATTAGCTCTTCTGCATCAGTTCTACCGCATCAGCTCTTCTGTATCAGCTCTTGTGTATCAGCTCTAAAGCATCATTTCTACCGCATCAGCTCTACCGCATGAGCTCTACCGCATCAGCTCCTCTGCATCAGCTCTACCGCATGAGCTCTACCGCATCAGCTCCTCTGCATCAGCTCCTCTGCATCAGCTCTACCGCATCTGCTCTTCTGCATCAGCTCTTCTGCATCAGCTCTACCGCATGAGCTCTACCGCATGAGCTCTACCGCATCAGCTCTTCTGCATCAGCTCTACCGTATCAGCTCTATCGCATGAGCTCTACCGCATCAGCTCTTTTGCATCAGCTCTACCGCGGCTTGTCCAGGACATTTAACCAATTTAACTGAATGACTTTTAATGGTAAGCTTAAAAAAATCGAAATTCCATAAATTATATACAAACTTTGTTTAAAGACTCTAGCTGCAAAGACCCCACAAATAGAATTCAATATCTAAACTTCAATTAGATTTGGCATCGATAACAAGGAAGTACATGTCGATTAACTTTAACAAACTTGAGCTGGGTGCGCTATATATCAGCTATATGGACTCATCCTGCTCAAGAATATATATATATATATATTTAATTGAATCTGCCACGCCTCCTGCTGCCTGTTACATACAATCCTAGAAAATCATTTTACCCTGATTTCTCTTATCCAATGGGTTCAGGGCATACAAAAAAGTACAAAGCTAATGTTACGTATTAATTGTTGAATTTGATGTATGTACACATACGTATACACACACACACACACACACACACACACTTGTGTATACATTTGAATTGCGGATGTGTAATTGGGGAAGCATGTGAACTGGCAAAAGTACTTAACCAAAATGACGTCCATAGCCATTGTCGCCGCATTATGTTACACTAATAGGGCACACATAATGCTCGTGGATGGCTGAAAGCTGTGGGTGTGACAGTTGCGACAACAACAGAAGCAGCAAGAATAAGAAGACGAAGAAGGAGAAGAGCAGCATCAACAATGCTAACAACAATGGCAACAGCTGTAAATAAGTGGCTAAGTGAGTATGGCCAAGAGTGCTTATTTGTTCAAGTGCGCTTGAATGAGAGAACAGCAGCACAAGCGCAAGCACAAGCACAAGCACAAGCACAAGCGCAAGCACAAGCAAAAGTGACAGCAAAAAGTTGTAGGCAAAAGAATGCTACAAGAATTATAACTACTCGCACTCAACGCTCATCACTGCGTCTGGCAGCCATAGAGCTGAGGTCCGCTGTTGGAACTATCTGAGGGAAACTAGCGCTTGGATTGGTCTGAGTATTACAGTTGGAAATTTTAGCTGTTGCCAATAATGGATATATGTTATATATAGTTTTGAATGGGTCTAACGATAGTGGAGATCTAGTCCTCTGCCTGTCTGCGAGGTGTGCTAGGAAACTTTGGGGAACTGCAGCTGCAATTTTACCTATAAGCTTGTCCTTAGTAACAGCTCTATTCATTTTGTTGGGCTTTAACATGTGCTTAACATGGCTGCACTTCGATCTACGATTTAGTAAACAAATTTCAACAAATTTTTAGTCAAGACAGCAAACTAATCATGTGACTATGACTGCTCGTCTACCCTACCTCTGGTCAGGCTGTATTTCTAGCTCTTCTTGCCGAAGGACTGAAGAGATCCTTGTTCCAAATAGACAGCGAAGGTAGAGTTCAGGATTTCAAGTGCTTTGAGAGTTAGAAAACAAAATTTTGATACAATATGTGTGTGATATATTTAAAGGCATAAATACATATGGACATTTCTTGAGAAAAAAAAGGTCGAACGCTAAAAAAGTTGACTTTTCTGGAGAAATGTTCATATGCCCTTCTAAGGGCAAGAATGTAGAACGAATTTTTATGAAATCACAAAACTTTCGAAAGTTTATCTGAACATCTTTGACTTTACATGGAACTATACATATACATATATATGTATGTACACATGCAGAGGTATTGTTATATGCATATGTATACATATGTCATAGATGCGCTTTATTCTGCTGCACTCCCAGCAGGCATCTCAGACTGCAAATTACTTTTAGTGATTTAATTACGCTCAGAATGCAGCGAGTCGCAATTAGCTGCTGTCGCTTCTCATTTCATATGCCAACTCTTGTCTCGCGCACATTCGCTCTGCATGTGCCACCCACTCGAAGCCTTTGTCAAGGATAATTCTGAGTCATTTGGTCAAAGCCAGTTCTCTACACGAATTTTACAAAAGTAGAGAGAGAGAGAGGGAGGGAGAGGGAGAGGGAGAGCAATTGCCTTATTTCATTCTTCTTCCATAACATATGTCAATTAACAGCTCTGTAAACGAATATTATGCATCTAATATTTTATATTTTATATTTATATAATTATAGTTACATTATTTTACCTATATTAGCGAGTCCAATTCAAATTTCCAATTTTCCAATAAGAAACGCAACTCTAACTGCGCACAGTTATTATCTCACATTGACAAATCCATCAACTAGGGATAATAAATGGAACAACATAATTCGATGGCCATTGTGAAGCTGTCTCAAAAACTACTCGAACAGATGTTCAATTGCAATATCTGCTGATATACGAGTGTATATGTATGTATATATATATTATCTATCATATACTTACACAGTGGACTTTTGGAAACTCTTTGTAAGCTGTTTGTCTATGAAATGACTTAGGAATTGTCTTGCTCCGAAATATGCGGCACAAAATAAAATTCGAAATGAAATTGCCAAAACTAGTTGTGCAAGTGGTTGGGTGTGTATGGGCAAGAAAGAGAGGGCGAGTGTGTATGTGCCGGAGAGAGAAAGAGGGAGAGAGAGAGAGGGAGAGAGAGAGAGAGAGAGAGTGTGTGTGTGACATACAAAGTTGTTTATGACACATTTGGCATGTCAACATTTTGGTTGCCATTTGGTTGGCCAGCATGCCCGCATGGCTCAGCTCGGCATTGTTTTCAAGCATTTTTGAATTGACAGAGCGAATGGGGAATGAGAATTGGGCATTGGGCATTGGGCATTGGGTATTGGGGTTTGGGGGGAAACTAGTCGTATGCGCTATTGCAATTGCAATTAGACTATATTACAATAACAGAATTGCATTTTGATTGCAATTATTGATGTGCAAACAAAATATTGACTTTTGCATGTTTACCAGTTCAATTTAATTAGTTCACTCACTTTCACAGCCGCCAATCATAAACAATGTATTTGTGTGTGCATTAAAATTATCATATTTATATTACATTATTCTTTCATTGTAGCGCAAATAAACAAACAAGCGACGCCTCGATTCATCTATTTGTTGCAAATCGATTTGGGTCGCAAATTCAAAGCTGACGATAATAAATATATAAGCGTAATAGAGGTATCAATAATTATAATAATATAGAGTTATCAAATGGCATGTGCAAGCCTAGTGAGATAACATAGACCCAATCACAGTTTCTAGTGTCGTCTTTGGCATTTCCTTACATTCTATTTCTAATATTGTTTCAACACGTTTAGCGGTCATGAGTTAATTTATGATCCAATGGGAAAACATATTTAATATAAAAATGGCAAAATGTTATCGATAACTTGAGGGATTGCTGGATTATAATTATCAAATAATTTATCATTCTTATTTGGTCACAATATTCCATAGATCTCAATCATCAGTCGAAATATGCATTTTCTCTCTGTATTTCCCATTCTATATCTGTCTATATATGTATATCCTTTCCTCATATCTTATCTATCATTCGTCAATGTTTCTGTTTCTGCCTTGGTCCTGCTTCCCTCTCTCTCTGTCTCTCTCTCTTGCTCTTTCTATCTGTCCCTTCCTCTCTATCTTTGTTTCTATTTCACTTGCTGTCATCTTTTTCTCTCTCTGTCTTTTTCATTCTTTCTGCTTCCCTCTGTATCCCTTTACCTTGCTCTCTTTATTTCCTCCTTTCTCCCCATCTTTCCTTCGCTTTGTTTTTATCTGTTTGCTTTGCTCTTTCCCTCTCTTTCTCTCTATTTAACTATCTATTTATCTTATCTCTATCTTTACCTCCTCTCTCTTTCTCTCTCTCTCTCTCTTTCTCTCTCTCAGTCTCTCCCTTTATATTTATATTTGTCTCTCTCTCTTATTCTCCCTTTCACTCTCTGTTACCTTTCATACGTATTTATTTCTTCATATCTCAACTTCTCTCTCTTTTTCTCTCGCTCTCTCTTTTTTTCTCTTTCTTTCTTCCACTCGGTCACTATCTCTCTCTCCCCCTCTCTCTCTCTCTTTTTATCTCTGTGTCATTCTTCCAATTTCTGTCATTCCTCGTCTCCCTTTCTCTCTCTCTCTCTTTCTATATCAATCCTTATTTAAAATTTGTTTCTTGGCCTCTCTTTCTTTCTTCATCCCCTCTTTCTCTCTCTTTCTCTGTCTCTCACTCCAACTACCCTTTCCTTACTCTTCCTCTCTCTCTCGCCCTATATCGCCTCAACGATTTGGCTTTAAGAGCTTTGTTTTTCAGGCCAGTCTTGCATATAGTTCAAAACATTTCGCATTAGGCGGATTTGTTGTTCATTATAGACAGATTTGCACTGTCTCTGCATCTATCTATGTATCCGTCTATATATATATATATATTTATATATATTTGTATGAGTATATATGTTAATGCTTTGCGTGGCTGCTGGGCTGCTGGGCTACTGGCTGACTGCGCCTGGCAAGGGCTTAATGACTGTTTTGTTGGCGCCACACAGCGCAGTCCAAACAGAGTCGGCTTTGGGGAATAGAAATGATAGTTGGGCTACGGGATATGCCTAGATGATGATGCCAGCCCAGTCAGGCGCTGTCTGCTCACTCGCCCGTCCTCCCGTTTGTCTGTCCGTTTGCCTGCCACCATTTCCTGTCAGCGGCCGTTGTCCAATGCCCGTTCATCCCTCCATCCGTCCGTCCATCCCTCCATCCATCCGTCCGTCCATCCGTTCGTCTCAGCTCTGTTCTGTCCAACAGTTTTTGTCAGTATTTCAGCTGCAGTTGCAGCTGCAGCATTTAACTATAAGTAAAAGTTTGTTGGTTGCGCCTGATTACTTGCCACCCCCATTTCATATACTCTACCAGCCCATTCATATAGAGCCGTTGCCTTGGTTGCCGATGCAATTTTTGCGGAGCATTGCGGAAAAAGACAATAGCAGCAGTCGCTACCAGACTCTCCCTCTACCCATTCCCCTCCCCTCCCCACATTCTGCGCCCACTCGATCCTTGGCTGTTCCGTTTTTGGTGCTGGGGAAAAAGTCAGTGTAAATTATAAAAATACTCGTTGCTCGTAATTTGTTGAGCCTGTGTGTTGACTACCCCCCATCCCCGCTGCTACCCCACATCCCCCTCTCTCTGTTTGTTTGTGTGTGTTGTGGTCTTGCAAGTATTCACTTTTTGCTTTACGGCGCTTTTTCTTCCCCTTACTTGTGTTATTATAATTTTCTCTGTCACATTAAAATGCGGCTGAAATGAGCAGGAAATGCGCGCGAATTCTACTAACCCAGATAATCTCGAGGCTGATTTAAGCATTTCGCATTCACTTTTTTAACTGTTGCAAAAAAACAACAACAACAACATAGAGAACGAGTGAGAGAGGGAGAGGGAAGAGTACAACTCAACGCACAATGTATGCCAACAGAGCGAAGCTACATAGCTGCTGCCCCTGCTGCCAACAATTTAATATTATTCTGCACTTTTCATAATTTTCAATTTGGTTTCTGTTACTGTTGTTTTCAACTTTGTACGTACGTACGTATGTGTGTGTGTGTGTGTGTGTGGGACGCCTATGCCAGAGCTTTTTAATTTAATGCAACATGCAATTATGCGCAGCGCCATCTTCGGGCTGCCGCCTGCTAATTAGCCGCCAACTGAGCTCCAATGGGCGCGCGCCGCGTAGGCGTGGCACTGCGCTTTGTTCGCCCTGATGACGGCGCACGAGGCGTATGTGTAACGGAATGACTTTTGCCTGGCAACTGTGCATGTGTGTGTGGGTGTGCGTATGTTTGTTTGAAGCCTTTCGCAAATGCGGGCTGTGCAAAAGTTTTTGGCTTGTAATTGCCAGTTTTTATACCCTGAATCCATTGAAAATGGTATATAAGGGTATATTGGTTTTGTGAAATTTATGTAACAGGCAGAAGGAGTCGTATATTCTAGATTAGCATAAAAAGAAGTTGATATAGCTCTGTCTGTCCGTTCGTCCGTCCGTTCGTCCGTCCGTTCATCCGTCCGTTCGTCCGTCCGTTCGTCCGTCCGTTCGTCCGTCCGTTCGTCCGTCCGTTCGTCCGTCCGTTCGTCCGTCCGTTCGTCCGTCCGTTCGTCCGTCCGTTCGTCCGTCCGTTCGTCCGTCCGTCCGTCCGTCCGTCCGTCCGTTCGTCCGTCCGTCCGTCCGTCCGTATAAACGTAATCTGAAATTTCACAGGAATACTCGTACGCCGTATAATTTTTGTTTTTTTTTTTTTTTTTTTTTTTTTGATAACTCATCGCATTTTCAAATTATCGATAAAAAATAGAAATTCATTTTTTTTTTTACGTTTTTTGAGCATAACTTCCACAGCGTTGTAGCTAGAGATATAATAGAGATAAATTGTATTTAGATAGATATTATGGATATGGATAAGATTCTGCAATGTTAAGATTATGGATGCCACACCCAATTCGCCGTCTCAGAGCGCGTGCTTATACGTTCGTAAAGAAGAAGAGTATTGATTTTTTTCGGGTTCAGGTTTCTGGGTATCTCGTAGTCGAGCCGACTCGACTAGAGCCTTCGTACTTGTTTTGTTTTCTTGTTGGCAGTTAAACAGGCATGAAGCATATACATAGCTCCAGTCTTGCCATTATTGCGCCATTTATTTGGCCAGGCATCAAGTTGAGCTTTGTCAGCGAATGCAGAGACAGAAAGTCAAATACGAACTGGAGTCGAGCGGAATATTTAATTTACAGCGCTTCACTTACAGCATGGGATTGATTGACTGATTGACTGTTTGTTTGGTTGATTGAGCTGATTGACTGATTGTAAGGTTGATTGGCCTACTGGCTGATTGTTTCATTGATGGATTGACTGATTTACTCACTTATTGATTTATTGACTGACTGGCTGACTTTGTGATGGATTGATTGACTGACTGATTGACTGACTGACTGGCTCATTGACTAGCTGACTATTGATTATTATTTTATTGATTGATTGACTTGTTGACTGTTTGATTGACTGTATAACTGACTGACTATATTGATTGATTGGTGTACTAACAGATTGTTTGATTGAGCTTATGACTGATTTACTGTTCAATTGATTGACTAAATGATTGACTGAATCATTGACTGGATGACTATCGATGAATATTGTATTGATTGACAGTTTGATTAATTAATTAACTGAATGAAAGATTGATTGGTTTTTGACTGATTAAAATTTTGATTGTTTGATTGATTGACCTTCTACCTGAATGACTGCTGGATGGATTGACTGTATGATTGATCGGCTGACCGATAGACTGTTTGATTGTTTGGATTGTTTGGAGCAATTGATAGATTGATCTAATTATTGGCGAATCGGCATCCTGACTGATTAACTGATTGCCGGTTTGGTTGACTTTTTGATTGATTGGTTGATTGACTGACTGGCTTAATGACTGACTGGCTGACTGTTTGATTGATTGAAGGTTTATCCTGAGATATTGAGAAAACTTTACTGCCAAACTTAATTTCAGCATGTAGCACAAAATTCACTTCACAAGAGCGTCAAATCTTTAAGATGTGCAGCATTTTTGAATCCACATCCTCTTCTATTTTCTTCTCTAACTTTTCCTTTTGTGGCTCAGTCAATTAAAGAGTCGTATCTGAGGCAGTATTAAAATTTTTGCCCTTCGCTCCACAGCTGCTGAATTATGAATGCTGCGCTTGTTGAGTGTTGAGGTAGTCCCAAAGCCGAGATGAGATTTCCTTAACGTTTTACCTGCTGTTTAATATTGAATTCGAATCGGTAATCTGATGTGTAGCTAATATTGACTTGCCTGGAATATAAATATAGGAGGCTAGTGGCTTTCGGCTCTTTAGGATCAATGCATTCCAACTCGAGAGGCCATAATTTATAGCTGGCCAACGAGCAGTTGGTACTTGGTGAGTGCAACGGGCATCTTTAATTGATATTGATTATACTGTGTGCGTGCGTTCGACATGGCACGGCGTAAACTAAGCAGTATACGAGGCAATGCTGGTAAGTGGCCACGGCCCTGCGGTCCATTTATTGCCAAAAATGCTCCTGAGAGCCGAAAGCCGAAAGCTGAGAGCTGAGAGCTGAGAGCTGTGAACAACGTGTTGACCATCTATTATGAGAGTCAAGCACGTCCGGCACAGAGCAGAGCCGTTCGTGCTTTAGCCCCTTATGCCTTAGTCCCATTTGTGCGTACTTTACGAGCAGAGTCTCTGCCCCGGCTGACAATTCCCCATGGCGGCAGCGCCAACGAGATGTTGACCCTTTTGGGCATAACTTATAAACCTTTTAAGGCACTCGGCATTAGCTGGGCCCACGAAACAGTTGCCCACGAAATAATCACGGCTCCAAGTGTTGGCTGAATGCGCCCATCTTCTCGTAGCCTCTAATCTAGTTAGAAATTATTAAGCTAAAAGTTAAGTGAAAGAGCAAATGGGTTCAAAAATATGTCCCAACACGATACAATGCAAATTAGAAGACGACGTTGTGAAGTAATATGCTGTGCAGAGCAAGCAGAATTTATAATGCAGAGCGAACTGTCGCCTCAATATTGTTTGTTTGACATACATGACGCGCAACATCCAACATAACTAATCGGCGCTAATGTTACCCCTCCTCTCCTCGCCCTAAGGCAGAAGTCAAAGGCAAATTTTCATTTCAATAAACCAAAGTGGATAGAGCACACATCCTGCTCAACAACTGGCAATGTCATTGTGCTGATGCGCATTTGGTTGGCTGCTGAAGCCATTTTTGCATTTCACTTTTACAGATTTGCCACTCAACGTCAGCGAGAGAGAGAGAGGGCGAGAGAGAGGGCGAGAGAGTGAGCGAGCATAACAAGATTAGAATATTTCGTATTAAAATTGACTTATCTGCCAGATATGCTGTCTCTGATATAGAGTTAAGATTCTGATTGTCAGTGTGATGTCAAATGGGTATCCAAGGCGTCGCGCTTCGCTTGTCCTTTGTCTCTGTCGCTTTGACGAACTGTCTAACAGTTTTGACATGGCTAGGGGAAGGGGAAGCGGAAGGGGTGGCTGGGCGCTGTCAGAAATTCTATTGCAATTAGTTAAAAACGTGGCAGGCTGAAAGACATGCAGCCAGAGGCTTGGTAGCTATAGGCTCAACGTAGCTTGAGGGTTTCTGTTCTCGCCTGAAGGCCAGTGGGTGGGCTTAACTCGTGTTGCCGTTGGCGTTTTGGGTTAGCTGCTGTCGCTTGCTGGGACATTTTCGAAAGCAATTAAAAGCTTTGTCAATAACTTTGGCTAAAGGATTTATTGAATAAACTTTGGATGCTCTCACTGCTCGATTTAAGGCAGCGATAAATTGAAATGGCGGCAATTACCGACTGCCGACTGCCGATTGCCGACTGCTGTCTGATTATCAGGTTTTATTTTATTTTTTTGGGGTTCCAAGCCAGGGCCTCGACTATTATGCATATTGATTTAAGCATGTCGACTGTCGCATATCGCCCGTTAAGCCCGACAACTCGTTTGCGATTGACAGCATCCAGCAACGCCTCTGATACGTCAGGTGCGCTGTCGCCCGGCCGCAGCTGGGCATGACATTGCCTTGTCTGGTCCACACAGCCCCCCCCTCATGACTGCCCTTTTTGCCAGTTGATAAATGTAATATTTACGTTGATATTATTAAAATACTTGACAGCGCCAAGCGACCGATGCCGAGAAACCGAGGCCGAGGCCGAGAACTGCTCGGAATGCCACGTTTTGCCTGTCATGCAAATTGTCTTCCTCTCTCGCTCTCTCGCTTTACCTATACAGCTCGTATTTGTTTTTGATTAACTTTGCATATATATATATAAATTTTATATATTTTGCTAAGCAGCTTAGCTGCATGATACGTTTCGCCAATCGATATCTGAACAATTGCAAACAACTAAAAAATGCATACTCCAAATGGCTTATGCAGATTAAATATTTAGTTTTAATATCGACTTGATGATGTCCCTGCCCCTTCAACGTAGTTTCTATAAATGTTAATCAATATACATTAGAATTGGATTCAATTAAGTCGGCACAGACACAGTCACAGGTAACTTCAGCCTGGACAGCTAAACTGAATTGAATGGCTCAGCAGCTAAGCATGAGGCTGAGCTGAGACCGAGCAGACGCCTCGACTCTGGTTCACATCTCAATTTCTGCTCTACAAGGCCATCGGCGTTCAGTCTATAAATAGCTCTGTATGTATATATATAGAGAGATTTACCAACAGACGTCTGCTGTGTGAAGTTTATTGAGTGGAAGTGAGCGAGAGCGCAAAGCTTTTGAGCAGGCAAAAACCAAAAACTCTCAGCCAGCCATGGAGTGCCTGCCCTTCATCTGCCAAGATATCCAAGAGCGAGAGCCAGGCTAGCTCTTAACTTGACAATGGCTCAATTGCAGAAGATTCAAGCGCTCATTGTGCAGCTCTACAGTGAATCGTATATACATATAGATAATATGTTGTAAAATTATAGAAAACTTTGGAATTTAATTTAAGTTTCTTTTATTGATGCAGAACCTCACTTTAAATCTCTTGGTAAGGCAACTATATAAACGATATAGAGCGTTAATTAATCCGCTCACTGTGTTTTGCAATGAAGCTAATACGCCTCATGTCCTGTTCTGATAGATATTATGCCTATTTATTACAAAATTATTTAAGATTATATAAAATATTTGATTTCATTGTCTACGCGAGAATATAACTCAATGTAATGTATATCTAATGGGAATACTTTGGCTATCCATTGTGTTCTTCCACACAGATCTACAGACAGACTGAGAGTAATATCATTTCCGATAGCTATAACCAGACAACTATTAAAGTTATCGATAGCCAGTGGTTGCTTAAATACTCAAGATGATTTGCCATTTAATATTATTTAAATGTTTCTATACATTAAAATTTGAATTCATATTCTAATTATAGCACAGTCCCTGCTTATGAAAGTTCTTCTAGCAGCTAAAGGCTGACCCAGCAAACGTGATGCTATTTTCGATAAAAATAATGCAACTGTTGTAAAAGTTATCGATAACATTTGTTTAATGTGCCTTGCCATTTGATTATAAATGAGCTTTAATTAAGGAAATCAACAACTATTGTCATTTACTGGCTACAAGCTCTTGGCTTATCTTCAACTTTCACCAATACTTGGCACTTTCTAGGGTATTACAAATGAATTACAGTTTGTTGGTGTAAATTGTTTTAAGCCTAGGCGCTGGCCTGGTTGACAGAGATTAACGACTGCTTAGATCTTATATTAGTGCCAAATCTGTTTTTATATTTTCTTGTTTTCTATTTTATATTATTTTTCTTTTTTTTTTTGCTGTAATTCCTTTGGCATTTTCTTTAGCTTGTTCTTTGGTCGGCGCGCCAAAGCCAAAGAAGCTGAACGCATTCTGGCATCCATCCTGGCTGACTGGCTGACTGGCTGCCGCTCTGCCTGGTTGGTTGCCTGGCCTTTTTGGCATATTTAATACACAAGACGCGGAATGCATGCAGTTTGCTTTATGTGTGCGTGTGTGTGTGTGTGTGTGTGTGTGAACCGCATAGTTGGGGCTGCACACGACTTTTGAAAAACGTTGCAAGCTAACGTTTCTTTTTCTTTTCCCTATTTTTTTTTTTTTTTTTTAATATTTTACGTGTCAACTTTTGTGTGCCAAAAAATGTGTGCCGGGCTAAGAGAATGGTGGCAACAATGTTGCGTAGATGGTTATGAGCGGCTCTACAGCCTCTACAGCCGTGCCACCCTCACCCGAATCGACACTCTGGCTTCCTGTTTCACTCACAACTCTACCTCTCCCTCTCCCTCTCTCTCTCTCTCTGTGTCGTTGTCTCTTTCCGGCGCTGACTTTGAGTTGGCAGCAAACTTTTGGCTCGTTGGCCTTCCCATGTCCGCGTCTTACCATGCAAATTAATGCACTGTGCGATGGTATGTGACGAGTCACTGCATGTGTGTGTGTGTGTGTGTGTGTGTGTGTGTGCATGTCTTGAGTTTGGCATGCCATGCCAAGTTGGCTGCCAGTTTTTCTGCCAATGAAATTTTGCTGATTAGAGTAGACTCACACATACAACTGCAGATTTGCATTTAGCTCATACACACTTACACACACATCTCTCTCTCTCTCTCTCTCTCTCTCTCTCGCTCTCTTTGCATGCAGATTGACACATAAGCTCTTTGAGTATTCTTTTTTCTGTTGTTTGTAATTGCATGTGTGAGTGTTGCTTTGCGTTTGATTTAAAGTCGACTTTTTGCGATTACTTAAAAACTTACTAGATCTATACCCTGTAAATGATTGACGGAAATTATTGATTATAGATGCATTTAGTAACAAGTACTAAGCATAAGCACAACTGTATTATTTTTTTTTTTAGCTTTCTTTTATACCAAATTGTTTTTTCTATATATTTTTGCAGGTAATTTTGATGCAAATACAGAAGAATCCGGTTATAACGACGCTCAAGGGATAGGAAGACGACATAATCATATACGTTTTCTTTGCGTTTTATTTAAAGTCGACTTTTTGCTATTACTTAAAAACTTACTAGATCTATACCCTGTAAATGATTCTCGGAAATTGCTGATTATAGAGGCATTTAGTAACAAGTACTAAGCAAAAGCCCAGCTGTATTATTTCTTTTTAGCTTTCTTTTATACTATATTGTTTTTTTTTTTTAAATATTTTTTTGAAGGCATTTTTGATGCAAATACAGAAGAATCCGGTTATAACGACTCTCAAGGGATAGGAAGATGCCATAATCATATACGTTTGCTTACAAAAGTTTTTGCTTCATAGTGAAAAATCAAAGGAAGCTGAAATTAATTTCGTATTATTTTTATTCAAGTGAATGTTCTTTTTAAATTATTGTGAAAACTGAGCACTGATTTTCCATTCGCAAAAAACCCATCAGAAGGCTAAGAAAACGCCAGTTCGGAAGCTTTCTCACTCCCATTGTAACTTAGTTTTAGCCTACTCTGTAAATATGTTTAAATTGAATAAATAATTTTGTAAACCTGTGATGTTATTTGTGTGATCCAAGCGAGATAATGGAGTAGAACAATGTTCCGGTGCTTCCTACTAAATAACTAAATATATTTACATATGTATGTATGTGGATGTATGCACATTTATTTAAGAGAAATTGTATTTGATTTCTTCTTTGTAATTTTGGTGCGCAAAGACCTTCAAATCTCTACAAAGTAATCTGCTCAAAATGCATTTTATGTTTAAACATACATTTGGCTTACTAAATACGAAGCCTATGCCTGAATGAATTGCCTCACTTTGCTTTGCCTCACACACACACACAAAGAAAAAAGTTCAAGTTCGATGATGTACATTGGCAATGGAAATATATTAAAATCTGTTGTAATTATCCATTGCAAGTATTTACAAAAATACTTAGAAATACTCTGAAAGTATTTTACTATGAAAATTTGTAGTGAATATTAGGTATACGTATAAATTCGAATGTATGAATCTTAGGCTCTTTTAACTAGCTTTTATTTGCTAATAATATTTAATATTATTATGCAAATATTAAATTATGCGTATTATCATCAATAACTAATTAGGCGTAAGCTTTAATGAAATAACATGATTTGCCTGTTGTTGCATGAATGATATTTGCAATATATTTTTAGCAATTGGAATTCTACGTTCTCTTTTACTCTTATACGTCTTCTATTATTTTTATAAATAATAAATAAGTATACATAGTTATAAATTTTGTTTAACTTCCTTTGCTTTGCATTTTAAGTAATTACAAATATTTTTGATACATTTCAAATACAAATTGAGAGTTTAGTGTGAGCGCAATATATTCAGAGTAGAGTTTTAAACACATTTACAAAAACCACTCGCTGCTTACATATAATATTTTCAATGTAATTTCGAGTCTATATACATGTTTATATATGTATATTTGAGTGTGATTTAGTAGGCATAATAATAAATTTGTGCACTCAAGTGAAATATTTGCATTCTTGGGCTTTTCAGTCGCCCAAGCACTTAATTGATTTTTATAAGCAACAATGATGTAGATAAACAACATCGTAGGGGGCAGACATAAGCCCAACTGTGAGGCTACCCTAATGTATATTGTAGTAATTGTGAGCAATGCTGGGTATCTGCTAGTCGCAGCTATTCAATTGCCAACGGCTCATAAATAAATAATTTAATTAATTGAATTACATTTTTCTTGCAATCGATGCTCGATTCACAGCGAAAGAAACGTGAGCATAAATTATTATAATTTTGCCTAGGCCAATTAACTAATTACGAACGATTTAAATATTCCAATTTCGTTTATTATTGGAGCAACAACAACGATAGCAGAGAAGTCCAGAGAAGTCCAGAGAAGTCCAGAGACCTTTGACCATTGTGATTCCCTTGGCATCGCTTTGTGATGCGCTTCAGCGGCTGTATTCATTAGGCTTTGCCTGTTGCAGGAAATCAATGCATATTTCAAGTTTCTGTCTATGCTCTGAGGTCAACTGCAAAATATTCATAGATTGCCTTGCCGGATATCCGGCATTTGCAAATTATGCGCACGCCAAATGAGATATGCCCAAGCCATCTGTATTTCTTAGCAGTTACTCTGTGTGTGTGTGTGTGTGTGTGTTTGCCAAAGTGTCAGCCTTAATTATCGTTGCCATTAAATACAATTGTATTGTCTACATTCAATGCAAATGGCAGTTCGATGCGCTTTTAATCCCTTGAGCAGACTCGATTTTGTTCAAATTAAATAATTTAATCAGTGCCCAACACAATTATGTATAGCATCAATTATTATGCAGAATTCATTAATTTATTTTATTTATTTTTTTATATCAATTAATAGTGGGCCTTTAAAGTTGGGTATATACGTTGGCAAAGTCTTTGTATATGAAAAAAATTAATTATTAATTAAAAATTATTATATAAATTAATTATTAATATGCATATTTAATAGAGTGTATTTAAACATGTTTTATATATTTGTGTATGTGTACTCAAAAAGTGAAGTAAATTGTAAGCTGATATACATTCAATATTCGCTTATCGATTTGCAATATTCCTTATTTGGTATTTCGATTGCGATACTCAATATGTGATATTCGATTTTTTAATATTCAGTATTCACTTATAGAGTTTCAATATTCCCTATTTGTAATATCGATTGCAATTCTCAATATTCACTATTCGATTATATTTTTTTTATATTTGATTTACTGCTTAAGATTTGATTACTCTGTGACTTTCTAGCTAACATATCCCGCACATAACAGTTATACGCGTCAATGCTCACGTTCTACTCATGACAGAAGCAGAAATAAAGCATAAGAAATATTTTCTTACTGTGAGCTAGAGAACATTTATTGTTTGTTTCGTTTCTGTCTTCATCTGAGAGTTATTTGTAGAGCTATTCGCATTATACTCTTTCAAAGAGACTTATTTTGTGAGATATATGATAGACGCTCGCACAATGCGAATATATAGGGGGTAGAGATCTTAAAAGGGCAATGCGCAACGACTTCAAATTCACATATACATAACAGCAACAAAAACGTCCACAAATGACGGTTATGGCAAAACCCGAAACACAGATCGTTGCTGTCTGAGCGAATTCGTTGAGAACAGCTGCAATTTGTTACTGTGTGGGTTTTTTTTTTTTTTTTGTGTGTGAGTGTGGGTGAGCGTAATTCGGTCTTTGAGAAATGCTTAACGGGTACTTGCGAGCTCTACTTGTAGTAGAAGATTTATGTAGCTCTTTCAAAGCAGAACTCTCAAGTAAGACAGTCAGCTCAAGACAACAGCGAAGGTTTGAAGATTTCTTTCAAGAAGTATAACAAAATATGCCCTCGCTCTATAATAACTGTTAGCTAATGAGATATCAATATTGTATACTAGATATAAATATTATATATATATATAAGGAATCATTCCCACTCATATGATCTTTCGTTTACAGGATATTTTCGCATATGCAACTGCGTAGAGTTGTGGCGCCTGTTCATTGAACTATTTAAATAAATGTTTGTTAATTTGTCAACGCTGCTCGGCGAACGGGCTCCATTGCTGGCCAATTGTACTGTGGACGCGTGCACAATTAAATTATTTAAATAAATTGCGTTTGCCATTAGTTAACTCGAGTGTTAACAATTTGACGCCAATCCAAATTGCATTAATCAGCTTCTAATTAAATGTTGCACAATACGAATTAAGCCTCTCTGTGTGTGCGAGTTTTTTTCGTTTTCGTTTTATTGCTTTTCTCTTGAGTTGAGTGAAAGCGAGTGACACAAATGAGTGAAAGAGATGGAATAGTCACTATATATATATATGTATGCTTAACTTATATGTATGTTCATTTAAGAATACTTAGAATGATTGCCATAGGAACGGCTGAGAGTTTCGAGTATCTTCAAGTAGACCACTTCGGACTCCTTTATCTTTATATAGTCTTCTTCTTATATACTTATGTGTATATATGACAGTATGCAATGCAATGCGTATTCATTTCGAGTTTCACAAGTCTCTCTTAATATTTATTTCAAGTAAACATTCAATCATCATTGCCTCACACTCATTCTCACTCACACCGACTAAGCCATCTAAATTTGTCGCAATTATAATCTTTGCCTGACCATTTCTCCTTCATGGTCATTTTATTGATGCAATAACAATTTGTTAACATGAATTCGCTGACTCATTGCCGATGAAATCGGCAAATGGCAGCAAATGCAATTTGTCATAAATTCGACTAATTCTAGCGAATCTCTTTGCTCACACATATATACATATATATAGATATATATTTGTATTTGTTTAGCACATACATAATTAATGAGTGCCCTTATCGCAAGTAAATAGCAAAATAAATCAAGCGCCGTTGTAATTAATTTGTGAGCCGACATCTTGATGTTAGCATCGATGGCAACTTATTTAAATTAATTTCGCCTGCTCTATCAATAGCGTTCGCAGAAAAAAAAAAATGGCAAATATTTAAAAGAAAATTTAAAATGAAGTGAATAAAGCGAATAAAGAGAAAATGCAAAGGGAAAATTTTATTGAAACGAATCAAGCGAAATTGACATAATGGCTTAGTGAATTGTTAAAGTTTAATTACAGATTGCATAAGAGTTATATATAGATAGTAAATCGAAAGAGGTTCGCCTGAATGCTGTGAGCCAGCCCAGGAAAGTATATTTAAGGCATAGCCGAAAGTTTATATAGGAAATAACTCGCTGTTGTTAATATAGGGAATACCTCATATGTTATTTACATGTAGAATATTTCTATATTGTTTATATGGGGAATACCTCTATGTATATAGAGAATATCTTGATATATCAATGTTGTTTATAGAGGGAATATCTCTCTGTTCTTTATAGAGGGAGTCCCTCATATATGTAAAAATTCTCTATATCGTTTATATGTGGAATACCTCTATGTATATATGTATGTAGAAAATAGCTCTCTGTTCTTTATAGAGGGAATACCTCATATGTCATTCATATGTAGAATATCTCTATATCGTTTATATAGGGAATACCTCTATCTATATATGTATATAGAGAATATCTTGATATCTCAATGTTGTTTAGGAAATACCTCGTATATAATTTATATAAGCAATATCTCTCTGTTGTCCCTATATTAGGGCATACCTCGTATGCCACTTATATAGAAAATATGTCCATGTCGTTTATATAAGGAATGCCGCTATGTGCTTATACATACAGGGACTTTGTTAATATCTCAATGTCGTTTAGATTAGGAATACCTCTCTGTGATTTATATTATTATTTATTTTTGCTGTTGTTCAGTTTAAAATTCAATTTTATTCTTGTAAGTATCCGGGCTTTCATGCCTAGGGTATCTAGTATATCTAACACCGAGTTTGTCTAGATCTGAGTTTGTAAAAGTCAACTTTTCCTATATTCAGAGTCCACATATTCCAATTACCAAATGATGAGAATGTATACGATTATAGCTTATAGAACATATCGATTCAGAGTGTTACCAGATCGCCACAAATGCATATCAGGCATGTTTCGATGTCTTATGCAAAAAATTAAGAAGAAAATAAGCTAAAATTATATACAAATATGCATGTCTTAATGCATATTTACAATGAGCTATAGACTAATAAATATAATTTCTAAAAGAACCAAAAATTATTTAGTTTTAACGCACTATTTGTGCACGTTTCAAAACTCTCTCAGAGTCATTCATTTTCGCTCGCCTTATGACTTTGCTTTACATGATGATTCCTACTTGGCCCCAAAAATGAATTAATTTGTAATATTTTCTGTTGCTCAGACATATGCATGGGATTTATATTAATTGCGAATGCCAGGGCAAAGCTGACAGCATATTTATTATATGCTGCCCGCTGCAGGCAAGCACACACATACTATATATATATATATATATATATATATATATATATATATATATATATATATATAGGTCTATAATTGTAATCAGGTGTTAGTTTTGCTCACCTGAAAGCCATCGTAGGTCCAGGAGCCGAACTTCATCTCACAACGCTGATCATCGAAGGGGAACCAGGTGATGTCGATTTTGCATGTGGACTTGAAGATGCCGGGCGGCACGTACAGGCAGCTGCCATTGTTCCGCACAACCACATTGGTGGCATAGGTGCCATCGAAGCCTTCGTCCGCGCTGCAAGCAGAATGCAAAAGCAATGCATAAGTCATGGCTACAAGTACTTGAAAACGCATATGAGTGGGGGGTAGTTGGGCTAAGTATGTGATGTGTGTGTGAGTGTGTGTGTGTGTGTGTGGGAGTATATGCTGTGTGTGTGCGTGTGTTAGAATCTCGTTTCAGCTGGCCACGTTGACGCTTTTAATAAGACCCTTCTTTACAGTCGGCTACTTGGCGCGGCGCATATGGAAATTTATGTAGCATACTTTTGAGCATAAATCATTTTTGCACCACCAGCTGCTCTCCCCACACACACACACACTCACACACAGACTGTATGTGTGTGCGTCGGCCTGGCACTGATTAATGATTAATCTATAGGCAATGCGGCGCGTGAGCGGCATTTGCTCATTTTGTTTGGTTCAATTTTTAGCTCTGGCAAAAAACTTATTTAATATTTATTAATTATACCCAGTCCAAATTGCATGCCGAGCTAGCGGGTATATTGCTTGGCAATAGCATCACTAAACGTTCAAATTGTCACAGCCGTGTATTGTTCTATGGCATTGTCATTATTTTCACAAGTCAAACCGACCTCTTACACTCTATCCCCCTCACTCTCTCTCTCTCTCTCTCTCTCTGTCTGGCTACGCTTGCCTGGTCATGTCAACAGTTAAGTTATGATTCATTATGCCGGGCGTGCCATCTATTGTAGTCACATCATCAAAATCTCAGCCAACTTGAGACGCCCAAGACTTTCTCCACCTCACATGCAAGTAGCTATCATAAAATACTTGTGTTACTATGTATGTGTGTGTGTGTGTGTTGCTGTTGCTGTTGCTACAGTTGGGCATTGTGTGTCGCCCCTTTAAGTGTGCCACACCCCCACGCCCCGGCGCCTCCTCTTAATTGCTCCTCCGGCCGCTCTGCCATTGTTCCAGCAAGTCATTTACTTTGTCATAAAACTTGCCCAAATACGCATTAAAATTTGTGCGTTTACTGCGCTGCCAGCTGCTCGGCCTCGGCCCAGCTCAGCCTTTGCGCTCTTTATTATTTGCCATAAAAACTCAACTGCTCGCTGGCACAAATTTAAAGACTATTCGTCCAGCTGCCAGCCAATAGATGATACACTTTGTTTTTGTTTTTTTAACCGGACCACAGCTTGAAAAAAAAATAAAAAGAGAAAAAAACGAGAAAAAAAATGGCAACAAATATTTGGCTTTAAAGCGAATTTTTGGCCAACTTTGAGAGCAGCGCACAAATATGCAAAATTCATCAATTCAACTAGTCGTGACTACACTCAAAAGAATTCTCTAATAGTTGGCTTGGTTTTAGTCAGGGTAGAGAGTGATGTAAGGGCAACTATGCGAGGTGTGTTCAAAGAGTATGACAAATTATATGATATGCGATTATCTTAGCTATAAGAGTTGGCTTAGACTATTAAGTATGCGTCTTAAGTTGACATTAAATTTTCTTTTAACTGATATTAAATAATATAATTGCATTAAAAAATTTTAATAATTTTTAATAATAATTTTTAATAATAATTTTTAATAATATTTAAATAATATAAGTATAAATGAAAGATATTGTTTCTATTAAAAGTTTTTTATTTTTATTAAGTTAATATTTTAAAATTAAATAATTTAATTTTTATTAAATTTTAATAATTTCTAATTGAAAACTAATTTTTTTATTTAAAAACACGGAATTTTTTAATTATTTTTATTATATTAACTAAAATTAACTTTTTTATATTAAAAATTGATTATCTCTAATTATTTTTTTTTTTTTCATTACATCAAAACTACTTCTGAGAGTAAGTGAAATTTCTTGAAGAAAAATAAAAAAAAAATATAATTTAATTCAATTGAATAATTTAATTGTTTTTTTTTTTTTTTTTATTATAAATACTATTGAGATTAACTGAAATTTATTTTTTATTATTTACTTAAATTACTTATTAACTCTAGTGCATCTGAAAAAAGTTAATTTAGTTAAAAAAATAAATAAAATAATAATATCTTTTATTATTTTTTTTTATTAAATTATAACTAGTAACTAGCAAAAGTAACTGAAATTAAACTTTAAAAAATTAAGCATAAATTAGATTTAGATCAATAAGTAAATCTCTTCATTTTCTTATTTTTTAATATAAAATACAAAATGTATTTTATTTTGATTTTAACTTGAAAAATATCTTAGATCTCTTGTATTCTTAAAACTATCTTAGTTCCCTTGTGTAGTGGATAAAATTGAAAAATTTATTAGGGGACTTATAGAACGGTAAACTATTATTGGATATATATTCTTATAATGAATAAATGATAGTGAAAATTGATCATTTATGACATTTTGAACTGAGCTTGAGCTGAAACGGCTCAACGAGCTAGACGAGGTCTTCCCAACAGCTCTAACCTATGTCTCTAACTCTCACCCTTGCATTCCCATACACCCTATCATTCTCTCCCGCCCCCTCTCTCTCCTCTCTCTCTCTTCCTCTCTCTATCGCCCTCTCTAAATTCTGAGTTTATAAATATTAAGAAAGCTCTTAATCAACTCTGAGCGCCTCATGCATCACTCATTATTAATATACATTTATTTTATATATTTTATTTATTTTTTTAAATGTATTATTATTTTTTTCGTATCGCCACAAGGTATTTCAGTAATTGCCATTTATTATCTGTCAATAAAAAAAAAGCTAAAAAAAAAGTTAATAAATATTTTTTACAGTCAATTAAGCTGCCATAAAAAAATATAGAGTGCGAAGTGAATCGAGCTGCCTTACAAATTGTTTTCAGTGTATTCTCACGTAATTTTAAGCAAATTTGAACATATTTACATATGCATAAACATATATGCAACACACACGCACACAATTGGAGCTAAATTGGGGTTTGAGCGTGGCCAGCAAAAAGGATAGCGTTATTACACAATAAAATTGATAACAACAAAAGAGCGAATCGAGAAGGTGCTAGAGGGGTGAGAGGGGGCTTGGGCTTGTGGGTGCAGAGGGCGAAGGGGGAGGGGTAGGGGTAACTGCTGAACGAGGCCGAAACGCTGGCAAACAAATGGCAGCTCATAAACATGAAAAAGGATTTTTCCAAAATAAACACAATTTCGTTATTATCAAAAGAGTGTGTGAGAGAGTGAAAGAGAGAGAAAAGTTGCGAATGCAAATAAAATTATATGAATAAAGCAATAAAGCCTCAGCCACAAAGCCAATAATGATAACAACAATAATAGCAACGGCTACAACAATAATCGCTCGAGTTTTTTTTTTTTTTTTTCTTTCTTTTCTTTTTGTTTTTTCTTTTGCCGCCTTTTATGGCAAAATTATAAAGCATCGTATATGGAGCCATAAAAGGAGAGCTGAGAATCGAAAGACAACAGAGTAGAAACTCGAATTGAATTGGCTGCCGTCTGTCAAGGTGTGCAGCATCATCATCACCTGCCCCGTCCAAGTCAAGGTCCAAATCCAGTTCCCAGTTCCCAGTCGAGGTCGTGGTTCAGGTGGCAGCAACTTGTTCTCTGCTTATCGACTCGCAATCATTTTTATTGCCTTTACTGTCCTCTCATTGAATGCCATTATTATTATTATTTTCTCCCTTAACAATTGCATGGAAGTTGCGCTCATTGCTGATATTATTAGGTGAACCCTTTGGGCTTTAATCAGTTGAGCAGTAAGTGAATGGCATTCACTAAGTAATATCTGTGCATAAATCAAGGCTTCAATTGAATCAATGTCAAAAATAATCAAAAAAATCCAATTGCAATGTGAGTGGAAAATAATTGAAGCTGTGAAGAGTGAAGAGAGAGAGAGAGAAATAAGTAAAAGTGCTTCAGTTCTCCAGAGAGTGCTCAGCTTGGATATAAACGGACAGCTCAATACAGTTTATTTTTTATTTGATTTTATTTATTTTATTTTATTTATTTTTTTTTTGATAAAGCTATCAAAAGAGTATGATTTTTTATATACAGACCATATTGGATTGTTAAAGACTTTCTATGAATTTAATATATTTGATATTCTTTGTTATTTAGATATATTTAATAATAAATATTGGATCATTATATGATTAAATATAATAACTAGGGACCGATTATAATTTTTATAAAAAAATTAAGAAATAAATAATTGAACATCAATTTTTATATATTTTTGTTATTTAATAAATTAATTTTAATTAATTGTTATATATGTTGGAGATGGCTCGGATTCCATATTTTCTCTTCTTAATTCGCCACGCTATAGCACGAATTCCCTTTTTGCTTTCTTAGTTCTCTCTTCGTTGCACTTCTTGAATGTTCTGCGCCAAACTTAGAAGTCATCATCATAGACCTGCCAATTCGGTCTTTTCTTAATAACCAGGGACTACATGCAGCAGCAGCCAATTTGAGTATGAATGGTCCTGCCAACTTAGGTAACTACTTCGATACCTACTCTAACGATACCAAGGCACGATTATAATCGCGCTACGACATATATATTCAACAAGTCCTTAACTCTTAGAGCTTCATGACTAGAAGCAGACGAATTCTGAATTCTAATTTATAAGTAGACAAAGTTTCATGAGTTTAGACACGCCCACTTTTATCTGTAGTAAATATCGTTCATTGATAAAACTATAATTCTTCAGTCAAAGATTTAAGATTCAGATTTCAACTTGAAAAAACTTTATCTAAAAAAAATCTTTGTCCAAGTTATTATAATGAAATATTTAATGCAACTCTAGAATTTCTATTTCTTAATACCCCTTTTGTTTTTGCATCAATTATCAAAATATTTCAAATAGTTTTCAGCATCAACACTCTGCACTCACCTATTGTACATAAGCACATCGGGTTTCCATAGGCGATGGGGCGGTATACGTAAATCTCTTACACCTCCAAACTCACTGGAATTCCAACGCAAATTCATATCGTTCCATTCCTGTAAAATAAAGATGGAGAAAGAGGGAATGAATAAAAAGGGGAAAATGTTAATGCATTGTGATAGTAAATTGATGTGCGGCCCTTTGTTTACTTTGGAAGTGGGAAGCGGAGCGAGTGGGCGGGGCCATAATGCCAAGCAACAAAAGGATTTCTGTCACTGACGTCCGACTTAATTAATTAGAGTCCATTTGTGGAATAACTAAAGCAAATACGAAACGAAACGAAACGATTTGGCGATGAAAACTGTTTATGCTAACCAAATGGATTTTCATTTCTTTTTTTTTTTTTTTTTTTTTTTTTTTTTTTTTTTTGTAAAAGATTTAAAATGAAAGAAGTAAGGCGATTATTGAAAGATAAGAATAATGAAAGTCAATATGAGAGTGTATGCATATGATTCATTGATTGATTGACCAAGTGACAAAAGAACAGACTCAATGAATGAATAAGAAAAATTGAGTAAAGATTGATTTAATGATTGACAGGCGGGATGTGTCTGATGAATAGATTGACTGAAAATGTGACAAAAGGACAGATCAATTGGCTGAATGATTGATGATGATTGACTAAAGAACATACTTATTGAGTGAATGATTGATTGAATGATTGACAGATAGACAGGTTTGTATCTGACTGAAAATGTGACAAAAGGACAGATCAACTGGCTGAACGATTGATGATGATTGACTAAAGAACAGACTAATGGATTGAATGATTGATTGACTGATTGACAGAAGGTTTGTATCTGATTTATTGATTTATTAATTGACTGCAAAGGGACAGACGAACGGAAGAAATGATTGATGTTTGATTAGAGGACAGACTAGCTGAATGAATGATTGAATGATTGATTGACTAATGATTGACTAAATGATTGATTGACAGACGTAATGTATCTAATATATAGATCTATTGACAGATCTATCAAGGACAGACTAGCTGATGGAAAGATTGACGAAGACTGATTGATTCAATTGAATTGAGATACGATTTGACTAATAAATAATAATAACAGATTGCAGATAGACTGACTAGTTTGATTGACGGAGTGAACTGTTTACTTATGAAGTAATTCAGAAATTGCCTGACATTGATTTTTGTACTGATTGATAAACTGATTGATTGATAACGAACAAATTGACTGACTGATTACATTGAGTGATTGATGAATGATATAATTGATAGATATCCAAAGACTAATTGATTGACTGATGCATAGACAGACATAATAATTGTTTGAATGATTGATAAACAATTTGTTTGATTTTTAGATATCTAAAAACTGATTGATGGAATAATACTGATGAACTGATAGATCTAATGATTGTTTGTGTGATTGATAAATAAGTTGATTGATTGAACTCGTAATTGACTAATTAAATGATTTGGTAATAAAGCTAAAGACTGATGAATGAGCTATAGACTGATTGAATTTGAGTGACTGACTGCATGTTTAGCTCAATGAGCAACTGAATGACTGACTGGCTGACTGACTGATACACAGGCACACATATCAATTTGAATGATTGTTGAACTGGCACAGACAAGTCAATCAAACGATAGACCGACAGAGTAACAAAAGAAGAAATCATATTGATAAATATATTATATTTCGGCAAATATTAATTAATACGTTAAACGTTGCCCAATCAATTGATGTGTTCACATTGTGATTGAACTATTTCAACTATATTTAGCATCGCATCAAATTGCGTTATTCAAAGCCTGAGCTTATTTCGTGAGTTTTTAATCAACCAAAATATCAATTAGCCGTGACCACAGACACAAACACACACACACACACATGCACACACAGCAATCCCTAATACTCACACACACACACAGACCTCGTCCCATTGATCAGCCGTATGCGATGGCAGGAAGGTGTGTTAATCATCAATCATCGTTAAGTGCGCATTTATGGCTGTGTGAATGAGTATGAGAGTGTGCGCGAGTGTGTGAGTGTGCGAGTGTAGCTGCGTGTGTGTGTGTGTGTGTATGAGTGTGCGTATACTCTTTAGCGCATAGCCCGTTATCGTAATTAAATTTGTTGCTTTTGTGACGCTTAAGGCGATTAGCGCATCGATTTGCTGCCCATTGCTAATGTGTAGAAATTGTCGTGTTTGCATTTGATCGCTGCGATTAATCAATACAACAAAAAGCAATTGCCATCCATTTACCTATCGCATAATTACAAATATTAATCATTCAAGCATACGTTGTTCTTGCCGGACAACGCGGCCCAAGCCCCAACACGAATCCCATCCAAAAGCACTATAATTAATTTGATAGCAAAAGTCTTAAGTGCTGTCTGTGAGTAAAGTGTTGCATGAATCAATATATCCTTGTGTATGTGCAATCTAATAATAACCATAATTAGTAGCTTTATAGAAATTGTACTCGACTCGTTGAGTTGCCCAATTTGTTAGTTACCCTGGCTGCAGAAACTTCTTTACACATATTTTCTTGGCCGGAAATCAAAGTTATAAATTAGAAAATATTATGAGGCCAACTAGAAATATAGCCATATATTTTTTAGATTTACAGCGTATTGCGAAATTTGATTTCATGCATAATTTCACAAAATATTTGCACAAAGTTTAAGTGATTTTAATAAACATTTGAACCTGCGGACAATTGCAATTATTGCAAATATGCTGAAAATGTTTTAGAGAACTGAATTAGAAGTGAGCTGAGTTTATTATCGATTTCGATGGGATGCAATATTCTAGGCTAGTATGAATGAAAGCAGCAACATTTTATGGGCTAAATTGTGTTGCCGCATGATTTTGTCAATTAAGTGGCAAGGTCTTTGATTTGTTGCAACTCGATTGCCACATGCCTCAAGCTCTAACCGGCGCCCTCTCCCCAGCCATAGGTCGCGCGTGGCACAAAGATGCGGGGATTGAAAGGATTTGATTGGGCTCAACAGCGAACGGCTGTTGGCTGTGGCTCTGCTTGTGGCTTTGCGAATGCAAATGCGACTAGAAAATGTGTGCGTGGAAATTGTGAAAAGCGTGTGGGAAAAACGAATGCCATGGCTAACGGCATTTGTGGCATTTACGCAATTTACGCATCTCAGAAGCTATTAAGTGATTTCTTTAGCTTTGAGCTCTGCTCACGCTCGCTCTCTCGCTCTCTCTCTCTCACCCTCGCTCATCTAATTTAGCAAGTGCCATTTTTTTTTTTTCACTCAGTGTATATGTATATACATATATATTTGCTTATTTGTTGCTGTTGTTGTTGGCTTTTGACAAATTGCGGCAATTTCATTTGTTGCACTGAGGCCTTAGGCCGAGGCAAATTTATGGCTCGAATGGCAACAAATCTTTTGGCCAGCACTCATATGTGTGACAGACAGAGAGAGAGAGAGAGAGAGAGAGAGAGGGAGAGAAAGGGAGAGGGAGAGAGGTAAGCCAGTCGGTTTGAGTAATGCTTCTTTTCCATATTGTTTAATACTTAAAGTTGAAACGACTTTCGAACTTACCAATTTAAGCCAAATGTTTGTGATGAGCAGCTGATTCTTTTCGTCCTGCAATAAAATAGAAGAAGAAGAAGACAAGTGAAATGAGAAAATTGAAAATAAATGCGTGAACGTGGATATTCAATATAATCTATGAAAATGACAATTTGAAATGACTTTCAAAAGTTTTCCCACTTGACACAAACACACAATTGCCGGACTGTGTTTGCTCAAGGTGGACAAATTGGAAATCAACTCATGTGAAGTAAATATAGAAATTGTTTGACAAAATAGCGCCTGGTACTCAACACACTGAAAGTTAATGGCATGCAAATAAAATTTAAACATTTCCAATTAATATTTAGCAAACATTTTGCTCCACTCAATGAGCGTGAGGGAGAGAGGGAAAGGGAGAGAATATTATTATGACTGAAGTTAGCTTTGAAGTTTGAATCTTGTTTAATTTTGCATGGTTTACCGCAAACACTTGCTGACATCCGCTCTCTGCTTCAATGAGAATGCGCACAACTGCAATTTTCACATCCTTTTGAGCAATTTCAATTTCAATTTCATTTTCATCTCTGCTTGACGTGCATTTAAATAATTTGTGCCTGCCAGTCAAGGTTGATTAGCGAGCCAAGGCAAGGCAAGGCAAGACTCTTCAGCGCACAGCTTGAGGCTTTGTCGGTGCACACAGTGGGTGATGGAGAGAGAGTGAGAGTGTGTGAGAGAGAGAGAGAGTGTGTGCATGTGTATGTGTGGAGCATGCTAACAGTGAGTTCAATTAAGAAAATCGTATAACTCGCTTGAGACAAGGCTTCCAGCTGCTGCCTGCCTAGCTGACCAAATAAGCGCAATAGCAAAAGAATTTCTTTTCAAAAAAAAACTATTTACTTTATTAAAAAGATTTTAAATTTTATTCAACGTTACATATATGCCATTATTTATGGGGCAAGCTTAGCAGTCAACCATTGTTGTTGGCTCGCGTAGCTTGACTAATTGAGTAATTATCAATATAGATTTTATTCATGATCGAGATATAGCGTGACTAGTAATATGGAAACATATATATCATATCATATCATATATATCATATATATTCAGTCGTGTTCTCTCTCTGCTCATCAGCTGAGTACTTGTATTAAAGCAGAGTATTCTGCAGTCAGTAAGACTCGACGATAGTTGTTTCTCTTTTTCCCCCTTCTACTTTATGCACCCTTAGTTAAGGTGCTCGCCCTAACCTGCGTGTGTCGGACGGCATTACTGCTTGGACTGTCTCCCAACTGGAAATAAACTGTTATTTCGCATGAACCTTCTCTAGCTGAGATCTGTCATCCAACTGGCTGCATCCAGGGTCGACAGACCCTTCACCTTCTCCATTCTTGCTGCTGCACATGTGCTCAATTATGAACTCTACCTGGAGACAACAGGACAGCGTTTGTCAAGTCGTTGCACTCTACTGTCTATTCTCTTGCTGACACTTGCGAAAGTAAACAAGTCCAGCTTGAGTTTTGATACAAAAATATATATATATATTACTCCCTTAGCATTAATATGAATCAAAATAATTAAAAGTTGTTATCGATAACTTAAGCAATGTTTAAAATAAGCTTATCGAAAATACTATCACACTAGCTGCGTCACTTTAAGCTTGAAGAAAGCCAAAGCATAGCTCTTGAGTGGCTTCTACTTCTTTGACTCTATGAGAATCACATAGAACGGCACTTTATAATTACAGAATCGTCATTTTTATAAAGAAAATTGCCGAGACTTGAAGCCTTAGCCACTTGAAGCTCAACAAACCAGGCTAATAAGTGATATAGAATATATATATGTATACAAACATAAAAACATATGTATATATCTCTGTTATTTATTAGAATTTGTGCTCTATTTGCTTCATTCACCTATTGAATTGTCAAGTATTGTGCACAATTTGCCGCATGCCTGACTTCAATATTATTTGTTAAACACATAAATAGCTCGGAAAGAAATAAACAAGCTCAAGCAAATTACTGAATTACATTGCTAATGGTATTAGACCAAGCTGACCGGAGTCGAGCAGAGCAGAGCAGAGAGTGAGAGAGTGAGAGCGAGAGAGACAGTAGGGAAAGCAAAAAATTTATTTTTTATTGAATTCCATTGAATTGGCATAGGCATTGCCTTGACTTTGATGCTCGAGATTAAATATATATTATTTGCCAAATGAATCAATATATTTCAAATTCAATCATTATCATTCAGTTATGTATACGCACCGTTAGACGCATTGATGAGAGCGCACACAAAAGCGTCAGCTCAGCGTCTGTCACGGCCAGAGATTGTCGCCGTTGTTGTCGTTGTTTGTGTGTTTGTGTTTGTGTTTGTGTTTGTTGTTGCTGCTCATTAAAGAACGGAAATCAAAATAGACAATAAGCTTGGCTAAATTGCATTCGTGGCATTCGTTGGCAGCTCTACGATTCATTTAGCCATGTTGACTGTTTACATGACATTTTCATAATCAAACCGTGCGACAGTCGCGCCGAGTTCATCTCAGCTGGCCTCAGCTAGCCTTAGCTGGCCATGATTAACATATAAATTAAAAACTGAATTTCTCGCATTAAAATGTGCCCTTCGTGCCGGGCATTCAAAGTTTTTGTTTGTTGACCAAATTGCAGCGAAATTTACTTTCTATACCCTGAACCCATTGCAAATGGGAAATCTGGGTATAACGGTTTTCTTGAATGTATGTAAGAAGCCAAAAAAGCCGTGGCCAAACCCATATAGTATATAAGTCGATATAGCCATGTCCATCTATTCGTCTATCCGTTTGTTTGCACGCTTCGATCTCAGAAACTATTGGAGCTAGAGACTTTATTCATTTTGTGTTAGTTTCGTATATTGCATACGAAGTACGAGTTTGTTTTACAAATTCGATTACTTTTATCGTTTAAAAGTTATCGATAAAAACGTTTTTTCAAAAATGTATATCTCTGTCATCTTTAGAGCTAGAGTCTTCAGGTTTTTGATTTATATATATACTAAAATTTTTGTTAGTTTTTGAATACCAAAATCGTAGTCGAGCAGTCTCGACTAGAGTTTGCTTACTTGACTTTTCTTTTCTTTTCCTTTTTTTTTCGTTGCTCTGGCTCTGTTTGACCTTTTGGCTTATTAGATACTGGCGCTGCTGTTGCTGATGCTGATGCTGTGGCTGCTTGTGACCAAACGAGGGCATTTTGTGGCCAGAAGCCAATTTGTAAGTGGCAACAACAGAAATCGACAAGCAGGCAAATGCCAACGGCTTGCTTCGTCTGCCCGCTGCCCGTTGGCCAAATCCCTCAGTTTAGGTGACGAATGTGTGCTTGCGGTTTGTTAAATGGCAAACTAAAAGCGCTCGCCCAAAAACAGGAAATCAAACCCAACAGCAACAGCAACAATGGCAACAAAAACGTTGCTGCTTAAAGGCGGAAGTATGCGTGGCCCCCAGAGCATGAGTAGGAAATTGTACAAGATCTGTTATAAATTGTAAAAAGGTTTCTCAGTCCCAGGCAGACACACATACACACAAACACTAACACACACACACAAACACACAGCCTTACGACCGCAATAGCAAAGCAAATTGGCATTTGGATGAGGTGAATCCTGAAATGTGCAACTCACAATCAAAGCAAAGGCTTGAAACGGCATACGTATATGAATGTATGCATGTATATATGTGTTAGGTATGTATATGTGTGTGTGTGTGTGTGTGTGTTAGCTCGTTAAATTTGCCTATGTCTACAGTTTGGTTTTGTTAACTAACAAAACTAATTCTAATTATAATTTAAGTTGAAATAAACAAAGCAAACAAAAGTTTCATTGATACTCTAGATTTTTGCTTACAGTTTGTTTGAATATGAGCTAAGCCTAAGCTATCAATTTACAGTTATTTCTATAGGCATATTTATAGTTCTATATGGTATAGGTCAACAGAAGTATTTTTAACTAACAATGACGTTATTCTTTTATGGCTTGACGTCTGTTCGTCCACCCGCCTATCCGTCTGTTAGACCGTCAGCAGTTCTCTGCCTCTGTCCCTCTCTCTCTGTTCCTCTCTCTGTCCATACCCATCTGCGTTCTCTATCTATTCGTTCGTCTATAAGTCTGTCTGCCTGAATCTCTGTATGAACTCTCTGATGATCTCTGATGAGCCATTAAAGCCAAAAACTTGAACTTTTTGGAGTTTGATTTTGTAGAGAAACTATTCGATTACGTTATATAATAATCGATAATAATCGATAATAATCGATTGTCATTTCTGAGTAATCAATAACTCTTGCAGCCTTCCCTCGCATCGCCATGAATTCGCGATATACAAAATATTTCTACTAATACTACCTGATTAATGTAAGTGTATCTCGTGTATAGAGATTTCTTTAAGGTATGCATTCATATATAGCTGTCATAAGCTCAATGCATATATATGAAACCGAGTTTATTCTATATGCAACTGAGTCATTCCTTAAATTTTAAGTTTAAATACTTTTAGGCATAGAGATTTGAGCCCTCTCCAAGTTGTCAAGCTCTCTCTCTCTCACCCTCTCTCTCATCTAAACTCCTGCAGATTAATGAATCTGACCCGAAATTCATCAAAGAGTCAGAAAGCAAAAAGGAAACTTTTGCAGTTATATAAATTTTTGAGGGTTGCTTTTAAAGTTGCGAAAACAACGAGTCATTTAGCTCTACGCTATAGAGCAGCATCTCTCGCATCTCCACGCCTTATGCCAATGATTATATCTCCGTCTATTGGTAAACAACTGAGTTGCCATAATATTTGCCTTAAAGGATATCTAGCTAGTTCATCATGTCATTCACTCAATTATTTGAAATTATTGAATATCCTGTTCTGCACAAACCATTCATGTATTGAGGTCGAGCTATGTGGCCATGCAGCAAGTGAAGCAATGGCAACAAGAAAATAATCATTGCAAATTGTCATTACAATATAATACAAACAAACAGCACTCTCTCTCACTCTCTTCCTGTCTCTGTCTGTCTGTGTCCCATAGGTTTAATTGTTGCTTGGCTCTCATGAGTTTCGACTCTGATTTTACAACGATTATCGATACATTTGGCTCTTTTTATTTGTGTCAACGTTGTCACAATTCATTGTTGTTGTTGTTGTTGTTGTTGTCAACCCCATAAATGGCAAGTCATTTGTCATGTATATGCGAATTACATGTTGTATTCGTCATCAAACATAGGCCTCAAACCCATCTGCCCACCCCACTCCACAGCTCTTCCCACATTCATCTCATAAATCATCCACACATTATAATCAACGTAAAATTTGTTTGCATTTTTGCCAGTCACATTTCTCATTCACACACACACACATACATAGCTACACAGTGTATGCTATAAGTATTTGCCATTATTGCATGTGAAGCATTTAGTCATAATTGCAAAAATTGTCAGCTAAGCAATTGTCAATCGATATCGAGCAAGCTAAAATGGAAGTCCATCAAATTGTGCTTAGAGATATTAAAAACTCATGAAATACAAGCTATAAGAATCAAATTTGAGATTGAATTATGAGGTTGATCATAGTAAAAGATTATTCTTTTGCATTCTTATGCATTAATCGTTTCAGTTGAAAATCTCAGCTCTAGCTCATATCTGAAGGCCTCAATGGATGAGCTTCAATCAGTCAAGCAGCTCAGCTCAACTTTTATCATTATAATCTTTAAGCTTAAGCTTTAGTTATTGAGCTCTTGGCCTATGCGGATCAGCATCAATTGGTCAATCAGCTCAGCTATTCCTATACAATATATTTATATTTTAATTAGCAAATTTTGTATTTTACTAGTTAGGCCTTATCATAATTGACGTGAAATTGACCTAGTTTTGCGAGCTTTTGGGCTATGCGGACTATCATCAATCAGTCAATCAATCAGACACAAAATTATTTTTAATGTATGCCAATTTTGCAAGACCTATTTTCGCTTAACAATATAGCTCAATTGTTACCAATTCTCGTCTATTATGGATCTTCTTTCTTCATACATCATCAATCAATCAATCATCAGATAGAGTTCTATATGACTATTATCTCTTACAAATTATTACTTTATGCAATCTTTATATCCTATTAATTGATCTGCTAGCTGAATCAATCAATCAATCATCATTCTTCATCAATCGATCAATCATTTCTATGCAGTGCTAAGAAACTTATAAATTATATTATATTTTAAAGAATCCTTAACTTCATGCTTATACTAAATCCACATCTCACATTAATCAATCAATCAATCATTCAAGTAAATTTTTATTTAAATTTGCTCATATTATTTGTGATTTATTATCGATAGACTTATCTCTCGCTTCAATTGCTTGCTTAGCTTGCTGCGATCATCAATCAACGTCAATCAGTCAACGGAAACTCTGCTCATATTTATTTTTGACTCACTCAATTAACCATTGCAATGAATATTCGACAAGCTGAATTAATTCATGTACAGCGTTCGATTTATTTACTGTCGACGGATGCTCGCGGAATTACACGATTCCATTGAAGCGTGCGCATTTATTTGTTGTTCATCATTTGTTGTTTATTATTTGTTGTTTATTACGGCACTAAAGTCGTTATGAATTATTTAAAATGTTCGATGAGCCGATGACTTTTCCGCGCAATCCTAATAGCTGAGCAGCAAAGCCATAAACGAGGGCAGTGCAAAAAGTAATTGACAAATTCTAATTTTATTAAGCAAATCCCATCAGGAAATCGAATACGATAAAGCAAAAGTTCTATAAAATCGAATATCAAACATCAAAGGTCCAATATTAATTGTCTTACATTGAAAATCGTATATAGAAAATTGAACATAGGAAATCGTATATTGAAAAGCAAATATCGAATAGCACAGCTCGAAAATCGTAGATCAAATATAAAGTATTGAAAATCAAATGTTGGAAATCGTGTTTTGAAAATCGAATATAGAGCATCGAAGATAGAATACCGAATATTGAAAAACAACTGTCGACTATCGAATATCGAAAATAAAAGATTAAATATAAAATATCGATAATGACATATCGAAAATCGAACATAGAAATTAAAGCGTATATCAAAAAAACGAAGATTAAATATAAAATACTAAAAATCCATCAAAACTGGAAATCAAGTTTCGGAAATAGAAGTTAGAATGGAAATATTGAAAATTGAATGTGGATATTCGAGTATTGAATATTGAAATTAAAGATGAATATAAAATGATGCTATTCAATTATCGATTATCACGTTACTTTTATCGATAATCGAACATAGAAAATTGAAAGTCAAATATAATATATCGAAAATCTAATATTTTAAATCGATCTTCGAAAATCGAATGTAAAAACTTGTAAATAGTATAGAATATAGAATATAGAGATATAGAAAGCCTGATAACGAATACTGGAAAATGAAATATCTAAAATTCAAATATTGTAAATCCAACATATATATAACATTTATATATGTAGGCATAATCCACTCACATTCCACATGTCTTTGATCACACCTCGCATGTAAATATATATTTTTTTCATAATTTTGTTTTTAAGCATCGAGCTCATAGCTCAGTGAATGAAATGCATAAAATTGCAATATTTCATTTATTTAATTATTTCATTTTTTGATATCTATATTTTAAAATACAATTTGTTAATGCACTTTGCGCATATTGACATCAGCAAATGTCATTTAAGGCACCTATGAAAGGATTGCAGCTCGTTAATGAGCTTAACGAATCCAATTGCCAACTGAGCTGAGCTAGTGCGCGATGGATGCTGTTCCAGTCACGTTGCCATGTTGGCCTTGCCGCCGGACAAGCGGACACGACTTGGCCAGCGAAAAGTGGAACTGACAAAAAAAAAAAAAAAAAACAAGTAAGGAAATAAAAAGGCGAGAACAAAAGCTCGCAGCGCACGCCCACTGGCCACGTGCAAATGACAGCGCTACATAAGCAGGCAAGCGAATGGATAAGAGAGCGAGAGGGCAAGCGTGTGAGCGTGGGCTACTAAAGCATACAAATACACACACACACACACACACACACATACACAGGCACGCAGAGAGAATGAGCTTTGACTAAGGCAGAATTCATTGCCATTGCCATGGGTATCAAATGCACTTTTTAAATCACAAACTCAACTCACACACACACGCACGCAGACAGTCGCAGCTGCGTCGAC
The DNA here is from genome assembly GCA_030914335.1 of Drosophila borborema. NCBI lineage: Eukaryota > Metazoa > Arthropoda > Insecta > Diptera > Drosophilidae > Drosophila > Drosophila borborema. The sequence goes on from JAUESP010000307.1 coordinate 7,224,677, forward strand.
GTCGGCAGCGACGTTGTTGCCATTGACATTGCCTGTGCCGCTGTCACTGCTGCCGCCGCCGTCGCTGCTGCTTCAAAAGCAAAAGTTATTCTCTTGCAGGACTAGGTTTTAAGTTCCGGTGGCATTTCGTTTTATATATATATTTCTTTTTCTCTGTCTCTGTCCCTCTCTCTCTCTCTCACTCTCTCTCACTCTTTTATTGCTATTTCTTTGGCATTTCGTGCTGGGTGATAAGTTTTCTTCAAAGGAAATTAAAAGCGAAACGAGGAGCAGCGCATTTGGTAGGCGGACGGCCGCGACGGCGGCAGCGGCTGCTGCACACTTCCGTTGTGTGTGGGCTGCTGACATTTGCCTTCACCTTGACTCGGTCGAGTTCACAGCGTGCGTACCTGTGTGCCCCTCACTTACATTTGCCAAATGTATTAATGTGCGTATGTGTGTGTGTGTGTGTGTGTGTGCAGCTGATATGGCAACACAAGCTGGCGATAAAAGTTGCTTATTGGAAAAGTTGAGCGCTGCAGCTTTAAAGCCAATTGGCAGCTGATAAATGGCTGGCGATTTAATGTGCGACTGGTCCGCGATAAACACACACACACATACAGAGAAATCTTTATAAATGCGTGTGTGTGTGTACATGTGTATTTAAGAGTCTGCGGCAGCGGCCACTGTGGCCACTATGCAAATCAAAGGCAATAGCAAAAGCTAACCAGAGAGGAGACTCCGTCACAGCAGCAGTGGGAGGGAGACAGATATGCATACATACATGCATGTGAAGAGAAAGAATAGAGAAATTAGTATTGTGCGAGCTGACGCAAATAAACAATCAAAGCGCTTACTGTGCTAAAACACAGACATCGACAGCGCTGACGCTGCTTCTGTTGCTGCGTCGAGCTCTTTAAGCTCACGTGCTGCTTGCTGGCTTTGTTTTACAATTGTCTATGCAAACAGCAACTGCACGACGAGGAGCGAGAGCACAAAAACAAAAACATGCAAAGTGGAGCAGTGACAGAATAAAAAGCGAGCGGTAAAAAAAAAATAAATAAATAAACAAGAAAGAAAAACGGCACGCAGCGTATGCAAAGCTGAATAACGGCAAAAACCACGACAGCAGCAAACACAGCAACAACAGCAGCGGCAGCAGGATTGCACACAAACAAACCAAGCCGCAGATGCAGTAAGTAGCGCAAGAGAGATGGATCAAGCGAGCGAGCAAGTGTGTGAACGGAGTATGTGGAGAGTGAGCCAGTGAGTGTGGCGCGTGAGTAGAGTAAGCGAGTGAGCGCAACTCTAGACGAGCGACGAGCAACAAAGCGAGAGTATGCTCTCAGCAAACCAAGCTCAACCGCAGGCTTACTCACTCACACTCACACTCGTGTGCTCCCATTCCGCGGCAGCTCGTTTTCTGGCCAACGTTAATTGAATGAAACTAAGTGTATTTATGCGAGTGTGCGTGTGTGTGTGTGTGTGTGTGTTGTGTTGTGTCTGTGAATGGCTGTGTGCATGTGTCGGCATCGCTTTATTTAAAAATAGCGCCTTTGTTTATGTTACGGACCTATTCCGCTTGTGTAAGGTGCACACATACACACACACGCACACAGCTGCACATGGAAGTAGACAACTGCATACATGCAAACATACATATGTATGCGTCTCTGATTGCTAGTGTTTTTTCGTTTTTTGAATGCTTCTATGCATGTTGGTACACTGTGCAAAAAAAAAAAAAAAAAAAAAAAAACAACACACTGACAGAAGTGTTTGTTGGCAACAAGCATTTAAGTGCATTGACATTGGCACTGCTAAGAGCTTTGATATATCAAATGGCGCTGGATATAATGAAAGTGCTTTAATTAATGCGAAAACAAAGACCTTCAGTTTTTTCAAAGAACCTTTTTGATTCAGATATCAAATATTCTTACAATAAAGATTATTATTTATTTAAAATTTTAAATTTAATTAATTGATGCAAATAAAAATGTTACTTTTATTGCGTATTATTTGAAATTAATCGTTAATTTATTCATTGACATTATTGTAGGAGGCTTTATTTTGCTGTTTACTCACATACATGTACATATATGTAAATATGTACATACATACATATGTACATATACGTATGTATGTATATGTACATACTTATTATTCTTGACTTTGTGCTTTAAACCGTTTTCGCTCCTTCTCCTTCTTCACAAACTCTGCTTGATCGCACTATCGCCAACTATTGTCCGCATTACAGCCATCGATATGTTTGAGTATCGATAGATAGATGGTTAAGTATCGATTGATGATGGCTATTCCCTCTAATCACGCATTGGCCTACATTACAGTTTATTTTAAAATTATCACTTAAAAATCAAATTAGCATATAAATGAATTTCTCAATAATCTTGTTTAACCAATGCCGCTCATCATCATTACTGTCATTACAATCATTATTTTTATTGCCAAATGTTGATTTTGATTGCATTGCGTATGCTAGGGCAAAAAAAAACCGCAACACAAAAGAGGAATGCAAAAGCAAAACAACTAATTAAATACCCAAAAGAGTGCACACAAAGGGAATTGGGTGAGTGAGCGTGGGAGTGAGAGTGGGATAGACATAGTTATCTATCCAGCGATAGATGGATAGACATGTATGCATGTTCACTCACACACACACAGGCGTGGAATGACAGAGGGAAAGAGATTGTGCAATGATACGAAACCGAATTCAGAAATAATTTGTGCCACTTGGTCATCTCCCTGCGCTTTTCTGTTTGATACTGTGCCAAAATTTAATTTAACGCCGCCACGAAACTGGCTTATTTATTTATTTTAATTGGATTTAATTGAATTTATTTCTAGCCACACTGGACAAAAAAAAAAAAAAAACAAGAAAACAAAAATTCGGTTTGAGTCGAGTTCGCCAACATTGCTTGCCCTGTCTTTGGCCCCTTCCCACTGATTACGCAATTATGCACTAAATTAAAAGCTTTCGCACACGCATACACACGTACACACACACACACCCACACATCCTGACAAATGCATGTGTGCTCGTACTGTAAATTTCCATAGTTAGCAGTTCAAATTGAGCAAATTTGTCAAAATAAAAAAAAAAAAATAAAAAGAAGTGGGAAGAGAGGAAAAGGGCAAACTTTGAAATAGCGAAACGAAACGCAAATGGGCGCTGGCAATGTCAGGCGTTGGAGCGAGAGCGCAATAGTGAGCAAGAGCGTTCGACTGGGAGAGGAGAGGAGAAGCAGACGAATGGAATGAAACGCTTGCAGACAGAAGTGATTGTTTTTTCGGACTGAAACTGGAAGTGGAACTGGAACTGAAAATGCATAGTGGCAAATGGTAAAAGACAAATGGACATGGAGCGCAGTCGGAGGGTAAGGACGCTTGTTTTGTGGCATTGCATAAAACTAATATATGCTAAATTCAATAGGGGCCGCACCAGACCCAACGTGATGGTCAGCAAGGGGTCAGTTGATTGCGTCGGACGTGTTGGCATTGGCGATAAATATTTTGCAATTTGCCCGAATTTTGTTCAGCGTCAAATGCAATTTTAAATGAGCAGCTGCCGGACACGGACACACACACACACAAATACGAGGCAAGCGAGTGGGTGAAAGCAACTCAACAATTAATTAGAACGGTAAACAAACCACACGACCGCACACACACACACACATACTTACAGATGCTGCGGTCAACGTTTAATACCAAGCAGAAGAGATAGTGGAGAGAGAGAGAGAGGGCGAGAGGTGGATAGAGAGCACTGGCTACAGTTGTTATAAATGCTCATCAGCTGGCGATATAAGGCATTGGTTTGGCATAGTTTTGTTGCATTTGAAAATTATAAATTTCTAATTAAATATTTTCTCTCTGCCTGAACAGATATAATGCATAAAATAATGCGCAATTATGTATGATCAAGACTCACTTTCATTGTGGCTTTCTTATTGGCCGTTGCCTATTCAAATATGTACATTTGTGTGAGCGAATCAAGCATAGTATTAAACAATTGCAAACTATGCTGCGCAATTGTGTCTGTTCTATTCTGACGCGTCGCGATCATTATTGCTCTCCGATTGATTGAAGGTTGGATATTTGCATGTGTGAGCAAGACAAGCATAGACACTCAAGTGCTGCTACTATGTGTATGTGCATGTTTATGCATGCATACATATGTATGTATGCACATATGTGCATATTTTGATAGCTGATCGCTCTTTCTCTTTTGCACTCACTCACAAGTACTTAAAATTGCATTAAAAATGGCGTAAGCTGCGTTTGCATTAAGAGTTATTATAACTCTGTTGCAGACTATTTTGACCCGTCAGGGCAAAATGAAAAATGCAAAAATGAAAAAAAATGAAATGTGGCATAAATAAGTGAATGGCCTTTTAAGCGTTTATGCGCTTGGCATGCAATTAATTAATGATATTAACTTTTTGCTTTATTTCATGCTAAATATGTACATGTGCTGTTTTTTCCCCCATTTTTATTAAATTTTTTTTTTTCCATTTCGAACAACACAAGTGAGCACTGTTAATGACAACAGCAGCAACTGAAAATGGTGGGAATTGTGCACAAAATTGGTTTACAAGTCGACCAAAAGTCTCGTTAATAAACGTTTCACAGAGTGAGATAGAGAGAGAGAAAGAGAGAGAGAGAGATACAGGAAACATATAAAACAGATTCATATGCAATATATATGTATGTATATGTATAAGCTTTCCATATAGACATTGAAATACTCTTTAAAGTTTTAATTTAATCAAATAATTCTTATTTGATATTCGAGTTTATAAACACTTTCACATTGTTTATTATGTCTGTATATATGTATGTTTATTTAAAGAACTCTGCTTACTTTCATTCATTAGCATACCCGCCTGTCGCATTTGCATAATTAACAGGGTACAAATAGCTCGGAAATATGGAAACAACAAAAAGAGGAAATAATATTTTTATGCTGCTGCCCATTTCAATTGCAAACACCAAAGATGCTGATGAGGTGGGCGTGACGGGGTGTTTTTTTTTTCGGGGCGCTTGTGGCTTGTAGTATAAAGTGCTTTTGTTTATTTGTATAATTTATGGTTGTTGGCCATTTTTGCGCGGTGGGCGTGGCCAGTATCATATGCGGCTGACAATCTGACATGCGTCCATAAACACACACACACACACACACACAGAGAGAGATTCTTACGCACGTTTATATGAAGCCTGGCAAAATGTGTAGCATACTTATCTGCGCCGGCTGCGTGCGTGCTTTAATAATGCCTTTTATGCCCATAATATGTTAAACAGAGATGTCGAGAGTGAGAGAGAGAGGAAGGGTGTGATAGAGTGAGACAGAAGACAGCAGCTGCCTGACATGTGCATATGGCAAATAGGTTTCGCGGTGGTCAACCAAAGACAACTGGACATGTGGCAGAGCCTAGCTGAGAGGTGTGCGTGTGTGTGTGTGTGTGTGTGTGTGCTTATGCGTGCTCTCTATTTGTTAGAGCGTCGCGTAATTTGATATGCCAAAGTTTTTCGACACTTAGTGAAACATATTTCAGCGACGTGCCTTCATTCATATTTGATTGTTTTAATGCCAGCAGCCAAACTGACAAAAAAAAAAAAAGGAATGAAACAACGGGAAAAAAGAAACAATAATAATAAAGTAAAATAATACAACGGCAAAAACATGTGCTATATAAAAAGAGAAAAAGCTCGCCATATTATGAATTCATATGGCAAAAGCGTAGCGACTCAACAATTATGATCGGACAGCGGAGTGCGGAGAGCGGAGAGCGGGCGATAAATATACAGAACAATTTATTAATGCTTTCGCATTTATTCATGCTGCTGTGCCGTGGGCGCTCTGCGTAATTACTCGAATTTATATTTATAAAATATTCAAAATTCAATGAATGTGATGGAGTGATTATAGACCATATAAATATATAATATCTTGATAATAAATTTGAATAAAATGATATGAGAAAGCTTCAAGTGTGACCAGATTATGTTATTGAAAAAAAAAAAAACACTGATTAAAGTGTTGAATAATGTTGTTATTTAAATGCTGAAATATGGATATTTCAACATACATATTTATATATGATTAAAATATATAATGATGTTGCAAAGTATTTGTCGATTTTATTAAATTCAGCTCTGATTGGCTGATGAAGCGAGAGAAGGCTGAGAGTTTGTATAGAGTAACTGTAAATGATATGCTAAGCGAGTGAGTTTGCGTCTTAGTCGCATGCTTCTAATTGCTATTGGATGTAGTCACGTAATGTAATTTCATGTGAGAGAGAGGGGGACAAAGGTAACTATTTCTACCTGTAATGCTGGTTGATCTTATGACAATTCGTCCAGCAGACGGTTTACACCGAGAGTGGAAGAGAGATAAACATAGCTGTTGTTAAATAGAGTATTACGAGTTGCTGAGTGAGAGCGAGTTGGCGCGCTAGGCACGATCGTTGAACGAATATAAGCTAATAGGAATTGCGGTTGTAGAAAAGCGCATGGCGAATGGTAATTGCATTTAAATGTGTAAAAAAGAATAGAATTTATTTAAATGTAGTTACTATATAAAATAGACTGAAGTCTCTTACTTATTATTATATAACTTTCACTTGCTGTTCATATTTAAATTCCATCAATTTAGCTAGCAGCTAATATGCGTTGTTGTCTTTGTTGGTTTGGTTGCTTAATCGATTGACCAGACAATGCCATGGAGCAGTCATTACTTTAAGCTATGTCACTCAAAGTCAGATTGTGAGTGTGTGCAGCATAACGGTGCGTGTAAAAGCAATTACATGCATTATGTAAAGCAATGTTACACATCCAAAGACAGCAAGAGAGAGAGCTAAGAGTTGCGACACACAAACATTAGTTTTAGTGAACATAAATGCTGCTATTTTGTCACATAAAGTGTCAACAGTTGACAGTCTCAACTTTGCACAATTTACGACATTTGCAATGACCAACCGCCCGACCGTACGCACGCCCCCCTTCTGTGGCATGCAACGTACAGTTGCCAATTCACATTTGCATTACAATCATGCACAATAGACACACACCCATGTGCAGTAAGAGAGAGAGAGAGAGTGTGTAAGAGGGCTAGATAGAGTGGTGCTCAGCTCCACTCACGCAGTCTTCGTCTCCCTCCCACTCCCTCAGTCCACCCACTACGATGGCTATGGCTGGTCAAGCGACCGCAGCAGCTGCGCTCACCTTAACCAATGGGTGGGTGGAGCTGTTCACTTGCTTTCGTTTTTGGATTACAGGCGGGGGGCGGGGCGTGTTCAATGTCTGCTTTGTTAAATTGGGCTTATTGTTTGAATAGTCATTTGATATAAAACGATAGGCGCATCAAGTTAATTGCCAATTAGAGATATGTGAGGTATTAACTAGTTGTTTATTATTATATTTCAACTGTCTGCTCGCCAAGTGTGCATGCCTGAGTGTGTGTGTGTGTGCATGTGCGTGTGTGTGTGTGCTTGCGTGCGTGCCCAGAGTCACTTGTCACTTGTGTTGATTGAACGCCCTCAAACCAGTGCGGACAGCAGCGTAATTAATACTACTTCAACATATTAATTAGCTGCCTGCCCAATGATACACACACACACCAGCCCCACACCAGCCCCACACTAGCTCCGCACCAGCTCCACAACCATCTCCTGCCACGCCCACTATCATTGTATTTGTGGGCGTGGCGTGTGGCACACTGACGACAATATGACGCGCAAGACTGGCAAGTGGCAAAGTGTCAAGAGATAAAACTGCTGGGTAAAGGCTTGCGTGGAGTATGGCCGACTAGAAGATACCCTGAAGCATGCAGAGAGGCTTCAATGAAGAGCATAATCTTTGATGCATAGCATACGATCCATGCAAACATATGGGGAGTGGAATTACTGAATAACTTTTATACTGCACAGATTGAGAGCTATATTAAGATATATATAAGATATATTAAATGTGTATATTTGCCTAAGCACAACCATTATGATCTGCTCACGAGATCAATCGATTAATATCTTATTTAAAATCTAAGAACTATTAAATTGGTATCTAAATATATATGCAAAAGACTTGGATACTGTAGCTCCAAAGATGAATGAGATATCATATTTAACTGATTTTCGATCAACTGTTTTAAACGATAACTTTGAAATGTTATCGATTTTCTTAACTCTGAGTCTTTTCGAAAAGTGCGTATGAACGATATTTATTTGCAGGCATTGAGAAATGGTCAACAGTTATTTGTGAGCTCTGGACTTAATCCATTGAACTCGCCAAACTTTCCTATACTCTTATAGAACTCTCATACTCTTATGATATCTTATGATGTTGCGTGATATCTGATGATATCTTATGTTATCATATATGATATCTCATGCTAACTTGTGAGATCTTATGATATCTCATGCTATCTTCTGTTATCTTATGTTATTTGATGATATCTTATGATACATCATGATATCTTATGATATATTATGATACCTTTTGATCTTATGATCTAATGATACTTGATATCTGAGTATATCTTATGATATCCTGTGATATCTTGGGATATTCTACAATATCTTATGAAATCTCATGATATCTTATGATATCTTATGCTTTCTCATGATATATTTATTCTCTTAGAGCACTTGCCGTGCAGCTGCAGTGCTCATAAGATTTGTATTTCGGAACACCTTAAAAATATTGGCATGCAAACCTCACCATCAACTGTTTGTCACCTGTAAACTATAATAGCCACAGTATTAACATGTTTCGAGCTCGGTCAAATATTTGTTCTAGTCATTTCTTAATTATGCTGCCGTTTATATATTTTCTCATTTTCATTTCATGCCAAGTTCCATTGTAATATGACGTCTATATTCTACATACACTAAGACGCTGATCAGAGCAAAGCTGAAGGTTTTTGGTCTAGTCCTAGTCTCGCACTTTTCTCCATTTATGACCCAGCCTGGCTGATATTATTATTATTATTATTACATATGCATAAACATAGACAATATTTTGTTTTGTTTACAGTGAGCATGCAAACATTTAGAGGCTTTACCAGTCAGCCCAAGTTCAATCAGTCCGTGTGTGCGTGTGTGTGTGTGTGTGTGTGTGTGTGTGTGTGTGTGTGTGTGTGCGTGTGTGTGTGTGTGTGTGTGCCTGGCATATAACGTTGTCAATTAATGTCGAACTGCTGCCTGGCATCAGCCTCAAGCAGTTGCAAATTGCTGCGTATTCCGCAAAATCTCATTGCAGTGAAGCAAAAGGAAAAAGAAATGTTAAACAGAAACGTGTATGCGTGTGTGTGTGTGTGTGTGTGTGTGTGAGCTTATAGTGATTTGCCAGCGCATGAGGTGTGCGACGTGATGTGAATGGCAATATCGCAATAAGTACGATATATGCATGTCAAAAATACACGATGCGATATATATTGTAGTAGGCGCTGAGCTATCGATATCTAAGTTAAATGACAAATCAAAGGCTTTTATCGCATACGGAACTGGTGTGAGACAGTGTTAGTGAAACGCTGACACGGCATTTTCTAGAACAAATCAAATCTATAAAAAAAATAAGGAGAAAAGCGCACAAGTTTTTATAAAAAGCAAATATAAATTTCGATCCAACAAAAGCAAATTGTAACTGCACGAGCTCGGCGAACAGCATTTGTTGAAGACTAGCATAACTTGAACTGAAATGGAGCGCATCAAATTGCAATCGTCGGAGGGTGAGATCTTTGAGACGGATGTGCGTGCGGCCAAATGTTCGGAGACCATCAAGGCAATGCTGGAGTATTGTTGCGATGATGACAACGATGGTACGGTGGTGCCCTTGTCGAATGTCAACTCGAGTACGTTGCGCCTGGTGCTGCAATGGGCTGAGTATCATAAGGACGATCCACCGCCAGTGGGTGATGAAGTGCCGGCTCTTAATGGTAACGTCAGTAACTGGGACTCGGAGTTCATGAGCAAGGTGGATCAGGCGTCGCTATTTCAATTGATGCTGGCCGCCAACTATTTGGATATACGTGCTCTGTTGGAGCTCACCTGCCGCACGGTGGCCATGATGATCAATGGCAAGACATCGGCGGAAATACGTCAAATCTTCAATATACAACATCAATCGTTCGATGAAGACGAGGAATAACTCTCAAGGCTTCGAGCGGTTGCCCAGCTGCTGCGCTAATGCATAAACAAATACACTTGGCCACGGATGCGGGGCATCGATTCTAAGTTCCAGAGCTTAGCTTCGCAACAAAAAAAAAATATATATATATCACAAAAAAAAAAAAAAAATGTATACTGAAAAAGAGAAAAAAATGAAATAAACGAGGAGCGCATTGAGGCCGCAGTTGCCAAACGCGGCAGCTAAACGCACATATTCAGCGCAATAAAAAGCAAACAAATCTGTTGGAAGCTCTGCATCTTATCGCTCGACACACACACACACACACACACACACACAGAGAGACATAGGGAGGGGTTGACTGGGGTTAAGCGTTACGCACAATTTGTATACCCATTGAAACCATTGGAAAATGGAATTTTGTGGTATATTGGCATGGTGAAAATGTATGTAACAGGTAGAAGGAGGCGTGGCAGAACATATATATATGTATACTCCTGGCGAGTGCGAATAAGACATTGGGCTGATCATATATATATATATACATATATATATAATTTTGAAGACCCACGTTATACTTGGATAAAAAAAAATAATTTTATTAATTATAACAGAGTACAATTTTTATCTTACGCAATCTAAGGCTGGTCTTAGATCTGAATGGGAACTGAACGAATGGTCAAAAGTTTGTCTTTTATAGCTAGAAACACATATTGAGTGGCGTGATCTTATATAAGTAATATTATATAAGATATATCACTATATATATAGGTATATATATATAGATATATTCCAGATCAGAACTGTAAATCTGCTCATTTATATGGTTATTAATCTGCCCATATGTTCGTCTGTTCATACGTCCGTTCATACGCTTGCCCCGTTCATACGTTTGCCTATACGTCCGTCTGATTGTCCGTGTATCCGTGCTTCTATTCGTTCGTCAGAATGTCTGCCCGCCTTTCCTTTCGTTTTTCTATGTATCCATCTGTCCGTCTACCTATCAACCCATCTCATCTGCTATCCGTCTGTGCCTCTTTCTGTCCGTCCGTCTATTCTTCTATCTGTCCGTCTGTCTATTCTTTCGTCTTGCGTCTGTCCGTTTGTCTCTGTCTTTGTCTCTTCCTTTGTCCGTCCATCCGACGTATGTATATACCATACACAGTCCGAATTGATCTATTTTCGATAACTCATCACATTTGTGTGTTATCGATAAAAATCATTAAACTGTTTTTGCCTTTTGTTAACTAGTTTGAAAGTTGAAAGACCTTAGAGAGTCCAACTTACTAAGAAGAGTTTCTTTATCAAATACTGAGATATACTTCAGATATATTTGAATATTTCTGAATATATTTGCTATAGCTACCCATTGTCCCATATATGAAACAAAAACGTATTTCAAATACTAGAGACTTGCGCTTTGGCAAATATATAGATCTTGATATGATTATAATATTCAGAAAATATTATTAGGAAAGTCCAACTAGAAGAAAAGTTATTCAACAGTTAAGTAAGGCCCAGAGCTGTCGCTGCGCAATAAATCTTTGCTTATAGCAATGGCTTAGAATATTTTCTATATTTGCTCTGCTCTTAAGTTAGGGTATTTTTCACTCGAGCATACCCGACTAGAGCACTTTTACTTGTTGTTTTTGATGCGGCACGAGCGGCGGAAACGGATACAAATATTTCGTATTTTTCGGTATTATGGACTTCATCTAGCTGGGATTTGTGGCATAAACCAACAAAAGCCGACAAGCGAGCAGGTGTTGCAAACAGCAGGGCGGCCATGAGGCATGAGGCATGGAATGGATGTGGGCCAGTGGATGGGTTTTTGGTCTAAATGTAGACAAATTGCGTAAAAGGCACGTCCCACATAAAGCAGCATAAAAATTACTTTAAAATACAGACAGAGCCGAGAGCCACACACAATTTCCTGCCGCAGACATGACTATGGCTATGACGCAGGCCACTAAGCTAGACAGTGTGAGAGAGAGAGAAAGAGAGGGAGAGGGTGAGACTGAGACTGAGAGAGGCGTCAGCTGAAAAGTGAGTAACAAGTTAGGGGTCAACCTAGCCAAAATGAAAATATTTGCCAGCAAAATCAATGTGAAAGGTTTTTTTTTTTTTTTTTTTGTGTGTGAAACAATAGAAATTCAACAGCTACGCCGCAGACAGTGAAAGAAAATCATTTAGACTGAATGATGTCATTAAACAATCAACGCCCACGCACTTACAGGGCTCAGCTGAAGTCATCTCGAGTGTGACAAATATAGTTGATGCATAAAAATCACTCATACGCAGCGTGTAACGTCGAGTTGCACGACTGCACGACTGCTCGACTGCTCTGCCCGACCGCAGCAGTTGCCACCTACTTTGCAACATTTACTTTTTAGTTTTCATTCCCTTTTTGCTCTGCACACAATGCTGCATCCATTAAATGCCAAGTGCAAAGTGCAACAAAAGTGCTGCACAAATGACAGCGCGTGTGGGTGGATACTAAAAAGGCAAGTATGTAGCAAAAGCATTACAGACTGTGGCAAATATATATACATATATATTTATATATATTTATATATATATGTGAGTGTTGGAGAATCGAAGAGCAAGAGAGAGAGAGAGAGAGAGGGAGAGAGAGAGTGACACGCACTAGAGACCTGAAGGGTTTTCGGTCTGGGCGCTGCAGCTGCTACCATTGACAATTCTAAAGAAATTTATGTTCGACTGAACTTCACAAAAAGATGTGCAACTGCACACACACACACATGCACACACACACCCAGACAGCTGTGATACGCCCACATATAGCCATTGGGATGAGTAGTTGGCTGTTGCTATTGCCTGACCTGATTGCTGTTTAGCTGATAAGTTTCAGCTACTACAAGGCACGAACGGCAGCCTGGGGGCAGCGTAAGCGTCACTTATCAAGTGATTTATGTTTGTAATTTACCAGTGCACTACACACTCAAAGAGAGAGAGAGAGAGAGAGAGAGAGAGAGAGACAGTCAGAGAGAGGGAGAGAGAGAGGGCAGAAGAAGTCCCAAAAGTCTGCAATGGCAAATTGTCAAACAATGCGATGCTTTTATTAGCCAAACTCAAAGCAGCTGAATTGCCATTCGAAAACCTAAAATGCTAACCCAAGCCCAACACACTCTCCCAATTCCAGTTCCATTCCCAATGCCAGTTGCTGTCCCTTGGCATAGCACATTACTATTACTGTCAAGTGCCGTCGCCTACGCTCGTTCAATTCCAGCCCGCGAAATGTTATTAACTGGCTCTGGGATTTCAGTAGAGGCTTCCAACTTAATTAGCAGCCGGCCAAGGCCAAGCACACAATGATATCTTCGCTTTGCTTGTAATCGCTGGACTGAGCGTCATTACGCCCAAGAAGAACATCAGCAGGTTTACCAGAGAGCGAGAGAGAGAGAGAGAGAGGGGGTGAGATGTGGAGACAGAGCAGAAGTAAGGTGGAATACTCAAAAGCTTGTTTCCTTTGCTACATCTATCTCCGTATCATTCTCGACTCTCCACTCTCAATTCTATACTATGAACACTACACTCTTCATTCTGTATTATCAAGTGTCCCACTCTTCATTCTCCGCACGTCAATTTCCATTCTCTACTCTCTTTTCTCAACTCTCCACTCGCCCTTCACTATTTTCCATTCGTCACTCTCCATTCTCCGGTCCCCATTCTCCACTCTTTTTTCTAGTCTCAATTCTGCAATCTCCATTTTCCATTCATTACTCTCAAGCTCCATTATGCTTTCTCCATTAACCACTCTCTATTTTCCATTCTCCACTCTCCTTTCATCAGTCTCCGTTCTCCAGTTCTCAATCTCCACTAGCCACTTTCCATTCTCCATCTCTCAACCTCAACTCTCTATTCTCCACTCCTCATTCTCCACTCTACATTCTCAACTCCGTTCAATCTCCAGTTTTCATTCTCCACTCTCCATTATCCACTGCTCAATTTTCACTCTCCACGTTCCATTCTCCACTCCTCAGTATCTACTCTCCAATTGTCATTCATCACTCTCCACTCTCCATTATTTATTGCTCAATTTTCACTCTCCACTTTCCATTCTCCACTCCTCAATATCTACTCTCCAATTGTCATTCATCATTCATCATTCTCATCTCTCCATTATCCACTGCTCAATCTCCACTATCCGCTCTTCATTCTCCACTCTCCATTTACCTTTCTCCAATCTCCTCTCTCTCTCATTTTACATTCCCCTTTCTCGACTCTCCACTCCCTATTTTCTACTCTCTTCTCTCCTCTTTCCATTCACCTCTCTTCACTATTCTCCACTTCTCTCTCTACTCTCCACACGATTCTGAATACTCGTTAGCCGTTATCAACGTGCTCGTGCGGCTGCTGTATTGTGGTTTTGTTAAGCTGTCTGCTATGTTTTTTCCACTTGCTGTCGCTTCTTCTCTTTCGCCTGTGCTTTGTCTAGCTAAAGCTGAGCGCGATTATAAGGAGCGGCAATAGCTCCTTCTCCCTGTTTTTTTTTATTTTTTTTTTAGTCTCCACTCAACGTTTGCTTTGTAATCAAAAACCGTTTGTAAATTGTGGCGAATAGGGGCGGGGCCCGGTGAGCTGGCGTGAGCAGCTGTTTTTTGCGGGTAACGGCAATTTTAATTAGCGCACTTCGAAGCTCACTTTATCAGGTGAAATGCATAGCGAGCAGCAGCAGCAGCAGCAGCCGAGCCACCAGCAGCAGTAGCTGAAAGTCTGCCCGTTCGCTTCCTTCTACCTCATTTCCGTTTCATCCAATTACGGTCGCTTTGTCACTATTTGCATTCATCTGGTGAGCTTATACAAACTTGCAACATTTCACAAATACATGAGTGCAACACCCAAACATATATATACATATATATAAATATATATAGACAGCCGAATATGTGTGTGTGTCAGTTAGGAGACCATCGAGTGTAACAGAGGCCAACGGCATTTTAAAGTTCAACCTATCATCGCGTTGATGATTCCATTAATTTTGTTGTCATTTTTTTTATTATTAATTTTTTTGCACCTTTAATGTAGCAAAATTAATGACGCTATAGATGTAGCTCATTTTTGTGAGGCATAAAAACAACTTTAAATTAAATGGTATAATATATGAAATATTTCAGCATTTAAATATTAATGATAGCTTAAAGTGCTGCAAAGATATATTCATCGATAGCTGCATCTACTTTTCAATTCGATTTCTTCTCTGTCAATATCCATGCAGAAGCACACTCCAGTCAAAATTATAGACTCCAGTTAGCATCCACAACATTTGAAGCTATTTTATAGCTAAATTCTAACTAGACTTAAGCAAGATCAAATCAAAGACAGTAGAAACTGGTTATACCGACGCTCAAGGCACCGTCGTTATACCGGGAAGATGCTTTAACCGTATAATTTTGCTGACAAAAGTTGGGTATCAGAATTTTCGTCGCAATAACCGTACGAGTCGTTATAACCGGATTTTATTGTATACACAATTAAATTATTATTAATTTTGCATCTCAAAATATTTTATACATTTACCACTAATTAATTAATAGTGTTGTCAACTTACTAAACTAAAATTATATATTTTTTTATTTAATGGCATATCATATTGAACATTTCGCCATTTAAATAATATTAATAACATTTTCAGACTTATAGCGCTTGAAATGGTATCACATTAGCTGTGCCTGTGCCTGAGCGCGCCTCATCTTTTACTTCACTTAATGCAACTCCAATTAGATTCCAACTAGGTCAATATCTATCTAGAAGTATATGAATATGCCAGCAAGTCATAATTAAAAATCTACAAAACAGTTTTTACTCAAATCTGTTTGTCATTAATAGCTGTAAAAGCATTTTGTATGCTCCATTTGTGCATTGTTCCGGCCACATTTGAAGTCGAACGATTTGCTATGGTCCTTTGGGGCCGTGTTGATGGGCAATACTTTTAGCATCAACTCTTAACTCGAGCATGGTGAGTAAATTGTCGAATTTTGCGACTTGCGGCAAGTGACGGCACTTGGGCTCCGTTCTGCTGATGCTGCCACAATAATCCAAAGACGATGGCAACTTGGCACTTCTGGCTAATGGCCATAATGTGCACTCATGGCATAATTTTGTGCCGTTGTCTTGCACGCGTCGCTGGAGTTTTTGGGCTCTTTGCAAGTAGTTGGCATCTCTGGCGCATAATATCGTTTCATTGGCAAAGCCTGTGCAGAAATGACATAAATACACAGCCAGCGTGAGGGAGTAAAGTAGTGAGAGAGCGAGTGAGGTAGACGTAGAGAGAGTGTGTGGGCATATACTTATATATATTTACTGACTTGTACTGGGGCACTATGTTTGTCCAGATATTGGTGTCATGCCATCATTTTACCAAATGTTTGCCGACTGTCAGCTGAGCTCAGCTTTTAGCCAAGCCAAAAATCAACGCACAGCAAAATAAATTCAAGTTCGGTTCAGCAAAAGTCGTTCTAAAACAATTTAAAATTGTCGTTAAGCTTTGGTCAGCTAGAATACCTAGAATGCCCTGTGTGATTAAGTGGAAAGAAATGTGAATAAAACTATTCAGGTTTCTGTTAATATGAGAATTGCAAAGAGAGGTCATTTGCATAAGCTAGACAAGAATCGACATGTAGTAGCTTCATTGGGCGAGATAGAAAGAAAAGTCTGTGAAACAACTCAATGCTGGCGCTTAAGCTATAAATGCTATATGAGAATTGCAAAGAAAGGCAGTTTGCATGAGGTAGAATAACGTTCTGCATGCATTAGCTCTATTACTAGGCTAGATAGAAAGAAAAGTCTGTAGACTAAGTCAAAGATATTGAAGCTATAAATATCAGTATATGAGAATCGTAAAGAGAGGCAGTTTTCATTAACTAGACCATAACCCGCCTGTATTAGCCTTAGGATAGCAATAGGCAGCATTAAATGTCAATTTATCAGCACAAATTAGACTATTAAGCTCTACTACAAATGAGAATCGCATAGAACAGCGCTTGACATTAGATGAGCAACGACAGCTAAAAAAGGCAAGATAGAGCTTTATTGATAATATAACTATAGCTTGATATGTAAAGAAATATCACTCAAGCTAAGTTTAAATGCTAGAAATACTATATGAGAATTGCATAGAACGGTGCTTGATATGATGTTCGATAGGAGCCGAAAAAAATGGGAGAGAGTGAGAGAAATAGTTTTTGGAAACTATCTGAGAAAGTCCTTCTGCGATAAAAGAAACTTTCACAAAAAAAAAAAAAAAAAAAAAAAATAAAAAAAAAAATAAAATAAAATAAAATAGAATTTCATATATTACATTATTTTTTTGTATTTTATTATATTTAATATATTACTTTAAGTTTCAATTCAAAGAGATATTTATGCAATTACATTTTATACAAATTTCACTTCAATTGTCAATGATGAATGACGATTATATTTGCTGTGAACTTGGAGCTATTCTTAGAGATTCAATGTACTTACCACATCGATGATTTGCATAAGTGTTAGACCGAAACTCAATTGCAATGGATCGGATTCGTTGACCACGGGCCGCTCCAAGCTGTTGTAGTTGTCCAGCAGAGCGTGCAGCAGGCGCTTCTCGTGCGGTCCAGCTGAGCAGGCTGCAAACAGAAGAGATGAGAAAAACATCAAATAAAATAAAATCAATTGAAATGTATTTGGATGTGTGTGCTCGTGACTCTATGGACAGGTGAGTTGTCAGCTAAGATCATTGGAGCATTAAAAAGAAAGAGATAGAGAAAGAAAGGGAACGGGAAGGGGAAAAGAAATATGTTTCAACTTCGACTTGCAACTCAATTGAATTTTATGAAACTCTGGCAATGACTTTCTGCCGAGCTTAGGGCCAGCCATCCGTGGCGGCAGTTTAACCTGCATTAACGTATCACTGCCATTGTTGGCTGTCACCCCAACTCCCAGCTCCCAGCTCCCAACTCGCAGTCCCCAGCCCTCAGCTCTCAGCCCTTGGCCCTAGCCTGTGCCCCATCGATGCTGCTGCTACTGCTGCTGCTGCTGCTTGTTGCTGCTGCCAATTAAATTTGTTCAACCAATAAGTGGCTTTGGTTTGGTTTGACGTTGCCAACAGCTTTAGCCCCCAGCAGCTTATGCCACAGCCAAAGCCACAGTCCCAGCCACAGCCACAGCAGCAGCAGCACCTGGCTTCAGATTCTGCGTTTGGTTCGCTCTCGCTTCAGTTGATGTTGCTTCTGCAGCTTATAAAGGGCAGCTACAATGCCATCGTGCCGTGGCAAGAGGATTCATCGTGTTTTTTTTTTTTTTTGTATTCTATTTATTTATTTTATATATTTTTTTTATTTCTTCAACGGCTTCTGACATTTGTAATTTTAGGTGGGCGGCGCTGCTATTGGAAAAATATTCATAGATCGGACCTTGAGGTGAAGCCAATGAGCTTAGCATTACACAGCTCCCCCTTCCCCCAACGCCCCACCCCCTCTCCCCACAGTGTGGCTTCAACAATTGGCTTAAAGCCGACGTCTAAATTAGTCCTTTGGGTGCGGAGGTCAGGATGTATGCTTGTTAGGAGCCAAGCTGCGTGTAAGCTCTTAAATTGGCCTAGGCTTAGACCTCGCCCAGCCGCCACAGGTGCCGAATCACAAATGAGTTTTTGATTTTAAAGCCATAAAAGTTATGAATTCCAGCAATAAGCCGTTAGCTTTCGTTTAGCTTACGTACAGCTTGGAATTGGGCATGTGCAAATATTTATTTTATTATATTTTGTATTCCAGATTTTGTTTTTTTTTACTAAACATTTCTAAGGCTCTGAATAAAAATCTGCGAGAAATATATTGATAACAAAGCTTAAAGCAAATTTTTGTTTAAACTTTAAAATGCTTTAGAGCTTAAGTGTTTAGAGTTTATAAATTGTATAGAGCAAGCAGCCTCTATCTAAATCGCCTTTCTATGCGATTTTCATATACTTCAGCTAGACCTATTAAGAGCATTGATGAGGCGATAAAGAAGCTTCATTTATTTTTCCAGATATATATGTATATATATATTTATATAAATATACATCTATTGCGTTTATTGAGTTATTTAAGTAATAATAATATGACAAAGCTTTTCTACACGAAAAACTGTAGCGCCTTTCTCTATCATTCTCATTTACTTCGGCGAGACCTTTTGATATTATTAGTAAAGCAAAAATATCTAGTTCTTATGACTCTCTAGCTGTCTAGTTAGATATATAAATATCAATAATAATTGGCTTTGTCATATGGGCATTGCATTTTTTTAGCATATACATATATACGTATCAAGTGGACCTCTCTACGCGATTCTCACACACTCAAGTGAGGCTTATAGATATTCTTTTTAAAATGTATAGCTCTTACGCTTCTCACACACTCATGTGATCCCACTAAAGCATATATATAACGTTTGCGCCTCTCAATGCGCTTCTCACACATTCAGGCGAGGCCACTAAAGCATATATCAAAAGTGTGCTTCTCTATGCGCTTCTCACACACTCAGAGGAGCCCAATAATGCATATATAACTATTACGCCTCTCTATGCGCTTCTCACACACGCGAGGTATTAATAAAAAATCATATTTAGTTGTGTCGCCTCTCTATGCGCTCCTCACACTAATGCATAAGTAACTACTTCGCTTTTCCATATACTTCTCTAGCGTTCAAACACCTATTAAAGCAGCTGAAAGCGCTGTGTTTTCCCCTTTCGTAATGTCGTAATGAAATTTCGACTGAGACTGAGAAATTCTTAATGTAATTTCGATTGTGATTGGCGTACGGCTTTGCGAAACTTTGTGGAAATTGGATAGTTAATTCGATAGGTTTGACTGGTAATTTGGTGCATCCAAAGGCGGTCAGTCAGTCAGGCGAGCGGTTGGGTCAATTAGGACAATTACTTAGGAAGCAGAGTGCAAACGGCGCAAACTGCGGCGCCTTGCGGTGCATATTAAAGGACAATCAAGACGACGACGACGGCGGCGGCGGACCAATGGTGCCGCACGTGCTCGCAATTGGCCAAAACTTGCAGCTGGCTGGCAACAAAATGAAATAAAATGAAAGAGCGACGCGGCCATAGAGTGGAAGGTAAACAGAAACTAAATAATTCATGGCATGCTTAAGGCACATTTCCAGCTGTCGGCGCGCCCCAAACTCCATTCAAGTTTAGTTTATTGATGTGCCAAAAACTTTGCATCATTCTCGAGCACGTGAAGCTGGAGACTGGGGCGGATCGGGCGGGAACAGCGGGACGGACGGACGGACGGCATTGAACTGCCTTCAGAACTGTTCGCACTTACCAATACCAAGAAACGATTCACACACCTCATAGCTGTTTTGGCACTCGGCTCAGCTTACCACAACTCTACCCATCTCTCTCTCTCTCTACCACAACTCAACTCCTCTCATTTCAGCTACTCCTGCTGCTCCGCCTCCTGCCAGCCTCCTGTCAGCCAACAACAATCATAGGCCAAAAGTTTTCAAGTACGCGCTAGCTCGAGTGTGTGTGTGTGTGTGTGTGTGTGTGTGTGTGTGTGTGTGTGTGTGCTCTCGAGTGTTTCTCTCTGTGCACGTGTGTGTGTGTGCAAATCTACATAAATTTATTTGCTCGGCAAATATTGATAGACTTTTAATGGCTGTTGCCAACCATATACAGACGCCCTGGGGCAACGCATTTATAATTTCAATTGCAGTAGTTTTCAAACTGTATTAGCTGCGTAATCGATTCGGCATTTCAATTAGCATTCCCCGAATCAATTCATTCATAGCATGGCTAAAATTGAGTGTTTGCATTGAGCATGGAAATAGATGAATTGATCATCTATTTCAATTTCTTATCAACAAGGAATACTTGACTATAAACTATACATTGCTTTTCCTATGTATATATATTCATTGTAGAACTAGTTGAAAATAAATATGTGAAGTTATCTAGACGGAGTCTCAGCATTTGCTGAAATGTTGCAGCTCCAGCTTTTAAAGATATTCGATATAGCATTTGCACAATTTATAAATATATATATATATAAATGACTCGCTGTGTTATCAGCTCACCTACTGTGAGCCCCATTGTGTGAACGTAAAGTGTATCGCTCCCTAAACGATATAAAAATAGAGCGCTCAACCGAAGACCAAAATGAAAAGAACCGAAGGCACTTCGGGGAGATAAACAGATAGATAGATAGATAAATAGATAGATAGATATATAGATATATAGATAGATATATAGATAGATAGATAGATAGATAGATATATAGATATATATATATAGATAGATAGATAGATAGATAGATAGATAGATAGATAGATAGATAGATAGATAGATAGATAGATAGATAGATAGATAGATAGATAGATAGATAGATACATAGATAGATAGATAGATAGATAGATAGATAGATATAGAGAGTTGGTGGATGGGTATGATTTTCATTCAATTACTCTCTTTAAAAGAGCGTTTAAGCTCGATCGATTAATAATAGCATTCAAATTTCTTGCATCTATGTAAATAACATATAATGGACCATATCTGATCCAATCACATACAATCTGTCATAGAATGTTTGGCGAATCTTTAGCAAAATCTGAAGCGATGGTAATTATACAAATTTTAGAAATTACATCGCCACGCCCACCAAAGAGGCGTTTAAATTATGTTTGGTTTATCCATAGCGATGCTATGATATGGATTGCAATACATAGACAAATATTCAGTCAAATAGGCAATTCTATGCTCTTCAGTCTGACCTTGACACGCACATACACACACATGCTTAACTATGAATTTGGTTAATTTCGTATTTGGTGGCAATAAAGCGAGCAAATCAGATCACGTAGGCGACGTTTTGAAGTGTTTAGAGTCACGGCTCAGTCAGCCACATGTGTGATTAGATTATGGTGTATTGGCCACATGGCAAGAGTGGATTGCTTTTGGCTGGCACGCACGGCATGCAACAGCAGCAGCAGCAGCAGGAGGAGCAGGAGGCGCAGCAGCAGAAGCTTGGCTCTTTGTTGTGGCCATATTAATGAATGCCATTAGCGGTCTACGTGCGGCCTTGTTGTCATTTGCTCTAGGCCATAATCGAAGCTTTGTAGGCACTAAAGTGTCGCCCATTAACGGTTGCATGTGCCAGCTAGTGGCATCCTGCTTGGAGTTAAGTTGAGATCCCTGCAAATCCTAGAGCTGCCGATGCTGCTGCTGCTGTTGGCAACAACAACATTTAATGGCTAATTGCAATTAATTGCTCAATTAAGTGCCACGCCCCAGCATCACAGCAAGCCAGGCTCAAGGGCTTGGTCTCGGTCTCGGTCTCGGTCTCGTTCACGCTGCTGGTCTTGGTTTCTGTCTCTGTCTCTATCTTTGTCTTGTTGTCGGCTTGAGCCTGCCTGTCACAAAATTGACGCATTTGCTGTGCATTTGTTTGCTACCAAACAGGGGCATGGGCGTGGCCAGGCTGCATGACTGCAGGCATTGGCCACTGGCAGCCAAAGGCTGTTTGCCATAAATTATGCATGCCCAACACACACACATACGCACACACTTTGGCCATCCACTTGACACTGACACTAACAGTGGCTGTGGCGCCCGTGGCAGGTACCAGCGGCAAGTGGCAAGTGGCACTGCATTATCATGCAGAATATGTAATAATCGCAATAAATTTGATTACCTATGCCATATTGTGAAAGTCGCCATCTTCCCTCTCTTTTCCTCTGCCCTTTTCCATCTCACTCTCTATCACTCTCTCTCTCTCCCTCTCTCTCTCTCTCTCCTCTCTCTGCTAACTATTTGATATTGCATCTATTTAATATTTTGGTCCAAGCTCTATTTAGGCTAAAATCTCCTTCACTCTCCCTCTCTCTCTCTCTCTCTCTCTCTCTCTCTCTCTCTCTCTCTCTCTCTCTCTCTCTCTCTCTCTCTCTCTCTCTCTCTCTCTGTTTAGCTGCTACTGGCCATTAAAAACAACTTGATTTGGTTAGATAATTATACAGCTAATACAAAAACTGTTACTATCACTCGAAATTGGTCTGAACACGACAGCTTCCGTCTGCCGTCCATTGCCCGCTAATGTACTATGGGAAAATGTCAGTTTTTTCTTGTTAAAAAACTAAGCCCAACTAAATATATAAAATATATATATAAATATATAAGTATATCAATATAAAATATATATAAATATATAACTATTTTTTAAATTTACAAAATTTATATAAAAATTTTTGAATTTTCTGTAAATAACAAATAGACCAAGTTAGCAAAGAAGTTGAAATCCTTTTCTGATTAGATACCAAAAAAAAATCTAAATTTTAATTGTTCCTCAATAACTTCCACTCAAAATTCCAGCTCTGCATTTCCATTCAAATCCCTAGCGCTATATTTATGCAGTTTTTTTTACCGAATAAAGCGTGCCTTTTGCCCATGGTGCCAGTGGGTAAAGTTGAGTTCGCAGCGCATTAAAATTTTACGCGTTAACGGCAAAATTATACGAAATCATTTTCGGAATGCAATAAATGAGGCCGCAAGTTAATTCGAGAGCGTGCGCTCAGCTCAAATAAAATGTAATGTCCTTTGGATGGCGCTTTAAATGAGCAGCATCCCAGGATCCCAGCATCCCAGCATCCACTAATGCCGCACCCAACCAGCTACCAGTCGATGTGCCAGCGCCCACCAAGCCACTCGACCAACCGTGCGACCTCTCTCCAGCACCGATAAGTCGCGGTCGTGCCAGAAATTTAATCGGAATGGCCTCTGTCTCGCTCTTCCCCTCTCTCTCTCTCTCTCTCTCTCTCTCTCTCTCTCTTTGCGGCTTCTAATTGTGTGAGTCTCTGTGTGCTTGCCTACTATGCGTATTTGGTCTATGTCACCGACATTGCTACAACAAAGGTATCTATGATAGCGTTGTAATTATATATGCGTGTGTGTGTGCATATAATTATATGCATATATATAGATGTGTGTGTGTGTGTGTGTGTGTGAGTGCGTATCACTATATCAATATCTCTGTATGTACCTAAGGAGGTCAGCCGCTTCAGTAAGACGTGCCAGAGGTTAACAAGAGCAAGACAGTCATCTCGCTCTCTGATTCTATAATTCAGATACTCCAGTCAGTCCGTGGCGTTAAGTCTGTCTGAACATTAAGACTTGACTTGGCATTTAAATATTGAATATTATATAAACTACAAAATGAACGCTGAGCACGCAGTCCTTAAGTCTGCGTGTAGCGAATAGCACTTTGCGTACCGCAGCTTATGCACAGCGCAGCTTAAGGTTTCACTCGACTGCAGCAGCTTAATTAAGTTAAATCTTTTGATTGAAAACATCAATTTTAATTAAGTGAATTTTGTTGAATAAAATATGCAAAGTTATAAAGGGAAAAGTTGTTGGTAACTAAATCTCATTTTAAATAATTTGTATTAATTTATATATGTTTTTTTTTTTAAGGAATATAATAAATATCTGGCAATAATTGTGGCGCATATTAAGTTTGATTTTACAAGTGCTTTACGTAATAGTAATTAGTAAAAAAAAAAAAAAAAAAAAAAAAAAAAAAAAAAAAAAAAAAAAATAAATAAATAAATAAAATAAATAAATTGTAATAAATTGAATGAAAGTAAAATTTGCCTAAATAATAATTTTAACAAAATTTTGTTTTGCTTCTTAAATTTCATTTCAAATAATTTGTATTATTTTGTTTTCAAGAATTTACAATAAATTCGCATTAGCTTATCTATATATATGTTTTACTAACAAAACACTAAATTTAAATATAACAAGTAAGAAGGCTATAGTCCAGACGGCTCGACTACGAGATACCCTGAGCCCTGCAAAGAAAGTGATACTCTTCTTCTTTACGCACTTATACGACAGATTATCTTTATGAAACTTTTAGAATATATTATTAGCATCTAAATGTATCTATTTGCCAAATTTCAAGTCTCTAGTAATTGAAATGCGTTTTTTTTTTTTTTTTTTTTTTTTGAATTGGGGGCGAAGGAGCGTGGCATTCAAAATCTGAGTATCTATAATATCTATATAAATATATGAAATTGAAGTCTCTAGCTAAAACGGTGTAGAAGTTATGTCCAAAAAACCTAAAAAATAGAAACGAATTTTTGATTTTCGATTATCGATATTTTGGAAATGCGATGAGTTATCGAAAAAACAAAATAAATTCGTGCTACGTAAATAACATACGAGTGTTCATGTGTTTCAGCTCTCTAGCTTTTGTAGTTTCAGAAATCTCGACGTTCATACGGACGAACAGACGGACAGACAGACAGGGCTAGATCAACTTATTTTTTATGCTGATTAAGACGTCTCCTTCTGCTACGTCTCTTTCTGTCTGTTACATACATTTTCACAAAACCAATATACCCTGATTTACCATTTTCAATGGGCTCAGGGTATAACAATGATTAAACATCAAAATTTATATGCATAAAGATATCAAACAATAACTGAATGAAATAATACTGAAGTAAATACATAAATAAATATGTAAACAAATAAACGTAGCTTTAAATATCACAGCTCGCAACAATTTAGCTAATATACATACTTAAATGTAACTAAATAAATAAATAAGTGAATGAATTTATGAACAAATTCCATCTGTCATTGGGGCTTGGTATTGAATGAAGTTACACGAATAATATTAGTTATTTGAAATATATAATTATTGAAATTCAAATATATTTCATTATATTTCATTATATGTATGCATCATATGTATTTGTCGTAGTGCGATTATAATCGTGCCTTGGTATCGTTAGAGCAGGTATCGAAGAAGTTACCTAAGTTGGCAGGACCATTCATACTCAAATTGGCTGCTGCTGCACGTAGTCCCTGGTTATTAAGAAAAGACCGAGTTGGCAGGTCTATGATGATGACTTGAATGTTTGGCAGAACATTCAAGAAGTGTAACGAAGAGAGAACTAAGAAAATTAGAGGGAGTTCGTGATATTGCGTGGCGAATTAAGAAGAGAAAATATGGAATCCGAGCCATCTCCGACATATATATTATTATTATATATTTTCATATACAATATGCAAACATTTTCTAGTTTCCAAATTGAATTTTTAATCTTTTGCATAGGTTTCACTCTATAAATATTTATATATTCTCAATCACATGGATTCTTATTGCCAAGTCTATCTCTCTCTCTCTCTCTCTCTCTCTCTCTCTCTCTCTCTCTCTCGCCTCGCTTACCTAGCTTCAAGGCACGAACATTTCTATAATATTTATTGCTCGACGCCCACCACGCCATTGTGTTTATTTGCCAAAAGTGAAACAGAAACCGCCAGGCGTACATAAATTACGCCACAATACGCAATAACATCATCATATGTATTTGTCGTAGTGCGATTATAATCGTGCCTTGGTATCGTTAGAGCAGGTATCGAAGAAGTTACCTAAGTTGGCAGGACCATTCATACTCAAATTGGCTGCTGCTGCACGTAGTCCCTGGTTATTAAGAAAAGACCGAGTTGGCAGGTCTATGATGATGACTTGAATGTTTGGCAGAACATTCAAGAAGTGTAACGAAGAGAGAACTAAGAAAATTAGAGGGAGTTCGTGATATTGCGTGGCGAATTAAGAAGAGAAAATATGGAATCCGAGCCATCTCCGACATATATATTATTATTATATATTTTCATATACAATATGCAAACATTTTCTAGTTTCCAAATTGAATTTTTAATCTTTTGCATAGGTTTCACTCTATAAATATTTATATATTCTCAATCACATGGATTCTTATTGCCAAGTCTATCTCTCTCTCTCTCTCTCTCTCTCTCTCTCTCTCTCTCTCTCTCTCTCTCTCTCTCTCTCTCTCTCTCTCTCTCGCCTCGCTTACCTAGCTTCAAGGCACGAACATTTCTATAATATTTATTGCTCGACGCCCACCACGCCATTGTGTTTATTTGCCAAAAGTGAAACAGAAACCGCCAGGCGTACATAAATTACGCCACAATACGCAATAACAAACAATCAGAACGAAGATGACGACGAGGACGAGGATGAGGACGAGGACAATTGCTAAATAGTTTCGCTGCTGTTTGCGTGGGCGAATGTCTCTTGTTGCAGCACATTCTCTCTTCCTCTCTATCTCTCTCTATCTATCTCCCTCTCTGTATCTCTGTGTATTCTGTCTTCAGCTGCAACTGATTTAATTTTAGATACGCATAATAATTGTGCGGCATCTAGGCGTTGTCATGGCTTGGGGCATATTAAAAGTATTTGCATAGCACATTGGCAATTCCCGAGACAGTCGCATGTGGGCGTGAGCAGATTAAGCAGTAGATGCTGCTGGAGGCGCTCGGCTGGCGCCACTCAAATTGACGCTTCACATGCAGCAAATGGCTGGCCAGGATGGCGCAAGTAACGGTCACTTCCGTCACATCCGTCAGCATAACATCCGCAAGCATTTCAACAGCTTCCGCTGGGGCAGACGCTGCTGTTGCTATAGCTATAGCTATAGCTATTGCTGCTGCTGTTGATGACAACTCGTTAGTGTGTTTTGCCTTTGGCCAGCAGCGACCCTCAAATTGCTGCTGGCTGTGGAGATATTGGGGGCATGCCCGTCAAGCAGACCCGGAAACGGGCAGCCAAATTAATGTTAACGAGCCAAGTTAAATGCTTAAATTGTTTCTAGCCGCACTGTCACACACACACACACAGGGTAGCAGGAGTAGCAGGAGCAGCAGGAGCAGCAGGAGCAGCAGGAGTAGCAGGAGTAGCAGCAGCAGCAGCAGCAGCAGCAACAGCTGACGAGACTCTGCAATGCGGGCTACGGGTTACGGGTTAAGTGATAGCCACATGCGCCACAGCAACATCTTTCCTTGTCACACTCCACCTCTCTCGCTCTCTCTCTCTCCCACCCAGCTGTCACTGGCTGTTTGCAAAGTTTTGCTCACCTTTTCTCTCCTTTTCACCTGTTTGCATGCGTTTGCCTCGTTTTTTTTTTTCTTTTTTGTTATTCCCTTTCCATTTTGGCTGTCTGTTTGCGTGTTCGCTTATCGCTAACAGCCTTCAATTTAACAATTTCACTTTGTCACGTGCCCGAGCTTCGGTTGCCACAGCCACACCCACACTCATCTAGCCGCCCACATCTACACAATCACCCACAGAACCAAATGCCCTCCTAGAGCCAAAATATTTAATTTTTATCTTTTTTCATCGCATTTTGTTGTTGGCTGTAAAAGTTTTTGCATCCTCGTGCTGCCACGTTCTTCTACTTTAAATGTCGCCTTGCCAGTTAGCCCATTGTTCGCTGCTCTATCTTTCTCTCACTCTCACTCTCTCTCACTCTCTCTCTCTCTCTCTATGTTTCGCTCAAGTATTTTATTTAGCGATTTCGATCTTTAAGCTGTCAGCTATGCGGCAACAATTTATTTCGCTAATTGAAAATTTGTTAAAATTTTCTTATAATATACAAAGCAATTTATAACAGTAGACAGAGCTTTTATTAGGGCATGCACGACTGACTCGATACCCCTCAATTTTATAGCGTTTGTCAGTTGCCATGCAAATCTGTTAAGCTGTCTATATGGGAACTATTTAATATGTTTAGCAATTTATAAAGCTGAGAGACAGTTTGCATAAGGACATGCTCGACTTGCCCGATACCCTGTCAATTCATAGTGAGTGTTTGCTAGGTAAATAACTTAAAATTGAGTTGCAAATCAGATCTAAGCTGTCTATATAAAATACACAAAAAATAAGCAGAGAGAGATTTATAGAAGCATGCCCGACTAGCTAGATACCTGGCAATGTTATAATGAGAGTTTGCTTTGCAGCTAACTAAGGAATAATTTAGATTACTAAACGAAACTTAAGCTGTGATAATGTTTGACATTCTCTATAGTAACATATCTGATCAGTTGTCTATATTGCTATATATATTTATAGAGACATGCTCGACTAGCTAGATACCCGGCAATGTTGCAATGAGAGTTTGCTTAGCAGCGAACTAAGAAATGTTTTCGATTACTAAATGATAAGTTTGTTATTTTCTATTATATCATATCTGATCCGTTGTTTATATATTTATAGCGACTAACTTGATAGCCGGAAATGTTATAATGAGAGTTTGCTTTGCAGCTAAATGAAAATGTTAGTAAGCTTAGCTAATCGCTCACACTCTCCATTATATCATAGTGATCTAATTTAAAAAATTTACATTTTAATCAATTGATTTGTGCTTTGGCCGGAAAATTCATTTAAATACGTCTTATTTGTCTTGTATAGCAAAGGTGTTGGCAGACATCAAGGTTCAAGAAACTTATTAAACGTCTTGGTGGCTTACACATACACAAATACACTCATACACACACACACATACACACACACATACACACACACACATACACACACACACACACACATGTGAGTTGTGCACAACTTTTAGCCACTTAGCGTATGACATGAATGTAACCCTAACGAGCAAAGTGTTGAGAGTGGCGAGCTTGGCTAGGCAAGTGAAGCCCCCCAAACACACACACAGACACACAGACACATTCACAGACACACACACATATACACAGACAGACACACACACACACACACACACAAGTATTGGCCTAGTCGAAACTTATGTGTGTATTTATGTAAAGGCATCTTTATGTATCTAAGCCAACGCCAATTTCTTAGCCAGTCACTGTGACTGTGACCGGGCAGGTAATTGTGACTGCGACTGTGATTGCCGCTGTAAATGCTTGAGTGTCGCATTAACCGTGACAAACAGCGCGTCAAGTGAATGGCAAAGCAGACGCGCGACCCACTGCCAAACGGATAAGAGACATTGTGAGAGACGAGAGGGGCGTAGAGAAGCGTAGAGAAGTCGGCTTACGCCGGGGATAAGCGGTTGAAGTGAGATGTATGTGAGCTTGTATGAATGTATGTATGTGTGCATGTCTACATATGTATGCATGTATGCATGTATGTATGTATGTATGTATGTATGTATATAGAGCAAGCCAGTCAAATAGACAGAGCTACTAATAATTTGAAGCCCAAGTACAGGCGGCAGGCGTGCGCTGATAAGCGGATATATACATCCGTTATGTTATGTATACATATATATATATGTATATGAGGTGTGTCTGTCTGTGTGTGTGTAGGTATGTGTATGGCATGCTGACATACAACTATGAAATTGCAAGCAATGAGCATAGCAATAAGCGACTGCTTGGCTGACAAGCAACACAACAACAACAACAGTAACAGTAACAGCAACAACAACATTAACAGCAACAGCAACAGCAACAGCAACAATGTTAATACGCTTAGGAAAAGCCAGCTTAAAACTCACAGATGCCACTGTGTCTCCCTCTCTCTCTCTTACTGTGTGTGTGTGTGTGTGTGTGTGTGTGTGTGTGTGTAGTGCATAATGGCACACTCTTCAAAATGCGTTGACGTTGACTCTTTTTGTGCTCAAGTGCCCAGTCTTATTTGCTGTCTCTGTTTATATACCCTGTACACTTTGCAAATATCAATAAGTGAAGGGTATATACATGCATATTCGAATGCAGCTAAAAGAATCATCGTGGCGTGGAGTTATGAGAATCATTAATTAAATTATTAAATTATATAAATTAAATTATTATTATTAAATTAAAAAAAAAATAATAATAATATTGAAAAGTATTTATAATATAGATTCATTTTCAAGTAATTTGAAGTGTTCGTTGATGAGCTATTAGTTGTTAAGCTAACAAAGAAATCAGACCTAGATTATTACATAGGGTATTCCTTTAGTCGTTCATCTTGTATGCAGCGCCTTCTTAGCGGTTTTTCTTTTCGACTGCATTTTGGCGCTCATCTGTCGCCAGCTATCCCGCCCTACCGTTCGCTCTACCTCTTCCTCTTCCACTCCGCGCTCTCTTTCCATTTTTTTGTGCTTTCTTTCGCTCCAGTAAGATGGCAACCTTAAAGCCCCAGCTAGAGGAGTTTATTATGCATGCAACTACCATTGTTAGTGCCTTTGTTGGCTGCTGCTGCATTGTGAATCAGATTTGCTGTTGCTGTTGTTTCGTTATTCTTTTTTCCATCTTGTTTTTGCAGAATATTGTTTTAAGTTGGCTTTCGAGCGACGGCTCACATGCCACCTTGCCAGAGCTCCAACTGCTGGTGGCATGAGCCTTGTCTGCGGTTTTGTAGCTGCCATTCAAGTGCGGAAGTTGTTTAGTGGCTGCCATTCAGCCATTCAGGCGCAATATTAAGTGGCATACCACACGTTCCCGTCCCCCCCATGTCCCATGTCCCGTGTCCTGTGTCCCCTGTCTCGCGTACCACGCCTCCTGTCCCTACCGCTGCCTGAGCTATACAATGATGTAGGGTGTCTGCGTTGCTGCCCCTGATCCCCAATGGCTGATCCTGTCTGCGCGCCAATGAACTTGAAAATTAAGCTGTTTTTCCTGTTCATTGTTTTCGGTGTTGTATTGCCAGCAGCAGGAAATGGGTCAATTTCGCCCCATACCCATACGACCCAAAAAAAAAAAAAAAAAAAAAAACATATATTGAATTGCCATCAGCTTGGCCCGGGTACTGCAGTCATTTGACATTGAGCACATCAACTTCATATCAATGCGATTTATCGATACACATCTGCGTATGCATAATGCATGAGGCATATCTGTTATATTTGAGGCATAATTATATGTACAGGGTCAGGGAGTAGCATGATGTATATATAGATATACATATATGTATGTATATTTGGAACGTGCTTTTTGTGCAATTTATCGTATAAACTGATTGATTGACAGATGGCAGGTCGACTGATTGACGTAATGCTGATTGATTGATTGACTGAGAAATTCATTCATCCACTGATCAATGATTGATTGATTGATTGACAGCTTGACTGACTGACTTGACTGGCTTGACTTGTGAATGTGAAACACAACTGAGTGATGGAAGAACTGCTCAGCAGATTGATTGATTGACTGACCAACACACAACTTAGTAACTGACAGATTGATTGACTGGCTATTATTGATTGAAAATGGACTTTCAATTGGACTTTTGACTAACTGACTTACTTCATGCGTTGACTGATTGACTGACTGATTGACTTCCGATTAATTAACCCATTGAATGACTGATTAACTGATTGATTCACTGACTGATCAACTTCTGACTGACTAACTTGCTGAATAACTGTTTAATTGACTCATTAACTGATTGATTAACTAACTAATTGACTGAATTTCGGTTAATTTTGATTGACTGACTCAATGACTGACAGATTCATATCTGATTGATTGGCTTTTTGATTGATTGATTGACTGTCTTCTTAACGTCTAACTGGATGGATTGACCAAGTGTGTGACTGACCTATACCAATTTTACTCACTGACTCACTAACTCACTAACTCAATGACTGAGTTGATTGATTGACAGCTTTATTGCTGATTGACTGACTCATTTGATTGATTGTAGATGCAGTGAGTGACTGATGCAGCTTTGATTAACTCACTGATTGATGGCCCATGCACTGCACAAAATGCTAAAAGCACACTCAATTTCCAAGTTTAGTTGACGTCAAAACTTAGTTTAAATAATATCTCAAAATAAAAATATTATGCCACGCCATGCATTTATCAATTTCACAACAGCCTTTCAACATGCCAGGCCAAAATTTATGATTCAAATGCATTACTCATAGACATACATTATATATGTATATGTATATATGCATGTGTATACGTATAAAGCTAAAAGCTAAATGTAATCCAAGCATCAAGTTGACTTTCCTTCCTTCACAATTCGAGTTGCTCTTTTGCTGCTATGGCGACTCCTGCTGCTCCTGCTGCTGCTGCTGCTGCTCACTTTTGCAGACGTTGCCTGATGTTTTTTTTATGGTCAACATATTGCGGACGCTTTATTTGGTTTTAATTTAGCGGCAATGCTAAATGCATGCCATTTTATTTACACACACCATTTGTTGTTGGGTGCTGGCTGTTGGCTCTTGGCTCTTGGCTCTTGGCTGCGGCACAACTTGAACTATGAGTTTATTTACATTTACATTAATTTTGTGTTTCTTCTATTTTTCTTTTTTCGCCTTTCGCTTCTGCCATTTTCCGGCTTCCGTTTTTTGCTCACATTTTTTTCTTCTTCTTGCCTTTCCTTCTCTCTTCTTTTTTGTTTTTTGTTTAGAAGTTGCATTTCGACGCTGCGTCGCGTCAAGTCGACTCGACGCAAACACTAAGACTCTTGAATAACTGAACAGTCAACAACAGCAACAACACTGAACGTTAACTTCAGCAGCGCCGAAAGCACAACTCGTACTTCATATAATTCTTTAGTTGCTGAACTTGTAAAGTTTTGCCATGGATGCTAGTTGCTTTGGCTGGCTTCTTAAACACCCAGAGCTGGCAAACTGACTGACATTCGCTTGTTGGCGTGTTTATGTGCCTGGCAGCCGCCGGACAACGGTGCGTATGATTAATGCGGCGCACAGCAAATGCAGTTGTGGCCGTCATGAAGCAATGGCCACTCTCTCTCTCTCTCTCACACTTGGGACTTGGCTGCAGATGAAGAGGTAAACAGCAGTGTGCGGGGGAGAGAGAGAGAGATGGCCGCATAAATAAGCAAAACAGTTGCACAGAACAAATGATTTGTTATCTCAGAAATGTTAATATTTATGCGCTTTACGCTGCGCACCTTGGGCGACAGCGTCACAGCTGAGCTGAAATTTAAGCCAAGTTAAATTTAGTTGGCAGCTTTTTTTTATTGTAGAATATGTCATGCTTACATCTGGCCAAAATGCGCTCTTGACCAAAAGCAATTTGTTGGCTCTTTCTCTGATGTCTTTTATATGCCAGCTGCTGCTGCTGCTGCTGCTGCCACGAAACGTGGGCTTGTGTTTGTAAAGTAGGTTTTCCTGTTGGCAGCAATCCCAACTAACACACACACACACACGCACCCATGCAGGCAGACACAACATCATTATCAACATGTAGCCGCGCTCGAAAGTAGGCAATAAAATGTGAACCCCACACGCACGCACACACGCTCACACAGTCCTCAGAAACTTGCTAGTTGTGGCCGGGTCCTGTCAGAGTCCTGCCTGTTAATAACGGCAGTTATTACTTAAGTCTCTTGTTTCATTTCAATTTCATTTTTGTGCTCTGCTTGCATATTCTCATTCTTATTTACATTCGCATTCAACTACATCGCGGCCGCCAGCCAGTTTTTGTTTTCGTTTCCTTTTTTTTTCTCCCTCTTATTTTTTTTGCCATGATTTAAATATTAATCATACGCCTCATATGCTCTACTTATTTGTACATATTACAATGTCGACTCGAATGACAGCAGCTGCCTTGCCGGCGAGCTGGTTGCATCGCTCGCTTCTACATAAATGTTATGCAATCATGTATGTATGCTTCAATTGCCTGCCACCGCACCACCCACACGCCCACTCTAACACACTCAGAGCACAAACTCATGTCGGTTTTGTCATTGCATTAGCATAAAAATGTTAAGTCTTTGTAATGGCAACAGCAAAGACGGCCAGCGGCACATTCTGTCATCGATTTTTAAAGCACAAGCAAAGCCTGTGGCTTGCCCAACCAGCCACCCAACCACCCAACCACCCCACCACTCATTCCACCTCCCCCAGACTCCCACAAATGACGTGGCGAGGGGGTTATCCTCAGCTAGCTAGCTGGCAGTTTAGTTTTTGTTTTAATGCGATTCTATTTTATAGAAATTGAAATGCTTTTGCCCCGCGCCGGAATCACAGTCGTTGGTCGCGTCGCGTCGCGTCGCTCGGCTGCAATTCTTCCATTGTGGCCAGCGCTTGTTTCTCTGTTGTGCGGCAAATGAGACCACGCTTTGGTCTGGCCAGCATCAGTTAAGTAGCTCAAGTTTTGGCAGGCCTTGGGGCCCTAATTCGGTTAACAATCACACAACTTTTGTTTACAGTCAAGCCGTAATTAAGTAATGCATCAGATAGCATATCGGGGATGGTAGACTCGGCGTGGCTAACAGATATCCTGTTATAGATGCTGGACTTGGGCTGTGATGTATGGTAGAGGGGAGACTGCGCTGGTATTGGTGTTGTTAGTGTTTGCTCTATAAGCTATTATATGTTATCGATAATCAATCATCGATACTCCTGAATAGGAGTAGTAGATTCAAGATTTGATATGCATATACCAGATTAAAAGTTTTTCGATTATCAATAATATGTAATCGATACTCTGACAAGCAAAGATGATCTCTATATGCTGCTAGATAGATGGATGACTGAACTATGACTATGTTATCGATTACAAATGCATACTCGATACTATTTATAAACGGATACTGTAAGAATTAAACGACAATACACACATAAAAATGGGTGATCCATAAGCGTTAGCATTTCTAGAATCTAGAATCGTTTATTATATGAACGAAATCATTCTATCGATACTCTTGACTATCGAATTTACTGTAGGCGGACCTTGGCAAAGACAGATAAAAGTCTATGACATCTATAAATTGTTAGTGGTTGTTTTTGATGTGATTCTTTTACTACCGATAAATGTATAATCGATATTTTGGAACAATCAGATATACAGAAATTTATGCTTAACAAATCAAAGAGTAAACTGCCTCTATATGTATATGTATATGTATATATGTATAACTATATATGCATTGATTGTTGTAGAATCGATTATCATGTTATCGATAACTAATAATCAATAGTCTTGCTCCTATTGGTTCTTGATTCAAGTAAAGGCAAACCTGTGATAGAAATGTGCATGACTCCATTTTAAAAAGTATTAAGTTTATTATTGATAACTTATCGATGGTTTATTGAAATGCTAAAGAAATACATATTATTATTTAATTATTAGCTAACTTTAGTTTGTTATAATTAATTCTTAAACTCAGTATTTATATTCACAGTTTTTTTGTATTTATCGATATTCGATTATTTATTATTAATGTTATTATTATTATAAAATAAGCTCTAGTTCACGTCCCAAGGGTTACTTTTACCTTATTGTCAATACGCTGATAATTCATCATCAGTTCAGGCTTTTGGCCACCCAATAAGCTTTGCACTGATGTCATCGCCTGGTCACTCTAATTTACTCACATTAAGTTAATCGTTTCGATTGCTGCCACAACATGGGCATTTTTAAGCGGCTCGCAGTTTTCCATTTGCATATTTTTCGATCAAGAGATTCGCAGACATTTTGCTGTTGCTGTTAAAATGTGTGCAATTTTGCGCATAGTTTGAACATTACGAGAGAGAGAGAGAGAGAGAGAGAGAGAGAGAGAGAGAGAGAGAGAGATGCACTTGCCCTTTGAATGTATAGAGCACATATTGAGGTAAATACCACCCGCTCATATAGCATCGGGTGTTCATTTGATAGGCAGATTATCGAAATTCCAATTTTAATTTACATATTTTGCACTTCATCGCTATTGCGAAACCAGTAAAACAAAGGAAAGAGAGAGAGAGAGAGAGACAGAGAGAGAGAGAGAGCGAGTGAGTTAGTTGGCCAAGTTGTTGATGCACCGTGCAATGCATTAGCCTATGTAATGCACCTGCTGCCTCCGCTGCCTCTGCTGCCTCTGTTGCATCTCCATTCGTATTGCTGCTCTCTGTGTCACAGCCGCAACGCTCATCCGGATGCTGGCAAAAGTAATTTGCATACAGAGTCACAGTTGGCAAATGACTTGGCAATTTTGTCTGTCTCTGTGTATGTGTCTGTGTGTGTGTGTGTGTGTGTGTGGGGGGGCTTTTCGCGATTTTGGCATGGAGTACTACTCATCTGCCATGCAGCCTGCATGCAAAGCCGAATTGTGAAGTGCAACAGCGCAATTAATAACAGGCAAACGGCATCTCAGCATCATCATCGCCATCATCCTGATCATCATCAACAACAGCAACCGTAAGCCAACCAGGCTAACCTGCCGCCGGAAACAAACGTCACACTCTATACGCCAACCCCCAGCACCCGCCACTACGCTCCGCCCAGCCCAATCGAGTGTCCTTGTCACGGTTGTATTTGCATGCAAATGGCTGGTTAGTTTTTTACGATAACTGTATGGGGCTAGGGTTGGCCGCCCATCACACCCCCCCTTAGGCTGCGTTTTATGAGCGGGCGAACTGCAAGCTGATTCCGCCTCAAGATTTGTGGCCACAGCAGTCGCAGCAGCCGCAAATATGCAAAGGTAAACCGAGTAGATGCCATTAAAAAAAAAAAAAAAATGAAAGGAAAGGAAAAGCGAAAGCCCCATCAGAGCTCTCTTACTTATTATTATCTGGAATGAAATCGCAGCTCAAGCATTACAATACATTTCAAATGGGATAAAAGTCGTCGGCTCTTACCGAGCATCTTATTAAGGTTTCAATTCCAAATTAGATTTTCCATTTCGCATTTACCTAACCGACTGCGAGTTGACCCAGCAAGAGTGATGCTCTTTCTCTTGCCTCTATGTTAGTAGCCATTAAAGCTATTGATGAGCTGTAAATGCTATAAAGATGAAATACGAATTGCCATTTCATTTTCAATTGTATGCAATTCAATATAAATTTGTAGCACATTTTTTGTTGAAATATCTCGTAAAGTCTTACATTGTTGCTGCTTTGATATCTAAGTCTAGCGTATTGCTACCTGCGTAGCTATCTAGCAACCACCTAATAACAATTAAATACTACTACTCATATAGAGCTCAGTTTGATGGCTCATCAACTTAATGAAGACTTAGCACACTTATTTGCCAAATAGTATTGGGGCTGTAAAACGCTTGTTTCAGCCATCGTTAAACCAGATAACAGAGATACAAATAGATGGCTATAAATGCAAAACAAAAATTCTGGAAAAAAAAAATGGAGCTCGGCACAGAGAATGTAATTTGGCCAGATAAATATTTCAGTGAAAAGCCGTAGAGCAAAGGCGCAGCCAAACGTGTTTATCTTCTGTCGCAATTCCATTTTCATTTACATTTTCATGCTGGCCATAAATGCTTGTTACACACCCAGCAGATGGTTGATGTCGTGTGCTGTTGTTGTTGCTGCTGTTGTTGTTGCTGTTGTTGTTGCTGTTGTTGCTGTGACTTCGTTAATTAAATTACGACAACTGGGTGTTGTCAACGACAGCTCGAAGAGATTCTAATCGACTAAATGAGTACCAGCAGCAGCAGTAGCAGCAGCAGAGCTGTCTGATCTTCTGTCGAGTCTCCATTTCATTTTAATGCCTGCTTACCTGCCATTTGGCTGGCAAATTCAAACACAAACACCCGCACACAAAAGAGAGACCCCCATTGAGCCCGCCCAGTTTCAGTTGCAGTTATCCCAGCTCCCAGTGCAATATTGTTGCATGATTGACAAACTTTATGCTCGTATAGGCAAAGACATGGCCACGCCTTTTGCAATTCTGCCCTGACATTATAGTCGGGCACATAATTAAAATGTGCACAACAGCAGGAACAGCAGCAGCAGCAGCAGGAGCAGCAGCAGCAGCAGGAGCAGCAGCAGGAGCAGCAGCAGCAGTAGAGAGTGCTCATCTCTCAGTGCATTAGTTTTTGACATGAGCATTTTTGTGCAACTTCACTGCTGGCCCATCGGCTGGGCTGGGCGCAGTGGGCGTGGCTTCGTATGAGAGTAGCAAAATGAAACCCGGATTTGTAGCAAGCAGCCAGGCGATTGTAGCTTTCGTGACTTTGGTCAGCCTATTTCCGATTTTTGCCCAGTTCAGTTAAGTTCAGTTCAGTTCAGTCCAGTGTGCTGCGCATCCTGTGCCATGTGCCATCTGCCATGTGCCATGTGCCATCCATTGCCCCACCCACACACACACACACACTCACTTTGGCTGGCTCGCCTGCTGTGTGTGCTGTGTGCTGCATATGTTATGGCGCCGCATTTGTAAGTCTTTCATGTGGCGGCCACACCCACATACTGGGGATTCCCCTGCATAAAAAATAAGGGCAGCAGCAGCAGCAACAGCAGCAGGAGTAGCAGGAGGCAAGCGCAAGAAGATGGAAAAAACACATGCACAGCTGCCAAACCAATTTCAATATTCATTTTCGTTTCCGCTCGAGCTTCAATGTGCAGAAATTTCTTACTTAATCTTGGTTTATGTAATTTTTATATGCCTATACTATGCTACAGTAAACCAGCTATCGCCCCTCCTGCTCCTGCTCCTGCCAATACCCCTGCCCCTGCCTCTGTTCCTGGCCATGCCAGGGCTGGTATCCAGTGAATTGTTCAAAAATCCTCAAGCCGCCTTCCCCTACTTCCCCTACTGGGCGAAGCCAAAGCAATGGTCAGGCAGCAGGCGCACAGTGGCAGCAGTTTAATGAACACAGATGATAATTTTAAGTAAATATTTATATTATATGTATATAATATATTTGTTTAACAATTATCATATATGTCGTTCTTTCGCTGATTTAAAAATATTTACAAATTTTTTAAATGGGTTTTAGGGCGTAAAATAATTCTCTGGGAAATATTGAAGCTATATTTTTGAAAATCAAAATTGAATTTATTTTTTTTAAATAAATTAATAAAATTAAAATTAAAATAAAATAAATTTTCAAATAAAATATAAGTAAATGTAAAAAAAAAAAAAAAAAAAAAAAAAACAATAACACGAAGGAAAGCTAATATTTATATGACAAAAATATATAAAAATATACTAAACGCATATCAAATCGTGTTGGTCACACTGTGCGCAAGTAGCGTAGTTGTTGCTGTTGCTGTCGCTGTCATGCTGAATGCTGCAAGATTAAAAGCGAAGTGCTTGAACAGTTTCTCGAAAAAAAAATGTATGTATATATATATGTATATAAAATATACATATATATATATATAAGAGCCCGGATAAGAGGAGACTGTAGGAAAATCGGGTGCACATGAAATGAAATAAAATGATGGAAAAGTCTTAAATGTCGGCTTAGTGCGGCTCAGTGAGATGGCTGAAGCTGATGCCGAGCCGGCAGCAACTGCGACAGCAAAATGCAGCAGCACCAACGATGGCAATGGCAATGGGCATGGCTGAGGGAGAGCCAGATAGAGAGAGAGAGAGAGAGAGGAAGGGAAAATCATCTGTTTGGGGGTGATGTTGCAATTGGATAGTCACTCCTTTTGCATATCATGGCTTTGCATGGCTTAGGCTGTGCGATTGACCATGCCACCCAGTCGCTAGCTAGCTGTTGAGCCGTTGAGCTGTTTTGGCTGCTCCACATTTATGGCTGCGACAGGGGAACGGACGGTGTGGGGTGGGAGATACGTCGCCATCATCGTCATCGTTTGCCAACATATTTTGCAATTTTTGTGATTAGTTTAATGGATTTATGCGCTGCAGTCTTCATATTAGCACAGGCCAAGTTAGCTGCTCTTGCTGCTCTAGGCCACAACTCAAACTGCAGTCCCAAATTGAGTTTCGACTCAACTCAACTTTTGGCAGCTGCCAAATTGGCAGTTGAAAAAGATGAGCAAATTCAATAAGCCGCACAGCAAGCGGCGCTAACAGCTTCAATACGGCTTTACTAACTACCAAATCTCTCTCTCTCTCTCTCTCGCTCTTTCTCTCTCTCTCTCTCTCTGTTTTCTCTCTCTCTAATTAGGGCCAACACTAAAGCCAATCAATATGTGAAGCGGTCACACTGCGTGTGGCTTGTTGCAGCATAATAAATTGTGGCAGAAGAACTGTCAACAAAAATCGGCTTCAAAATGCAAAACTCCATCTCTCTATCTCTCTCTCTCTCTCTCACTCTCACTCTCCCTCTCTCTCTGTGTGTGTGTGTTATTTGTTTCCCTCGTTGCTGTTCTGTTTGTTGTCCAGT
Source organism: Drosophila borborema (assembly GCA_030914335.1). NCBI lineage: Eukaryota > Metazoa > Arthropoda > Insecta > Diptera > Drosophilidae > Drosophila > Drosophila borborema. The sequence goes on from JAUESP010000307.1 coordinate 7,265,611, forward strand.
TTTTATCTGCAACATTTTTACTCGTTATTAATATTTTTTATGGCTTGACGAAGTTGTTTCTTTTGTTGCCACAGACGCTTTGAAGCCACAAACAGTGCTCAAATAAAGCATATAATATGAGCGTGAGCAGCATGGGAACAACCTGCAGATACCCTGTACGAAATTATTTTTTTTATATTTAAGAAAAATAAAAAATAAATAAATAAAAAGAAAAAAACTAATACAAAAATGTGAATATATTCCTATTTAAAAAAATAATAATAATAATAAAATAATAATATTTTAAGAATCATAAAAATAAGATACATATTTTCATTCATATATATTTTTCATATACATATACATGTACATATTTTTCCGTTTTTTTCCTAGTATTCCTATTATTATTATTATTTTTTTTTAAATTTAAATGTGAATTAACAATAGACAAAATCAAAATTAGAAATAAATAATTAAATAAAAAACAATATTAATAATAATTAACTTGATATTCGGGAACAAGTATGCATACATATATTTATACATACATTACTATATTTTAATAAAAAATAATAATAATAATAATAATAATAAGCCAATGTATTAATTTTTATAAGTATATACATAAATTTATATAATATTTTGGGTAATTTTATATTCTTAAATTAAAAAAAAAAAAAAAAAAAATAGTACAAAAAAATAATATTTGTTATCTTATATATATATTTAGGTAATAATATTTAGTTCATAAAATTTGATAATCGAAGAGATAAAAAGATTTTTAAAAAAGTGATTTAAACAACTAATTAAGAGATAAAAAGATTATTTTAAAATGAATTTTATTATTATTTAATATTACTATAATTATAAAAATATATACTAAACATATTTTTGCAGCTTTTTTTAATTTGTATATAATATTTAATTAGACTTCAAAATTAATTTAATAAAAATAAATTTGTAATTTTAAATTAGTTCTTCTTTTTTTTGTATCTAATTTTTTTTATGTATATAAAATATTTATAAAATATAATATATAATATATATATAAAATATTTATTTGCATTTCAATCAAATTTGAAAAATATTTTTTTTTTCTTGATAAACATTTTTTTTTTAATCATTTCACTTAATTATTTAATTTGCCATGCATATTTCATATTTAAAGAAATTGTAATATATTATGATTCAAATCGAACATTTCGGGTCAGCCGAATTCCCTGCAATGAATCACATAAATATTTGGCATATCCGTGCCATATTTATACTCTTAGTCGAATCTGCCATTGTCTGGTATTTTATGTAGTCTTTGGGTCAGCTCTTAAGTCTAGTCCATTTGATAATCGACATGGAAATGTTTTATGTGCAGCTTTCTTCTTTTTATGCTGTCGCCTCGCAGTTGTTATCATCGCTGAGCCCCACTGAAGCCCAGTCAAGAGTATAGTTAATTTATGTCCTAGCTCCTCTTCTTCTTATTGTTTCTTTTTATTTATAGATAGATATACATTTCTTAACAGCGCGCATAATTGAAAGAGTATTTCGTTTAGCTTGATTCGGGATAGTTTTATTCTTTTTTATCATCTTCAGCTACAGCGGTGCCTGGCACTAGCTTTGTTCCTTTACCGAATTGATTGAACTGCACCAAGAGAGAGACTGAGTGAGAGAGAGAGAGAGAGAGTGGGGGCGGATGGCGGAACACAAAATTGGGGACAGCGTTGCCACACTGTTGATTTTTGTGTTTATTTATTTTTCTGTTGGCTTTTTTTTTGGCCATTTTATATGTATATGTACGTATATTTATTTCCATTATGTGCGGACGCCGCTGCCCGTTCCCCAATGCTACAGTCACAGTCACAGTCACAGTTTAATGCCCATGCAGCGATAAATGCGGATTGTGAACGGGAATGGGATTGTTATGGCATTGGCTGAGCCGACGCGGCCAGGGCTGTAGGCATGGGGGACGACACAGGGATTCGGTGAGATTGCGGGCCCAAATTGTGGACCGCAAAATGCAAACGCGGTCGACGTCAGACGGCGGTCGCTTTATGCGCTTAACGGTCGAGTTAAGGTTGCTGTGCAGCATTTTGGTATTATGCCGTTGAATTTAACAACTCCCACTGTCCGCTTTACATCTGTATCTACCAGTCCCACTCTCTCTCTCTCTCGCACTCACACTCTCTCTTTCTCTGTCTGTCTGCTGGCAACTGTTTGTCCATCTTTGGCGCAGTCAGCGCCTTTCGTGCGTTTCAAGTGCGGCATTAAAATTTATGTCAGTCGCGAAACACGACTCCTCTCAACGCGCATTGAGTTATTTATGTGTCCGTTCGGCAGCCACCACTGCCATTGCCACTGGCACAGCTGCTCGCTGCTGCTGCTGCCCCAACTGCTTCATAAACTTGTTAAGTGTTTTTGCCATTTCTGCCTATGGCCAGCCAACGGCCTCTCGACCAGCTCAGCTCGGCTCAGCTCAGCTGTTTGACAACTCAGTGCCACTGACAATTTTTTGGCGCAAGTGAAATTATGAATTCCTTTGTCGTTGCCACAGGACAAGCGCCCCAAATACTGCAAGTAATAAGCGCCATCAAGCTCCAAATTGCTGCCAGCAGCAGCAGCAGCAGCAGCAGCAGCAGCCGCAGCAGCAGCAGCAATAAAAATCTATTCCAAAGCTGAGAAAGCAAAAGAAATATGTACTACGACCCTAATAGCCCCATATATTTTTTATGAATGTTGAGCCCAAAGCTGGCCAGCCAGCCAGCGAGCCACCCGGCCTGTGTCCACATACATAACTATTTTTAACAATTGACCCCATCATCGACTGCAATCAATGATAATAATCACAGACACGCATGTGGACGCACACATGTAGACCGTCTGGCGGCATCCGCATCCGTATCCACATCCGTATCTGATCTCAGCAAATCACAATTTGACTTACAGCACTGAGGCGACAGTTGGAATCAACTTTGCTGTGGTGCCTGGAGCGAGAGATGAAAAAGTTGCGCATGATTTATGAAATCATATTAGAATATAAGTTCCATTCATTTTTCTCGCTGTTCGCGTTAGTGGCCACAGCTGCTGCTTTATTGTTGTGTGTCCTTAACTGCTTGTCAAATTTAACAGGCTATTTAATGCTTGGCAATCTACTTTGAAGTTGATGTTATGAAACGTTTGAATTTAGAGCAGGTTGGAGTAGGTAGAAAAGAGCAGACTGACAGTCAGAGTCACTTATGGCCTATTAACTTTAACTGGTTGTCAAATTTGGCAAGCTGTTTAATGTTTGGCACAATACATTGGAATTGCAATTAATAACAGCTAAGAGTAGATCAAATAGATATAGAAGTTGTTAAGATTCTCAGCCAGAGCATAGAGTAGTGCTGACTATAAGCTTCAACTGGCTGTCAAATTTAACAAGATGTTCAATGTTTGGCAATATACTTTGAAATTCAAACTGATAACAGATAAACTTCGAAGAGGATAAGAATGTAAGCCATTGAGCTTATCAGTCAGAGTTATTCTGTTCGGTTCAATTTGTGGCAATATAATAAATAATAAATAAATAAGAATAAGTCACTTGAAATTTAAATCTAATTTCAATAATATTTTCGTATTCATGCCGCAGCATTCAAATTTAACAAGCACTGTTAAGAGCGAATGGAAACAAAACAACCAAATTTACATTTCGATTGTTAAAAGATAGAATTACATTAGCTAAGTATCAAAATTGTCTATTTGCTATCACAACTGCCTTGGTCTGACCATAAACTGTAACTGCCAGTCCAATTGCATCCATATAACTTGCAGTTAAAGTTAAAAATAATTGCAGAATATCTTCGAATTAGAAGTAAAATACATTGTTTTTTCATGCGCCTGTCAAGTGTAACAAGGTCTTCAGCAAGCACATTTGCTCAATATACAATTTGTCTGGCTGTCAAATATTTGACCAGCATATCACACAGATATGCTGATCCCCAAAAACCTTAAAGCCCATATTTGCTGACTTGTTTGCCGCAGTTGTTGCAACAACAGGCAAACAAGTTTACCATTTTCATTGACAGTAAAACTTTAACTCTTTGTCAACTAACATGAAAGTCAGCAAAGGGTCAAGCAGCTAGAAGATAAAAGCTTTAAGGCATCCCAATAGCCAGCCGAAAGGCACTTGGCTGCAGTTAGTTTGCTGTTGCTGTTGCTGTTGCAGTTGGTGCTACGTTTTCGAGCCATTTACATTTACATGCAGCCGGAGAGCTAGTTGTGGTTAGCCAGATAGTATTTGCCATATTACAATCACTTTGGGCCGATGGGCCGAAGGGTCGTGCTGTTACGCCTTCATTTGCTGCTGCTGCTGCTGCTGTTATTGCATTTTGCAAAGTGAGTCTTTGACAAACAGAAAAAGCTGCCCATCATTCAAAATTTGCATGTGGCCCGCACAGAGTTCGAGTCTGTAGAATTGTGTGAGTGTGTGGCACAGCTGTGGCAGCACAGCTGTGGCACTTGAATGCAGTAGGAGGAACATGAATTGTGCATTGCACAAATACAAATACAAACACAAACACAAATACATTTACGTTTGCGTTTACGTTGCTGATGCCAGCAATTTTGTCAACGTGTCACAATCAAAAATGCAACGACAAAAGTCAAGCACATGCCTCAGATTCCAATTCAAATTCTGATTCCGATTCCGATTCCGATTCAGATTCTGATTCCTATTTAGATTCCGATTCAGATTCTGTTTCAGCCTCAGACTGGGATTTAGTTTAGAGGCAAGCCAAGCCAAGCCAAGGCTCTGTTTCTATTTGCAGCTGAGCACTGGGCATCAGCATTCAGTGCTAAACTGATTGTTGGCATTAATGCTGAGCATTATTTTGGCTTTGCGTTCGGGCACTTTTGCATTACACAACACACACACAACGCACACTCAGCTAGCTTCGAGCGTAATGTGCATAAATCATGCAGGCAAAAGAGCAGACGGTAACACATACATATACAGAGACTCACTCTGAGATTGAGTTGCAGTCTGGCAGTGTAACAGTCTAACACGGCCTGGCACTGGCTAGAACTTGCCGAGATGCTGTTTGGGCCTGGCCAAGTCATTTGTTAAAGGATTTCACTTGCTGCCTGGCAAGGGCCACGAAAAATGTAGGTACTTGGCCAGCTGGCAGCTGTTACACGGCAACAAGACACGACCCCAAACACACACAGACACACACACACAACACAAGCAAACGTTTGCCGCATTTATAACCAGGCAATTCACATGCTAAGCTCGTCAAATTGATTTGTTATACGCATAAGTCTACGTACATGCTATGCATGTGTGTGTTGGTATATATATGTGTGTGTGTGTGTGTGTGTGTGAGTTGGTGTGTGTGTGGGCTACAAGTAATGCCGTCAGCTTGGCTTTTTTCCCATCAGATCTAGCGGGAAAAATTATAAAATAGCGGCTAGCGGGTATTAAAGCTATTATTTAAAATTATTTCATTATTTTCATTATAGCTCGACTGATCAAATCTTTAAATTGCACTGATGTAATAAGTAAAAAAATACATTATTTATATTTCATTATATTAATTTACAAAGAAAGCCCGAGAAATGTTTGATTCATACAGAAGCAACCGCTTATAACAACTACCCTAATAGCGTTCATTCGGCTATTGCGACGAAAACTCTTGAGCGTCGTTATAACCGGACTCTACTCTATGTAATTTATGTTGCATGAATGCAAAACGTCTTTGGGTGTTACAGATTACTATACTTGATTGATAATATAAAAATGCTCAACAATATATAAACAAATCTTTATTACTGCAAATTTGCAAATATTTATTTAGCTTTTTTTCTAGCTTTTTTTCTTATCAATGACATTTTGCATATTGATAATGCTCTAAAAAACATACATATTTGTTAGTGAACGTTTTTTAATTTTTTAATTTAGCTTTTTCTAGCTTGTTTTTTATTTGTGTTATTTATCAATTTTATTTATTATATTATTGTTATTATTTGTCAAATATTGTTTTCGCTTTTTTCTACTTTTGATTTTTATTAATGAATTTTTTCGAATATTTACTTAGCCTTTTTTAAGCTTTTTTATTTGATTGCCAGATTATCTGTCATCGACTCACATCCTTGGAGCACTCTCAGCACTGGCCACTACTGCTATAAACACATCAATTTGAATTCGTTTTCATAATGTGCGTGCAATTAATGAGGATTTACGCGCAGCATTTCATCTCAGTCTTAACTTCACTCAACTCTCGCTCTCTTCATCCTTAGCCCGGACACGACAGCATCAGTTAATAGTTGTGTGTATAAGAAGCCGGCAAGCAGTCTTTATCTTGCTCTGCTTCTCCACTTTGCCGTCTCTCTATCTCTCTCTCTCTGTGCACTCTTTTAGTTAAATCGCCTCAAATGCCGCTTGTGCAGCAGCGGCAGCGGCAGCGGCAGCGGCAGCAGCTGACAGGCACAGTTGGGGAATACTGCGCGTACGTGCCATGCCTTTTGGTTAGACTTTAAGCACACTTGACGCCATAAAAAATGCACCAAAATGCGCATTTGTGACAGCTTGAACAGTTGCACTGCCATAGACAGAGAGAGAGTGAGAGAGAGAGAGAGAGAGGGAGAGAGTGAAGAGTCAATGGCTGACAAGCCATGATATTTATGTGCATAAGTGATTTACCAACCTCATATATATTATATATGTGTATTACATGAGAGTTTTGACTATGCAGACAAACGTGCATATAGCTGATGCAAATCAACATGAATTAAATTAAGCAGTAACAAAAGTAAGTAACAACTGTCATAGCTACAGATATATAATATAAATGAAGCCAAAGAAGTTTAAGCTTGAAGATTTTAAGAGAAGATATCGCTGCAGTAATCTTCGTAAAAGTCATTTACGCATTGATCAACTGAAATGTCTACGAGTCAGGCCAATGTTTGTTGCTCTAACCAAAGCTAATGGCATTGCTGTGGCTTTAACATACGATTAAAAGCAATGTAATGCTCCAAAATGTTATTTCTTATTGCATTTGCTACAGCTATTGCGCCTGTTCGTTCAGCCTGAACTGAAATGTTTATCTAACTTGGAATATATAAAATAAATAAATAAGAAATTTTCGAGATTTTAACTAACAGCCGTCAGCTGTTAAGTTGTCAATGTTAATACTCTGTTAAGAGCAGACAAATTAAACCTTCATTTTACTACATTGCAGCTGAAATCAAAGCTTAAGTGTTTCTAACTCTAAGTTATGTTAAACCTAACATATGCTTAACACATCTACCAAATGTTGACTTGAATTTAACAGACATGCCTATATGTTAATGTGACAGACATTAAACGTGTCTTCCATTAAAATGAAAAATAAGGAAAATAATTAAACTCGACAGCCTAAGAAGCATTCATGTTACACAGCCCCCAAGCGACTCACATTCAACATAAACAGACATACATATACATTCATATATATATATATTTATGTTTAATTTATGAATTAAATTCTTAAATAAAACGCTTAATGTAATGTGAAGGCCCTTAAGGTGCCGAGCAGTGCCAAGAGCCAAGCGCAGAGAGTTATGAACGGTGCGAGCAGAACGACTATCACAGGAGTAGCTGATGCTGCTGCTGCTGCTGCTGCTGCTGCTGCTGGCAGGAGTCGCCATGCGGCAGGGCGCTTCCTTGTTTTGATTTATGCGTCCACTGATTCTGATTCACATAAAATGCCTGGCCCACCGTGCCAACCGTGCCGTACCGGCCAGAGCCGTCTGGCAGCCAGGCCTGAAGGCCATGAGAGGCAAAATTATTAGCAACATCAACGCCAACGTTGTCCATGCAGCCGCACACCGACTGAGGTGAGCTGTTGGCGGCTTGTGCGGTTTGTGGCAGCTACCACTCACACACACACACACACACACACCTACACTCAGCCAAGCTGGTCGGCCAGGCAATGGCCGTACGCGGTTATCTTTATAGCCGCGTGCTGCCGCCAGCCGCGGTTTAGTATGCCACAAAAATACAATTCTTTCTGTTTCATTTTCATTTTTTGACCAAAAAATTAAAGCTATTTTTTAAGTTAACAAATGCGCCGTAAAGCAGCCAGTCGAATTTTATAGTCACAGTTCATGACACCTTTTTTTTTTTTATTCGCTCGTTTGTCCAAGATTAAAGGCAATGCGTGAGCGTGTGTGTGCGTGCCGTTCAGGCCGTCAACATTGTGGGTAGTTAACCCTTGTGCGCACGAGTTCAATGGCCCGTGGCCGGGCGCAAAAACTGCGCCAAAAAGATTGCGCGCAATAAATGAAAATGCCAAAACAAAAGTTGCTCATACGCCGCGTCGCAGCAGCGACAATGTCCGCTGGGTTCAGTTTTTGGCCATGCAATCTCCGTTGCATGCCCCCACATTTCCACTACCCCTTCCCTTCAGTAACCCCTGCCCAGCCACAGCACTTGGCCAACACTTGGCTGCCAGTCCCTGCCGACTGCCGACTGCCGACTGTCGGCTGTCCCGTCTGCAGCGGAAGTTCAGGGTGTTGATAAAGCGGAAGCTGTGATAGTTCTGCTGCAGCTCCTGCTGCTGCTGCTGCTGCTGCTGTTGCTGTTGTTGCTGGTGTTGTTGCTGTTGTTGCTGTTGTTGCTGTTGCTGTTGTTGCTGGTGTTGTTGCTGTTGTTGCTGCTGCTGTTGCTGTTGTTGCTGCTGTTGCTGTTGTTGTTGCTGTTGCTATTGTTGCTGTTGCTGCTGCTGCTGTTGCTGCTGTGGCTGGTGTTGCTGTTGTTGCTGTTGTTGCTGTTATTGCTGCTGCTGTTGCTACTACTCTTGCTGTTGTTGCTGCTACTGTTGCTGTTGCTATTGTTGCTGTTGCTGCTGCTGCTGTTGTTGATGTTGTTGCTGTTGCTGCTACTGTTGCTGCTGCTGCTACCACTACTCCTGCTGCCACTACTCCTGCTGTTGCTGTTGCGGCTGTTGCTGTTGTTGCTGTTGCTGTAGTTGTTGCTGCTGCCACTACTCCTGCTGCTCCTGTTGCTGTTGTTTTTCTTTCACTTGCTTTTTTTTTTTTTTGTTTTTCATTTTGTTTTTCTGTTGTTGCGACTGGTGCGCTCCACTCAAAACTCGGGGGCACTTGCTTTTTGTTGTCGTCGCGTGCGAAATTCTCTCGGCTGGTTTATTTGTGCCACACGTTGCCATTCTGCATCATTTTCTCGCAATTTTCGTGAGCCCCCTTTGCAGCGCTGTCACCCCTACCACACTGACCGTTCCCCACTGACCAACAATTTTAGTTGTTGTTGTTGTTGCTGTTTGCTTCGCTTCTGCTGTTGTTCACGCGTAAGCGCGAACTTTTTATTTTTTTTTTGTTTTTTAACAGTCTTCCTTGTTCTCTGTGCGTGTGTGTTTGTGTTTTTATTTTGCTACAGCCAGCGCCATAAATATGCAGACGAATTTTATTTTAATTTTCTTTGCTGGCCCTTGATAATGTTGTTATTGTTGCTGTTGCTGTTGTTGCTGCTGTTGCTCGTTACACTCGAAAGACATGCACAAAGGACAAATTGGAAAAGTTTTATACAGTTTTCCACACACACACACACACATGCGAATACACATACGTGTAGCATAAAGTTTGTGTCGGAAGTTAGCCCGATGACATTGATAATGTTATTAACCGAAAAATATCTACAAAGCTGTGTAAAACCACTTAGCAATACAGCGCCAACCGCAGCCACAGACACAGCCGCACGTTTCAGCCACAATAAAATTTTTGGTTGGCGGCAAATTATATTGCTTGGCAACAACAACAGCAACAACAGCAACAGCAACAAAAACCTGTCAGAATTAATGTCAAAAATGTTTGCTTTTATTTGCAGCTTTGACACATTTTCGTATTGAAATTGTTGGCATTGCTCAGCAAGAGATTTTGCTGAGATTGAGTTGACGATGATGAAGCCTGAAAAAAACTTCGTGTTTCATTATTTTAAACGTAGCAATAAAAATGCATAATGAAGGCGAAGGTGTGAGTGAATATTAAAAGCCAAAGAGTTTTTCACATTTTTTTTTATATATATTTTTCTTCCATTTTTTAATTACGAAACATAATGAAATGCGCTTGATTAATGTGCAAAGTTGTATGGTAAGGCGGAGAACGCAGCTCACAACCTGTCGAAAGCAATGCCAACATCATGTTGTTGTTGTTGTTGCTGAGGTTGTGGCGGAAGTGGGCGCACTTAAGCGGCAAGCAGAAGAAGTCGCTGACAGCAGCTGCCGCCAATTGCCAGCACAATGCAGCGCAAAATGCGCGCCTGTCATGCGTGGCGTATGAGTAATGCAAACAGCAGCGCCACAACCGCAAACCGATAACACAACCAAGCGACCAAGCGACCAACCGACCCACAGACAGAACCACCCCAAAACCACGCCCGCATTTTTGTATATATATATATATAGAGAGAGAGAGAGAGAGCGAAGCATTTACAACGAGCGAACAGCGCGAGCTAAAGAGCAAGTGGGGAAAATTGTAATTTGACTTGGGACGAAACGCTTGACAGAACCAGAACTGAAATTGCATTTGCAATGGCGAATCGCGTAATCGAGTCAAGGCAATTCAGCTGCTGCTGCTGTAGCTGAAGCTTCAGCTTATCAAGATACAAAACAGCAGCACTTAATCAGCAGCCAGGCCTAAGGCGGCTGCCTGGAGATGGCCAGATCTCAGCTCGAATGCATAAAGGGACGAAACTAGTCAAAGGCAGAACAGAAAATAATTGCGATTTTGTAGTTGATTTAAATGCATTTTGTTTTGCTTATTAAATGCTCTTCAATCAGCTCAAGTAAAGCAAAATTGTTGGCGATTTTTATATAATCGATTCCATGCAAAAATGAAAAGACTCCATAGGAAATCCACAAAACTTTGTTTAGGTTCAACTGATGCAACAAAAATAAATTTAAAAAATGTATATTTTATTTAATTTTATTTAGCTTATTATGAATGACTTTAATTAAATTGATTCAAAGTAAAAATTCTATGTATTTGTATTTTATTTGGAAATTTGTTGTGGAGTTCCTTCACACTGATTCCATTCAAAATGGGATATTGGGATATTGAGGTTAACCGATGATTAATCAGGGGATATTGGGATATGGAAATTAATGGATGATTAGATATGTGTGTATGTCTATCTGTCTGCCTGTCTGCCCCTACGTCTATCAGTCCGTTTGTCTGTATGTCTGTCCATACGTATCCACATCTGTCTGGCTCTCTGCCTTCGTTTCCATCTGTCCTCACATCTATCCATATATCTGTTTGTCTGTCCTTCTATATAACAGACTATCTCTCTGTTATATTTATATATGATCGTCCGTCTGAATGTGTGTCAGACTACTTGTCTGTCAGTCATAAATCTGTCCATACGTATCTATATCTGTCTGTCTCTCGATACATACCTATATCGGTCTGTCTGTCTGCCTTTCCTATCTCTATCTATCTGTCCGCATGTCTGTCCATTTATCCATCTATCTGTTTGTCCGTCAATCTGCCTGTCCGTCCGTTTAACAGACTATCTGTCTGTTATATATATATTTATATATGGTCGTTCGTCTGAATGCCTGTATATCCGTATATGCATTAGTCGCTTTATATGTCTGTCTGTCATATATTTGTCCATCTGTCCATACATATATTTAACTGCCTCTCCGTCTTCTTCTCTGTCTGTCTATCCACCCATTCATCTATCTCTTTTTCCGTCCGTATAACAGACTGTCCATATATCTGGTCGTCTATCTGTCTGTATGTACGTCCGTGCGTCTGTCCGTAGCTCTGTCCATATATCTGTCCGCATTTCTAGCCGTTTGTCTAACTATCTGTCCTTCCGTTGCTCTCTATCCATCTGCTCTGTTATACCATTTTTTGTATGTATGTCTGTCCGTCCATCTGAGGCTCTTTCCGTCCGTATAAATGACAAAATATAGAGATTTTAAGTCTTAAATGTGTATGAGTTTGAATATGAATTCGAATATACTCATATATGCTCTTCTATTATGTAGCTTAAGTAAGACTACTTCATGCATTTCGCATGCCATCTCTTATAATTTGTACTCTCCATTACGTTGCTTACTTCAGTTACTAGATAGGAGATTGCCAAACAGTACACAAATACAAAAAGCAATTGGCATATAAAAGTAAATCTCTCGAGGCGAAAGAGTCTCCTCCTGGTGGGAACAAGAGTTGCCTCCGAGTGGGCAGAGGATGAGAATAGCTCTGCCATCATATAACTATATCTACCCATTCATATATATCTATTTATATATGTATTATTATGCTATTGTATTGACATACAGAAATCTCCCAATTCCCTATGAACTCTTCTCTTAGAGTCGCGTATTAGGCTACAAAAATTTCCCTTAAAATTCTAATCAATTTTTGTGGCTAATACAATTTTTGATACGATTTCAATTTTTCTTAGCTACTGCATGCCAAAAATACTCTCAGTTAACATGTCTTTGAGACATGTGAAATCATTCAAAACGATTTGGTACTTTTTCTTTTTTTCTTCTTCGACTCGGAATATTTGAATTTGAAATTTTGCCAATGCGCCAAAAACGTTGCTAGGGAAAATTAACATCAGCTGTGCTGTGCAACTGGATAACAAGCGGCACACTTGACATTCCCAGCAACAGCACGCAGCACACACACACCCGCACACACACACACACATCGCACACACATACACATACATATGTGAACGTGACACTTATGCATCGTGAAAAGCGTGTGGCAAATGCGTTAAATGTCGCTTATCTTCATATATTCTGACGCAGAGCAACATCCACACACACACACACACACACACACACACACACACACACACACGCAGTGATGTGGCACTTAGGCAAACATGCAACGCCTGCAGCATATTTCCAATTCAAATTGCGAATATTGCAACAAATTTCGCCATTGAAACCCCGCTAAACCCGTTAGCTAGAGCCACGCCCCCACACCATTGTGAAGTGCGCAAATACGAAGTGCGAAAAAAAAAAGGAAAATCAACTGAAAAAGAAAATCTACGCTCAATTTCGTTTCAGTTCAGTCTTCGCAACGTTTTTCCTTTATTTTTTTGTTTTTTATGAGCGGCGTTTGAAATTTTTTGTTGATCGATGGCTGAATGCCAGCTGAGCATGTTGCAAGTAGCATGAAAGTGAGTGAGCTCAACCCCCGAATGGGTTGTATGAGTGTTAAGGATGGTCGCTCTGGTTAGCTTAACATTTTCAGCATGTGTGTGTGTTGTTGTTGTTGTTGTTGTTGTTGTTGCGCAACACGTTTGTCTGTGGGCGTGGCAGCTGCAATCGCACAGAATCAATTTTTTGCGTGTGTGTGTGAAAATGTTGCACTTGCTCGCTGCATTGCCAATGCCATATTGCAGCTGCTATCAGGCCCCCCAAGCTTAAAGTGCTAACACACAAACACACCCATATATATATGTACAGCAAGTGACTTCAAATTGATGTTTATAAAGTTGTCGCTGCACAGTCGCCGAGTCAAAGTTGTCAACACGCCAGAAGCCACGATTGGAGTCGGTTGAGTCGAGTCGGGTTGAGGCCAAATGCTGTTTACTTTACTTTCGCTTGGCTTTTTATTACAATTTCTGTGTGCATGCTGTCAGCCAGCAGCAATGTCGCCAACAACAGCAACAACTGCAGCAGCATTAACTGCGATGGCAACCTTTGACTGCTTCGAGGCGAAATGTATTACTTCTTTAACCATAGTTGATGCTCTTTGAGAAACTTAAATTGAATAGACCCAGGACTCGTTAGGCCTTTAGCCTTAGTCAGACCAGTCCAGACCAGACCAGACCAATAATCTGAGTCGAAAGTTCATGCCACTAAAAGTATTCACAAGTGGCATTCACCAATTTGCAAAAATGTGAAGCTATGCCTCTCTCTCTCTCTCTCTCTCTCCATCACTTTCTCCCTCCCCCTCAAATGCACCTATTTGTGTAAAACTTTTACAATGAAAACCCAATTTAATTCATATGACTGCAATTAGTCTAAGCCAAAATGAGTGTTGAGTGCTCTTAGAAGAGAATCTAGTATGAAAAATACTTTTCATTGAAATACTTCCAATTACATCTTCTAATGAGTGTAACTCTGCTCAAAGCTGAGTCGAAATGTTTACAAGTTGCTTTCGTACGATTAAGTTTTATGTCATGCAAAGTGACCCAACAAGAGTAATGGGCAATGTAATTTGCCAGAGAGTAAAAATATTTGCGAAATTATATTGTTACTCAAGTTTATTTGAATGATGTATTCATGTCATTATATATGGCGTGTGATTCTAATGTCTGTTGTTGTCTTTTCTCATTCTTTATGTCAACTGAGCGAAACTCTTGTCTTTGCTCACAATACTGAAAGACTAGCCCATGCTGTTGTCATTCTTATTCTCTTTTTTTTTTCATAATACTTACATCAAATGTGCATCATTTTAGTCTGAGATATATTCAGATGCTTATATGTATGAGTATGCGTTCAATGGAGCAGCTTTTGATCACTCAGAGCATAAACTCTCCTAAGCTTATATTCACTTTGGAGTTGTCATACTCTCATTCATTCTCATTCACTCTCAATCATTCTCATTCACTCTCATTCATTCTCATTCACTCTCATTCACTATCAATGCATTCCCGCATATACGCTTCTATACTTTTTGCCTCTCCCTCCCACCTTAGCATGATTTTCAGTAGAAGAAGAATCTAGAGAAGATACAATATTGAAAAAAAATTATGCACAACTCTCATTTTCCATTTAAATTTCTTATCAACTATAATTTATATATTCTCTTTATAAATCACTCTTTAGTCTATCTCTATTTGTATGATCTCCCACGGTGCACAACTGTTTTTCCCATGTCCCGTTGAGAATGGTCTGAATGGAATGCTCTCCCGCAGTCAAGTTGCTGATACAAATTTCAGTATGGAAGAGTATTATGACCATTATCTACATTCGCTGGACTAGTGTGAAATTTTGTATATAAAAAAAAAAAAAACTCAATTGAGGTATCCATTTATATCCAATTAAAAATTTCTCATTGATTGCAAATAAATATACTTATATCATTTTTCTTTTTAATATAAATAAAAAATGCAATAATATAAATTTCATAAAATTTAATTATTCAATTAAATTCTTAAGTTTTAATCTAAATTGTAAATTAAATTATTAATTTTCTAAAAGTTATATTATCTATATTATTCATGTTATCTTTAGTTCATTTGTTTACCTATTTAATGATTACTAAATTAAATTTCATCTAAGACAAGTTGAAATATTAATGGAGAAAATTCTTTCTGCTGCCAGTATCTGATTGCATATTAAGCTCTTAGTTGCTTCTTATATAGCACACATGTACATACATATATCATATATGTAATTCTGATGATGAATCAAAGAGCAGCTGATGACAGGGAATTGAAATGTTTTATGTTTAATCCAGCTTGCAGTTCTCTCGCGCGCTCTCCCCCCGTCAACACTTATATTCACTCGTTGTCTACTCGACTCCATACACACATACAATACACACTGTCCGTATGCATGCATGTATGTGTGTGTGTGTGTATGCATGTATACAAACTGAAGTGAAATACATAAATGCCGCAGCAGGTTTTCTACCTTTTTTATCCCCGCTCAGCTCCAAGTATGAGTATTTACCAGCACGGCTGCTGCACAAACAGGCTTAATGGGAGCACACACACACACACACAGTGGGAGGGAAACCCACACACAAGCACACACACATTGAAAGGGCATATGAAATTGGCCCGGACATAGATAGGATTGGGTGATAGGTGGCACAGCATGGCGGTGCAGTCGATTGCGCTGTGAAACGCTTTGTTTCCACTTGCCTGGCATTTGCTGCGACTCTTAAATGCATTATCGCAACCATTCATGGCATTATAAGTGAGCATGTAAACACCATTAGGACATCAAGTGTTTTGCCTTCTCTGAATAATTTAGGAAACGCTTTGAGCGCTGCCAACTGCATGTGTTGCATGCCCGCCTAGACCTAGACTGCAATTGCAACTGCCACACCTGCACAGGTGTGTTAGTGTGTGTGTGTGTGTGTGCGAGGGCAGCTGAATAAAGCTGCAGAGTCTGGCAGCGCATGATTATGACGACAGCTGCCCCAATGCTGGATTCCCATTTAAGCGACGGCCTGCTGAAGCCGCGTGTAAATATTTAATGTGCCACTGTTGCCAGTTGCCAGTTGCAAGTTGCAAGCTGAAAGCTGAAAGCTGCCAGCAACCAATTGCCAGTTGCGAGTCGGCCGGGGCCTTGTGGCTGTTATTATCGCTGCTCTCGCTGTTGGCTACAAAATTAGCGCATAAACTGCTAAACGCTAAATAACTTTTGGCAGTTGTGGAGAACCATTTGAGCCAATTGAAAGGCGACGACAGCAATGCGCTTACTTTGATGATAATTGGATTATGGCATTTAATATACCTACACACACACACATAGAGAGAGAGAGAGAGAGAGAGAGAGAGAGAGAGAGAGAGAGAGAGAGAGAGAGAGAGAGAGAGAGAGGCATACAGCTGCACACCTTTATACTCTGCTTAAGAGCTCTTAGGCCCCATGAAAATGTTGAAATCTTTCAACAGTTCAAGCAAAGCCGATTCTATTTTCTTTAAGCTCTGTGCGTGCGTGTGTGTGTGTGTGTGTGTGCACCACTGTATAGACAGTACGTGTCAAAAGTATTTACACAATAAACCATGTGTTCTACGTATATTTACCTATAGCAAATTGACTTTGTTGATGTTGAGCATAAGTTTTTGTGCACATAACTCTATGCTCACAGCTGCTCACAAAAATTGAAGAGAATTTCAGAAATTTTACAGTCAATAAAAACAAACGAATTAAAATTCATTACGCAATATATGTCAAATTTCAGAGTGCAATTCATACAAAACAGAACTAGAAAAGGGTTAGAAAATGACCATATATATTTATATAAAAATGCTCTGCACAAAATTGTCTGACTAGAAGGTACCCTAAACCGTGAGTAGATATGGTATTCCATGGATTTCTTTAATAAAATTTTCTAAATATTATATAGAATAGCAAGTAAAGAGGGAAGCGAAAGTAAAGAGGGAAGAACTGCAAGACGAGAGATTAGAAATACACACGAAAGATGAATGGATGGAAGCAGAGATTGATGGAAGGACTGACTGATGGATATATGCACTGATGGAAGGAGGGATTGATGGGAGAACTAAATAATGAAAGCAGGGATTTATGGAAGGTCCGATGGAAAGTCGGAAGGACGCATTGATGGAAGGAGGGATTGATGGAAGGTCTGATGAAAAATCGGACTGATGGAAGGACGAACTAATGGAGGAGGGATTGATGGAAATGGTGACTGATGGACGAAGGGATTCATAGAAGAACTGTCTGATGGAATGATGGACTAATGGAAGAACGGACTTATGGAAGGACGGACTGATAGCAAAATAGATGGATGGATGGATGGATGGAGGGGCTGACTGATGGAAATACAGAAAATACTAATGGAAATACTAAACTACTGACGGAAGGACGAACTATTGGATAGAAGGATGAACTAATGGAAAGAGGGATTGAAAAAAGTGACTGACGGAAAGGTGGACTTATGGAAGGAAGGATTGATGGAGTGATGAAATGAGAGATGGATGGAACACTGACTGAAGGAAGCATGGATTTAGGGAAGGATTGACTGATGGACAGACGAATTGATGAATGATGGACGCACTGAAGAAATAACGAACTAATTGCAGGACGCACGCAACAAATGGACAGCGGAACGTACGGACGATTGAACGGAAAAAAGGACTGGATGATAAGTAGGAGGACAGACAAACATAGAAACAGATGAGCAGAAGAAAGTAGAGAAGACGAAATGTAATGACTGAATGATTGAAGCAACTCAGCTTGTCACCCTCATCAAGAAAATATGCAGTGGTTTGAGGGTCTTTCATGCCTCTACTATTCTACCATTCTCACAAAACAAACCCCAACTAGCCTACCGAAAAAAAGCTAGATTTATGAAATTTCAGCAAACTTATCAAATCTATTTGCAGAGAAATATTCGCAACCCACTTAAGAATGTTCGATGACAAGGACTTTGGTCAAATGCCCTGAACTAGGCAGATGAAAACCAATCAAGTCAGCTTAGACACACTCAAGTCAAGAGGCAAGCAACAGTTAAGGCACAATATGCACAGGCTAGACTGAATTTTTTTCGTGCTCTCAAATAACAATCGAACACTCGAACTTAATTCCCTGAATATCCACTTGCCCATAAAAGAGCTGCATTTAAATTTGAGCCTTAAGCTGGGCGAGAGAGAATGTGAGTGCGAGCTGACATGAAATTAGCACAACGAAAGACGAAGCAGAAGCCAGACATATAAACGTGTGGGCAATGGCTGTGTGAATGCTTAGCAAATGTGGATCACATACTTCGAGGAGAAATAAATATTTAGCTGAAAGCAGCAGCAACGGCAGCAGCAGCGGAAGCAACACTCGAATGACATTGAACGACTTTTATATAGTTGCAAATGCAGTGCATTTGGCTTAATTGATTGTTTGATAAATCGATTGGCGCATGAATTGTTAATTTAAGACAAGCGAACAAAACGACGAGCTGGCACCTGCTGAAAAATGGCTGTCACATCAAACGATAGACAGCAGGACGAGCAGCAGCAGCAGCAGCAGCAGCAGGAGTTGCAGGAGTAGCAGGAGCGACAGCAACAGTAAAGTAAATGTAAGCTGTCCTAACATCCAACACCCACTCAGTCAGCCTCAGCTGCGGGAAAGAGTAACGGATGGCGTCCACTTTGCTGCTTGGCTGGCTGGCCAGATTGTGGGTCGTGGTCTGATGCTCTGATGCTGGGCCAATTAGTCGACTGTCACCGTCACCTGTCAGCGGCACTGACGACGGCAATGGCAACGGCAATGGCAACGGCAATGGCAACGGCAACAATGACAACAACCGGCAACATGCTCAAGTCGAGCATGGCATTAAGTTGGCCCATCTTTTAAAGTTGCGGCTACGCTCTAACCAGTGCATACAAATGGAGCCAGAGTTGCATTTGCCGGCCAGCCAAATCCAACCAACCAACCAACCACCCACCCACCTGCCTGACGTCGACTGACTCTGTGCAATTAAAAGAAAGAAAAAAAAAATAGAAGAAGTAGAAAAAAAATTGTTATGCCCAGCAGTAACATGAAGCCAAGCACTGAGATTACCTGCAGCAGCATACACAGTCACGTGCTTCGACACACCCACACACAGAGAGAGAGGGAGAGGGAGAGAGAGAACATAAATGGTTTCCAGCTGCTGTTGTCACCGTTACAATAATTTCGACAGCCATCTTGCCGCCTGGCAGACAATCCAGAGCCGAGCCGAGGGGTCAACGGCACAACAGACAATGCCAACGAACGAATAAGCCAAAAACAAAAACAAAAATAAAAATAAAAATAAAAAAATAAACTTCCTGGTAGCACAGATGACTGACTAGCAAATACCCTCACTAACAGTTGACTAAGGCAACAGGGGGGAATACCCTTCATGCACATCTCGTGACTAGCTCAGCTTTAGTTACCCAATAAGCTAAGGCCTGTAGCATATAACTACAGCAAAGCAGCATAGCCACTTGAGGCGTTTGTTAGGGTATACGCAATGCTGTGCTAGCAAAAGTTTTAATCATTTTGCCAGCTCTGCTTGGCTAATCAAAAAACTGATTAAAAACCAAGCTAATAGTCGAGAGCAACAGCTGCTGAAATCAACTAAAAATAGGAATAGGAATTTGCTGTACAGATATAGGGTGTCTGAAAAATCATGCAAAAAGTAATTTTGATAGAAAGAAAATTTGAAAAGTGTACATTTTTTATTGATTTATATAGCATATATTATAGGGTATAGATAATGCGGTTTTTCTTTGTGCGAAAATTGCAAGATATGAATGCGTAATTTCCTGATAAATTTCCTGTTCATATGATTTAAGACAATGGAATTATTTTCGTTAGGATTTTTCGGAAATCTAAGTTTTGATTCAAAATACATCACCCTACATTGTATACTATATAAATTATTATTCTAAATGACTATATAAATTGATAACAAATGTACACTTTTAAATTAAGCTGACTTCTTGGGTGAGTTTGGAGACACCCTGTATAACAAGTTAAGATCAAAGACGCTGAAGTATATTCTTGCGTAGAGAATAATACTAATATAATAAATAAATAAATAATAAAGTAAATTATACCTTAGCACTATCGAAGATCGCAATACGATGTCCAACCACCGTTCGTAGCTCAGTGCCCTCGGAGCGACTTGCTTTGGCAATAAAATTTGTTGTTGTTGGTATTAAGAATTTCTTAAATAAACCTATATTAAATATTAAATGGCAAATCACATGAAATATTTAAGCAGCTCAAAATATAGCCTAGCTTAACTAACAGTTCAAGTATAGTAAACAGCAATAGTAGCACACTTGCTTGATCTTGGCCTATGTAAACTTATGATTTACATTATTTAGTTACATTAATAAATTCCTTTGATGGCAAACATAAGTGGCATAAGCGTAGCAAATTGGTTCTTTGAAGCAGCATCAAATTTTTGCTCATTGCATATCAAATGCAGAATATTCATTTTTCTATTCATGAGATGGCTTCACTCTCTCGCTCTCTCTTTCTATCTTTTGCTCTGTCTCTGTTAATTTATGTAGCCACACACATGCATGCTGGCATTCTAATAGCATTGTGATTGCAGCCTATTGCATATGTATTAGAATCTGTTGACTGTCCGACTAATGAGCACGATGGCCACATAAATATGTTGGCAGGCTTTGGACGTTGCCGCATATGCGGGCTGCATGCATGTAAATGCCACGCATACATATGCATGCATACATATATGTATAGATAAAAAACACTTACACACACACACGAAGCTGTGTGTGTAATATTATGCAATTATGTATATACAAAAAATATAAAAATATTTTCTAGTGTCTGGCGTGCAGAGAGCAAACAACTACAATTCTAAGCCACTCCATGTGCAGCAACATGCACGACTAGCAGCTACCCTGGCTGCTGTAATAAATGCAAATCTTCACGAGTTTTTCCATAGGGTATGTGCCAGCCAGTGCCAACACAAGCGTTGCCCACAAGTCGGACAATTGTTTTTATTCCGCTTTCACATTTGCAGTTTCAATTGCCATCGCCAGCAATACGCTCCAGCTGGCACCCAATGCCGCACACATTTCTAGCCCTACGGCACTTGGCCCCACCAATATCTACAGTCAAACTGGTTAACTGGCCGCGAGCCCTGCTGCAGCTTCCTGCTGCTACTACTGCCAGCTGCTGCTGCTGCTGCTGCTGCTGCTGCTGCTGCTGCTGCCTGCTGCTGCTGCTGCTGCCTCCTGCTGCCTGCTGCTTCTTAACCTATTCCTGCTCCGTGGACCAGCAGTTGTGCAAACTACTTCAAGCGCTGCTTAGCTAACGAAAAAAAAAATATATAAGAGAAGAAAAAAACGTATAATAATTCAGGCATTTTGTATTATATGCTCAGCACACACAACGTGTGAAAGCGCTTTAAAGCACACAACTTTTCAATGGGAAAAAGGAAAAACTCTTTAAGCCATTGGCCATGCTGGCAATCAACTTATGAAACGTCTTTCAACTTATGCGATTTCTAGGCACTTCTCTCTCTCTCTCTCTCTCTCTCTCTCTCTCTCTCTCTCTCTCTCTCTCTCTCTCTCTCTCTCTCTCTCTCTCTCTCTCTCTCTCTCTCTCTCTCTCTTATTGGCCATGTTACCTGGACTACCAAGTTAATAAGGTCGACATTCACATTCAAGCTTCTTGGCCAGCTTCAGTTGTGCTGCTAGCTTAATTAAGTGCCGTGCTGGGATATGTTTTAAAAATAAAACTGACTGCAGCAGCAGCAGCAGCTGGAATCCTGCTTTAATCAAATTAACTGCTATCTAAATGATTTGCATCTGCATAAAGTGGGCAATAAAATGATATGAGATTTACGAGGCTTGGGAAATCGCTCTGCCTCTCTCTCTCCCTCTCTCCCTCTCTCTTTCTCTATGTGTCCCTCTGGTCAGCTCTAAAAGTTTATGTCGAAAACTAAACAGCTTCTGACATGCACTAATTATAATTTTATGATTTTAATTACTAATACGCACTGTGGGCCGACATAAAGACCGCTGGGACAACACACGCTCAAATGTCTCACTGGGCGGGGCAGGCAAAGTCCTCTTACTCTATCTTTATCTCTCTCACTATGCTTCACACACATAAAGTAGTAGCCAACATACTATATCTCTCTCTCTCTCTCTCTCTCTCTCTTTCTCTCTTGACTCTTTCTCATATCAAAATCCCTAAGTCGCTTTTTATTTTGCTACCAATACACGGCTCTCTGACTGCCTCTATGCCTGTGTTGGTAAATTAGCAAAATTATGGCTACTTATGCGGCTTGGTGTTTTCTAAGACATTTGTGAATACATTTCGGTCTGACCAAGACGCCGCAGTCATTAAAATGCTTAATGTGAGTTGGCAGACAACAACAGCTTCGGCAGCCAAAAGTCCAAGCACTTGAAGCGCTTTTTACTGCCAAGCTCACATGCGTCGTGAAGTGAGCAGCTAGCTAATGGGGCATGCTGTTAAACAAGACTCGACATTATACAAAGTTTTATTTAATAATTAAAAATTTTGTAGATTTCACTCAAGTTAAGTTCTCTGCTAGCTAGTTAGAGTTCAGCTTGAGGTTCGTCTAGGACTCGAAACATTAATTTGTAATTTATAGCTATAGAATATTTAAAATCCCAGACTTACAAGTTTTGCTCTAGTTTATACATTTTTTTCACTCGGCCAATTTAAAATTTCAACAACGCGAATTTAACATTCAAACAACAATTTTTTCATATCACAGATTTTTCCTTTAAATATCTTATGGAATTCATATTCCCAAATGAATCTGTCCATATATAAACTTGTTGTATTTTTTGTACATTTTTTTTTTTTCATTGCAGGAATACCCGCAATGTTTGCGTTAAAACTGTTAAAACATTTTAAAAACTATCGACAGACACTATCGATTGGCCGCACAATTGATATGGCCCGGTCGGCGCTGGACTCCCTGGCCAATTTGCACATTTTACCTGCTGCTGGGCCATAAACTGTGGCCGAGTGGCCGCCGCCGCGCAGTGCTGCGTTGCATACATTTAACGCTCACTGTTGACTTAGTTGCAGGGCGCCAGGGTATTTGGCAGTCGTTTCACTCAACTGGCGTTACCCTTCGGTGCCGCATGCTCAATAAATATCGTAAATAAATTTCAATTCAATGGAACTTTTTATGCAAGCTGAAATTTTCTGCCCCTGACCCCAACTACCCCACACTCCTAAAGCCACCCCCCGTTCGCGCCACGTTGCAGGACATGTTAGTGTCATTTATTTATACTTCTTTCTGCCCGATTCGCTCGCACCCATGCCTTGGCCCAATGTTGTTTGCGGATGTGTGTGTGCGTGTGTGTGTATGTGTGTGAGTGTGTGAGTGTGTGTGTGTGCGTGGGTGTTTTATTTATTATTTAAATATCCGTTTACGTTTATTTATACAAAATTGCTTTTTGTTCGCTTGCTAACGAATCTTTTGCGCTTCGTGTTCGCCAAATGTGATGCTTTATACACACACACACACACACACACACACACACACACACACACACATATGCGCACATTTGCAAATGTATTTATTTTTTATTCATATATTTCTTTTATGTGTTTTCTGTTTTTTTTTTTAATTTTTCGTTTTTTCTCCAACATTTTAAATCCCATAACTTGGCAAAAAAAAACGGCAACGATTTTCATGCAAAATCCACTCTTTTTGTCACGGACTTTGCCCTTAGATGTAATTGCCATCTTTATTTCAGCCAAGTTTTTATGGAAAAAGGAGTCGCAATCTATAGCCACATTAAAAAAAATTTTGTTTTTATACTTCATATTTTCTTTTAATTTGCTTGGCTTTGCCTGGCGTCTACGTATTGCAGAGTTAACTCTTAATTATATATTTAACAAGTAAGCAGGCACTAGTCGAGAGGGCTCGACTACGAGATACCCTGAACCCTGCAAAAAAGTGATACTCTTCTTCTTAGCGAACCGCGCAATTCCTGTCGTGGCTTGGGTGTGGCTTGGGCTTAGCTTTGAACGCTTATAACTCCATTTCTAAATGGACGATCTTCAGAAACTTTTCGGAATATATTAATAGCACTCAAATGTGTCTATTTGCCAAATTGCAAGTATATGAAATGGGTTTTTTTTTGTTCAAATGGGGACGAAAGGGGCGTGGCATTCAAATTCGAAATCAAATTCAAAGTCTCTAGCTAAAACGTTGTAGAAGTTATGCTCAAAAAACGTATAAAAAGTAAACGAATTTTCGATTTCTTATCGATAATTTGGATATGTAATGAGTTATCGAAAAAATAATAATAAATAAACTCGTACCGCGTAACTAGCATACGAATATTCATGTGAAATTTCTCCTGCTTTTGTAGTTTCCCTAATTTCCAGATTCATACGGACGCACGGATAGACGGACAGGGCTATATCAGTTTTGTTGTATGCTGATCAAGATTATATATACTTTGTGGGGTCTGCGACATCTCCTTCTGCCTGTTACATACACTTTCACAAAACCATTATGCCCTGAATTCCCAATTTCAAAGGGTTGAGGGTATAAACAAAAAATGATAGTTTTTTTCTTTAATTTGCCTATAGACTTGAGGAGTATTTCATGACAAGTAGTCACTAATTTATTTATAGATTTATAAAATATTTAATAGCTAGCTGTCAAAACTTTCTCATTCCATGATGATTAATTTAGTTTAGCTGGAAGTTTTCTATTACCTTTTATTTACTGTAACTGGCGTATACGTAATACTTCAAAAGGTTTCACTTTAACTAAATTCTTTGTTTCGTAATAACTTAGCTATTTATTATATAATAATTCATCAACTCTCACAACTTACGCAATTATTATAATTAATTTCTTACAATTCCAGCTTTCAATCTATAAATTTGTTGTAATGGACTGGCGTATACGTAATGTCTCCCACATACTACTACATTGTTTACTCATTTTAGCTCATTTAAGTTATGTAATATGTTATATAACTATTTGTCAACACTCAGAAGTTTCTCAATAAACACTTTCGGAGAGCAGAAGTTTTCTTTTGCACTATTCGGCGTATACGTAATCTCTCATTTAACTATTTGCCGTATAGACCTTTCAGCTAACAACTATGTGGTTGATTGATTTTCTACGTAATTCACATGCTCAGAAGTTTTATAATAATGAAAGTTCTCCATCATACCTCCATCCATTGTTATAGACTGTCCACACCTATACCGTAGCTGACGTATACGTAATCTCCCAACTTATAACATGTTAATTGATTTTTTTCTATCTCATTATAGACCTGTTATATGATAATTTGTCAGCTCTCACACGTATTCTAATTAATTTCTCAAAGTATTCTCTTATCTGCTTGCATAGCTCGGCGTATACGTCATGTCAACTCTGCTCCCTGCCCATTGATTGATTTCTGTATCTCTCACTATAGCTCTGTCCAGTAATTGTTTCTCAATTCTTACAAAGTCTCACACTTGTAATTAATTTTTGTTGACTGAAGTTCTCTCTATCAGACACTCGTGCTCAATTCCACTTTTCTATTGAACATTTAATTTCATTCTCATATTGTAGACTTTTACAGTAGTGCATGACTGCCCCACTTTTTTTTTTCCTCTCCAATATCACAAGTTTTGCACTTATTGTAATTAAATTGCGATAACTGAAGTTTTCTATCGCGCACTTTTGCATTCATGTGCCTCGAACTGCTGCCTTGCTATTGAGTATTTAATTTTCCTTATTTTCATTATTATTTACGTACTGCTCAGGTGGAAGATGATGATGGAGGGCAGCAGCAGCAGCAGCAGCAGCAGAAGAAGGAAAATGCTTGCTCGGCAAGCCAATTGCTAGCCACATTCAGCCAGTGGCCACTCTAGTAATTTGATAAACGTTTACTTCATCACTGGATGATGAGCCTTCCTACAGCTGGAAATTCAATCTTCATTTCCTGCGAAAGTTCCGCAATTTGAATGCGGCGTACACAGAGCTCAAACAGTGAGTGGGCTATGCACTGTCGAGCTGTGAGCGCAAACTACCATGATGTTGTGTCTTGTAAATTACAGGGTAGCTGCATATCAAACAACTGCATGTTTGCCTCACTTTGACAGTACACGAATGGCAGAAAAAGTGATAGCAAGGCAAAGCTGACACCAAAAGAAGCATAGTGTGTGTGTGTGTATGTGTATGTGTGTGTGTGTGTGTGTTTCGTCAATCAGAGTCCTTTGCAATGCGGGACTGTAGCTAAGTGGCGGCCAGGCGAAATGCCAGGCTCCCAAACCCCACTTGGCAGCCGTTTAATCCATTAGATATGCATTCACCATTTACAAAGAACAAAGCGCTCACGTCCGCAGCACCAGCCCCAGCCCCAGCCCCAGCTCATGGGCCTGGGCCCAGGCTCTGGCTATGGCTATGCCTATGCCCAATGCAGCTTACAATACAATTGGGCCACGCCCACATGACGGCCACCAATATGCGCATGCAGGCAGGCAACACACCCAGCCAGCCAGCCAGCCAGCGAGCCGACTTTGGTTTATTTTCATTGCATTCATTTCAGGCACACACACACAGCGAAAAAAAGAGCTTGGTTACTTTGCATAATTTATTAAATACGAGCAGCGCCGCTGCCGCCGCGATGCACAGGCTACGGCTCCGACTCAGGCTCAGGCCTGGGCCCGGGCCCGGGCCCGGACCATCATCGGCCGTGTCCGTATCCGTGTTTCAGTTTTCAAGCCCCGCCTTTGTTGCAAATCTACTCGCGGCGTATTCTCGGCCTTTGCGCTTTTGCTCTTTCGCTTTTTTTTCTCAGTTTCTCAATTTGGTTTTTCGGTTTTTTTCCCATTTTTTTTTTTTTTTTTGATTTTCCGCTTCTTTTTTGCCAACGTGTCCTGTTAGTTTTTGTATTTTTTTTTCGCTTTAGCAAAGGAAACGAGTGTTGGGGAGGCATTATTTTTTTTTGGCATGGAAATGCTTATGCTAATGTTTGGCACATATCCCCACGCCCTGAAACACGTGCTGCCGCGCCCTGCCAAGCAATGCAAATTTAATGAAATATTCACAATGTGTGTGAGTAAGACTTTAATGAGCTTACCATGCGGGCACACACAAACACACACACACACACATATGTGTACGAAGATACTCAGTGTGTGGGAGGCTGGCCGCAACCGCTTTGTATTGTGCTTGAAATTTGTAGTTTAGTTTTCATTGAAGTCTTCCGGCACTGCAAGTAACTTCCTCATTTGTTCCAGCCCTCACCTCCCCCAAAGAACAAACACCAAACAAAGGCAAACTCTGGAGACGTTTGCTTCGTTGACGGTGTCATCTGGCTGGGGATGCGACTCTGGCTGGGTCTGGGCCATTGGGCTATATCAAGGCGCTCGCCTACTTATGCAAATGTCAAAAATGCTCCCCAGTACAATGACAGCGCGTCCGACCGTCAGCCTCATCGTCGTTGTCGTCGTTGTCGTCGTTGTTGTTGTTGTCGCCATAGCTAACCCTATCGCTACCCAAGCCAACCACAGTCTCTGCGTCTGCCTCTACTGCTGCCTCTATCTCCTCCTTTTCCTCTGCTTTTCCTTGTCAATGCGAGCTTCATACATTACATTATATCCTATTGACATAGTCTATACACGGGGTGTATTCCATTTGTGGTGGCTTGAGCATCAATTGTTGGATCATTCTATCCAGCATAAGACATGCGTCTGTTGACTTATCTATGCATAACAAATATGCAAATAAGTTTCATCTGACTGATTGAGTGATTGACGAATTGACTGGCTGTGCTGGGCATCATTTTGACTAGCTAAATGGTTCACTAACTGATGACGAACTGTCACAAAGGCGTGGTAATTGACATTCTAACAGTTTGTTAATTGACTGATTGATAAATGATTGACTGACTCATTACAGGCCTGTTAAGTGACTAGAGCGTTGATTGGCTGATTGATCAATGAACTGACTGAAGTGAAGAGATTGACATGTTGATTAGCTAATTGAATGCTGAATGACTGATTGATACCAATATGTGATTGACGGACTCTTTAATCGACTTTCAGCTGACTGTTTGATGAATGTGATCGATTAGCTGACTAACTGAATGACTGATTGACACGTGATTGACGGACTCATTAATTGACTAGTTGAAAGACGGAGTGACAAGATGTTTAAATGATTAGCTAGCCAACTGTATGATTGATTGACTGCTAATTAAATGTTGATTGACTAATTGAAACCGATATGTGATTGACGGGCACAATAATGGACTGATGCATTTTCAACTGACTGTCGACTGTGATTGATTTGCTGATTGATTAGCTGACTAACAGAATTATTGAGTGGCAGCTAACTGATTGACTTATTGATTAGTGACTGACAGATTCCATTATCGACTTGCAGCTCACTGATTGACGACTTGGCCTAGTTAGTTTTAGTCACATGCTTCTCAATATATACATTGTCTCTCAGCCAACTTCTGACATAGATTTAGCTAAAAGTATTAGCTAAAGTAAATTTAGATTGTGCATTGCATATGCACATGCACATGCATGAGATTAAAAAGATTCTTGGAAACTTTTATCATTCGCTATGGCAAAAGTTTTCTTGTGGTCGTTGAGAGATTGATGTGCAACTGGGTTGCTCTGTAAATCAGTGCATCGAAATTGTGTACCGGCAAGGACTGTCTTAAGCCAAGTAACACTCAACGGAAGCAACGCTAGACTAAGCGCGTTCTTAGCCATAATTTAGCTTACAGTGCATTTGGGATGCCATTCTGAAATGTATTTCGCAGATGGAGAGGGAGACACGGAGACAGAGACAGATAGAGATAGATAGAGAGAGAGAGGGAGTCAGACTGAGATAGAGATAGGGAGAGAGCAGAAGGGCTTGGTTCATAGTTTGAGAGCGCACAAGCTGCAGACATTTTAATCGACCGCCAACAGCTTCAAATGAGGTTCAACTTTGCGGTTATTTAGCAGCTATTCACGTTAGCTTTAGGAACTGTTTTTACACTGCCAAGGGCCAGGCACTGCCGTTTGATGTTTGTGTGCGCCTGTCACCCCGGTGATGCGTCACATTCTTTTGAAAGCATCCACTTCAGAAGTTGCCCGAAATGTTTCTGAATTGCCGCTTAAAGCATGGCACACATTCGCTTCAGTTGCAAGCGGCCCGGCGCTGAGCTCATCCGCAAGCACATCCTGTGTTTTCCTTTCAATTTAACTCAAGCTCAAAATCGATAGACATGGAAGTAACTTTGACTTTGACAAATTCCCGTTGCCCAACTTGCGCAAACGGGGGCTTCCCATATGCCGGTGGTTCAGGCAGCAGTGCTCAGGGAGCTGAGAGCTGGGAGCAGATCCCTGAGTGTCGGGCGCCGTTTCCGCTAAAAGTCGCAAAACTATGCAAAAATCAATGTGAATAATGTTGCTGATGCTGCTGCTGCTGTTGCTGCTTTTGCTGCTACTAGAGATTTTAAGAATCTGATCTCAAACTGGCAGGAAATGAAATATTGCATAAGATAAGTTTTGCTAGCCGAAGTTTTCCAAAATTAATTATACGTACGTTGCCTGCCTTTGGCATACTCGAATGAATTTTGATTAATTCAGGGCGTACGTCGGATCTTCAGCTTTATCAATTTCAAGCAAAGACCGTACGCAACCAGATAGAGCCTGTCAGTCAAAGACATTCGAGTATTGCAGCAAAATCAAAATCAAAATCCAAATCAACAACAACAATAGCAACATTGACATCAACAGCAACATCAACATCAACGTGAACATGCACATGAACAGTAGATGCAACTGCCACGGAGTCTCAGAAGCTGTGCAACTCAATTGGACTTGATTTCAATTCGCATTCCCTGCACTTGGCAAGTATCTCACGTGCATCAAACGGCTTTGGCAGCATCTATCCAGCATTCCTGCTGCCGCTGCCCTGCTGAACCTTTGCTATTGCACTCGCATACATATAATGTTCCACTTTGCGGCATGTGACAAAATGCGGGCCGAGCCCCGGACGGATGGACGGCTGAGGCCTCGCCTCTCCTCGCCGGGCCGGGCAGTGCGGGAGCATTTGGTAGCTGCGCCTTTTTGTGCCACGCTTCAAGTGGCTACAATAACAAAACACTTTGATTTATTAGCACAATCTTTGCCGCGGCACAAGGCAAAAGGGGCAATCAAATACACGCGAAACTAAACCGCAGCCAATCTGGGGCCGCACAGTGGTGCCAAGACACTTAATTATGCGCATAAATTAAAAACTCAGACAATTGCTCTAGTATAACAATGGTGAGCTATATCAATCAATCAAGCAATCAATCAAGTACATCATTTACAACTATTGCAATTTAAGCTTTCATTTTTTTAAATATTAAATAATTGTTGAGTTAATTAAGAGCCGATACTAAATCTATTGATTAGCTTTGACTACAACTGTAAAGTGCTTGATAAAGTGTATTGCATAGTTCCTGGTAATAAATTTATAATATAAAATTTGTATATTAATGAATAAACTGAGCTCAGCAATATTTTATAGAAATTTACGATATATTAATATACATTTTGAATTTATTCATTAATATGTATATTGATATACAGTAGTATCCGGTTATAACGACATACAAGGTACCGTCGTTATATCTAGAAGGCGCTATAACCATATAAGTTAACTAAAAAAAAATTTGTATGGGGATCGATCGTACGAACGTTATAGGCGGTGTCCTTTTAACCGGATTCACCAGATATACTATATACTATACTACCTGGCGAAATTCCTAAAAAATTGTTTATATAGATTTAAGATATATTCATGAATAAACTAGACTCGAATGTATAATAATGTTAAAGAAGTGTCTGAAAAAGTTGCCGACAAAAATGTATAATATATATAAACTTATTTATGTTTACGAAGAAACTTGATTAGAAAGCTGTAATCTTAGTTTATTAATATAATGTTTCATAAATAAAATATTAACTATTTTTCTTCCCTTACATCAACCCATATTCGCCCATATTCCACTCTAAACATTTACTCATACACAAATGGCCAATCGCAATCGACTAACTGACTCACCCTTAAATTAATTTAAAAGCTTACAACATTTTTGCGCTCTGACACCACTGTGCGCTACAACAAGAATAGAGGAAATGATGGCTAAAAAGGAGTTGGCATGACCCTGCCCCCTACCCCCCACTCACTGCTCCCTGCTCCCTGCGCCGTGCCCCGTGACCCCGCTGCTAGTGTCTGCATTCGACGGTTGCACTTAGCTGCCGGCATTTATAGTCGCTATTTCGATTTGGCGTGAATTTGATGCCACTGTGACTCGTAGAGGTGCCACCATGGGGCATGGTTATATGGTTATGCATGTACTGGCGTCTGTCGTGTCTGTCTGTGTTAGTGAGTTGATCGGTCTGTGTGTGTGTGTGTGTGTGACCACCCCCCAGTGTCGGCAGCGCTGCTAACATGTTGGTGCCATACATGCATACATTGTCGACATGCGTGTGACAGGATAATAAAGGATGCTTTTGTCGCAGCCCGCAACAGCCAGGACCATAATTTATTGCCTTTGCGCAAATTCATGCATTCCTAACATGATTTTCAGCTAGCCAAATATAGCCTAAGAAGACAGCACAGCGCGGCTAAACAACATTTCAACAACAAGCATTTACATACGTCGATCTAAAGCTAATGTTTGCCACATTCAAAAGCAGCAGATACTAAATATAAGTGTACCCAATTATTTATCATGGTAACATTCTATAATTTACTTAATCGTCAAGATAACTTTAAAGTTTTTGTAGATTACTCTTTGATTTTTATACTCATGATGAGTAAGAATCTTTTCTATATAATTGATTCATACCTATACTCAGAATAAGCTACAATTTATATGTGATTTTTGTTTACTTATTTATCCTCATGATAACTTTAACCTTTAGCTGGCGTATCTAGCGAGATAGCTTTTTAGTATTTTATAACTCTAATATATAATTGATTCATATCTTCATGTTTGCTTCTCTATCCTCTAGAGAAATAACATGTTAGTGTTCTTCCACATACTTCAAATTTAAATTGATTACAATTACAATTACAATTGATTCATGTATATCATCATTAAAGGTTGATTAAAAGTTTTTAGATATAACTTTTTAGTAGTCATCGACATACTCTAAATGTAACAGTTTTATACTCATTTTACAATTTATCCTCAGGATAACTTTAAAGAATTTACAGACTGCAATTTTATTCTCATGATAAATTATTTGAAGCATTTATACTATATAAATATTATAAGTTGAATAAATCACAAACTTCACATTTTGATAAATGACAATTTATTTCTAACAAAATTCATTCACTCATGAAATTAAGTTTTTCATTATCTACGCCATTAAATAAATGCTGAAAGCATTAAAAGGTTGAAATTGATCCACTTGATAAATGAATTCTCAGTTATCTGTTGCCTATAGATGCTCGGTTGTATTAAAAGACGGCTAGCAAACAATTGTCTGTATTAAAACGCAGCTGCCGAGCACATCCATTGCACTCAAAGGATCAAAAGATTTTAATAAGACCAGGACTATTCGTAATGGAACAGTATTGAGAGCAAATGCGTTTCAATATGCAAGCACCGGCTGTGCTAAGTAAACTTATTTTTGCACAGTGTCTATCTACTACGTCGCTTTGTATCTACAGACATTGATAGCTAGTGGCATGCTGGAATGCATACATACCCAGCAGCCATGGAGCGACACCGGGCAAGGATGCCCCACATCGGCAACGACATCGGCATCAATGCCAGCTGTAGAGGCGGTCTTAGTTGGAAGCTTTAGTGTCACGCGCGTGCCGTCCGACAAATATTCTCTCTATCCCTCACAACGAACAGAAAAAAAAGCAAGAAAAGCAAAAACAAAAACAAGAAAACAAAATGGGGGGAAAATGTAAAATGTAAACTTAGAGTCTGCCCTGATTCGCTTGCCAGCAAAATTTGATGATGCCACTGCGCGAGGACATCGCATTGGGCTCGAGTGCAGTGCGGCCCATTGCTAAGTCAGCTAAGTCCGGCTGCATTTCTCGGCAAACAAACAACAAAATGATTGCATTCGCTAAGGTGGAGCCCAGATACGAATGTTCGTGCTGCTGCTGCTCCAGCTACTCCTGCTGCACGTGCAACAGTCGAGCTGCTAACGCATTGAATAACACAGTCGCCAGACCCAACTTGTGCTCAAAGTTTAAGCCAAACAAAAAGAAGCATGAAAGGGAGAGCAAAGTATGGCTAAAGGAAAATGCGCCGCACGTTTGCCAAATTGAAATTTACCACGCCGAACTGCAACGGCTGGCCGCTGCAGAACCATTCAAGCGCGTTGCAATAGACAGCAAGTGGGCGTGGCTGCCGAAAAAGGCGGCTGCGGGCGGAACATTGCTAAGCCATGTTTTGCTAGCAGCAGATTCATTTGGCTTGGCCATAAACATTGAAGCGGTCCATTGCGACGGCGACACCAGCAGCAGCAAAGCTCACTCTGCATACTGGCATTTTCTCTCACTCTCCCTCTCCCTCTCCCTCTCTCTCCCTCTCTCTCTCTCTCTCTCTCTATGTGTGTGTGTGTGTGTTTGTATGATGCCAAATACGATGCCTGCCATTCGGTTCATTGCTCTCGGCTCGACTGAGCATTGAACTCAATTCGCTGGGCGAAATGCGGCAAAAGTGGTTTTTATATTTCACCGAACCTGACCGGAATAGTTCCATAGCATATCCCAATGACCATGTCCATGGCCAAGCTAATGCCCATGTCCATGCCCAGTGGCTTTTGGCAGCGCTGAGCTGAATAATTGAACATTTGGCTAGCTAATTAGACCTCGCTAATTGCTTATTGCTGCAGTGCATACGCGAGCAGCAGCAGCAGCAGCAGCCGCAGCACTTCAGCAGCACTTCCTAGCTGTTAGTTAATTGAACTAAGTCTTTAAATTGCCAATTTGAAATAAATATAAGCAAAACAACAACAACAATAATACTGTACATTGTACTGCACTCAAAGGTCGCAGCACTTCCTCATCAATTACAATTTGCTGCTGCTTTGCAGTGTTGTAAAGCTGCAAATGTATCGATTACTCAATGCCAGTCGCAGAAAAGCTATCGATGAGACAGATGCAAGCTGTCCTCCTCATGTAGCAAGCACAAACACTCGTTGTAAATTTGCAATCCACGTAGACAGTGCAAAATAG
Organism: Drosophila borborema; assembly: GCA_030914335.1. Classification (NCBI taxonomy): domain Eukaryota; kingdom Metazoa; phylum Arthropoda; class Insecta; order Diptera; family Drosophilidae; genus Drosophila; species Drosophila borborema. Next base: position 7,300,000 of record JAUESP010000307.1, read on the forward strand.
TTGAAATTAACTAAGAAATCAATTTGCTTTTCGATTTGTCCCACTGTATTTAGAGTCTATATGCAATAGTATCTAGAACAATGCTGTGTTAGTTTTATTTTGGATTATAGCAATATGTAGATAGAGATTAAGATAAGAGATAAAAATGTACATAGAGATTGATATAGAGATGGAGCTTGAGATTGAGTTTAAGATTATGATTTGGGAAAAGATATAGATTGAGATTAATCTTGAGATTGAGATTGAGAATGAGTTAAAGATTAATATATAGAGATTGGAATGAGATAGATTGAAATTGAAGTATTATAGATAGAGATTAAGATAGAGATAGAAATAAAAATCTTGCTTAAGTTAGAGATTGAATGAACGTTATAGACAGAGATTGAGACTAAGATAGGGATTAAGATTGATATAGGGGGATTAAGAGAGAGTTAGAAATTTAAATCCACTTATGCTTGAGCACAAATAGAGTTGGAAGTATAGATTGAGATAGAAATAGAAATTAAGATACAAAGTTAAAACGACTTAGAGAAAAGATACGATCAATACTGAGGGAGAGATTGAAAGTGAGATTTGTTCAAATTGAGAAAAAGATCGCCATGATGGATAGCGAGGTTGAGAAAGAGATGGGGATGAATGATGATAAGGTTGAAATAAAGATTGTTTTTGAAGTAGAAATAGAGAAGAGATGATAAGGATTGACATAGAAATTGAGAAAGGTAATGAGATAGAGATTGAAGGTAGAGCCTGAGCTTAAAATAGAGATTGAGTTGAAGACTGATGCTAGAGCATAGGTTTGATTAAGAGTTTCAAATAGATATAAAGTTGAGATAAAGATGAACTAGAGATGAGATTGAGATAGCAATTCAAATACAAATTGAAAAGTACACTAAGGTACAGACTTGGCTAAATTTTGTATCTTATTCTGAAATAGGATTAGAAAATTATATAGAAACTAAGTTAGAGATTAAAATAAAGAATCAGATGGAAATCGCCTATAGAGCTTAGGTTTAATTTACAGAATGTGTTAATGGAAAAATGTTTTTTTTTTTATAAGTTGAGTTCTTACAGTAAGTGAGAGTTTTTCCATATGCATATGCTTGAATGCCTCTGGCAAAGCGTCATGTTAAATTTCATTAACTCTCAACGAGTAGCAAATATCATTATTGAAATTTATAAGAGCTTTCGTTGCACACATTCCAAGACTCAACTAAGAATCTAATCTAAAGTTTCTTCAGGCCATGTGGAGAGCAAGTTTCGTCATCTAATTTCTAGTTTACTCAGTGGAATGAGAAATGCAAAGAAACGAACAAATTTCAGCTAATTAAGAGCTAACTAACGGTTGACATTTGAGCAAACATTGTTAGTTGTTGCAGCGTAAGGAAGTTAATCAAATGCGCATCAAGCGCAACTCATTTGCCACACACAATGTGTGGCAGGTGCAGCAGCAGCAGCAGCAGCAGCAGCAGCAGCAGCAGCGAGTGCGCTGTAATTAAATCGTGATATTGGCTTACATTAGAAAATTATCAGAGAACGTGAACATAAAGCGCTGGCATGGTTGGCATGGCAGACACATGGCCGACAAGTGTCAGTAACTAAACACGCATCAACGCCCGAGGCACTTTGACAGCAATAGCAACAGCAGCAGCAGCAGCAGGCAACAGCAGCAACATTGCTACAGCAACAGGAAGTGCGATGCAGCCAGGCGTTGCCGATGGAGAGCAACTTGAACATTGTTGCGGCATCCAGAGGCGCTTGTCAAGTAATTTGTCATACTTAATTGCAACACGCCATGAAGTTGCGTTAGTAACGTTTTTGCTCCTGCTGCTCCTGATGCTGCTCCTGCTGCTGCTGCTACTTCTCATGCTGGTTCTGCTGTCAGCAGCAGCAACAGCAGCAGCAACAGCAGCCGCTAAGCTGCATTAATTGGGCGGGCATTAAGTGGCTGGGCGTGGCCGCACGCAACGCTTACGGCTTTGCTATGTTATTGCTATTCAAGATCCCGCCTGCTGATGTTGCTTTTCTGATGTCCTGATTCGAAAACCAAAGCGCTTGTTTTCTCCTGTCACACAAAACTACAACAACAACAACAACAACTCTACATCATTTGCATTAGCTGCAGCTAGCTAAGATAATGCGTGCTAATTTATGCAATTCATCCCAACTAGCGCCATTTGTTGTCAATAACCAATTCAGATAATTGCTTTTAATCAAATATTTTGGCACACTCAATAGCGTGAAGAAGTGAGCTCTGGTTAGGGCATATGGGCGAATGACATGATTAGAATAGACTAGATACCCTAACTGTTGTTTCAAGAGAGCTGATAGCGAGAGAAAGAGAGAGAGAGAGAGGTGTGTGATAGATAAGTTAGTCTAATTATAAAATCTAGAACTTTAAGATAATTTTTGTCGATTCGAATTACATTTAAATTACTCAAAGCATTAGTTTCTACAAATATTCTTTCAATATATAGAATGGGCTAGCATAAGTAAAATCAGAAATATATTTGATCTATAGAATATTCTTGACAAGAATGTATTCTTCTTCTTGTCAAGATAACATAACTTAAGTCAGAAATATATTGATTAAATATAATAATATATTAATCTATTGTTCAAGTATATTATCAATAATAATCAATAATCAATTTGAAGTATTTTGATATGAAAGAGATAGATGGCAAATGTGAGATAGACAGAGATGCAGGCAGACAGAAGAGCCAAAAAACACATGAAGACTCAGAGCTCATCCATATCCGTAGCCCTGTAGAATGATTTACAAATATAGTGTACATTATTATCAGAGCCCGCAAGAAAGTGTTAAGCATTTCTCAAAGTCACTCGCGCACAGGAAAAATCCCAAAGATCAGGTGATCTCAACGCTCTAGCTCACGTACAGACAGCAACGATCTGGTTTTGGGTTTCTCCATGATCGTCATCCGTGGATGTTTTTCTTGCGCTCAATGCAGCTAAGCATTGTTTGTGTATGTATTGGGGTGTATGTGAGGGCAGCGTGCGTGTGGCTGCATGTGTGTATGTATTTGTAAATTTGAAGTCGCTGCGCAATGAAATCTTCACCTCTGTATAAGTGTTAGTGAGCGAGCGTCTACCATATAACTCTCAAAATAAGTCTCTTTAAAAGAGTATAACGCGAATAGCTCAATGCTAAACTCTCAGACGAAATAATTCTCTTGCTCAGAGCATGAGCGTGTGTCTGATGTTTTGCTGTTTCTTCCATGAGCAGAATGTGAGAATATAACTAAAATAAACTTGATGGCATCCGCAATGCCTTCTTCTGTCTGGTATACCCTATGGTTATGCACTACCCGAAAAAAAAGTGTTGGCAAATGCCAACAAGTGAAAGCATCTAATATAGAGAAGACAAAAATTAGAAATCTATTCAACTGATGACGATGTATGCTCACAAAGCAAATGTAGCATAAGCAATCGGCTATGTTGCCACAGCAATTGTCAACACTAAATAGTGTTGAGTAACGTAGAGAAAAGTGCGACGATATTTTAAACATGTGAATGAGAAACTTGTCAAATTGAAATATCGATAGGGGCAAAACAATCGACAGATAGAAATTGCGTAGTCATAATTTCTTTTTTGCGGAACCGGCGAGACGACAAGTTGGGTACAGAAACTTGGAAAATAAATTCACATACAAATTTGTTGGCATCGTTGTTAGTGTGTATTAAAAAGTTGACAAAATTCTAAAATTGTAACTGAAACAATGGAAGACAAGAGCGAAATCTCCGGCCTCAGCGAATCGGACATCGACAAGCCCCATTTGAGTCGCGAGATCAACGAATCGTTAAGGGCGCTGCTGCAGCGTCGCCTCGAGGAGTGCGGTTGGCGTGATAAAATGCGCAAAATGATACGCGAGATACTGGAAGAGCGCGGTGCGAATTCAATCAGCTACGAGGACATTGCAGTTGAGGTTATACCGAAAGCACGGGCCATGGTGCCGGACAATGTACGCCGTGAGCTGCAGATGCGTGTGCGCGCCCACATCAAATCGCAAATCAATGAGCGCAAATCAGCAGAGAAACTTAAGAAACCCACACGCACACGCACACGCACACACACAAGCCCAAAATAAAATTTATATGTTATAACAGGATTGACAACTAAAGCATTGTTTGCTCAGTTTAAGCGCATGTCACGGAGTCCTTTCGAAATAAAGCAACTCAATCAAATTTAATTCAGTCTGTTTCAGTCACTACACGAAATAACTTCCAGTCGAATCTATACGAATTTTTCTGAAAACATTTTTCTTTTGCTCTTGAATTTTTCCAAATTATGGAAAGCAGCAGCAAGGAATCACTATTCATTGCCGATCCGGAATACTTTGACGACTCCAAGAAGGACCCCAATGAATCCCTAAAGAAGCTGGTCACATTGCGTTTGAAAGAATGCGGCTGGTTCGATCAGCTGGCGATGTTGGTGCGTACCACTCTAGATGAATTGGGCAGTAAGCCCACATCCTATAGAGCTCTCAGCGAAAAAATAATACCCAAGGCCAAGCTTCTGGTGCCCAACGACTTGCGCAAAGAGCTCGAATCGCGTGTGCGCGACGCACTCGAAAACAAGCACAAGTAATGATGTTGACTGAATGACTCATAAACTAAGCATATTTATTGAAATTATTGTAATGTGAGCTCAAAATGTAAAACAAAAGAGTTAAATGGTTTAATGAAATAATTCAAATTGAATTGTGATTTTACTTCAGGAAGAGATGAGCTCAAATTTGCATTATTCAGTTCAATTGGTAGTATAGTATATGAAAAAGGCTTTATTAGTTTTTTTTTTTAATATTTTATTTTGGTCGGTACATACATCGGCTAACGAACATTTGGCATAATGCACATTTCGCATAACGAACACTTTTTTTTCGCTTAACGAACAATGTTTCGCCTAACGATCAACAACAAATTTTAAAACATTTATTGGACATACACATCCCGAATACACATTATAATGCTTAGCCATCCTTTTGGACTTTCTTTTTTTCTATTTTGCAATAAATTTGTTTTTCTGTTTCGGTTAACGAAGGTTTCGCTTAACGAACGAGATGCTGGAACGAATTGTGTTCGTTAACCGAGAGCACACTGTGTTCTTGTAAATTATTTTTAGGCTTTAGCGACTGTGAACACATTTGGTATGTTAAGTATTAGTTGATATTACTATGTAAATTGTTATTAATACACAAAACTTATTGCAGAGACTGTTAAGTACAACTGAGATCTAAGAAGCGAGCCAATACATCCATTTGCTTGAATACAAAGGTCAAGCAGTAGTTCCCATAGTTCCCATAGTTCCCATAGTTCCTCATAGTTCCTCATAGCGCACATTGTTAGCGAGCATTCCATGGTCGTGCACACCCAATGTGATCCATTCAACTGCAGTCCATTGAGCAGGCAGTTCGATGGCAAACAATGCATGCTGTGCTGAGCAGCTTAGTGCAGTGTTGGAAATTTGTTATTGTGGGAATTCGTTGCATTGTTTTAACAGTGGCACGAACATGGCGCAACCGGGACATATCGCAATCGCATAGACACCAATTCATGAATATTTATGCCTAAAATCAAATTGAGGCAACCGCTGAACGTGAACAAAGCAAAGAGTAGAGGGTAAAGCCAACAGCAGGAGCAGCAGCAGCAGGAGCAGGCGCCATGACACAGGAAACTGGTGAATGGCGACTGGTGACTGGCGACTGGTGACTGGTAACTGGAGACCGGATCAGGGTTCGGGATTTTTGGCCGCGTCAGTGGGTGCCCGAAATTAGCATGCATATTGAAGGCGGTCAGCGTTTGGCACCTGGCACCAGAATCTGAATGTGGATGCGGCTTTAAATGTGAATGTGGCGAGGACTGTATGTGACTGAGTGAGGCTGTATGTCAGTCTGAATGGATTGTGGTATGGGGTAGGGTAGGCCAGCAACCTAAAAATGCTCTTGTGCAAGGGTAAAGATAAAACCGGGTTGACAAAAGAAAAACAAAATAAAGAAAACACCGCTCGGAATTCATATAATAACATACACGTGTATGCGGGCGTGCATGTGGGCGACGGCCTGTGGGCGTGCCAAAAATTCATAAAACTGAAAGAAAACACAGAGAAAAATATGCAAAAAAAAAAAATAAAATAAAAATAAAAACAAGGAAGAAAAAGAGGAGCAAAAAAAAAAATACTTGAAGCAAACAGGAATTATTTCCAAGTAGGTTCAAGCCAAAAAATTCAGAGGATTTTTGATGGGGTTTGGGTTGGACAGAGGATTTTTGTCAGAGCTGGGGGGGGGGGGGGGGGGGGGGGGGGGGGGGGGGGGGGGGGGGGGCAGCTGCTGAGTTACCCAAAAGCATTCAGGCAAAATGAATTGAAACGTGCCAGAAAACTTGTTTTATGCATAACTAAGAGCAATCCACAAGCCACGTTCAACTGCTGCAGAATGCGGCATTTGGACATCAACACTGAGAGGCATCAGTAGTATGAGTTGCAGCTTATGCAAATGGAGGGCCAGGGCAAGGGCCACGAGCGTCAATAACAATAACTGGATTAAGCTAGCAAAATACTTGTACTTGTACTTGCTTATGGCCATCATATCCATTTATCTGCAGCAGCTGCTGTCCTACGGCGTTCGAGCATCATAAATTTGTTGAAGCAACTTGGCTAAAGTATATGCTATCTATTGCCAAACACTAGTAGCTCATCAATCTCATCATTATGCTGAATGCAGAGAGAGAGAGGGGGGGAGGTAGTGTGAGGGAGAGGCAAAGTGAGCGCGAGAGAGCGCTTCGCATTTCTGCTGACACCGCAATCAGCGTGGCTCGGCTTCGATGTTCATCAATCTAATTGCCATTCGTTTGCATCTAAACATAAAGCAGCCAAAAAAATTTTTGCTTGCCAGTCAGCATAGAGCTCAGTGCTCAATTGTGTGTGTGTGTGTGTGGGGGGGGAGGGGCTGGGAGTGGAGCTACTTGCAGCAGTTGCTTCCATAAAACGGCTGCACTTTATTTGTCGTTCCACTTACCGCAGTTGACTTTGATTTGTGCGCAGAGTCAGGCAAACAGTCGCCGCTACCCCAAGCCCAGCCACCTTTGCTGCCTTTGCCCTTGTCCCTTGGCCCGAGTGAGTGCAGAAAATGCAATCAAATAAACAAATTGCCAGTCGTCAGAATCAGCAGACTCACATTCACGTTTACGTTCACATCAGCCATCAGCTACAGCAACAATACAGCACAAACAGATAGACAGACAGATAGATAGACAGAGAGTGAACTGTGGCAGCAGCAGGAGTAGCAGCAGCAGCAGCAGCAGGAGTAGCAGCAGCAGGAGTAGCAACAGTACGTCGATTCGCCCCAAGCATTAACACAAAACGAGTCATGTTGAATTTGTTGCCACGCGATGTATGCGTAATAAACATTTGTTAAGGCCATGGCCGCATTGTACTTCAAGCCAAAACGGCCAGCTGAGAGGCAGCTTTTAGCTATCACAAACAAAAAATATATAAATAAATATGAAATAAGAAAAGAAACACGCAAAAATCTCAAGTGTGCTGCATGTATAAGCCTGTATATGTCTATTATAATATTTGTATATATATTATATATATTTATATATATTCGCTGGATTGTATTTCCATTTAGAGCTAATAGAATTTATTGCAATTTCACTCGCTGGTTAATTGAAAAGAATAATTGCCATTTTTGCCAGCTAATTAAAATTAATAAGTTGGCACTGCCAATTGCAATTATTTGGCATTTGCCAATGCCATTAGACTAAGCAATTAAGTTATCAAAATCAGAAAAAAAGGTTTTTTTTTTTTGTTTACCTGAAAGGCAGTTCAGTTCAATATGCCAATTTGCTACCTCTATTTGCAGTAGAGGCTGAATAAATTATATTAAAATGGGAAGAGTATGAGAGTTTTTGGTAAATTTCTGCAAGAGACAGCAGAGGGCGTGGCAGAACCAATAAAGTTTATATCCACTCAGGATGTTAAGCTGAGTTGAACTAGCTACATAGAGGCGTAGCAAAAAAACGCTAAGAAGCTGCTGCAGGCAAGATGAACGACTAAAGAGATACCCTATCTACAAATGCAAGCATAATATATATGCCGTATCGGTGTGACATATTGATGTTATGTTAGTTTTATGTTGTGATTGACAGTTGCAGTAGTATTAAAGAGAAACTGACAACTAGTTAATCGAATGAGTTAGCATTTGAGTGACAATTAAAGGATGTGTCATTACAAAAGAGACAACCATAGGTTCTCGGATGTGGCAGAGTGAGAGTGAGAGGCATATGCCCTTCACACAGAGTTGCTATGATATTGATGAACGAGAATATGCAACCAAGAGGTAGTTTGACAGGAGAGTCGAATAAGCGCACTTAATCAGAGACGATTGAGTAACGAAGACGTTGTGGAAATAGAAGTCGGCGACACCGAGAATTCGTTGTCAGGCAAAGATACCATGGAAGGCGAGAGTAATAATTATAACGCTACGACATATACATGTGTTCATCTATTCGTTCATATAAACTACAATGCCTGCAGAGTTGCAAATTTAAAGTTTATCCGGCCATAACGACACACAAGGGATCGTCGTTATACCCGGAAGACGTTATATTCATATAAATTTGCTCATACGCAAATTAGTACGTATGGATATCCAAATTTTTGTTGGAATAACCGAATGAACGCTATAAGGGTTCGTAAACCTGGATATTACTGTATTTCTATAACAAAAATATATATATTATTTTAAAATGTTATATATATTTTTTTAAATTTAGTATCGTTTCAATTCTAAAGAATCAGCAATAGCTAAAGAATCAGGAAACAGCATAACAAAATAATAATAAATTCCTCTGCCACAAGAGTTGACTGAGAACTCTATCCAATTAGGAGCATGAAAACACTTCCGTTTCGGGCAACTTAATTCAATAAGTCTTTACATTATATTAGTATAATGGAATCGGAAGCGATCACTTACCTGGCAACAAGATTAAGAGTCCCAGGAGACAGGCGCTGGCCAAGAGCTGGACGCTTCGTCTGGCACGACTCATTCTCGCAGTGGGCACAGTGGGACGCATTTGGTTAATAGTTAAGTGTATTGATTTGGGAATTATTAATATAGTTGCGCTCTGGCTGGTGGCACGCTTGTCGCTTGCTCTGTCTGCAGTTAGTTGGCAATGGGAAGCATACATATATTTAGCGAAGACCGATCGATTGGCTAACACCATCTGTTGCTATTCAAGCAGTCCAAGTCCGAGTATCTCGCTATACAAAGTCACAATCACTCAACCGTGAGATGAACTCAAATACTCAAATCGGGGCCAACCTTCGCAACCTGTGGCATGCGGCCAACTGGCTATGTGGCTGTGGCAGACAGTCTTTTTAGCCAGACATATGGCGCATCGATCAGGCGGTCAACTGAATCAATAGCCAGCAACACGGGGTGTCTCTGTTCCGTGTCCCGTTACCCGTACCCTCAGACAAGACGAAGGCGACAACGGAGCCGGAAATGGAGACGTAGGCGTTTGCCGGAGTGAGCTGATGTACGGCAGGGAAAACAATTTTCTACGGCAATTGTTTTTTTATTTTCTTTCGATTTTATTTTATTTTTTATTTATTTACTTTTTGTTTTTTCCGTTTTTCTTTTCGTTTTTTTTTTTTTTTTTGCCTTTCGTCTTCGTTTTTTATACTTTTTGGTCGCCTGTTGTTATCAAAGTGGAGGCTGACGCTTGCTAATGCCACTTCTGTTCGTGATGGGACGGCTGTTGTTATTGTTGTTGCTGTTGTTGTTCTTTTTGTTGTCGTTGTTGTTGTTATTGTTTTTTTTCTCCTCTTCTTCTTCTTTTTGTGGCCCTTATCTGTGCCACCTTACTTGCCTTTCAATTTTGCAAGCTGCCGTAAACTTTTACTTTTGGCTTGCCGCAAATTTTTTTACTCCAACTGCCATTTATCAAAAATGTTCTTTTGTCCGCCGACCGTTAGAGGGGCTTGGTGGCGGGAGGAGGCGCAGGCGCAAGGGTTTCTGCAATTGCGGGGCTATATTTGGCCGGAAATCGAGGGCGGGCAAGCGGTCGCTGTGTCTGGCTGACTGACTCGATATCTCTCTCTGTGTGTGTGTGTGTGTGTGTGTGTGTGTGTTTGAGTGTGTTTGTGTTTGAGTGTGTTTGTGCTCGTGTTTGTTGAGAGAGTCCAAGTCTCGGTGTCGGTCTCAGTCTCAGTCTCTGTCTGCGACACGGCAACGGCTGGCTTTTGGCCACATTTGTGGCATCTCCGGTCGGTTGTTGACCTTGACTATTTAGCTTGTCAACGCCAAAAGAAATCTATGTGGCAATCGGACTCTTGATTGATTGTTGCTATGATTGTTACACAATTGTTTTATATGTCCCCGTGTCCGTATGGCATGTATTATGTATGAGCCACGCCTCTTTCGACTCCCTGGCTCGTTTGCCCCTTTTCCGGCTTTGTCGTTTGTTTGATGTTGACTATCGAAAGCTGCGTTTCCGTACTTTTTTTTTTTTTGTTTTGTCGTAGATTTCCGGAGCTTGTTTACCGGACCGCAATGCTGCGACTGTTGCTGCTGTTTCTATTTCTGCTGCTTGGCAAGTTTTTGATTACTTTGTCTGGCTAACAAGTAGCCAAGCTAGCTAGCTGCCTTGTCAGTGCTTCAATTTCGATTTCGATGGCAAATATTGTCGTTATGTCCTTTCAACTGGCCTCCTTTCTACTCCTTCCGATCCGCTGCCCACTCAATGGCAATGCGAGTGTGTGAGTGCATTTAAAATTCAATTTGGAAATAGAATTTGATTGCTTGTGTTTTCTATCCTTTCTTATGCTGACTGCTCTATGCAAGCATCTACGAGAAAAAAAAGTGTAGCAAATATATATAAATATATAGATATATATATATCTGTATAATATACATATATATATATATGTATATATATCTTTCAAGTATATGCACACTTATTTATTGATGTCCTTAGGGGTAGCGTTAGCTTTGTAAAGTTTCATTTGGTTATTGCTTGCCCCGCATATATATGTATATATATTTGATATATTCAAAAATTGATTCAATTTGCCTTGCACATTTGCATCGTCCAAGTGATTCTATAAAGAGAAATATACAAAGACACGTAAAATAAATAAGTTGCCAGCTAGAATTTAATTAAAGCGATCTTAAATCAACAACTTATGTATGCACATATATATACAGATTCTATATATATATATATATATATATATATATATATAGATATATAATCAGTATATGTATAAATCAGATCTCAGCATATTGTTCTCTGCATCAAAGGCATATGCATATACGTATATATGTATAAAGGCATTCGCATACAGATGTTCGCATAAATTCATTTTTAAATAGTGTCGCCCAGGCACTGGGCCATCTCGTACGACCCGGTCCAGTCCGGTCCGATTCGGTCCGACTCGGTGCATTTTTTGGTATTTGAAATTGCGCTCTCATTTTGGCATTAAAATTGCAGCAAATACTTTGAATAAATGCGCCAACCGCATGACAAATGTCTTGCATTAAATATAAAATATGTCCCAATGGGACACACACACACACACACAGCCACAGAAACAGCCCCAGCCCCTGCCCCAGACCCAGTAACAGAGCCAGAAACTAAAACAGAGCCAGAATCAGAGTCAGAGCCAGAGCCAGCATCGTTCTACATCAGTGTCCAGCCGACGTTGCAGCCTGTGTGTCCCACGAATGCATAAATACACACACACACACACACACAGAGAGAGTGAACACATTTTCACAGTTGCCGGATGCGGGCCTAGCAATAAGGATCAAAGTGCATCTGACATCCAGTTAGAGCTGCAACAAAAGCCCCAACCATTTGGCAGCCAACCAACAAATTTCCATGAACTGAACTGAACCTAAATTTCCATCAGCTCTAAAGCTGAGCCTAGCAACAATTGAAATATTCATATCAACAGCTGCAAATTGATCTGAACAACACAAATCTGATTTACTTAATGTTATTGAAGTAGTTTCATTCATAGTTGACTATAAATCTATTTGTGAATAAGTCATATTTGTGGCTAGAAGTAAATGTGGAAAAGAGTTGAATTGATTAGCACAAAGTATGTGAATACGAGCTGGAATCTATTGACTTCAGCTATCAATCATATATTGCATAGTATGAAATGTTTGTGCGGATTGAATACACTGAATGCATAAATACATTTATTCGTGGAAGCATTTATTTATGCAGTAGTTAACCCATTTATTCATGTTTGTGTGGATTGAATACACTGAATGCATAAATACATTTATTCGTGGAAGCATTTATTTATGCAGTAGTTAACCCATTTATTCATTCATACAATTATCAATCATATTAATCATTAACTCATTCAAACAGTAGAGTTATTCGAATAAATGCTTACGAGCTCGAGCTCTAAACATATATATCGATATTATTGTAGGAAATTGTTGTGTGGCTTAAATTCATTCATTTTGATTCATTCTAATATTAATTCACCATTTAATTTATACAAATACTCATTCATTTATTCACTCACTTATTCATTTTTGTATTTATCAATTAGTTTATTCATTCATATAATCATTCAAATAATTGATTCAATCAATTTGTTCATTCATTCATTCATCAATCATTCATTCATACATTCAGTCATTCATTCATTCATTCTACCATTCATTCATTATATTATTCGTTCAATCAATCACTGATATACTCATGCAATCATTCATTACATCATTCATTCAATCAATCATTTTGAAATACATTTAATCGTTGATTTATTCATTCACTCATTCAATCATTCATTCATACATTTAGTCATATAATTATTTTTATACACATTTAAGCATTAATTTATTCATTAATTCATTCAGTCATTCATTGACTCTCACACTCATTCAGTCATTCATTCACTCTCACACTCATTCAGTCATTCATTCACTCTCACACTCATTCATCTATTCATTCATTTAATCAATCAATTATTTTAAATACATTCATTCACTTATTCAATCATTAACTCAATCAATAATTTTCTAATATATTTATTCATTGACTCATTAATTAATTAGTTATTTCATTCATTCAATCATTCAATCATTCATTCATTTATTATTTCATCAATTATATATGCATTCATCAGACATTTGATCATTCATTCATCGTTGCCACAGTCTCTATACATATCAGTAAAACAAATGACATCCAACATACCTGAGTACATCGCTCCAATACTCTAATACAATAATCTCATCCCCATCATTCATACAGAGAGCGAAGGGCAACAAGCAATACGAATTTAAAATCAATCTCCAAACAAGGCACACAAGTGGAAAAATGTGCGCGAATGCATGACAAATATGACTGAAAGTTCTGTTTGTTGCGCATGTTTGGCATATAAGACTAGAATTTTAAGTGAATAAATCAATTCAAGCTCGAGCATGATGCTTGAATTCAATAACTGTTGAGTTGTTTTGCTTTAACTTGCAAATTGCAAGCAGCAGAGATTAAGTCGACTTAGGCCCATCGAATCGCTTCGAATGTTTGTTGATTATTTCGTTTCGTAACTCTGTCAACAACAACATTCTGCTGCTCATATGCTTATATTTGATTGATTATAATCAACGTTATTTCGCATCTCATGAAATCAATTAAGAAGAACTAGAGTCGTCAATATACTTATCTACTTGAAACCCAAAAGGCTAAGACTGAGTACTCCACTTTGTGCATACTTTAACCCATTACACCCCAATGAACTTTTAAGACTAAACCACGTTTTCTTACTACATTTATGCATGCCATGAGCATAACAATAAGATCATCACTCAAGTGGAGGCACAGCGAAGCCATTAACTAACTCTGTTTAGGTATACGTATGAGTGTGCTTCAGCTTGTTTCGTAGTCTCAGGCACTCTTTGTTGCCTTAAGTTACTTTTGAAAGTGTTACCAAGTGAATATCAGATTGAATATCAATGCAGACTTACAGATTAGCAAAATTTTGTAGCCGGCATTAGCTGACTAAGGAATATGGAAAATGAGCTAAGACAAGTTCTAATGAAAACAAGTAAAAAAGCTCTAGTCGAGACTGCTCGACTACGAGATACCCTGAAACCTTCTTCAAACGAAAAATATACCAATCCATAAATATTTTTATCGATAACTCGGGAAATATACGAGTTATCGAATTTCTAAAACAAACTCGTACTGAGTGTGCAATATACGAGTCTAAGACAAAAAGAAGGAACTCTTTAGCTCTAATATCTTCGGAAATCGACGCGTTCAAACATACGGACAGATGGGCATAGCTATATCGACCCAGCTTGTCACACTGATCAAGAATATGTATACTTTATGGGATCTGCCACGCCTCCTTCTGGCTGTTACATACTTTTAACAAAACCATTATACCCTGATTTCCCATTTGCAATGGGTTCAACTGAAATTTCGATAATTTCGATAGCAGCCACGCTATTCACTTTAGCCATTGGATCTTCACAATTGCTAACCAAATTGCAGTTGAACATCGATTGGATATCAAACATTATCGGTATGAATAATTGCTGATTGGCTAATTGGCTTGATTGGATAATTGAAAATCATTTCGAAATCATTTCGACTGGCCGCAGGCAATGCAAATGCAAATGCAACTGTCAATGCAACTGCATGTCGCCAACTGTGAAGCGAGCCAGGCGCATATGCCCAACGAGAAACCACAAACTCTGTGCCAGGACAACAATTTGATTTAGCTTGAAAATAATTGCATGTAATGAGTGAGTGAACCCAGTGAACGACACAAGCTAAAATCCATGAATAATGCAAGCTAAATTGTTTGAAATTTTGCATAATAAATCGATTAATGAGTTAGAGCAATGCATTGATATCGGGGTAATTATGTTTAAGTATGCTAACTAATATGATAAGCCGTTAGTATGGCAATACAACAGTGCTGTGCGTAAGTATGCTGCCAGTCTATACAGTTTAATAAATGATGTGATGTCTGTACGCTTTGGCTCGAACGTTTTTCAAGTTTACTGACCAAATAGGTCACTGCCCCGGGCCTATTTTCGGTCGAAGGTACCTTTTTGCATATATAGTAATGTATGTGTGTGTGTGTGTGTGTGTGTGTATAAAACTACAATAAATCAATTTGCTGCCTCATAATGTGAGTTTGCTCACACACACACACACACACACACAATCACCTAGGGCCGTAAACGTTTCGTATCACAAATTACATGACGCTTATCGTTAGTTTTACAAGCGTCTTCCTTCAGTAAACGCACTCTTCCTGAGTGACTGACGAGCTGATTCTGTATTGCCTGAATCCTGCCTGTAGCTCAATTTGTTTTACTCCACTCACTCACTCACTCTCTGACTGACTGACTGAATGGCTGAATGGCTGACTGAATGACACGCTGTATGGCGTACGCATTATCTGGGGCGCCATAGCCACCCACGCGTCTGCTGATTGCTGTCTCAATATTGTTGTTGTTGTTGTTGTTGTTGTTGTTGCTGTGGGTTTTTAGCACTCTGTGGCAATGGGTCTCTGGCATTATTGGCTTTTTTCTTGCAGTCTTTGGCATTGTTGCCATAGTCAGTTGTGAATCATTTATCATCTTTAGTCGCTCGCTTAAATGCGCCTCAAAATTATGTTTAATTTCGCATTGAACATTTGGCAAAAGACTATTTGGCATTCCGAATTGTGTAAACGAAATACACGCACAATTTATGTGTTTTCTGATTAAAGCTAAAGCAAGCCCCATTTATAAATTATCAGCAACAAAAACGAGAGAGAGAGAGAGAGCGAGAGAGAGAGAGAGTTCTTCTATCTGTTGTGTAAGCAGCACTCGCGGCACATAAATAAGCCATTAAGTTAGATTCAATCAGCTCTGCTCTGCGGGCTTTAAAATGCGATCTTTGACTCATTCAATATTTAGTTACTTATTTAATTAAAGCGAAGCTAAACGAACCATCTCCAGCCACATACAATCAGTTGAGGCATCGGATCGGAATCGTCTTCAATATTCGATGGCAACGAGCGGTGGCAACGACGCGTAAAAGACGCTGAACTGGCATACCAAAGTGAGCCCAGGGCTGCGAATTGGGTTGCCTTAGGCCGCCACAGCCTAAGGCCATAAGCCGGCGAAAAAGTGTGCAGCAATTATGCTGTGCGGATGTACAGCATACAGCAGCAGCAACAGCAACAGCCGTGGGACAGGACGTTCATTAGGATTACGCAGGCGACGAGCGACGCGCTGGCCGGGCTAAGTTAACGACTCGTTGTCATGCTTTTTCCCGTTGCTAAAAAAAGAAAAAAGGCAGCAGTTGGCTTGAGGTGTCATGTGAAATCAGTCAGTGTATCGAGCACAACATTCTCAAGAAAACCCCATTAATCTGACGAAAACGATAAAGCAAAGCTCTACATGTCGGAGATAAGACTAGCTGCCCTAGCATTTAATCATGGCATCCAGCAGTCTTAGTGACAGCTTAGCAATCAATAAGAGCTGTCGATAGCAATCGATGAGGGCAGCCGATAAAACTATTCGATTTTTCCGAAGTCAAGTCAATCATTTAACTTGAAGTTGAGGTTTAAGGGACGTCAAACATCAGCAATCAATAACAGTTATTGATACACAATATCGGATTTACTTAAATTTTAGTATCTTCTCATCAATCATACACAGCTAACGATAAAGGCTACCGATATATATGTTATCGATAAGTAATATTCATATTATCGAAATCTAAAAGTTATGTATCTCCTATTCTAACTCATAGAGACTATTATTTTCTGTTCATTGACATACAGCTATCGATACAGGCTACCGATATATATGTTATCGATAAGCCATATTGATATTATCGAAGTCTGAAAGTAATGGATCTAGACACTATATTCTTATCTTCAAGCCCACACAAATATCGATCGATGCTATCGATATGTTTTATCTTTAACTCATAGATATTATCCAAGCCTAAACTTAAGCGACTCCTCTTCATGCACAACTGCTATGAAACTAAGAGGCGCTTAACACCTCTCAGTCGATGGAACCACAGTTTTCGATATAGCTTATCGATGCTTGGGAAAATACTTAATAATACTTCTAAAGTTTAGTTTTATTACACTCAAGTAACACCTATGATAACTCCAAAGCTGCTTTTCACCTCTTTATTGATATTTCAACTGATATAACTAATCGATTTAACCTAAAATCGATTCATACACATATCTTCAACTCAACGTGTAAACGATTCATGCACTCAAAACCGAATCACACTCAATTATAACACCACAACAACTAAATTACCTTTTCAATTCATATTTATTAAATGCAAAGTGTTGTTTCAATTCGCAAAATATTTCTGATAGAAATCCTTATAATATCTAAACTATAAAATCGCACTAATCCATTGGCATCTAAGCTTTCAGTTTTATTTTCAAAATCATTTTGCACACATTCTTTGCTCGTTCCAATGCATCGACTTTTTGGCTTTTTCGATGCAATCGCCCACATCGATGTACAATAAATTCCTGCAGGCTTGGGGAAAAAAAAAACACTAACAACAACAATAACAGTAACAACAACAAAAAGGCAACAAAACGTATAGAAGAAGATGAAAATAAACATTTTTTGTTTCACTTCATTGTCTGGCTGCAGTGCATAGACAGCAATGCGAAGCTTGATAAATACTAATTGAATTCTGAAACCGATGCAATGTGCACAGAGATCTCGAATATTTTGGGCCAAAAGCTCACAGTTGCATCTGCGCAAATGTGTGTCTGTATGGGTGTGTCTATGTATGTGTGTGTGTGTGTGTATGTTTGAGTATTTTTCTGTCTTTTAATTAAATCACTCGTATGTGTTAGCTTTGCCAGGCTTCAGCATTACAATGGAAGCCCCGAACCCCCACAGACACTCAGATAGCTCAGCTCGTCGTGTTCACATTTCTGTTATTCCCATGCTGTGACTTATCATTTTTATTAAAGGACATAGAAATATTTTCACACAGAGACGACAAACACAAAGGTGGCCCACACCAAACCCGAACACACACACACACACACTGGAACACACTCTAGGTCTGCTGCTATTGTTGAGTAGGCAAAAAGCAAACGAAATAAATGTGTATAAACACACACGCAAACATATTCACATACACACATACACACAGACACGTGTGTGTGTGCTAAATATTTGTTGTGTGCCAACAGCTGAGGCAACTCGGTCTAAACTGGAATACATATTTAGCAGTTTATTATCCTCACACATTTTGCATACTCGTACAAGCTGCAAAATAAACTCGGATTTCTTTAATTTGTGCCTTGTGCGATGGCAAATTTACGAAAGTCACACGAAGAAAAAAAAAAAGAAACAAAAAGGATAAGGAAAACATAATAAATTTAAGCAAAATCAATTAACACGAATGCAATTTTTGGCTTTTTCTCACTCTTTAATAATAGACTTTAAAACTGCACTACAAAGTAAAGGACATAAAGCTGTAATAAAGGGCAATAAAAAAAAAAAGTAGACAAATTTACATATTCAATTGGATATGTGTCCAAGTTTCAAGTACTGACTGTAGCTGCTGCTTCTTGTCAGGAGCACATGCAAAACAGGAGCATAATATCTAAAGAGCCGATATAGTATGTAAGCTGTTCATTGCTAAACTAAAGCTGTCTTAATAAATAATTGAGATGAGATATGCAGCTAAAACTTTACAGTATAGCTTGTAAAGGGCAACCCAAAGAGAATGCGAGAGTTACATAGATAAGTTAAGATCAAAGCTCGCCAGAAACAGTTGAGCATTTCTCAAAGTCCGAAAATAATTCACGCTCACTCACACATTGAAAAAAAAACCCAAAGAGTAGCAAATTGCAATTGTTCTCAGACGGCAACGATCTGTTTTCCACGATCTTTATTCAAGGACGTTTTTGTTGCGCTCAATGCAGGTAAGCATTGTTAGTGTATGTGTGATGGTGTGTGATGTTATTTTCACTAAAAAACATCGGCAGCGTGCATGTGCATGTGCATACATACGTGAAGTTGAAGTGGTAATGCATTGCCTTTTTGAGATCTTCACATTCGAATAAGTAGCAGTGTGCGAGCGTCTATCGTATAGCTCGCGAAATAAGTCTCCTTCAAAGAGTATATCACTTATTACTCAACGCAAAACTGACAGACGAAGACAGAAATAAAACAAAATAATTCGATTGATTCTCGACTGTTGCCTAATACACTTGATACCTGCCAAATCGCCTTGGCTGTATCTTCTCCAACATCTTCTCTTAACTAAAGGGTCATGCAGATCAAAGCAAACAGAACAGATAAGCTGAAATCTCTCTAAAATTCTTTAATTCACATGCATATTTTCATGTATTTGGTAAATCATTCTAAAATGGCAAATCGTATTGAGCATATTAAGAATTAAAATTTGTCGATAGCTTAAAAAGCTGTTTAAATATATTTATCGCAAATGCTATTATCAGACATCATATATGTATATGTATGTGTTTCATATGAATTTTTCAATCATATTGAAAGTGTCTTTTCAGCTTTTTATCAAATCCTAATGTTCGATTTTTAAATTTCAAATTCGCACCCACACACACACACATACATATGTGTATATATAATTGCTGTTAATTTTTAAGTCCGATAACGGATTTCAGCTCTATGCAAAGCCATAAAAAGTTTTCGCTTTTCAACCGCAACCAAAGCCAAAAGTTCGAAACAAAAAAAAATAAAAAAACATAAGAGAGAGACACACAGGCAGAGAGAGGGATAGAGAGAGAGGGTGAGAATGAGCGGAAGAAATAAATTTAGTTTGACCTCACAGACGGGCATTTCAGCTATGCCATCAAATATGCAACAGCTCGATTCGTGCTCATTTAATCCAAATGGTTCACTAAAGTTAATTGAAATCGCTGTGACACAGAACATTAAATTTTGGTGTCCTGTTTTTACTGTTATTTGTTTGTTGCTGTTCCTCTTTTTTTTTTTTTTTTTTTTTTTTTTTGTATGTCCAACAAGTACATCGAGCAATGTAATTTGTGCATCATGTTGCATGTTTTTGTTGTTTGCTCGTGCCTTCACTCTCTCGCTTTCCCCCCTCTCTCTCTCTCTCTCTCTTTCCCTTTCTCTTTCTCTCTCTCTCTCTCTCTGTGTCTGAATGAGGGGGCGTAGCAGCATAGTTTTCAGATAAATTGCATTACTTTGCATTTTTGTTTTGTGCTTGTGAGCGAAACAAAACAAAAGGGGCAGCAGCAGGAGGCGCAGATACATACGACTGCCATACGGATGAGTACGAATGCGACTACATAGGCGTTGGCCTCGATACTCAAATCAGCGACAAATAAAACTTTTTACAACATCGCCAACACACATATAGCGGGGTACAGAGAGAGAGAGAGAGAGAGAGAGAGAGAGAGAGTGAGGAAGAGAATGTAGAAGGGCATTCAATGCTTGGAGACCTCTTCGATTAAGGAAACATTTTCGCTAGCCCTTCCACTCGCTGCAATCGAACTAGAGAACTAACAACAGCAATTGCAAATATATAACAAAATGACAACAGCAAAAATCACACAGGAGGAGCGAGCAGGAGGAGCAGTGGTCGGCTGCTCCTTGCTCACATGAGAAATTCATTTCTAATTCAAATTCTCCAACATCAAATGCTCGATGCAAATAATCGACTATCGTCTATCGTCTATCGGCCAGTTATCATCGCTTTGCGGCTTATCGCTGCATCTGTTTTGCGGTGCGGCCGAGCATGCATGCATCCTGTCATGCACTGCTTGACGCAATGATTGATTGATGCCTGCTTGATTTTCGGCCCTTTGGTAGCAACAGCTGCCAGCGACAGCAACGACCACAGCAGCTAGTAGTGCAACAACAACAGTGAATGCAATTGCCACGCTGGACTAGCTCGAAGTGGACAAGGACTCGAGGCAGCAACGGAAACACAAGAGCTTAATCAGTGAAACGCCAAAGCTGCAAGCCACAAGAATTATGCATACGAAATTTTCGCACGATTTTCAACCCTTTCACAAAAAAAAACAAAAAAAAAAACAAGATTTTTCTCTTGTTTTCTGTTCTGATTTGTGTGCGAAGCTGCAAAGGGTGCGAAATGAAAAACAGCTTCAATTATCATGCGTTCGTAAATTTAAGAAAAAAAAATATATATTATAAAAATAAAATAAAAAAATTACTGAGTTAAAATGTTTTAAAAAAATGTTTTTAAAAAATTGTTTTGATTTTTTTGATTATTTTGGTTATAATTAAAAAAAAATCAAAAGCAAAATGATAAACAAACAATAATAATTTATTTATGTTTATAAAAAAAATATAAATGTATATAAAAATGATTAATAAAAAGATACGAAAAAGAATCCAAGGGTTTTATTTACAATATTTAAAATGTGGAATAAAATGTTTTTAAATTTGTGTAATAAATTGTGCAGAATTGAAAAAATTCTGTTAAAACAAAATTTAAAAATTTATTTATGTAAAAAAAAAAAAAAAATTAAAAATAAAAAGAATTAAAATTTAAAAAAATAAAATTAAATAAAAAAAAAATGTAAAAAAAAGAAAAAATAGAAAATATATGTATTTAAAAAAAATGTATTAAATTTTTTAAATTTAAAAAAAAATTCGAAAAAAATATTTAAAAAAAATAGTTTTAAAAAATAAATCCAAGTTAAAAATAAATAAATATCAATATTTAAGTTTTTATGTTTAATTTAACAAAATTATAAATAGTGCCAAGAAATATATTCATTCATTCATTCATGTATTTTGGATTTTTATATATTTAAACAAAATCTAAAATATAATCAATCTAAATCATATAAAATCCTTAAAGAGTATAAGACAAAGGAGAGTGCTTAAGTCGGCTATGCCTGACTAGTAGATACTCAGTACCCCGAACAATAGCTAATACTTGAATCCTAAAAGTGAGCAGAACAACTAAGAGTGCTCTACCATTGGCATGCCCGACTAACAGATACCTCTGCAAAGAGCCGACACTCTCATGAGCCACAGCTCTGCATTCAAGGCACTCTCAGCTATTGCTAAGCGTTGCCAGCTTGAGCACTTTTACGTGTTAATAGTCCATCTATGATTTAATACATATGCTATTCAGCAATCAAGGCAACAAATGTTAATAAAACTACAAAAGCACTCAAAAAAGAAACAAATTCAATATGAAAAAAAGAAAGAAATACATACAAAGGCTTCAGCTTTTATTCAATCTTGGCTATCAATCTGAAAAGTTCAATTATAGTTCCATTACAACCGAAGCGCCCTTTGTTCCCATTGAGTTTAGGCGCACAACATACGTTCGTGCTTTCAGCTGGTATTCGATTGTAAAATCCACTTAATGAAAGAAATCTATGGATTAACTGTAAATCGCTGATATTACGATATGCAGCATATGTACAAATAGCTACAAACTAGGCCCACATCTAAAATATATATATGTATATATATACGTACATATGTAGGCATGTACTATATCGATGAGACTGGCTGGCATTGGAGGTCGGCCTTGGGGCATGGCCCGGCCCATGGGGCTGGCTTGGGTCATAGCGCTGGGCAACCTTTTTCTTTTTTTTTTTTTTTTGCTGCCCCTGAACATAATCAGAGAGACGCAATCGCGTCATGGCCTGGCGCAAAATCTAACGCACGCCACACGCTCATTGGGCTTAGGTGATGGCTACAGCTACGGCTCTGGTTCTGGTTCAGGTTGAGGCTTGGGGTTCAGACGATTTTACAAATCGAATTTGTCTCACATTTTTATTTTAATTTTTTTTGCGTGATATTCCAAAAAAATGAAAAGGCAACAACAACAACTAGAGCAGCAAAAAAAAAGGTAAAATCTTGTGCATTGACCTTTTTCCAAGCGAATGGCAGTCGGGTTAGCTGACAGTAATCCTCTGGGCAGCACACACACACACTCGCTTCTCTCTCCCTCTCTGTCTCTCATTGTCTATGCGTGTGCGTGTTATGCTTGGGCTTATGCTACCATTGGGCATTAGCCCAGCCTGACCTGGCTTAATTCTTAACTAGTTATGGCCTAGGACCTTAAGTAAACAATTAGTTGGGCACGAATAAATGAAGCACTGTAAAGTGCGGTTGCCAATGTGTGTGTGTTGGCCACGTTATTAGATTACCATGCCATATAAATACGCAAAGATACACATGTATATATAACATCTATATATATATATATAGAAGCACTTTAGATACATATAGGCGCCACACGACGCTGCAAGGAGTCCAAACGCCAAACGGCATAAAATGTCAAGGACGTTAAAATTTACGTTTTGAGGTTGCCACGCTTCGTTTGGCACTTGGGCAACAACAACAATAACAACAATAACAACTAACAACAAACAACTAACAACTAACAACAAACAAGAGCAAAGCACAAACTCTTCTAGCTAGGCATCTCCAAAGCAAAACCTTAGCGACATCCAATTCCGAAAACCCACTTTCACATCCAATGCAAGCTAGAGCCAAACAGCGCTGCATGTACTGAGCTGGGGGTGTGCGTGTGTGTGTGTGTGTTTGGCTAATAGCGCGTATGAGTAATATTCCATGTGGTCATGCCCGGGAGCAACTGCCAGCAATACTAACGAGTAGTGCTGCAATTGTGGCAGCAACAACCAACAGCAACAGCAGCAACAGCAACAGCAGCAGTCCTGCTGGCAGCAGGATACAAATTTATTTATTTGCCTCCACCTGTCGCCTGCAATTGTTGTGGTCCACACCATGGCCGAGGCACACGAACAAGCCACAAAGGGCAAGACAAGCATGGACTATTTAAGAAAATATAGCCATCTATAGATTCTCTCCATTCTCGACCAAGCCAACAATACCTATAGACGTCATTCACTCAACCAACTACCTTCATTGCGAATGAGCTTTGAATTGCTACAGCATGCGTTACATTTTATTGAATGATGCTTAGAATGAATGATGCCCAGAGGGCAATTTCTATGAATATACGAGGTTTTTATTTATTCAGGTATATATATATATATAAATATTTGTCTGCTACTAAGTTATCCGCTTCGCATAACTTTGATTTTATCTATTCTTGCAGCATTTTTTCTATTCATGTTCAGCTGCTCATCTTTAAGTCACTTAATCGAAGAATATTATATAAAATATAATATATTATGCAATAGTATATATATACATTTTATATAGCTACTCAATTACAAAATATAGACAAAAGAAATATATATACATATAACTCATATACAATATAATTGCTTTCAAAGATTTCTATAAAAAAGAAATCCTTTCCGCTCTTCCCATCCTTCCTCCTATCACACAGCTATAAATAGATCAATGGAATCTTATTAACTAACTTAAATCAAGTGACCCACTAAAAAAACATACAACACTATTTGTGTATATATATATATATATATATATATATATATATGTATATATAGCTGCACAGATTATCTGGCAAATGCCAATGCTGACCCACTTGGAGCGGGCCACAGCCAAAATGTTTGCGAGCTCAAACCCGTTGCGAGGCTTAATTCAAACTTGTTGTAAAAACTAAACCAACAAAAAAAAAAGTAAATAAATAAAAAAAAATAACAAGCAGAAAAGTAATGTCCTCTTTGGTGCTGTTGCTAAACAATTTTTTATCTGCGTTTTATGGCTAGCCATGAAACTTAAATTGCTCGCATACCCTAGCTGCAAGTACTTGCGGCTACGCAATCAACATGTGGTGTTGCAACGTGACACGACCCGGCACGAGAGTTACTTCTTACGAAGCAAAACTTACAGCAGCTGTTGAAGTTAGAGTATTCAAATAAATTTTTAAAAATTATATATGATTTGTCATTTGATAATAAATTATTTCGGGTACATAAAAAGTATCTATATTTGCTGAAAACTAGATAAGAAAGTTCTTTATATAAATATATTAGCCAAGTTTCAATTAAAATGTAATTTAAAGTAGAGTTTCTATAGGTTTTGGGTATAATGAATTCACAGGCAAAAGGAGGCGTGGCAGATCCCATCATATATATACGTCAGTATGTCCGACTATTCGTGCGTCCATCCATTCTTCTATTTATACGTCTATTCATGTGTCTATTCGTCCGTCTATCCATCCGTCTATCTATCCGTCTATTCGTCCGTCTATCCATTCTTCTATCCATCCGTCTATCCATCCGTCTATCTGTCCGTCTATCCGATAATGTATTCGTCCACCTTTTCGTCAATCTATCCGTCCGTCTTTCTGTCCTTCTATTGCCCTATCCATTTGCCTATCTGTTCGTATATACGCCGTGATCTGGTAGTGTTCAGAGTATTTCCTAGCTAAAATTTTTAATCTATAAAATTATATTTTAAATTGCCAAAAATAATTCAACCAGAGCCTAATTAATTAATTAATCAAATTATTTCTATCAATTTTTTTTATTAGAGCCTAATTAATTAATTAATCAAATTATTTCTATCAATTTTTTTTATTATTTACCAGACAAAACAAAATTATTTTAAGCCCAAATATATATATATATATTGTTTTTTTTTTTTTTTTTTTTGCTAACCAAACTTTTTATGAAATGACCGAAAAATATTTCCCATTTGATATTTATCCACAAATGTTTTGCTTGTGGACATTAAGCGATGGATCTGCTGAATTATTGAGTTAAGCTCTTGAAAACGTAAAGCTACTCTCTAGATGGGCCTAGCATATGCCATTGCCAAATGCCTTTACCCCAACTCCAACTCCTGCTCTGCGACTGGCCGTGCCGTTGGCAAGTGTCTCGGCCGTGTGCTTGTATAATTGGGAGCATATTTTTCGAGCGGCGGCAGCTAAGTAAATTCATGCATAATTAATCGGATTGCCGTGCGGAGCAGGGCAGTCGCCTCAGCCAGCAGTCGATCGGACGTGTAGGCAGCACGTTCGCGTTCGCGTTCGCATTCGCATTCGCATTCGCATTCCCGTGCTCCAACTTTAGACTTGCGACATCAGGCCCGAACCCGAACCAGAACTCTATCTCAGACTGGCCTGTATCCTGTGCCTGTGCCCATTACCATTTGACGTGCCCCCACATGCATATTTAATATGAGCACATGACTCAAAAGCCCGCAATTAACTTGCCATGAAGTGGGGCCACTCACTCGCTTATTTCCACACAATTAAGATGGCGATGACGATGACGACGGAGATGACAACGGAGATGACGATGACGATGTCGATGACGATGAGCGCGACGAGCACGTGGACACACGGACGGACTGTGGCTGGCGATGATTCAGAGATTGTTCCCCAAAGAATAAATAAAAGAGCTTAACTTAACTCGCACAAGCACTTTACACATGCCCGAAAATGCAAATTGTATTTTAAATAAAAATGCCACCGGCACACGCGGCGTATGAGCGACAGCAACTAAAAACGTACGCATATTGCGTATACGCGCGCCTTCAATTATTCAGCAAGCTCACGGACCTTGTCGATACCCAGCATACATTGGCTATAACGTAAGAGGGTATGATTGACGTATAGTATGAGATTTCTTTGCAGCTAGAATATTAGCTTAGATTAAGCTGAAGCATGGAGAGAACTCTACAAATTGGAGTAGATAAATGTCGAGCTGAAGACTCTCAACTCAAGCTTAGGCAAATATAAACAGGAGCATGTATACGTATGAGACAGAGAGGGACAGAGAGTGAGAGAGAGAAAGATATTCAAAGTGGTTATCATACAGGGTATCTGCAAGTCGACTACTGCAATTTCATCAGCTTTATTTGCTAATGTTGCCTACGAAATGTCAAATTAAGGCTTAGCTGCCCCTAAAACTCAGCTCAAATCAACGAGGGTCGCTTTATACATCTATACATATATATATATAGAGAGAGAGTAGTATATGTATTTGTATATTTATATAAATCAAAAACTATTTATAAACCTGTGCGTAGCGCATGCCGTATTCGTTAAGCCCCAACTGTGAAATTCATTTTCTTGGTTTCAATTTCATTTTGGTCGTTTGCGCAGTTTGTTTCCCTTTTTCCTGTTCATTTTTTTTTTTTTTTTTTTCACTTTTCATACTTTCTTGCGCATCGCACTTTTACCTGCTTCTTATGATTATTACTCGCTGTAAATTATATTTATATTGCTCGAGCGTGTGCAGCAGGCAGAGACTCCACAGTCGACTGGAGTAAGGCTGGATCCCGGCGAGTGGCGACAGCATAAACTGTGCTGATTATGTGGTGCCAAGTGGCCAAAAGCGGGCACTTTCCAATTGCAGGTGCCAGGAGCTGCTGCTGCTGCTGCTGCTGCTGCAGACCCCCCGTCATGACCATGGCCATTTGATGCCTAGCGAGCGAGAGAGAGAGAGAGAGCGAAAGCGAGCCAAAGTCAAAGACGAAGCTGCGGCTAAAGCCAAAAGCCCATGGCAATGTCAGCAATAGCTGTTGCCTGTTCCTGTCCTGCTGCTGTTTATGTATTTGTATTTCTATTTGTATACGTATTTGTATTTATGTTGTTGTTGTTGTTGGTGTTTGTGTTTTTTTTTTTTTTTTTTTTTTTTGGGCGCACCGCACGCGGTGTCTTCTCTACGCTTGTCTTTCAAATTTGTTGAGTATTCATTACGGTTTAAAGTTTAATGAATTCTCGCGCCACGGCCAGCCACACGCCTAGACACGATGTGCATGAACACGAATTCAAAAGACGGACACGAACAGCGAGTTGAAGCTGCAGATGGAGATGGAAGATGGGAGATGGAGCTGAAAGATGGGAGTTGAAGATTTGAAACGGGCTATGGCTGCAGTCAGTCGCCTTGGGGCCACTTTTCGGTTAGTCATTTATGTTGTTGTTCTGCGTACAATTTTGTTTGATATCAAATGGTTGCTATTTTTAATTAAATTATCTGGGCCAAGCCAACTTGGGCACAGCCCAAAAAAATTTACAAGACTGCCGCCGAGTGCCATGGAAAAGTGTATTCATATCAAGTCTTGAGCCAACCAAGCAGTCCAGCCACTAATTAACACCATGTATATATAAATGGAATACAAATATATATATATATATATATATATATACATATCTATATAGATAGAGTGAGAGAGAGTGCATATAATACAAATTGGAAAGCGCACAAAAGCTGCTCACAGTCAAAAACTGTGAAACGTGACATATTTCCATTAGCAAATGCCCAGCAGAGCTTAAGCACAACTGAAAACTACATTTCAAGTACTTACATACTTACATCTCTATGCAGAGAGAGAGAGAGAGAGAGACAGCGAGAAAGAGAGAGGGAGAGAGAGAGTGGCTCAATGATTGAAAGTTCTTCGAAAGAGAATTCTTAATTGAAATTAACTCTAAAGTAGAAATCATTTCTTCCCTTTCAATTCTCACAATCTTTACTCTTGCATACATACATACATGCATACATGTATATATGCACCTTTGGTTGGACTTCAACTTGAGCTCTGTCAAAGCGCACTCTCAAATCTCCCTCGACTGCTGCTTATACTGCTTTGCTCTATCTACACTTATGCTGACACACTTGAACAACTTGTTTCAACTTTCATTTGTACACAATTTAAACTTTTCTTATTCTCTTACACATCTATGCCATCTCTTCAACTCGGCAATTTTTACTTATACTTAATCTATCTTACTTATACTTATATTCACTTTAATTTTTGTATTTATACTTTTACTTGAGCTGCAGCAGCAACTTTTACTTCTGCTCACTTTTGCTCACATAGACTTGGTTCTACTCTTATACAGATACTTATACAAATCTATTCATACTTATACTCATGATTGAACTTATACAGCTTATCTACTTCTCGCTTGCCTAGTCTAAATCATTCCCACTTTCTGCATTCAGTTGACTTTTTCTCACTCAAGTCTCTTCTTGCTTATTACTAGGAGAAGACTTAAACGCCACCACCCTCAAGACCAGCTGCATCGTGTCTTGACCTAAACATCTTCCCATTCATAATCACATAAGACTTATTATCTTAATATCTTTCCCTTGTGTATTCCATGGCTTTTAGTAGATTTATAAATTAGTTAGCTTCAGCATAGATTAAGTTGCCTAAAAGATAGCGGTACGCTATGCTGTAAATGAATATTTAATTTCTATTCCTACTTATACTTATGCTCACTTGAATCTCTACTTATACGCAGCTGCTCATACTTGTACTTGTCTATAGTTCTTCCTAGGCAGCTTTTCACTCTAACTTATACTCACTCTTATATATTTTATTTATATATTTATATTAATACTCTTACATTTTTTTTATATTCACTTTTCATATCATTTCCAATCTTATCTTTCCATATACTTATACGCCTACTTATACTTATGCCCACTGGAGACTTTGCTTAAATCCCGCTACTCATACTTATACTTATTCATGACTTTACTTATACTGCTGCTGACTCTTACTTATACTCACTATCAACGCTGTTTCTACTTATATTTCATCTTTTACTTAGACTCTCTTACTCATACTCTGACTCATTAACGGTTCTAATTATACAGCTTGCGCTTTGTACATTTCTACTCTTTCAAAATCTCATTTTTACCTATTCTTATATTCGTTCCCACCCACTTTCTCAACTCCATTCCTACTCATACCCACTCGACTCTTTCGACTTTTACTCAGCTACTCGCACTTGTATTCACTTATAGCTCCACTTCTACTTTCATCTGTCAACTTTTACTGATTCTCGCTTTTACCTCTCTTGAAACTCCTTCAGGACTGCTTCAGCCCCATTCACGCACTCTGCCTCCCCCTCTCTCTCTCTCTCTCTCTCACTCACTTATTGCTTCTATCTCTCACTTCTCGAGTACTATGTCTATTGCTATGCTCTTTCGAGTCTCATCTGTGTCCAAAAATATGGAGCATTTATTAAAAATCAAGTGAGTGCCTCGAATTAAGCCTCGGCTATGACGCAGAAGCGGAAGCCCGAACCAGAAGCCAAAACCCTAAGCAAAGAAAAACGCCGTTATTGCTTTCAGCTGCCCCAAGCTTTTCGGGCAACGTAGAGGATTGCCTCACACACACACACACACACACAGACTCAAGCCTTGCTAGACGAAAATTGAAAATTCGAGTCCTTTAAATATTCAACTTAAAGTCAAATAGAAATAAGTTTTTAAGCAATTCAATTTGAAGTTGCTCTCTCTCCAATTAAATTAGCATTAAAATACATTTATAATTTATTGGAATTATATATAATTTAATAAAAATAAAAAAATAATAATAAATAATTTCTAGTTTATTTTTAGCCTCAGTCTCTAAATACTTTCTTTGCTTAGATTTATTTTATACATATTTATATATCACAGCGTGATTGATTGATTGACCTAATGTAAAATCGTTGCTCAGTTTGATATACCCTTCTGTCGGTGCTGTCGAAAGGGCATCATAATAATAACCGTAAAATGTCAACTTGTCAAAATTTGCCAGCAGCTTCCTTCCGTTTACGCAGCGAAACACAAAAAAATATTTTAACACACGCACTACGCAAACACACACAAACAGTCAGTCAGTCACGCACACACACACACACACACACACACACACACACACACACACAAATATATATATAGACGCATTCATGAAGGCGAAAAAGGCTCCAATCTGCGAAAATGCGTAGCACAACAGAAAAATGCACAGCCGATCGAAAAAAATACAAAAATTCAAAAAATAAAAAAAAAAAAATAAAATAAACAGAGTGGAGTAAGAGTATGAGAAATGATAGATGATGGACCAGCAAATACCACGTGAAACATTCATAATAAATACAAATACGTTTTCCAGTCAACCGAGTGTGAAAAGCCAGCAAAATTCCGTTTGATAAACTAAGAGATATCATATAGAGCTAAGGCAGAGATTCGAGTTGAATGTGGAGTGTGTGAAGAGAGAGAGAGAGGGAGAGAGAGAGAGAGAGCTAAGCTATGTCAAACAGCGTTAAACAATCTGTCAAGCTGATATGCCCACTTTGACATATGGAGAGATGACTAAAGAGTATAAGTGAAAATGGCAATGGAATCTGCTGCAAGCCATGAGCGACTGCATGTTATTGTAGCTGTGTGTGTGAGAGAGTGTGAATGCGTGTGTGTGAGAGCGTGAACGTGGATGTGTGTTATAAACATCCTAAATAAACAATTTAACAACTTGAAAATTCCATTTATTAACCTTTTTCCGCATAATAAAATTCGAAACCTTTCCAACACACATGGACATACCTCACACACACACACACACACACGCACACTCATATATAAAAAAAAAATAACAAAATAAAAGAAGTATTGCACAGCGTAGTGAAGAGAAAAATAATAATATGGCACAAAGCAGAAGAGCAACATAACAGAGCAACAACAACAGCAACAGCAACAACAACAACGGCAACAATGACAACAGCAAATACAACAACAACAATTTGCTGGAGTGGATTAATAACAAAGTCAACAAGGATAACACGCCTTAATTATGTATGTACAGGCGTTAGTGCGCACTGTGGGCGGGGCACTTGGGGCAGGTGGCCATCTGGTTGAGAGGGCTAAAGGGCTGCCAGCCTGATGGGCGGATTTGGAGAAATGAAGGCGGCAACAACGGCAACGGCGACGTCGACGTCGACGTCGACGGCTGAGGCTGGGACTTTTTCAGAGGGGTTTGAGAGCGGGTTAATGCGATGTACAGGAAGAGGGCGGTGTTCAGGTGTTTTGCGGCTGAATGACGTAAATTGTAGTCAAACAGCAACAGAGACGACGGCAACAAACAAACAAACAAACAAACAAACAGACAGACAGACAGACGAGACAAACAAATGAAACAAAACGAAATGAAACGAAACGAAACGAAACGAAATGATATGAAACAGTCAAGCAGCCAACTAACAAATGCGGGTCTTGCTCCACAGGCTCAGATCTCACAGAGTTGGCATCCGTTTGCCGTCTTTGCCACATTGATGAGCAGAGCAGGCGACTGCTTAATACATACATACATACATGCATATGTGTATGTGTGTGTGTGTGTGTGTGTGTGTGTGTGTAAAAGCAAATACTTGTTAACGAATGCGGGCACAAGCGCTGAACCACACTGCGCGCATTTTCATAAATGAATTTCATTTGCGATTTTGTCAGCCAAAACTTTGTCAATACTCTTGACACCAGTTTCAACTCTATTCTCTTCAAGCTGCTTCTATTACCTCTGCTGCTGCCCATTTCTTTTCTTTTTTTTTTTTTTTTTTAATTGTCAGCGCTTTAGACATCAGTTTCACTTTTTCTACTCGCATATCACCAATTTAATTATGAGACAATTGCAAGTTTTTATACCCTGAACCCATTGAAAATGGGAATTCAGGGTATAATGGTTGTGTGAAAATGTATGTAACAGATATATTCCTGATCAGCATAAAACAAATAAGTTGATCTAGCCCTGTCCGTCCGTCTGTCCGTCCGTCTGTCCGTCTGTCCGTCCGTATGAACGTCGAGATTTCGGAAACTACAAAAGCTAGAGAGCTGAAATTTCACATGAACACTCGTATGTTAGTTACGCAGTACGAGTTTATTTTGTTTTTTCGATAACTCATCCCATTTCCAAAATATCGAGAATTCGTTTTCATTTTTAGGTTTTTTGGCCATAACTTCTACACCGTTTTAGCTAGAGACTTCAAATTTGTTTATTTAGATAGAAATTATGAATACGCAGATAATGTAGTTATCAGATTTTGGATGCCACGCCCCTTCGCCCCCAATTTGAAAAAAAAAACGCATTTCAAATACTAGAGACTTGCAATTGCAAGACTAACAAATAGGTACATTTGGATGCTCTTGATATATTTCGAAAGTTTCATGAATATCGTCCATCTAGAAAAGGAGTTATAAGCGTCCAAAGTTCAGCCCAACCCACCCCCAAGCCACGTGGGGGTGCGCTCATAAGTGCGTAAAGAAGAAGAGTATAAGTTTAATGCAGGGTTCAGGGTATTATTTTGTATTCTCTTTATATTTAGATGTATAGAATATGCATTCATTGAGTTGTTCAAGATATACTCCTTCTAATATTATGAGCATTTCCGATCTGAAGATTAAGTAACAATTTCGTTAGTAACAGGGAAATCTCAACGAATTTAGATACCTTAACTGAGTATTAAATGATCGGCTACTATTTACAACAAACTAAGTGGCTGAGCTCAGCTCACTATTCTTATTATTCAAATACCAAAAACACTTTGAGATGTCAGAGCACCGTCCACTAAACTAGATTCAGATTAACTTAACAATGAATATGAATACAATTTATGTATCAGTAATCTATATAAATATGCCAACGTATACGTTATGTGTAACTAAATAATAGTACGTATACGTAATATATAGCTCATCAATATTACGTATGCATGAGATCAGACTTTAAGCAATAAAACATGTTCACATCTAACTTGAGAGACAGAGAATGGATTTGCAATCAATAAACTAATTAGTTTAGAGTAAATGCCAGATAATTTATAAGACGCATGAAATTATGTGAATATGTGAAATTTGAGCAGCTTTAGAGATGAAATTTGAAATCAGTTTTCATTCATTAGCTCATAAGCTGTGGGTCAAGTGAGCATGACTGAGAAGGAGAGAAAACTCTTATGCTTGGGCTTAGATGTGCAATAAGTATTGCATAACATATAAATATGTATAGATAATGAATATATATGTGAATACACCTATGCAGATTGTGGAGAATTTAAATTAAAGTTTCAGCTGTTGAAACTACACGCGGATTTTCGTATTCCCAGTGCAGCAATTAAAATTCTTAATCGCCTCCATTAGCGCCAGACAGGCTGAAAAATTAGACAGATAGACAAGCAGAGTCGCACAGACAGAGAAAGAGAGACAGAGAGAGAGAGAGAGAGAGAGAGAGAGAGAGAGAGTGAGAGAGAGAAAGGGAGGCAGTCATATTTGAATGCATATTTTGCTCTTCAATTGGGGCAATTTTGCAGTCGGCTGCTAGAGCAACAATTAGAGAACATTAAAATTGTATCATGTGAAATTGAAGCGTTAATGAAAATGTGTTGACATGAATTTTCATGTTCACCTACGCCACACTACGCTCGCTTATCTGCCTCACTCTCATGCCCTCTCTGTCTGCGACATATATATATATGTATATATATAGCATAAAATATATCTTTGCCATATCAAGTCGCCATAAATGCAATTAAAAAGTATTCAGCGTATGAAATTACGACCATGAAACGTTTTCATATTCATTTTCCCCCATAATTAGAAAAAGCAGAAAACAAAATAAATGAAAAGAAAAGTAAAAAAAAACAGCGAAAGAACCAAAGAAAACATTTGTTCAGCAAGTATTTAGAATACATTTAAGAATTACAAAAAAAGAAAAACTCTGCGCTGTCTGTTGCCTACTTCTGGGGGAAAACTCAATTGCTCGTCTGCTCTTAGACATAAATAATGTTGCCATCAAATGTTTAATACTCAAAATGTTTAACACGATTAGATTTGCTTTTTTTCCTAATTGCATCAAATTTTATACTTATTAGCAACGAAAATGCAAAGAAATTTCTATGCTGCTGCAAATTAGAGTTATATAATTGCTAAGAGAACTAGAATTTGAGTAATGTGTGATATATATAGATAAATTAGTATATAAGAAAAACAACAATTTTGTTCGTTCATATAATATTATATTTAAAAACAAGTAAGAAAGCTATAGTCGAGACTGCTCGACTACGAAATCCCCTGAGCCCTTCTTCGAACGAATCATATTCCAAGAATGCTTGCTGCCATAACTTCTTTGATTCATAATTCTGTTTCTAGACAGACAATCGTATTAATCTCGCAGATTATGAACATCATATTCATATCAATATGCTAAACCAAACTGCATGTCTCTAGTATTTGGTTGTGTGGGGGGGAATCGGTGACCGGAATCCAAAATCTGACAAAAACCGAAATTTTAATAAATTAGTATCTATATATATATGCAGAAGACTTGGAGATTTATCAATAACTTTGCAAATATATAAGTTATCGAATTTCTGAAACAAACTCGTACTACGCGGGCAATATACGAACCTAACACAAAATGAATAAACTCTCTAGCTTTTGTATCTTCGGAAATCGACGCTATATACATATGTATTCTAGCTAAAAATTTAGAAAGTATTAGATACTTATTGATAAGAACTTTAAAAGTAGTTCAGATTCATTCAAGCAAAAAGTGAGAGAATTTTACACGCCTAACGATTCGGTTCAGATTCTTCAATTAGACGACACATTCCCTCACAAAATTCAACATATAAATTACGAAATTAAATGTTTAAAACTATAAACAATTCTGTGCACAAAAATACGATGATATTAGGATAATCTCTTACCCTAGACATAAATCTAGTTAATAGCATCTTTAGCTTTATAATAGCTTTCAAAGCAGCTCTTCGCTTTAGCATGTTTGAGATTAAATATGTAGAATCCCCATTTATTTTTTTAATATTTTATTTTGTTTGTATTATTTATTCATCTTATTTTTTATTTATTTATTTATTGTTACCAAAAATTAATTCTAAATAACAATTTTCTTTTAAGCCAGAGCGACTGAGGCATTCAGGCAATATTTTTGTCATATTTATATTTGATATATATTCAAAATTCACTCATTTATTTCATTTTATTTATTTATTTTTTGTATATTTTATTTTTCATCGTTTTCACTTATAAATTATTAAAGAAAATAAATAAATAAAATAACTGTTAAAAATAGATTATGTTTAGAATTTTTGAACTGCTTAAAAACATTATTTTATAACTTCCTTTTATCAATGATATTTTATATTATTAATTTTTTTTATTATTAATTTTCTTTATTGAAATATTTTATATATTTTTTAAAGCTTATTTAATTATAAATAAATTAAAATTTAAAAATTATAATAATAAAAAGAAATCCAAAAATAAATGTTTTAAATTATAAAATTTTTAATTTTTAATAGCTCGTAAATTTTTTGTATTATTATTGTTTTTATTTATTTAATTATTTTATATATAATTTTAAATAAATTAAAATTAAAAAATTTTAATAATAAAAAAAATATAAAATAAATGTTTAAAATTATGAAATCTATAATTTTTAATAGCTCATAAAATTTTATAATTCTTTTAAATATATTTGTTTGATTTAATTATATTAAAAGAAAAGTAACTTAAAAATTGATTAAGTATTTTTTTAAATATTAAATTTAAAGTTACTTTACTTTAAATATTTCTATTGGAGCTTAATACTATAATCAAATCAAATAAATCAATTTAAAAGAATTATATAATTTTTTGCATTGATTTTTTTTTTTTAATAAATTCAAATATTTTAAAATATATTATTATTAATATTTATTTTTACATGCATTTTTGTTGTTTTTTTTTTTATTATTTATAACTTTAATTTTTAATAAAAGCAATTTTAATTTAGATTCTAATTTTTCTTTTTATTTGGTTATTTTCAATTGTTATACATATTGCAATTCACAAAATTAAAAAAAAAAAAAATCTTTTATAAAGAAATTGAAAATAAACAAAAATTGCAGCAGATCGAGCTTGAAACTGCCAAAGCTTGACTTGAATCTGGGAAACTTGTAAATTCTTAGATTTATTTCTGTTTTGCAAATGACAAAGGGCAAATTGTAAATGTTTTATCAGCTCAGTTATGTGATTTGGCATTTGGAGTTACGGCTGACTGTGCCGGAACGGAATGCAAAGTCTTAAGATTACAATACTCACCCGACGCGGCAGCGCGAAAGACAGCGATGGAGAGAGGGAGAGTATTCGCTGCGCTGTAATTTGTATTTTATTTATATATATATTTCGTATTTTTGTTATTTTGGTTTAGCACTTGGCAAAAAGTTTGTTGGGCCAGACAGAAATTAGGCAAAATACTGTTGCTGCTGCTGATGCTGGTGATGTTCGGGTTCGAGATAGCCGTTTTAAATACTTTCGAAAGTCATTAGGCCGACCGGGCGGGGTTTCAATTAATTCGATCTATGGCGAGTGGCTTTGAAGTGCCTGTCAAAGTGCTGACAGTTGGAAAAAGAATAATCGAAAATTAATGCAATCATAAAGGCGGCCCAGGGTCCAAGGAATGCGGCTAAATCTTGGCAAATTAGTTGAAAATTCTCACCCATCTCAGACGAGTGAGACTGATAGAGAGTGCGAGAGTTTGAGTGAGAGCGGGAAAGGGGAAAATGATTTGATTTGTTTGCCTGCTTCACCGACTTCAACAACAATTCACAAAAGCACCGTTACAAAAAAAAAAAAAAACAAAGAACAAACAAACAAACAACGAACCATTTGGCAAGAATGCACAGCAAAAAAAAATGTAGATTTGGCTCTGATCTTTTTTTCGTTCTTTTGGCCGCAAAATTTATGTTTACGCGTCGCTGCGCCTAAGGACCTCGCGCCTCCGATTCCGGCCGTGTGTAAGAAAAACAACGGCAAACGGCAATCGCAATCGCACGTGGCGCACGAACTACGCTGACTAAACTAACTTCAATTTCACTGCGCTAACAGTTTGAATACTTTTGCTTAAGTTATTTGATGCGACTTGTCCGACCGTTTCATGCGAGACCACGACCTCGACTGAACGGCGTGAATGGCGCTAACGGCACTAACGGCACTAACGGCGTCGAGCCAAACGAACGAACGCCAGTCGCAGCGTGGCGACTACGTCAACAACAACAGCAACGGCAACGGCAACACGACCACGGACAATCAACTAGCTGGCTGGCTGGCTGCCTGGCTGCACTGTTTCGACTGAAGCGCAATTTTCAACTAAACTCAATGATGGCAGCAGCAGCCACGTGCAATGTTGCCGAGCCGAGCTTGTGATGCTGCTATGGCTGCTTCAGGCAATTGCCGCACATACATGCACGACCATTAACAGCGGCATGCTTCGGCAGCTGTTAGCCGCTCTGTTAGCTAACAGCAGCCGGAATGTTACGAAATATAAACAAATAAACGCAAGATTTACGTCGATGGCTGCTGTTGCTGTTGTTGTTGCTGTTGTTGCTGGCGTCGCTGCCGCCGCTATCGCTCCATCGGCTTTTCTCGCCTTTCTTTTGGCGTTTGTTTCATTTCATGCTGCGGCTGCCACGTGCAGCTCCATTTTTTTTTTTTTTTTTTTTTTTTTTTTTTTTTTTTTTTGGGCATTACATTTCCCAATGCCTTTCATTCATTTTATAATTTCGGCCAAACTTTTGTTAAATTAAAGCTCGCGCCCCACGCGTTCTATGGCTAATCTATTAAGTCTCTCAAAATATAAAAATAGGCATAAGTCCTGCTTCATGATTTGTTGCGGCTGAGCTAGCAACCGCACACTAAATACCCTAGTTTTTGTGAGTACATTTCAAATCTATGTTTTTATAAAATATTTTTGAAAGCCAAATTATATTTTTTTATTTTATAATCTCTCATAATGAAAAAAGAATTTCTTTTATAAATTATTTAAATTTAATTCTTAAAAAATGTTTATATATAATTTAGAATTCAAGTCAAACATTTTACGCATTTCTATGAATTAAGGGTTAAAAAAAAAAAAAAAAAAAAAAAAAAAAAAAAACATTTTTATATTTATTAATTTCTAATTATTATTGTAAAATAACTTCGAGCTGCTTAATCTTTAGTTTTTAATTTGTAATTATTTGTAATTATTTTCCAATTTTCCAATAATTTCAAAATGTACTCAAAATATTTAATTAAATATTATACAAAATTTAATTTCATTTTTAAGTTTAAAAAGAATAAAATAAATTTATTAAAAGCTAATTAAATTGAGTCTAAATTCGACACATTAATATTCTACTCCTTATATATTTATATATTCAATTCATTTTTTTTACATTTTCTAACATTCAAAACAAAGATTTTTTTAAAATAAATATGCATAAAATTTGAAAGAAATTTCGAATACTCTAAATAATTGCTAGACCATAATAACAATATAATTTAGAGTCAATCGAATTAACATTTCATTGGCCTTTAATTGCATTTCCATAGAAACGAATATTATTTTTGCATAGAGTGAAACTTTGAATGCGCAACACTGGAATCGCAGTTAAAAATTGTTTGCTTGGAAAAAGTTTCTTTGGCTATAATTAAATGCTTAAAAGTTGGCAGCTTTTAATTGAACATCTCGCGCAATCTTGAAGCGTGGAACAGGTTGAACGCAGGGACTCAGAGACGGAGCCACGGAACGTCGGACGGATGGACGGACGGAGTCGTAAGGGTCCAAGGAAGGTTGAAAGGTTTGTAATCGATGGCTTCTTAGCGCGAACGTGCGCAACGTCCATTTCATCTTCGAATACCCTGTTAGATGAGGCTATGGGGCAGCTTAGGCATGGCCAGTCGAATGGCTTTTCAATTATGTTATTTCTCGGACTAAAGCATAGCATACTTATTTGGTGCGAGGTTTCTCTCCGCATTGCGCAGCATCTGGCAGTCGAGTTGTTGACAACTGACAAACATTATTTGCCCCACTTTTTTTTTTTAATTAAGTTAATGAGCAATTAAGCGATATTTAGAAAAGCGGGAAGCCAAAACAAATCCATTGACAATGGCCGCAGCGCGCGGCTGCTTGACAAGCTGCAAAGCTGCTGGCAGAACAAGCGAGAGAAAGGGATAAAGAATGGGTGTGCGACAGAGAGAGAGAAAGAGAGAGGGGTGCACACAAAATGCACAAGCAGCAAGCAAAAAGCAAAGGCTAAAAAGATGAGCGCGTTAACAAACAGCCAAGCGCGTGAAATCAAATTAAACTTTACAAAAAAAAAAATTAATTAAAAAAAAAATTATACAAAAGTTTTATTCTAACGCTCTCTCATTTTTTATAAATAAAATTTTTAGTTAAAAAAAAAAATAAAATATAATTCTTATTATTGTATTTATTTATTAATTTTAAATACAAATAAAAAATAGTTTTAAACTCATTGAACTGGGTTCATGTCCAGGCTGAAGCAACTGTTAAAATTCTGTTAACATTTTCAGCCTCAGCTCTGTATAACTTTGAATGTTCGTTAAGTGTGGAACGCATTGGCTGCTTAGCTAATATCACAACCATGCCAATGCTGCCATAAAATTTCGTTTGTCCCAAAAAGCTCTAAAAAATAGGCATAAATATAGGTGCTGAACTTTGCTTTAGTCACGTTTAAAACAATGCCAAAGCTGTGGCTGTAGCTTTAAGCGTGCTCTGGTTTATTGACCCCATTCGCAAAAGTTTCGCTTTTTTCTTTGCTGTTTTTGCTTGCCTCTCACCCCAAAACATTTCCAATAGATGGAATCATAGTTGTTCCAGTTCTCTTAACACACATTCGTGCACTTAGTGCGCAAGTTAAATGAAACTAGAAATATATTTGTAATTGACGAGCAGATACTCTTTAGGAGAAAACTTCAACTTCAAATAGTTATTTTGTTAATTTTGTTATATTATTATTTATTTTATATATGTATATATATTTATTATAAATATAAAATACAATGTTTAATTAGATAATTTAGTCAGATCTTATTTCAGATTACCCAAATAAATTTCTACGACTATGATATGTTGGAACTATGGAATATATGCTCGAGTGGAGAGTCTACGAATACAAATATATTATGATATATATATATATTTATATATGTATGTTGTTATATGATAAATTTTGCAAATATATCATTATATATATAGCTTTCTACCTCAGATATCTTTATATTGTGGAACCAGAATTATTCTGTCAACAAAAATGTTTTTTTCTTTCGATGGCTTTTCAATTTGTATCGATAAGAAGATAGTTTTTTTAACCTGATCAACAGTATATACGAAATCATCTAATTTACAATTAGAGTTTCTGTAATGAATACAGAGATTTTGTATATTTCGTATTCTTAATACCTGCCCCAACTTCACCTTCCACCAATGCCAAAAATCTTTGCTTAGCGGACTAGGATATACCCTGCACTCTGTGAACTAGCATTCGATGCTACTTTTATGTGTGAGTGAGAAAGAGATAGATAGATGGTATGAGAGAGAGAGAGATGGAAAGAGAGAGAGAGAGAGAGAGGGAAAGAGAGCGAGACTGAGAGGGAATGAGAGAGAGACTGAGAGGGAAAGAGAGAGAGATATATGTATTTAGATAGAGAGAGATAGACATAAAGAAAGAGATTGAGAGAGAGATAGATTGAGAGACAGATAGAGAGAGAGACAGAGAGGGAAAAGAGAGAGAGAGACTAAGAGGGAAAGAGATAGAGTGATATGTATTTAGATAGAGAAAGACAGATAGAGAGACAGATAGAGAGAGAGAGAGCGAGAGAGAGATTGAGATGAAAGGAGAGAGATAAAGCTGGAGACAGAAAGAGAGTGAGAGAGAGAATGTACAGAGAAAGCTGTAATCCATTGTAAGCACAACGTACACATAAGCATGTGTGTGTGTGTGTGTGTGTGCGTGTCTGTGTGTGTGTCTGTGTATGTCTGTATGCATGCGTGTGGACATGCGGAAGGATCAATGCAACGCTGACAGGGCAAATGCAATCTGTGAGAGAGAAGCTCATGCCAAGCAGCTGTGAGTTGTGGCTTAAGCCGGAAGTATGACAGCTGAAAGAGATGTGGAATCGGGCAAAGAAAACGCAACTGGCACAAGCATGCTTGCACATACATACACACATACATGCATACATATATATGCATAAGAAACAATTTGAATATTTTACAAAACGAATCAAATATTCATGCACAATTTTTGGTTTGATTGATTGCACAGTAATATATAATTGATATTTATTTATAAACGTATTTATAAGCAGATGTTTGGCAACATTTAAATACAAAATTGAGCTACGCACATTAATATTAATAACAATATAATGAATAATTAATTATAATAATTACTTGAGCGCATAATTAACGCACACTAAAACCCCCATCAGCCTACATTTGTTTTGCATTTGTTGTAATTTTTTTTTTTTTTATTAATTTTTTTTTTTAATTTGCATTTGAGCTAACCACAAATAACAACAAAAAATGCATAACTTAAACTTTGTGATATTATCGACTGCATTATCAAATTGTTATTAAATTTGCACTCAATTTGATGACGAGAAAGTTGCCAAAGAGCTCAAATTTGCAACAACAACAACAACAACAACAAATGTTTATGAATTGCATTTTGTTAATTAGGCAAATGCACAAATCTCTTAATGCATAAATAATGTCATATCAATATAAAAATAACATACAAATAAAATTCATGAAAAAATAAATAATAAAAAAAAATTAAAACATGTGTTTATTTGCATTTCATTAGCATTTTCAATTTTTTGTTTTTATACCCTTTGCCCATCGCAAATGGGAATTCAGGGTATATTGGTTTTGATAAATGTATGTAACAGACAGAAGGAGGCGTGGCAGACACCATAAAGTATATATATTCTTGAACAGGGTGCCGAGAAAAGTTGATATAGCCATGTCCGTCCGTCCATCTGTCCGTCCGTCCGTCCGTCCGTCCGCCCGTACCGAAGATTAAAAAGCTAGAGAGTTCATTCTTTTTGTGTTAGGTTCGTATATTGCACACGCAGTACGAGTTTGTTTCATAAATTCGATAACTCGAATATTTCCAAAGGTATCGATAACAAATTTTTATCGAGAATCAGTTATAAAATTCTAGCTAATTCATCTTTAGAGTTAGAGCTTTCAATTCTTCTGCATATATATAGATACTGATTTAATACAATTTCGGTTTTTGTGTCAGATTTTGGATTTCGGTCCCTGATTCCCCCCACACACCCAAATGTGAAAAAAATACATTTCAAATACTAAAGACACATATTGATATGAATATCATGTTCATAATCTGAAGAGATGAATACGATTGTCCGTATGGAAACAGAATTATTAATCAATAAAGTTTTTGCAGCAAAACCCATATGGCGCATTCTTGGAACAAGATTCGTTCGAAGAAGGGCTCAGGGGATTTCGTAGTCGAGCAGTCTCGACTACAGCTTTCTTACTTGTTTTATATTTATTTTTAATTTTTTTTTTTAATTTGATTTTATTTGATTTTTTTTTTTAATTTTGTTTTATTATTTGCATTTATTTCTTTCACTTTGGCCCTTTTGTTGTTAGATGCGCTTTGACTTTAAATGGCCGAGTGGAAATTTGCATAATTAAATTATTTAATGTGGTTTGCCAATTTAGCCCATCAAAGATGCAAACTGCGAAATTGCGAGAAAACCTAATCGAACGTTGTCAGACCGACTAGCATATACCCTGCATTTGTATTTACTTCATAAAACTTCCTTATCAAGTTTAATCAAATTTAAATTTCACAGTCTTCTAAATATTTCATGACCTTAATTCTGATCAATTTATCAAATCACATATACCCTATAAAAAACATTTAAATTTGCTTTAACATTGCAAATTTGAAACAGTTGAGCAAAGTTTCTTATAGACTCGAAAATTTTTCGTGTCTGTCCGTTGCACATGATGAATGACTCAATTATACCCTGTAAGGTCATGAGGCTACCTTGTCTGAAAAAAATATATATAATAAATAAAAAGAGTTGTGCAAAGTTTTTAACATGCATATCATATCTTATGATTGACAATTTGCATGTTGATTGACTAAAATATACCCTATAATCAGCATAAAAGTTTTGTGTATGTAAGCAATGTGTAGATAGTTGAGCAAAGTTACTTATATTCATAAACATCATTCATGAATGTTTGCTCTATATATTGTTCGACTCACATATACCCTATAATATTATAATATACATATACTTATGGCATGACTGTCAACATCTGTTGCTGATCGACTAAAGCATACCCTATGATTTATACGATTGTATATAGCAAAGCAAAATATTTTTTATACAAAAATAAGTTTATATCTATCTAATAATTCTAGACATTGCACTGTGGACGGAAAGCCCCATTTTTAGCAGATGTGGTGCCGATTGTTATTTATTTAGAAACTAGATATTCTAAGCACAATATATTGATGATCTATCAGTTATTTGTTGCAGCCCTGCATGAGAACCAGGGCCCCAAAGTCAAGCATGTGCTCAGAGCATTGTTTCCATTTGCAAGCTTTACAAATTTGCTCAAGTTTGAGGTGACTTCATTTAGAGGAAGTAAACAGTAATAACTTAATGAACTATGGAAAATACAGAGCCAGGTATGCTTAATATAAATTCCAGTTTAGAATCGTTTAGTATGTGTTTAATGTTGTACATGTGTCTTATGTTGTAGTATATGTTTTTCTGCAAAACTAGACCCGAGTCCACGAGAATTATGGAGTAGAACTAATATTTGCAATGCATTGTATGATATAGCTTGTAAAAAAAAATTTTTTTTTATATATACATATATATTTTTAAGTATATTTTATACAAATGATTGCTCAGAATCATTCAGCTGCAGATTCAGCATAAGCAAGTCTATGACAAAGAAAAACTTGAATATATATTGATTGAGTAAAGCCTAAAGGCACTTGAGTCAGAGCTATATATAAATTTGAATAATGCATTTTGAAATCTAAGAGAATTATTATTAATATAATATTAATATGATTAATTAATATATATTTAAAAAAAAAAGCCTGTTTTAGCTATTTTTTAGCAATGAGTATCTAGCAAATCGAGTTTCTTCTCTCACATCCTTGCGTCTTAGATCTCATTATGTATTAGCTAGTGTGAAAATAAAACTGGTTCAGCGAAGCTCAAAACTTCAAGAAATTTGCACAGCTTTC
This sequence comes from Drosophila borborema, assembly GCA_030914335.1. Taxonomy (NCBI): domain Eukaryota; kingdom Metazoa; phylum Arthropoda; class Insecta; order Diptera; family Drosophilidae; genus Drosophila; species Drosophila borborema. The sequence continues at coordinate 7,344,817 of JAUESP010000307.1, forward strand.
GGCAATGACAGCGCAGATCATCTGATCGCGTCGCGACGCTGACCGTTGAGTGTCAGCTAATGGGCATTGGATATGCTTGAATGCCGGCGACCCCCGGCCAAAATCTATCCAATACAATGAGTGCTCGACTCTAGACAGCGGCTGCTGCAAGCAGGGCGAGATGTGGCGTGATTAATTGCGCTGCTGATTGTGGAGGCACAGCTAAAGCCATGGAAATAGTAGCGACAAAATTACGACACATCGAACGTCTCCAGGGGCCGTTTAGTCAGTCAGTCAGTCAGTCAGTCACACTGGACTTTCGAATATGCATATCGCCTATTTTCCAATGCTCAAGATTCACATTTGTTATTTTCTTTCGTTTGTTTTAGTTTTGTAATGTGAAATCTATTAAAGCTAATGGAAAACATTTCGTTTGATATGTGGACTTGCTCTGCCCACACACTCACTCGCCCAATTGTTGCGATTCGGCTAGCCTTTGACCAATTGCTGCATTTCTTTTACATACTTGCCAGTCATTCAAATAAATATTTAGTCATGTGAAAGTTTGGCAAAATAAAAGAAAAGGATGAAGATGTGAACAAAGAAGAGGAGAACATATCAAGAAATATGTAGAAACTTGAAATAAATAAAATTAGAATATTCAAGTCGAATGCGTTTGCCCCCTCGGTTAAAGAGTCACAGAGCTGTGAGCTAAAGTCTCAATTTAAACATTTATTTTTTCAATAAAATATAATTAAAAACTATTTTTAATTAATTTTTATTTTAATGATAATAAAGGGCAGACTTTCACAGAGCATAATTTTTTAAGGAATTTTCTAACTAAAAGTGAAGCAATAAATAAATTTTGCAGTTATAAAAATAAATATTACTATATCTGAAGAAAAATGTTCAAAAATTCTCGAGCTTCAAATTTATAGACTCTGTTCCCTTAAAGTGAAAAAGAGTCTATTAGTTTCTTTCATATAAGATCTAATAATCTAATAATCTAATCAGATATATTAAAGCTTAAAATCACATTACCCATCAGATATATGCCAAATAATTAATATAGTCGCAAAATTAAATTATATCATAAATCAAAACTGGTTTTTGTTCGAACACAAGGTTGTGTCTTTAAGTTTTCGTTAAGTAGGCAGACATGTCGAATGTACAATAACAGCCAAGAGAGAAAAATCAGCATGTTGCCTACCTTCTGCAAGTTGCTTTATCATAATAGACTTCCTACACTAGCTAAGCTATAAACAGGCTAGAATTCTAATGAGTCAAATTGAGTCATAGTGATTCATAGCTAATCATATTAAGTTAAAAGTGATCCAAATTTGAACAAAACGAATGAGAGGAAGTCAAAAGTAACTGAATGAGAATCAAAACAGAGTCATGAAAACTCATACAGAGTCGATCTAACACACTGTGTCTTAACGCACTGAGTCAAAAGTGAGTCAAGAGGAATCGTAAAGAATCCCTGAAAGTCAAAGTGAGTGAAAAGTGTGGAAGGGGGAATCAAAATTATGTCAAATGATATCAAAATTGTATAAAAATAAGTCAAAATCAGAGAAAGTAATACTGAATGAATTAGAGTGGATCAAATAGAACTCAAAGAATAATAGAAGACAAATTCAATGAAAGTGAATCAAAATGAGTTATGGGAACTCAGAAGGGAGTTCATCTAAAGCGAGACGAAGGCAGTCAAAATTGAGTCAAAGCGAGTCAAACCGAGTCAAAAGTGAGCCAAAGAGAATCAAAAAGAGTCAAAGTTAGTCAAACTGAATCAAGCGTATAATTAATAAATATATAATTAACTAAAGAAATAAATGAATAATAAAAATATGCAATCGAAAAAGAACTCTGCTCAGAGATGTCTCTGTCTCCCTTTCTTTCTTTCTCTCTCCCTCACTCTCTCTCTCTCTCTCTCTCGCTCTCGCTCTCTCTCTCTCTCTCTCTCTCTCTCTCTCTCTCTCTCTCTCTCTCTCTCTCTCTCTCTCTCTCTCTCTCTCTTTCTCTTCCCACTCTCTACTACCAGTAAACTCTTGTCAATAGTTTGCAAATATTCCAAATATACAAAAAAGGGGCGTGTCTATGCATTTAGTGTACGTCAATATAAATAAAATATCAATCATCTGATATCCTGAGCATACATAAAACCGATCAATTATGTCGCAACTGGCGCATCACTTGATAGGTAGGTGTGTCATCTGATCCAACCAACATCATCATCATAACTAAAATAGTTACTGATAGGACAGCAGGCGGCTTAAAATTGATATATAACATATATAACATATATATAATATATATATAGTATATACTTACATATGTTTGTATTCATATATGCAGCGCATAAATGTTACAAATTTCGATTAACAAGTAGCCAAGATTATAATATTTGGCTGTTAGCCATTAAAAGAAACATTAATAATTTATAGGTTTGGCTATTTTAGGTCGTGAACTTGTTTCTGGGTTCAATGCAGCGCAGCTGAATGTTGTTGTTGTTGTTGTTGTTATCATTTCTCTTTGGATAGCAATTAACTTTTTCGTTCGTTTGTTTAGCTCTGGATGACCGTATAAATAGCAGGCCACACGCTTGGTATCAATATTAGTAACTGATTAGGCTTCCAGGCTTAACTTCGTCTAACAAGAGCTAAAGCTGAACCCAAGCAGAACCGACAACAAAATGAAGGTAAACACCCGCAGCTCCACAGCGAAAACATTTCTCCTTTAATTTTCCACATACAATTTGGTGCTTTTGCTTCAGGTGTTCGTTTGCCTGTTTCTGTGCGTGAGCCTGACCCAAGCTGGCTTCATTGGCGGTGGCTACTCCGGCGGTGGTGGTGGTTACATTGGTGGTGGTGGCTACGCTGGTGGTGCACCCACCATTGTTAAAGTCATCCATGAGGAGGGACATGGACATGGGCATGGACATGGCGGTGGCTTCGATCATGGACATGGCGGCGAGGTCAAAATTGTCAAGGTGATCCATGAGGAGGCACATGGAGGACATGGCTTCGATCTGGAACATGGTCATGGTGGTGGCTTCGATCATGGTGTCGGTGGTGTTGGCGGCGAAGTCAAGGTCATTAAGCTCATTCAGGAAGGCGGCTATGCGCATGGCGGCTTCAGTCACGGCATCGATCATGGCTACAGTCACGGTCACGGTCACAGTCACGGCGGCGATGTGAACATCGTCAAGGTGATCCACGAGGCTGGCGGCGCCATCGAACATAACCATGGACACCAGGTCGAGGATGTGAAAGTGGTAACGGTGCTGGGTGAGGGCGGCTATGGCGGCGGCCCAATCGGTGGTGCTGGTTGGTCTGCTGGCGGTGGTTGGTCTGCTGGCGGTGGCAATGGCTGGGACTAAGCACAATTAGGCCATTAGCTAAAGCGCAACAGCTACCTACACATCGTCCCATTCCCACACACACACACACACACACATACATGCAACCATGTGATTGGCCAGGCACTCGACTCGCTTTTTTCTGTTGTCCGAGTTGAGCAACGGCATTAGCCTTGTAGATGTTGTTGTTACTATATCTTTAAGATGGCACACACACAGTGTGTGCCTGTTGTTTTTGTAATCCATACATAATCTTTTTTTTTTCGTGTTAAATAGTTTATAAACTGTACAAAACGTCTTCAACTGTGTTGAAAAATATATAAAAAAAAAATTTAAAAAAAAAAACATTTAAAAATCATTATTCCTCGTGTGGCTGGCAGCGGGAGTCCCCGAGCCACATAGATATCACAGGGTCGCGTACCCAATTTAACGTTGGCAATTATGCACGGTAATACTCTGATCTATCATTAACATCAACAGCAATTGGCCAGACGCTTAATTCGATCATTAGCTGCACATGTTGTACAGCTCCAAGTAGATCAAGTAGATGTGCCCCCAGACACAACTTAATAGAAAATTGCAGAAAATTGAAAGACGAACAACAAAAATGCATTAAAAGACATTTTAACACCTCGAACAAAGCAATTCCCATCCATATATATATATATATATGGCTATATATATATATCAAATAATACGCACGCATAACTAATAGGCAAGCAAGCTGGTTTCTGGGTCGGAAGCTCTGACTTAAATAAGACCCATTAATATTTTTGGCATGAGGTGAAAGGCGTCTTCGCACAATCCACAAATGGACCGCCTTAATTTATGTATAGTCATAGCTATCATAGACATAGAAAAAAAGAAAAAGACAGAGAGAAAGGGAGAGAGAGAGATAGAGAGAGAGTAGGTACCTTTATGGACATTAAGTAACGTTAATAAGCTTTGCTTTTCTTTTCGCACAACTATACGATTTTATATGAACCACTCTACATTTCATGCGACTGCTGATTGCAGCTATATCAATTTATTCAGAAAAAAATATGTAGAAGGCAGAGTACACAACTTAAAAGTACCCTATAATTAAGGCTATTTGCTATTTGCTGTATGCTGTATGCTGTATGCTGTATGCTGTATGCTGTATGCTGTATGCTGTATGCTGTATGCTGTATGCTGTATGCTGTATGCTGTATGCTGTATGCTGTATGCTGTATGCTGTATGCTGTATGCTGTATGCTGTATGCTGTATGCTGTATGCTGTATGCTGTATGCTGTATGCTGTATGCTGTATGCTGTATGCTGTATGCTGTATGCTGTATGCTGTATGCTGTATGCTGTATGCTGTATGCTGTATGCTGTATGCTGTATGCTGTATGCTGTATTCTTTACGAGTATATACATTAAGGGATTCACATGGAAAGGCAATCTAGTTCACGACTATTAATACTGAGATTTACTCAACAGACATCCATATTTAACTGTGACATATGCTATCATAATTTGCATTTATCCACTTTTAGCAACTCATTTGTGTGGGTATCGAAAATACATTCATTAATCAAAAACATATTTGTCACAATGATTTTATTTTGTCACTTTCATGATGATATGTCAGAAAGTCAACTCGACAGACATAATAAGAGGATTATTACTTCACGCTACATTTGGATAACATTTAGTTATAATGATGTCAAGTTGGACCAATTACAATAGAGGGGATGCCCCCAGGCAGACAGAGACTGAGCTTGATAGTTCAATAGAATTGTGAAATAGTTAAGGACTATTCGAATTATATAATTATATACCAGCTATGAACTATGGGGATTTTTATATTCGTTTTCATTTGAGTTCGAGCAATGACAAAGCCAAATCTTTATCTGGAGTCTGTTATTTATATGTTTGCTGCTTGGGCAGTTATTAAAAGTATGTTAAGTCTTAACCAATAAATATGATCATCATGTTAATTTTTTTTAAATATGATAATAAATATAATATCAACGTATCGAATCTTGGAATTGCATAATCTAACGCTAATTATAGGAAATGAAGAAATTATAATGAAGCTTTATGCTTGTACTTATGTCGGAAATCAGGCAATATGATGTAAATTGAAAACCAGTTTAGCGGCTTAGACTGAAAAACTTTGGCTCAGCTGTTCGCGCCGGCAGACGATCCCTCGTCAAATATCGAAGACGGCAGCAGCCCTGAATGGAAGTTCAGCTAATACTAAGCCATAAATTTGTACAAACATTTCCAACGGCAACAAAGTTTTGAAAACTTGAAAATATTCAAGATTTGTGAACTGTAATTCATTTCATTTATATCTCAACATAATTGCTGGCTACGCCATGGGGCCAGAGCCAGTTGTAAGCCCGCCAGCCAGCGCTAGATGTCGTGACTGCGTGGGATTTGTTAGCTTCCACGAAGTCCGCAACAATGCCGAGGCAATTAACGTGGCGCACAGCGCAGCTAAATTATATTTTCCATCTATCAAGTGTCGATCCGAAGGCTTAACAAATTAATAAGCTCCATCGGCATCATCGAAATCGAAACTACAAGAAAAACTAGCTCTGTCTTTTAAGATGATGAGCTTCAATAAATCATAGCTAAGACAGCATGTTGATATAGAATCTTCAACTTGCATTTGCATATAGTGATTTAATAAGATGATATCATAGATAAGGAATATATAATATGCATGGATAGCAACTGGTCTGTAGAGGCGCTGAGCACACTACCTGAAGCATCTGACAACCCATACTTCAGGTTCTTTTATATACCCTACCTTAGTATTTCTCTGAACTATTTATAAATATATGTATAGATAATGTGTATCTTTTATTTACTTCTACGAGCTCAAAATGTAACGGAAATGTGCTCTCTCATTTTCTCAAAAGTTCGTTTTTTATTCTAGCATAAAAACTTTTGCTTTTTTCCTTCTTCGAAGCACTTCATCATTTTTATGAACTTGTTCAACTCTTCAGCTCCACTTTAATATGTTGAGCAAACAATAATAAAAATACATTGCTGTCTTACTCTCTCTCTCTTGCTCTCTCTCTCTTTCTCTCTCTCTTTCTCTCCCTCTAACTTTCTCTGTCTCTCCTTTTCTGTTTCTCTATCTCTGTCTCTATCTTTCTTTTATTTTTCTCTCTCTCTCTCTCTCCCTATATGTCTCTCTCTCATTCTATCTGTCTCTCCCACTATCGCTCCCTCTTTCTCTCACTATATTTCTATCTCTATCTTTATCTCTATGTTTCTCTCTATCTGTCTCTCTCACTCTCTCTCACTCTCTCCCTCTCTGTATATATTTTTATCTCTCTCTAGCTCTCTCTGTCTCTGTCTCTCTCTCTTTCTCTATTTCTATTTCTCTCTCTCTCTCTCTCTCTTTCTCTATTTCTATTTTTCTCTCTTTCTCAATCCAACTCTCTCTCACTCTATCTCTCTCTCTCTCTTTCTCTCTCTACCTTATTGGCCCATTGAAAAATCGAATTCTGGTTGTATTGTACATCTGAAAAAGTATGTAACAGGCAGAAAACAGCATAGCAGACCCCATAAAGAATATATATATGTACATACATATGCTTGATTAGGTCAGCGAGTTGAGACAATATAGACTCTCTATTCATCCATCTGTCTATTCTTCAGTCCTACGGATTAATATGTCTCTTTGAATTTTAGCATATATTTCGGATCTGATTATCTCCCCCTAATTTCTCCACATATGTGAATATACTGGAAGTACAAGAAACTTACGCTTTAAAAAATACAAACATTTGAATGTAATTATAACGCTCTGCAATATAAAATTAGATTAAAGAGAGTTTCTTTATAGAATAAAAGCTTTTAAACAATTAAATTTTAATTACATTTTTTTACTATGAGAACCCAAAAGGCAACCCATGGGCAGTCGCTGGGAGGCAAGCAGAGTGTGTGTGTGAGAGAGAGAGAGAGAGAGATAGAGAGATATAGAGAGAGATAGAGAGAGAGAGGGAGAGCATGTGTGATTCGTTGTGAATGCATAATAGAAGTAAAGAATAATACTTATTGATACTATCCAGAGTATCTGCTAGTCGTACACTCGCCACTGTAGCTGCCTTAGCTGCCGAATTTATATTGTTTATAAAGCTAAACAAAAAGTTGCAAATCTTGCTCCAGCTGTGTTATTAAAATGTTACAATGCACATTTTGTTAGGGCATCTTATGAAGGCGGTGTTTGATTTGTAGTTGGGTTTGGATTTTCGTTTGGATGTTGATGTTTGATGTTTGGCGTTTTTGATGTTTGGCGTGTTAAAATGCGCTACTTATTCGCATTTTGTTTTGTTATGTTTGGTTAATGCTCTTTGTGCAAGCGCTTTGATGAATTGCATAACGAGCTAATAAAGAGAGCTGAGAGCGGAGAGCGGAGAGTGGTGAGCTCTGAAGAGGTTGGGAGAGATGATGGTGTCTTGATGTGGTCTTTGTGGTGCTCAATGATGGTTGGTATGATGGCATAATCCATCGCAGAGCATCGCGTGGACAACCAATTAGAGTGTCATGCATTAGCATACACTTTGGTTAACGGGCTGGCCGACTAGCTAACCAGCTTGGGGCAGGGTCGAGCTGGTTTTGTCGCTTTGGGCGCTGTTGGGCTCTTGGCCAGTTGGGCTCACGACATTTGGCCATAAAAGCCAGCGCTAGTGCACTGCAGCGGCACAGTTGAAGTTCAGCTCTCGTCAAAGTCGCATTTGTAATCCCAATCTCCTAGCTCCAAGCAAGACACAGAGCCAACATGAAGGTGCGTCCTGCCTCAAAGCACGGTTCGGCTCGAAATATCGTCGTCGGGATTAGCTAACTAGAGATTTCGAGCTAAACTTTTGATTTTTACTTTTTTTTTTTTTTTTTTTTTTGTGTGCTGTGCCGTGAATAAGTTTTGAATTAATTTGTTTTATTGTGAATGTTTCTCCTTCCAAGGTATTCGTTTGTCTGCTCGCTGTGTGCAGCATGGCCCATGCGGGCTTCCTTGGCGGCGGCAGCTCGCTCATCTCCGGTGGCGGTGGCGGTGGCGGCTACGGCGGTGGCCATGGCGGTGGCTACAGCGGTGGCCATGGCGGTGGCTATAGCGGTGGTCATGGCGGCGGCGGCTACGGTGGTGGCGGTCATGGCGGCGGCGGCTATGGAGGCGGCGGCGGTGGCGTGAAAATCATCAAGGTCATCTCTGATGGTGGTGCAGGCGGCGGCGGCGGCTATGGCGGCGGCTATGGCGGAGGCCATGGCGGTGGCTATGGAGGCGGCCATGGCGGTGGCTATGGAGGCGGCCATGGTGGTGGCTTTGGAGGCGGCTATGGCGGCGGTGCCAGCACTGTTAAGATCGTCAAAGTCATCTCCGAGGGCGCTGCAGGCGGCGGCTATGGCGGCGGCTACGGCGGTGGCTATGGAGGCGGCCATGGCGGTGGCTATGGAGGCGGCTATGGCGGTGGCTATGGAGGCGGCCATGGTGCCAGTTCCGGCACTGTTCAAATCGTCAAGGTCATCTCCGATGCAGGCAGCATCAGCGGCGGCGGCGGCGGCGGCGGTGGCGGTGGCGGCGGCTGGGCACCACAGGGTGGCTGGGCCTCCAGTGGCTGGTAAACAGCGATCCACAATCCGCATACACGAGATACCTTTGTGTTCGGACCTCTGTGACATGTGTGCTGTGTTCGTTTGGGAGCTCGTGCAGCAGACCTTTCACATCTTTGTTTTGCATTAATTTTTGTTGACCACTCGAATCGTAAATACTCATTACATTAAAACAAATAATACAAGCCTAAAAAACGAGAGAGAGAGAGCAAGAGAAAAACAAAAATGTTTGCTTAATTCGCGGCATTAATTGTGCGAGGCCAGTTCAGGTCTAGATCCGAGAACTGTGAAAGTCATTTCCGCCAGCGACAATCTCAGTGGAATCAAGAGTCGCACTTGTTTACACTGCACAACATGACTTGTGCTTCGAGGGGACTCGAGAGGCTGGAGAGTGCAATGAGTGTGTGTGGTAAGCGCTATACGGTTGAAATGGGTTGGCTTGGATTATAAAAAACAGCAAGTGGATCAAGCTCAAAATGAGAGTGAGAGAGAGAGCGGAAGAAACAGAAGAAGAAAGTGAGAGAGAGTGAGCTTCACATAGGAACACTTCTCCTACAGAAAAACATGTCTTTTCCTTGAAATACAAAGCATCTCCATTACAATAGTCTTCAGCAACATGTCTACGCTATCGAATGCCCACTGTGAGTGCACAAGTTTTGCCACAAAAAAAAAAAGGAACACTCGATAGCAAGTGTCTAACATCTACTACAAACTAGAAAACTTTGTTTTTTGTCTGCTCTGCGCATAAGAATTGTTAAAATGAAAACGAAATTGTTGCATAGCTCTGGGTAAACGAGAATCTCTCGACAACATCTGTTGCCAGCGAAAGGGAAAACGTACCGAAGCTGGCTGACCTATCTGGCTAATGAAAATGAAATCTGTGAAAAATTTCACAAACGGCCATCGCTTCAATAGGATGAACAAATATGAAACGTTGCCCATGGCAGACAACGTGTGCAGTTCCAGCATTTCAATTAACGTTTCGATGCGAACCAACCCCACTAACCCGCAACCCGCTAACCAGCTCTCTAGCCACCCTCTTGCACCTGTTCAGCCTGTCGCCTCTGTCGACGTTCCGTCAGAGCTTTGTTGGGCTCTATGTCAATGGTGAAGCACAAAAGCCTCAGCACACAAAGCTGCAGCCGAGGCCTGATTGGCCCAGTGCGTCGAGCCAAGTTCAGAACAGGCGGGCATCGAGTCGGAAGTTTGGCTCGTCTGCTCCTTGACGCCGATACGTGGGTGATGTCGGCACATGTCAAAGTCAGACAGTCAAAAAGTAAAAGTGCAGCTGCTCCAGTTCAACCCATTCAATTAAACTTTTCCAACGTGGACCTAGAACCCATCCCCCCCATCTCAACAACGGGAATCTTGCAATCTTCATGAACGACTTCTTTATAAGCACTTCAAGTGCAAAAAAAAAAAAAAAAAAAAGACAGGAACGCAGAAGCGGGTTACGCTCTAGCCAGTAGCTAGAAAGATGAACACAAATAACTAGATAAAAACGAATAGAAGACAATAATAAAAGAATAAGTGGAAGAATGAGAGGAGGGAGGGTGAAGAGAGAGTAAGTTTAATCGAGTGTTAAAAAATAAATTAGTTTAGATTGGCAGCACAACTGAAACATCAAAGCATGATGGCCACTGGGGAGTACTTCAGTTCATGACAATCGCACAGAAGGACAGTGTTTCAGAGAATATATCTTGAATGTGATTGATATAATGATATATACAGCATACAGCATACAGCATACAGCATACAGCATACAGCATACAGCATACAGCATACAGCATACAGCATACGCATACAGCATACAGCATACATACAGCATACAGCATACAGCATACAGCATACAACATACAGCATACAGCATACAGCATACAGCATACAGCATACAGCATACAGCATACAGCATACAGCATACAGCATACAGCATACAGCATACAGCACTTACAGACCTAGCATACAGCATACAGCATACAGCATACAGCATACAGCATACAGCATACAGCATACAGCATACAGCATACAGCATACAGCATACAGCATACAGCATACAGAAGCATACCAGCATACAGCATACGAGCATACAGCATACAGCATCAGCATACAGCATACAGCATACAGCATACAGCATACAGCATACAGCATACAGCATACAGCATACAGCATACAGCATACAGCATACAGCATACAGCATACAGCATACAGCATACAGCATACAGCATACAGCATACAGCATACAGCATACAGCATACAGCATACAGCATACAGCATACAGCATACAGCATACAGCATACAGCATACAGCATACAGCATACAGCATACAGCATACAGCATACAGCATACAGCATACAGCATACAGCATACAGCATACAGCATACAGCATACAGCATACAGCATACAGCATACAGCATATATCATATATCATATTAGATATTCTTATATGTAATCAATTGATTGGAAAATCATTAAATTATTACAAAATGTTGCTAAGATGAGGCAGTTCCGGCGAGTCATAATCTTTGAATGCCAATCTTTGAATGTCAATCAGTTAGTCAGACAGCGACCTAAATTAACTGCGAAAAAAAAAAAATAATAATAATAAAGAAAAACTGGGCTGAGTAGAAAGGTGGCTAAGGAGGGGGCAGCGCAACAGCTGTTATCGTATTTATTACGTATACGACTGCGAGAACAGAGCTCTCGGTGAATAGAACAATCAGCCGTGCTTTCTTTTCTCTTTCACTTTCCCTTTTGTGTGAGCTGTGATATGTATGGCAGGCACAGTGCGAACAACAGATGTGCCAGCGACACGACGCGAAGGCATTGTCATTGTCCAAGCCCTGGCATTGCCTATAAATAGTTGCTTCGCTGTTGGTGGCTACGCTTGGCGCTGCGACTCCATTGCGACTCGATTGCCGATGGCGCTTAGTAGCAGATTTGCGACCTTGCTGCAGTTGCTGTGGCTGGGCGCGCGCTTGAGCTATGCCCAGAATTACTGCAATCCCGCCCTCTGTCCGGGCGGACTGCGCCATGTTGTCTGCGGCAATAGTGGTGTAAGTATTCCCCGCAGCAGAAATATGAATAAGAGAATAAGGGAATGCAAATTATTTGTGCTTCTCAGCAATTCGCAAGTGGCTGTAGGGGCGAGTTTGTCTCGCTCGATGCTCACATTCCGCTCATCCTGAAGGAGCACAACGATCGACGCAATCTGGTGGCAGGTGGCGGACTCAGCGGTTTCCCAAGTGCACTGCACATGGCGACAATGTCGTGGGACTCAACACTTGCCCAGGTGGCCGCCTACAATACGCTGCAGTGCCGCATGGCCCACGACGAGTGCCGCAACACGAACACCTATCGCTATTCCGGCCAGAATCTGAGCATTCTCTTCACGCGCAACATTGACACGGCGACGTTTCTGCGGCAGCGCATCGCCGCCTGGTTCGAGGAGTATCACGATGCGACCAGTGCCGATGTGGAGGTTCATGTGCCGCGTGCCGGACCGTGCGTATGCCCATTGAATATCGTAGCTTAGCTTGCTGGGTTAACTTGAGGTATCTCTTATCGTTCGCAGTGCCATCGGCCACTTCACGACCATGGTGAATGAGCGCAACAATCGCGTTGGCTGCGCTGTTGCCCGGTTCACAGACGCCAACGGATCGGATAATACGCTCCTCGCCTGCAATTATGCGGTCACAAATGTGCAAAACAATCCCATCTATCGGGCTGGACCACCGGCCTCCGAGTGCGTCAAGGGACGTAATCCCAACTACACCAATCTTTGTGCCGAAAGTGAGGAATATAGTTATAATACGTGGACCGGTTGAAATCCTTTCATTTCCCTTTGAATCAAACTCAATTTCTCCTTCACTCCCATAATTTACCTTTATTTCTTAGCCTAACTGTCCCAAGCAGGGGTAAGCTATTAGAAAGAAATTGCTAAAGGAAATTCCAAATTTTAGTTACTGGGACATTATTATTAGATATCCAGCAATATGGGCATAGACCTCAGTTCAAGCTGGATTATGTCTTGGCTGAAAAGTACAAATGTCCTCTATCATGAGCAATATCGTAAAAATGTCTTCTTATCCATTCATCTGCTCAAGCTGATTGACAACTTGGGTACAAGAATACAAATATCCTCTAACATGAGCCATATCATGCGTTTTAAAATTTTCATTAAATTTCCCTCTAATGTACTTTTACTATAAGAAAAGACCTAAGCTCAAATAGGTTTGTGACCTGGCTAAAATCAAATACCTGGCTAAAAAACATATCCATTCGAATTTCCTCTGAAGTTCATGCACTATAAACAAAAGTCTCAGCTCGAATAGGTTTATGACCTGGTGACCAATATCGTAAATATATTTAAATACACATTCAATTTTCCTCTAAAGCACTTGTACTATAAACAAAGACCTAAATAAAAATATCCTATTGCTTTTAATAAAAATTATTCTCAAATATCCATTAATTTCCCTTTAAAAAATTGGTTTACGACTCGGCTAAAAAATACACCCCAAATTGGTACTTTTTGATAGCGTAAGTGTGTACTCGCTAAGTACACAAATATTATCCATTCAATATTTGTCTTGGCCTCAAAATACAATAATGCTTTATAATGGGTATATTTATATCGTAAGTGCGTTTATTAACTATCCATCACGAACAGATAACTTGAAATATTCGCTTTTACCCAATTAGTTTTTTGTCTAAGCACAATAATTTTTAAGTGAGAAATTTGCAAATGCCGCTTGGTACATATATATAGTGAATTGTACCTGCAGCACATAGAATGGAATTTGGTATAAAAGTAATAAAATCTGATATTTGTAATGATAAAACTGAATTTCCTTTCATCAAATGAGCTCAGTTGGAATATTTGTTGACGATCTCTAGGAATGGAACCAAAGTGTTGAATATCGTAATTTGTTGTTGCTGCAAAAAAAACTCGATTGATCGATCTATTTATGCTTGGGCTCCTTTGATTCAACTATGCGAATTATGATGGGTATATCTTCCAGCTTAGTGTCACTGGTGGTCGAGTGTGTGAACTCCTCGACACAGTCGTTCTTGAACTGTGCCCATTTGCGCGTTTTGATAAAGTCATCGAACAATGTCTTGCGCGACGGTATGCAGCGATCCAGATAGAAGCGCATACGCTGCCACATGTGTCCCGGATTCTGATCCTCCTCCATCAGCCAGTAGCGTGGAATGAGTAAGCATTGCACTGTGGTGCGGGCCATAACAACACGATGATCGCATTTCTCGCCCACACCAAAAAGTCCGCCAAATGTCATCGAACCGACGTCCACGAAATGGGTGGCATAATTATCATCGCTCTGAATGGAAGGATGAGAAGTCTCAAGCATAAGGAATATGCATATATTAAACATTTTACAATATTTACTTTAGAAGTCTTCGACCCAAACGACGTAATTGAGGCCGAGTTGGCCGCCGACGGTGGCGCTGTCAATATTGCCGACTCCTCCTCTTCCTCCTCTTCCACCACATCTTTGCTGTGATTGCTGATCTTGCTATTTCTACTCAAGTGACTTGTACGAGGCAATTGATCTATCTGATTCGAGTAGCGATTCGAGTTGCGATTCGACACATATTCACTATCCGTCGAATAGAAATCCTCATAATCCTCACCAAACATAAAGTCAAAATCGTCATCCCAAAATTTACCCATCAGCGATTTATGATGATGTGACTGACGCATTTGGCGCGTCATTGGACGCTCCTCGACTGGTGCTGGTTTCATATTCAACATCTTACAGTGTGCCTCGATTTTGGCAAACTCTGCCTTGCGTTTCTACATGGAACAACGAGAAAGAAACACAACATATCAAATGAGAAGGACAGAATATGCTAGATCACAGTCATACCGCTTTTTTCTTGCTCTTTCGCACTTCATCCAGCGAAGAGCTCGAACGCAAGAGCTCCCGCACATCGAACACATCTCCCTTGTCGTCCTCTCCCTCATTCTCCGAATCGTCTTCGACCACGGGACATAATTCATAGTGTAATTCACCTTTTTCATGTGTTACCTAGCAAGCAGATAAAGACGGAGATAGAAATAGAGAGAGAGAGGGAACTAAGAGAACTCTAAGCTTACAATCATATACAAGCATTGCAATAGAACGCATTCGCCGCTCAGCACAAAATACACATGTTGTATATTATCGGAGCTATCCGGATAGATTGTGCTCAATGGATCGTATTGTCTTAGGATACCAAATTTACAGGCGCTCACGATCTGAACATGAAAAATGAAATGAAAATGAAGACTACAAATATGGAACATATACTTATAGACAATCCTTATTTTATAAAGTATTATATTCGATATACTGATTCGTGATCAATATATGCTGGTCATGCCTGCCTCATGTTATAATTTCAAGTGTTTTCATAATCAATGTACTATCTAGTTAATGTTTATTACCTGTGAAGGGTTCATGAATTTCAGATAGCTTAGCGATGCAATAGACTTCTTTTTCTCAATCCAAACTTTCTTAACATATGGTTTGAGCATAGCCTTAAAATCAAAATCGTCTAATACCAAAATTTCGCAGTTAGCTGAGTGATTAGAAGTAAACTTATTAGCAAACAACTATTATATCAGATTAGATTAATGCTAATAATTTACTTGTGGCCTTGTATGTATTCATTCGTACATCTTCCTCGAGCAGCTCGATTTCGCCAATCCAATCGCCTGGTCCAAAAAATGCTTCAGGCTTCGGTTCCAACTTGCGTGTTAGCTGTCAAATCGATGGATATACAGGTATATATAAAAATATATGTACATCTATAATAACATTACCTTATTCATTAAGAGTCTTGACATCTCGACTTCGCCGCTCACAACAAAATAAACACAGGTGGGCACATCGCCCTCCTTCATTAAGGTGCGACCAGCACTTACGATCATAAAGTGAAGATAGGGCACCAAACGAGCACGAATTTTCTGCAAAGATTTTTGATAGATTATGTACATATAAGGTATATAAATATGAATATGGAAATTTTACCGGGGGTACTTGGGTAAAGCAGCCTAGACCGGCGACTATAGTGCAAAGTTTCTTGCGCTCCGCTACAGAGCGAGTCGAATGTAATGTGGACAAAAGACCTTTTTGCTGCAATGCAAAGAGAATACAGGGTATATAGAGGGCTATATGGAGTATAAAGAATATATAGAGTATAGAGAATGCATAGAGTATATAGAGTATATAGAGCATATAGAGTATAGAGAGTATAGAGAGTATATAGAGTATAGAGAGTTTATAGTGTATATAGAGTATATAGAGTATATAGAATATATGAAGCATATGGAGTATATGGAGTTTATAAAGTATATGGTGTACATAGGATGTGAAGTATCTGAACTATGTAGAGTATATAGAATATATAGAATATGAAGCATGTGAAGTAGGTAGAGTATATGAAAAATATGAAATATACATATAGATGTAGGGTGTATAGGGTGTACATTATCAATAGTATATAGTATATAGAGTATATGGAGTTTTAACATATTAGGATACATATAGAATATATAATATTGAGAGTATATAAGGCATATAGATTATTTAGAGTATATAGGATACGAAGTATCCGGAGTATATATGACATATGGGTTAAAGAGTATCTAAAATATATAGACTATATGTAGTATATAGAGCATATACAATAACTATGATATATATTACTTGATATATATAGAGTATACAGAGTATATAGTATACTTACCGCCATTGTCAATATGCCAGTCTTGTGCTTCTTGCGCACCAGCATCGCCACATTCTTCTTCACATTCAAGGTGAGGCCTTGATCGTCCGTCTCATTGACCCATTGAAAATTGGCAAAGGCAACGCGCACCACTCGCTTGAAGCGCAACTTGGCGAGTTTCTTTCTCAGCGCATCATCTACATCCTTAGTACGCTTATTCATTGCAGATGCTCTATATGTACATATGCATATATATATATATTTATTTATATATTTTGTTAGAATTCTTCAGTTGTGTTTTTTTGTATTTTTTGATCACACATACTCGAAATCTGACCAAGTCTATATATATGTGAAGGATAGTCGAAAGGTGTCTACTGTGTTTTTCAGTTTCTCAAAAACTACCCAAACACTAATACTTACCCTACAATGAATACCTGACATAGATTTAATGGTACATATCTTTGCCAAAGCAAATCAATCTTTGAACCCCTCACTCAATAGGAAAATCCTAAAAATTTCTTAATTTCCCCTAACTAAATGTACGACTTTGAGTGCAAAGCGAATGCACTCAGAGTCAGAGTGAGTGTTTGAGCAGCTGCTAAATTTACCCCAGTATCTGCACAAAGCTCTGGCCAAGCTTTGGGACACTTTTGGGACACAGCCCCTCGCCGTAGTGCTGCAGCGGCTGGCATCGTGGTGAACAGAGCGAGATTTGAGTGAATTGAATCGAGTGGCATTGCCTGGAGAGTTGAGTGTATGCAGAGCGCTGAGCTTGCACTCAGAGCTGGCCGAGCTGTTCATTTGGATGCTTCGCCATGTGTCCGTAATTTTGCGAACGACAGTTCATTACGGTTTTCAAGGATAAGCGATGCCAACGTGCTGGCCCCGCACTGGCGGAATATCCAATTCAATTGTCGTCTTTTATTATCGTTCGTCTAACGGAATGCGCGATTCAAAAAGAAAAGGACAATAAAATAAAAGAATAAATAATTGACTTTAATACAAACAAATAAAAAAGGCAAATAAAATCAAGAAAATTATAAAAGTTTCGTGCGTAAAATCTACAAAAGTTTTGTTGACTTTTTTTTTAAACAATTCTTTTTTCCATATACATATATATAAATATATTCAATATATATATATATATATATATTTACATATGTGTGAAATGCAAACAAGTGCCAAATGTGATGTGAAGTATCGAAAATAAATCAAAAATAATAGAAAACAGCAATAGAATTATTTTAGTAACAATCCTGAGCCAAGCGTCGCAAGTGAAGGCTAATTCGTCTGTTTGTTTTTTCTTGTCGGGAATATAAATTAAACAAACAATTTAACCGGGTGAGTGAAAAGTTTTACATTTTAAATAAGCTGATAATATAATTCCGGCGAAAACTTATTTATCGGATGCATTTGATATACTTTGCTCTCTGTCTCTCTTTCACTTATTATGCCAGCTCCATTTGCTCCGCTAAAACTGTTTGCAGTTCCCCCATTTTTTTTTTTGTTTTTTTTTAAATTTGTTTGTTTGCACTTTTTTCTCGTGTGAAAGTTCTCGGCAGTTGCTGCAATGGAACAAGAGTTCTTTGCATACATCAATCTGTGTACTCAACTAAGTTCAACGGGCAAGTGAAAGACGAGCGCTGCATACTTGTTGGCACTTATCTGCATTTTGTGATCATTATTAGATACTTATCTAAATGTACTTAGAGAAGTAAACATAAAAGAGAGAAAGAACAATTTTCAAATCTAATTAAGTGCTGGGCATCCTTGCCTTGTTTTCATTCTCTCTATACTTATCACTGTTTCTCTACTTATTTGCATATTTAATCTATGTAAATATGTCGCTCCCTTTCTCTCCTTCCCTATATCTCTGCCTCTCTTTATAACTCACTCTAGAGCTTGCTTGTTCTCTCTTTCTCTCTCTCTCTCTCTCTGTCTCTGTCTCTGTCTTCTTCACTCTGTCCAGATGAAAAGCAAGAGAGAGGGAGCTAGACAGCGAGACAGAGAGAGAGAGAGAACTAGGGAGCTCTTGAGTGAGCTCCCTCTCTCTTTCTTTTCATCTGTTATCTCACTCTAGAGCTCCTTAGTTCTCTCTCTCCCTCTCTCTGTCTCTGTCTAGCTCCCTCTCTCTATCTCTCCCTTTCGTTATCTTTCTCTGTCCTTCTCTCTCACCCTATATCTGGCTCTAGAGTGAGCTCCCTCTCTCTTTCTTTTCATCTGTTATCTTACTCTAGAGCTCCTTAGTTCCCTTTCTCTCTCTCTCAGTCTAGCTCCCTCTCTCTCCCTCTCTGTGTCTAGCTCCCTCTCTCTATCTCTCTCCCTCTCGTTATCTTTCTCTGTCCTTCTCTCTCACCCTATATCTCTCCCACTATCTCGCTCTCTATCTCGCTCTTTATCTCTCTCAATCTCCCACTATCTCTCTCTCTCTCTCTATCGCTCTGATTATCCCTCTTAATCTATCTTTTCCATGGGTTCTCTTGCCCTTTTTCATTAGCTCCATCCGTTTCTCCCTCTCTCCATCACTATCTTTCTATCTCCCCCTTTCACTCTTCCCCTCACTCTCTCTCTCCACCTCTCTCTCTCTCTCTTTCACCCTTTCTCGCTCGTCTGCCTTTTTTCATAATTGTTTATTAAAAACTTGCCAATTATTGTGTCTGTTTCCTTTGCCCGCTAAATTCTTTTGTCGAAAATGAATTATGGCATTCCAATTTCTCACACCCACTCTCTCTCACTCTCTCTCTCTCACTCTCTCTCTCGCTGTCTCCCTCGCTCTCACATACTCCCCCATTGGTGCGTTCGTTCTTGAACTCTGTGTCTCTCCCTTTTCTCTGTTAGTTTTCATACTTCATTTAACTTTTTTGTTTGAATTATGTGGTTGTTAGCCTGCAGCTCGTCAATCTTTGTATCTTCATTATTTTTTTTTTTTGCAATCTCCCCCGACTCCCACTCTTTCGCTCTCCCTCTCTCTCTGCTTAACACGCGTTAAATTAACTAATTTTAAATTAAATTCGGTTGAGGTCGTTCATGAAATTGAGAGAAATATAAATTTTTGATTAATGTGGTATGAATAATTTATTTGCTGCACATTAAAACAATTACTTTGCTTGCAAAAACATTAATGTTTAATGCAAAAGGGTAAAAGACGCCCGCAACACACATTTATATATACAAATATATGTAAATATATGCATTGATATAGTATATACTATATACATGTAAATGAGCAAGCAAACTGATTTGATTTAGTAGAGCGAGTCGAGTCTTCCATGTCTTTAGGCTACCCTGAAGAAAAACCCAAGAAAATTTAAATAAAATAATTTTTTATTTAAAAAGAAAAAAAAACACATTCAAGCTGCATTCTCTATGGCCACAAGAAACAGAATTTGCTTCCATGTTAATATAATGACTGTGCTGATGCCGGCTCGCACTTCTTAACCCACAACTCTGCTGATTCAATTCAACAGAATTGGCTGCGAGAGCTGCCAGCAGCTCGAGTATATTTCATTTGCCTAATCCAAATGGATGTTATTCAATATATAACAAGCACGGAACGAGAACACGATTTATTTAAAACAGCAAAAAAATAAAAAAACTTGAGCAAAGATTAGAAAAATAGTTGCAAAGCTCACAAGGCCGCTGCTAATAGAGTTTGCTCAATGGAATAGCATTGAACTAAAACTGAGCAAATCTTAAATAAATAAATTAAAAAAGTTATATATACACATAGTATATATATAATATGTATGTCTATGTTATTGCCAGTATAAACAACTGTCAAATATTTGGGCAACAGTAACCGCAATTCACATGGCAAATCTATCTTTGATATGTGCATAAAATTTGTTTATTAAACAAAATGCATAGAAAACAAATAACAAATGCGACAAAACAAACATTTGTCATATGTAAATCAGCGTGTTTTCTTCTTGTTTTGTTGTTATTTTGATTTTTTATATTGTATTTTAAACACGTTTTTTTTTTTTTTTTTTGCAAGAGCGTGAAATTGCATGTTATATGATGATTTAGATATGCAATGCAAGGAAATGTTTTTCAGACTTGACCAAATAGCTGCATATTAAAAAAGACATCTATATATAGCATATATATATACTTACGTTTAAATACACATAAATAAATGTTTTCAAACTGTTGTCATGGCAACTTTTTCGTCACTTCAAAACCAACGCGAATTTTGCATAAATATCTCCCCTTTGTCGACCTTCCAAGTAATCCCCATCAGATATTATACAATTTATGACATTGTATGATTTTTTTTTTTTTTTTTTTTTGTTCCAATGATTCGCAAAATATCAGGGCTTAGCCTTCCACGTCGAGTTAATCTACTCAATCACAACGGTGCGTTGTCCTTTCAAGAGCCTCTTCAGTACGAGGCACAAGCTTGAATCTCAGGGCAACCACATCTGGGGCATACGCTGGTAGCATCATGAGCATCTTGTTTTTTTTTGCCCAAAAATTTGATACAGACTCTGTGCTCTAATTTGGCAACATTCTAGATAAAAACGAAAGACAAACAGGCGCAATATGCCGAGGGGCCGACAAACCCTAACAGAATATTTAACATGCTAGAGCTTGGCGACTCAAGTGAGGCATGTGAGCACCGAGATAATGCCACAGAAATCATTTACATATATTGAATATGCCTAAACGGCACACATTCTAGATTATCGATAAACACATGCATATCATTTTGTAAAAATAATATATTATTAAATTATTTTTCAAAATTTATATGTATATACAGTGGCTCACAGCTTATTCGCACCACCATCAAATACAAATTTAACTGCTCATAACTTGGAAACAAATAACGATTTTTGCAAAATTTAAATGCAAATTTATATTTCAGTATTTGATTATTATTGTATATACATATCAATAATATCCGTCCTACCAATACATATGCATATGTATATGTATATATCACTATATTTAATCATATTAATTTAGATTTTATATAGTATATATATTGCTTTTTCTGCACATATAAGTATATTAACTTTTCATTATTTTATGCATTCCTATATTTTAATTAACTTTTATATATTATTTTGCGCTGATCGTCATTTCAAAGAATAACACAATTCGCATTCCTACATCAAATGTTTCGTGGCTCCCCATGGCGTGCAATTTGCGCTTATTATATAAATATAAATATTGTACTTATATATACTCAATATATATATATATATTCAATAGTTTTCATGTTGCTCGAAGTTAGTTTTTCAAAGATAGTTTTGACAAAGGTCTCCCGCTGTGTATTTGATAATCCCCTAAGTTGGCCGTCAAAGGCAAGTTAATGCCTCAGCATTTTTAAGCTTAAAAAAACACACACACATTTTAATTTTAAATGTATATATTTAAAAACTAAATAAAATAATCAAAATTTTTTAAATTAAAAAACAAAAAGAACATTTATTATTAATTTTTTATTAAATAGCGTTATAATTATTACTCTCGTCTTCCATGGTATCTTTGTCTGACAACGAATTCTCGGAGTCGCCGACTTCTATTCGTCTTCCTTACTCAATCGTCTCTGATTAAGTGCGCTTATTCGACTCTCCTGTCAAACTACCTCTTGGTTGCATATTCTCGTTCATCAATATCATAGCAACTCTGTGGGAAGGGCATATCCCTCTCACTCTCACTCTGCGACATCCGAGACCACGTTCAGCAAAACCTATGATTGTCTCTTTTCTAATGACACATCCTTTAATTGTCATTAAAATGCTAACTCATTCGATTAGCGCTAGTTGTCAGTTTCTCTTTAATACTACTGCAACTGTCAATCACAACATAAAACTAACATAACGTCATTATGTCACACCGATACGACATATATTATTTGGTATGTAATATCTATACAAAATATTTTTTAATTTTTATTTATTTTTAATTACTCAAAATTTAAAAATTTTGTATTTAGTTGAATTTATTTATTATTTTTCTTTATTTAAATTAAATTAACAATTAAGATTTAAATTTAAAAAATTATATGAAAACTAAAAATTTATTTATTATTTTTATTTATTATTATTATTATTTATTATTTTCATTTAATAATTTATTTAAATTTAATTTTAAAAAATAAAATTAAGAATATAATAAAATTTAAAATTTATTTATTATTTTTATTATTATTTATTACGTTTTATTTTTCTATATTTATTTATTTAAATTAAAAAATTAAATATAATTAAAATTAAAATTATATTACATTATAAAATTGTTTTTATTATTTTTGCTATATTTATTATTTATTATTTTTCTTTTTTTTTTTCTTTATTTATATAAATTTAAAAAAAAAAAAAGAAAATCAAATTTAAAATTAAAATGATATTAAAATATATTTGCAAACACATACAAAAAAAAAAACTCCAAATTTGTATTTTTATATTTGTACATTTTTATTTAATTTTGTGTATATATGCGAAGAAAACAAAAATCTTAAATTTAATTCAATTCAATTTGCATGCTTGAACATTTGTAGTATAAACTTTTTGCCATTTGCATAAATACATTATGACTATCAGTGCTACGCACACCATGTATGAAATTCATTTCAATTTCCAATTTCAATTTGCTGAACATTGGGCTAAACTGCAATGGCCTCGCCTCAATAGAGGTCTGTACATAGAGCTGCTCGAGTCTGATTGTTTAAACGATTCAAATTTCGATTTTAATGAATGAGAGGCGTATATATATTCACTACAAGCAATTGCACACCAGTTTGTAGCAGCATTATGATTAGATTATGGTGTATACATGATTGTGTGTGTGTGGGGCAAATCCATTAGCCCAAGACTATATAGACAACGGCATATGGGGCGTATGCAGCCAATGCGAGTGTAACCAAAAACCGCAATCTTGTTATATTCAGTTAGCCCCAACAAACATGCCGCAATAACCTATACTTACTGCGTTAATGTATGAGCACAACTTTGTGTGTGTATGTGTGAGAGTATATGTGCGTGTGTGTGACGAGTAGTCAACAAAGTTATAAAGCTACATTGCGGGAGGGTAAGAAAAAGTCGTAATCCCAAGATGTCAACCCGGTTGTCGGGCGCCTAAGCAACTTTCTAATCTGAATATATATACATATATATATATATATAGATGAGTGTGTATACCTAAAGAAGATGAAGAATTTGGTGTAATAAACAGCGCGTCTGAAGGCTGTGGGTGGTTAGCTAAAATGTGTACAAGACTTACGCGTAATGCGTATGAAACAAAACAAAGCACGTTTTGCACTCAATGAGGCACAGCAGGTGCTCCACTGCAGACACACACACACACACACACACACACACACACACACATGTTTCAGCTTAGATTTTTTTGGTTTTTTTTGTTTTTTTTGGGTTGAGCTGAACGCATATGCTAAGCGACGCTAAGCGTTAAGAGCTAGTTAGTCAAAGTCAGGTAAAGAAAGGCGAATGCTAACGATGGTCTACGCCTCGGCCAGGGTCGCTTAAAATAGGAGCAAAACAAAAACAAAAAAAAAAGAGCGCCGCAAGCACGTGACACTGATGATGATGCTGCTGCTGCTGCTGCTGCTGAGAGCTAAGAGCTGAGAGCAAGAGGATTTCATAAAATGAAATTTTGCTATACAAGAGCCCCATTCGACTTTTATTGCTGCTATGTTATGAGAATATTCTGTCCGCCTAGTTGCTCGACTCGGGCCCGGGTCGCCCATCAAGTGCAATTAGAATACGCAAGGCTTTAAGCCTTCCTTCCCTAACATCTCGAATACCCCTACCAGCGCCCCTCTTCCCCTTCCCACATTCACTCGCGGCCCGTTGTTATCGCTGCATAAGTAAATAGTTGCCAACGAGTCGCCCTTTAAATTATTTCGCAAATTCAAATGTCAACAGCGTCAGTCGGTGGCAAAGCAAAAAAAAAAAAAAAACACACACACACAAGAGAAACAAAAGGGATGCGCCTAAAACCAAACAATAGCGTACAATAACAGTGAACAACAAAAAAGGAGGTAAAGCTAAAAAAAAAACAAAGAAGAAAGGAAAAACGTAATGGGGAAAATGTGATGAATAACAGGAAGTCAAAGTTCTAATACCCTTTCCGATAATCGATTATTGGAAGCGAAAGTTTGAACCGAAACATGTGATATGAATAGAATACAATATAGAATATGATATAATGATTCGACATAGTTAGAAAGAATAGTAAGAGAGAATAGGAGAGATCGAGTGAGTTATAAATAAGAGATCATAAGAACTTAAAAAGTAGTTCACTTAGAGTTCACTTAGGTAGAGTTCGTAAAGAGTTACTTCAATTAGGATTTCTAACACTATTTAAGTATCTCTATATTATTATATTTATTGGCTACATTCTCTATATTAGAATTCTATGAAATAGTACTTTGAATTTTCGTAAGAAGAGAATATAGTAAAATCGAACAAATTTCTCTATACTACACTTATATGAAATAGAACTTAAATATTCTTTAAAAAAAAATAAGAGAATAAGGGAAAAAAATACCAAACATCATTTGTGATTTCTGGAAATTCTTAAAATAGTAGAAAATCTCAGTAAAACTAAAAAAATTGAATTCATATTACACTATATAAATAAAATCCATCTAAAGTTCTTTGAAACTCTTGAAATCCGAATAGACTTTCGTTAGTTGCATTTACAACTAATTTATGTTCCTTTCAAATCAGAGCTCTATTACCGTTACCAAAGTTACATTCAGCATGACCAAGCGATGAGGGTTTTCTCGCAGAAAACATAAAACATAAAACATAAAAAAAAAAAGAAAGAAAAAACGACAGAAGATGAGAATGTCAGCAAGAACAAGATGAAGAACAATAACAACAACTTCACTAATATAATATTTATTACGGTGATTATGTCTTGAGCCAAGGGCAAGTGCTAGCAACGCCCAACAGCCTCCGCAGCCTCGCAGCCACGCAGCCTCTGAACATTCGGTCCCCCGAAGCGAGTCCCCAACGGCCGATGGGAAAGTGGAAATGAAAGTTGAGAGAAATGTAATAAGCAAGCACTTTGTGGGCACGGTCAGAGGACAGCGGGCAGCGGACCGAGAACTAAAGATATATCAACTATGATGGACGCCGGCAATGACGACGACGACGATGACGACGATGACTATGATGATGAAGAGACAACAAAGCTGGCCAAGGTCCATTGCCGTAGGAACAAACTTTAATTCATTTTATGTACCTTCTCTCTATCTATCTCACACAATGAACCTCTCTTACTCTCCCGCTCGCTCTGTTGTCTCTCTGTCTCCTAAGGCAATAAAAAATCGCTTTGAAATCAGCTTTTCTGATACAAATCAGAAAACTTAACTAACTTCCATAGACTCTCTCATTCTCTAGCTAACTCTGCCCGCCTCTCTTTCACTCTCTCTCGCTCTCTCTCGCGCTCTCTCTGTCTACTTAATCAATAAGTGACGCATCGCAATCTACACCTTTGAACGCGTTAACTGCAAATGATGAAACGCGTTTGACCGGAAAACATTTATTTACCAATACATTTTTAAACAAGTTTACCTCATCATTTCCGCTCTTGGATTGCAATTTTTATATTCTTTTTTTTTTTATTAATTTTGTTGAGTTAACAGAAATGAACTTTCCGCAAACTGTTGTCCACATCAAGGGGAAATTTTCTGTTGTGCGCTATGCAAAAAAAAAAAAATGAACATTCAATCAAAAGGGGTGCGCTGCATCGCATAAAGGAAATAGAACTCATTTCTAGTGGAGCAAATATTGAAGAAAATATTTAATTTGAATTTTTGTTTAAAGTAACTCAATGAGTGTAAATGTTTAATATTTAAAAAATAAAGAGTAATTATTAAATTAAAGCTGCTATTTAATTATAAATTTAATTTTAAATTATTATTAATATTTGTAAAATTAAAAATGGCTAAAGAAGGAGTTAAATATTAAATTGTATATACATTATGTATTATATTATTATTATTTGTTAAATTAAAAATGTTTCTACAAAAAGAAAATGTTATTCTCTACACAATTAGCATAGTTCTACGGATGTTAATTGATGCTAGGCTGCAGTTAAAGCTGTCAGCATAAAATTCTCAACTGATTATTACTGATATATTATAGCAAATTCCATAGCTTGTCGTAGTTAGTAAAGTCTGTTGATAGATGTAAGATTCTTAAATGTATTGATGTCTAATGAACTTAATAACGTATAATAAAAAAAATAAATAAATAAATAAAAAATTAATTAAACAAATTAAACAAAATATCTCGATTACCATTTCCAATGGGTTCAAGCTATAAAAAATAGCTCTAGCTAGAGAAGTTCGACTAGAAGTTACCCTGAACTCTCCAAATCATTATACGCTTCCTTTATACCTACATATACATGCATACAATACATGCACACACACACACACACACACACACACACACACACACAATTGCATGCACACGCTCTGCTTACTGCACAGTTGACGCAGCTTGGGCAGCGCTCCTGGGGTTTTACTGTGTGAACTTAATTGTTGAATAACTTTTCTTCTACATGGACTTTACCAATCAAACTTTCAGAGCGTAATAATGATATCCAAATGTATGTATTTGCCAAGGCGCAAGTCTAGTCTAGTATTTAAAATACTTTTGCTGGCTGTGGTAAAGAGAGGGAAAATATGCATAATCTGTGCATGCATTGCAATAAATTTGGTCTCCTATAAAGAATATATATAGTTTATAGAGTCTGCCTGTTACGTACATCAGGAGAAAACTAATATACCCACAACTTCCATTTTCTATGAGTTCATCCCTTACAGCATTTTACTTGTGTATATATATAAGATTTTTTTGCAGACTTCAGGTCATGCATTTGCTGATTAATACTAATTGACAAATTAGGTTGGTTGAATGCACAGGTCGTTCGCATGGCTATGCGAATTATGATATATATATGTATATGAAGAAAAAAAAAATATATATATAATCTGAATAGAACTATCTATTCAATTTCAGCTACATCATAATAGGAATTCGCATTAAAACCTATCAAAGTTGAGACTCGTCACAGAGTTTTGGATGGACAGCTAATGGCTGTGTGTTAGCGCCTGGAAACGTTGAGGGCAGCTACGTTTTGAGAATACAATGAAGGTTTCTGATTTCAACAGGGCCGTTTGTCAAAGTCACGTCGTCCCGTGCAAAGGATGAGGCGTTTAAGAGTTAATAATGCATCATTAGCATCAGCATCAATCGCGGCTCACACAACCCAATCGAACTATAGCCCGGCCAACAACCCGAGCCACAGTCAGAAGCGGAGTCCGTGGAGTCTGAGATGCTTTTGGCTGTTCGCCGTTTTCACAGTTATTGAATTTCATGTACACTCCGTGCTGGGTAAGTCAACAAAAAAAAAGAAGAAGACAATGACGAAAGGGGTTAATTGAACTGAATCAGGTGACAATTGTAATACGAAGAGCTGCGCTGTGGTCAATTGCAGGGCGAAGCCCCAAAAAGCCAGTGGACGAGGCACAAACATAAAAAAAAAAAAAAAAAAAAAAAAACAATATATATATATGTATATATATTTTTATCCATTTTTGTCTAGGCACCACATCAACAACAGCAGCAACTGCATCGATATCGACAGCTGTTAGCAAGCCGAACGACAGCAGCTCGGAGAGTAACTTCTATTTTGATGAGAGTATTACGAGCAGAGCGTTATCACTCATTGCCGCTGACACCGCAGCGCCGCAGCTCGTTGACGTCTCATCGCTGCCCGGCGAAACGCAGGCAGCAGCAACGGCAACAGCAACAGCAACAGCAGCAGCAGCAGCAACGGCAACAACAACAGCAACGCGAACAACAACGCGAGCAACCAGAGCTCGAACAACGGCACTCAGTCAACCTGGACTCTTGGCCGTTAGCACGGCTCGACTACGAACGGAGCCGGCACTGATTGGCAATAGTAGCACGGCCAAGGCTCAAGATCTATTGACGGCATCAGCGACGACAACCAAAAGCGCACGCAGCGCCACCGTGAAGCAGCCCATCGATGCGGCACGCTTACGAAATCATTGGACAGCCGGCGGCGGTGGTGGCGCCACAGATGCGGAACGTTCGCGCACGTTTCGCAGCAAGTATCATCATGAGAATCACTATGGACCCTTCTTCGAGGAGCCATCGAATCTAGTCGATCCCGGCAAGACACTGGTCGCTGCCGTGCATCTCTTCACGGAAGCTGTACTCAATTGTCGCGTCGGCATGCTGAAGGATAAGACGGTATGGAACATGAAATATATATCGATTCATATTGTATATATCGAATGTCGATGCAGACTGAATAACAATTAATATACATATTAAATATCTATATACAACGAATGACGATTGATGTACACCAAATATTGATATATATCGATCGCCGAGTTATATATTTTAAGCATCGATACATATCGACAACTAATTAGTTTTCGATTATAATCCGAATGACTATTGATGTATATTGAATATTTATATATATCAAACAACGATATGTATATTCTAAGTATCGATACATTCCGATTATTGATTAGTTCTTCGATATAAACTGAATGACTATTAATGTATATCGAATATCGATATATATCAAACAACAATGTATATATCTTTTATATGGATACATATCGACTACTGATTTTCCTGTTATCGAGGAATTTTCATTATATATGAACCTGAATCAAGTTCAGAGCATCGCAATTTATCTTGATCTTCGATCATTATCTAGGACTACAAGTATTATTATTTTCTGTATAGATTTTTGAATTAAGTCAACATATCTCATAGCTGATCTCCATTGATGCTGATGCAGCTCAGACAATTATATATCAGAAATGCTTCGTATCATAATTGCAGGTGATGTGGGTTCGACGCACCACTGAGAAGGTCTCACTGCTCACCGTTGGCAATGTCACATATAGCGGTGATCCACGTATACGAGTCAAATTTCAATATCCAAACAACTGGCGCCTGATGATCAATCCAACACAGCGTGAAGATGCTGGCATATATATGTGTCAGGTATCCACACATCCGCCGCGCGTCTTTACCACAAATCTCACAATTTTGGGTAAGTCGGGTGGGCTCAGTCAAGCCAGACCCTTGAATATCATTCTCTTTGATTCGCTACAGAGCCGCCGCTGCGGATCATTGACGAACATGAACGGGATGTGGGCGACAGATATTACAAGTCCGGCAGCACCGTCGATCTTCAGTGTCAAATCTCTCGCAATTTCTATCAAAAGGAACGTCTGGCCATACTCAAGTCAACGGAGCTGGGCAATTCGGCGACTGGCAAGCAATTGAATGATACGGCTAGTGAATTGAATCTAATCGGCGATGCGAATCAAACTCACAATACCTACTCTAGTCAGGAGCTAGAGAAATACTTTACTCATTTCATTACCTGGGCCAAGGACGATGAACCGCTCCAAGCACTGACCAATAAGCGTTCCAGGTAGGTAGGATTTCACGTGTAAATTTATACTATCGATTTGATATGCTTTATATAGCTGTATTATGTAATAACGCCACAATTGTATACAATTATGTAATCCAAGGAAAAAAAACGAGCTATAGAGTTGCTATTGAGATCCAGAATTATATATTCGATTCTTTTACCCAAGAAAGAGGCGTGTCAAACCTTATATTCTTAATCAAGATAATGAACTGAATCAAAGAGTCCGTCTCGCTATTCATCAGCTTTTTCGTACTTCTCTTCGTCCCCACGTCCGTCTGTTAGTCTGTCCGTCCGTCCGGCCGTCGATTCTTCTGTCCTAAACTTCATCTGTCCATAAGTTCGTCCAGCTAAAGTCGGTCTGCACGTTAATCCGTCTGTCAATCCGTCTATCCGCCCGTCTATCCGTACTTCTGAGAGTCTATCCGTTATTATAAAGCCAATCTATCTCTTAAGCCACAAAAATCCTACACCAAATATTCCAATGCATTATACATATATATACACACATACATATATACTCACTTCAAAGTTGATAATTTTTTTTTGTTTTCGTTAGCTCATCCCATTTCCTTATTATCGAAACAAATCAACCAATTTATTTTCCTCTTTAGAAGCGCAACTTGAATGCCACAAAAGAGAACTTTTGCTGTGGTTGGAGTTTTGCATATTTTTGATTTGGGATATCTTCCCGCCTCGCCAGCCAAACAAAAAATTCGCAAAGAACATTTTTCAAATACTAGTGACATATGCTTTGGCATTTAGATGTCATTATCATGTGCCGAATTTGATTAAGAAAGTTCAGCTAGAAGAAAAGTTATTCCCTTAATAAAGCGCATGAGCACGCAGCAGTCGCTGGCATCAACTGCACAGTCAGCAGAGCAAGGGTGTGTGTGTATGCGTGTGTGTGTGTGTGTGTGTATGCCTCGCTCTCGCTCACACTCCTACTCCCTCTATCCCCTCTCTCTCCCACACTCTCACTCTAGCAGTGTCTTTCTTCCTCCTTCTATCTCATTCCCATTCTCCCATTCTCCCACTCTCTCTCTCTCTCTCTCTCTCTCTTTCTCTCTCTCTCTCTATCTCTCACTCTCTCTATCCATCGTAGAATGATAGAAACTCTTCACAGAGTTTTGGGGTATATCCTAGTCGGACACTTCCGACTCTTCTCTTTTAATAAAGCTTAGTTATCTCATAATACTATTTCTTACTTCCCAAGTTCATAAACCTTCTATAAAACCCGTTGTGCTTTAATTAATCAATAAAAATCTTAAACTAATTCACAGCGTATCCGACAAATGGCTCAATAGTCGAATTTCTATAGCGGATGCCAAACTTTCCGATAGTGGAAATTACTCCTGTTCCCTTGGTCGACTCTTCACTGTAATTGTGCAGGTGCAAGTGCTCACGGGTAAGATCAACAAATGAAGTACATTCAAGACTGCTCAAAGTTGACTGAATTAACTGTAAATTTTCAGGTGAATTACCTGCTGCAGTGCAGCACAATTTGGCACGCAGATCTGGTAGCTGCTTCTCCCTCTCCTGGAGTCTCATCATTATTGTTATTTGTTTCTACATACTCAAGAGCCATTCATCACAGTTTCATAGTATTAAAGCGATGAATGAATAAATGAATGAATGTCTGACGTAAAGGAATTGTACTTAGCATTCGATCATTTATCTATATATATATACATACATATATTATAGTATTTATGACTAAATACCAAGAACATAGAATATTTCCGAGAAAAACAAAAACAACAAAAAATGAAAACAGAATTCCCATATGTGTACGAATATGCTTCACGCTGTGTAACTGCTAAAACTGAACAATTTGTCCAACAAAAAAAAAAAAAAAAAAAAAAAAAAAAAAAAAAAAAAAAAACTACAACAAAAAACCAAACAAACAAAAAAACAAACAAAAATGATTCGTCTATGGATGTGCATCAATTAGATCATCAAAAAATACATACATTGAATTTTCTATATCAATTTACACGACTTTCATTGATATTCTTCTTAATAAAATAAAGTCGACAACTTGTTTTGAAACTAAAAAAAAATAAAAATAATAATGAAAATTAAAGCCAAAAAAAAGAAAAATCGAAAATAATTCTAAGTATCAGTTCAAGTAAGCCCACAAGAACTTACCCAAAATTATTATGAAAAAAAAAGTGTATATGTTTTATTATCAAAACAATGGAAAAAATGAAAAATTCAAATCAAATTTGTTATTACATTTCGTTTGATGTGTGAGTCCAAGTTCAACTTTCACTTACATAATTAAGTTCTTAACATTTTAATTGTGTGTGTTTCGGCAATTAGTATGTTTGTAAATATTGTAAAATGAGAGAAGTTAGGATTTTACCTCCTCAACTCCATACCGTGCATATATATTTTTCTCGATTCTCATTCTGCTAGCTCAAAATTGTATAGTTAAACTATTTATTCGAATTGATTTATACATATACATTATATATACATACATATATTGTATCTTAGTTAATGGTAACCTACTTGGCTGGATTAACGAAACTCTATGATCCACCAATATTGTTAAATTGCGATAATCATGCAGTATCATGATTATCATGCTATATTACAACTAAATCAAAAATACATACTTTCAAATATAAAATCCAAACTAAAGAGTTTTCTTTTTGCAACAACGTGAACGGTCAAAGTTTTTAGCCAAAAAAAAAAAAAAAAACTTTAGGAGTAGCTGAAATTGGAAGTTCAAGTTAATGAAGTGACTGAAACAAAGTTTCAGGCAACGGTTGCATTTCATCAGGTTGAAAACTTTGTTCGAGATAAACTTTTCATCACAGCTTTTTACGCAGCTTAAATTGGCTCAATGACAAGTTTTTAATACTAAATACTAATACCTCTATCTATATCTAAATACTAATAATTTTCTTTTAATTATTTGTGGCTTTTATAGTAAATTATTCATAATTTAACTGCCGCAAGCGCATTTATTTATTTATTTAATTTAACTGAAAACCATAGCAAACAGCTTTTTAGTTTGTGTCGTAGCATTTTGCTTTTGTATGCCATCACTTAAAAATCAAATTAATCAAACCACTGTTGGCGCCTAAGGAGTATTTTTTTGCCTGATTGATTTTACTACAAACGGCATAATTAAATGTATCTAAATAATATCATACATGGCAAAGCAAAACAATATAATCAACAACAAATTGATTGCAATAGTTAATAAAGCTCTGTGAGCTTTAGAGCAAACGTAACTATCGATGACATATGCAAATCTATCGTTTGCCAGCAGTTTGTCGATCGATATTTTAAAAGCAATCGCATACTTATTTATAGCACAAATTTTTATTTTCTTTTTGTTTAAATATATAACAACATCAACATTTGATTTACAATATACACAACTATTTTTTTATTTCTTTTTTTTTTAATTTTTTCAAACACATTCTGCAAGGAATAACAAGTGGGTCTACCTGACGTACATAGAGATAAAGTGTGTGACATATTTTGCATTTCCTCCCCCCAAAGTGATAAGACACATCCATGTATATGCATATAATATATATCTCAACAGATAGATGTAAATTTGCATATACCTGAAATCAACTGCATAAAATATTTGTTTTCTCTGCTTGCACTAATTGCATACAATTTTGGAGCTGCCTTGACTATCGAGTACATTTCCTGAGCTAAACGGACTGCGTGGGCGGGTGACTGCCGAAATTATCGATGGGAAAAAGATTCCTTATGCCACTTGTTCGTCTGACTCTGACTTCACCTTGACTAAAGTACACGGGGGCAAATGCAAAAACAAAAATGAAACGAAAACAAAAACAAAAACAATAATAAAAAATGACTAGAATGATAACACAGTAGCAAAAATAACATGCAAGTGATTTCCCTCCACAGGCACAAACGTTGGAGCAGAACATGTTGAAGCTACGTAACACCTGGTCGGCGGTGGGCTACAATGCCGGTCCAATCGCAATGCGGTAAGTTGACCTCACTATAAGTAGCTGCAAATTCTAAAAGTGTATTTTATATTTTATCTAATATCTTTGGCTTGTTTTACCAGCTGCTTGTCAACGACGGCCAGCTGCAAGGATTCGGAATCGTGGTTCTCCAAGCTGCTGGTGCGCAAGATCGAGCCAACGAAGGAGTCGCACAGTCGCATGCTCAGCGATAAGGAAATCATATATGCGCTGCATACCCACAATGTGCGGCCCGATTCCATGGGCGACTATCTAAATAATTAGTGAGTGGCAAATTGGATCAGATCAGATAACTTGAAAATTAATTAATTTTCATTCTTCATTTTTGTATACAATAATAACAGCAAACACACTGTGGGCCTAATTAATGAGAAGAAGACGAGCCTGTCATGCAAATTGGTTGCCTCATGGACTGTCCAGGTGGGCGATATGGATCAGTGTCTGCATTTGTGGAAATACACTGGCGGCTTTGAGAAAATCGATCAGGCCAAAGAGGATCTGTGGCACGATGAGGAGTATTTGAAGCTAATGAATGAACGTTCCAAATTCTTGCGCTCCCGCCATCTGCAATATCTCTTGGCCTTCAGCTACTGGCCTCAGATTGTCAGTCGAACTGGCAAAAATATCTACGAGATGCGGCAAGTTGAAGCACATATTTGTCTGTTAATCTTAATATTATAGTTCATATATCTGGTCATTCACTTCAGATCGTATCGTCTAACGCCTGGCACCATGATTGAGTGGGGCAACAACTGGGCGCGCGCCATTAACTTCCGCAAGCACAACAATGAGGCCTTCGCTGGCTTCTTCTCGCAAATCGGACGGCTCTACAATGTGCATCACATTTGGTGTAATTAGACACAAGATATTTATATGTATATATATATATATATATATATTTATATATGCTTTCGTCTCTGCTTAGGCTACAAATCGCTGCAGGATCGCAAGGAGACCAGAGAGGCTGCCTGGCGTTCGCCCGGCTGGGATGAGTGCGTCGCCTATACTGTGCCCCTCATACGCGAGATGCACTGCCGCGTCCTGGCGCCCACCGAATTTTCACCCTCACAATAGTGCGGATACCCAATACGAATTGTTTTTTAGTTCGCTAAAAAGATAAACTGTTGTGAACCCCAAAAGCCAAGCCCCCAGCCAAGCCCATGCCCATGCCCAGGCCCAGGCCCCAGTCAAGCCAAGCCTGCACGATCTACACACATATATCTGATAAAAACTTGTATATAATGCCAGCATTCGAATTTCGAATGCTTTCATTTCTTTCGTAGCTCTTATTTAAGATTAAAGTGCATTTTTGTTGTCTAAACACTTATGACTCCTATTGGAAACTATGTGCAAATAATTATATATATATACCCATATACATATATATATATATATATATATATATATATATATATATATATATATATATATATATATATATATATATATATATATATATATATATATATATAGAAAACGATCAGATCAGAGCACACAAATTATGAATATAAAATTGTTAATAGAATTGTGTACACAAAAAGTAAATAAATCAATAAATTGTGAATGAATCGCATTTACTTGAAAAATTTTTCATTAAAATTTTAATTTCGATTTTCATTTTTTTTTTTAAATAATTTTTGTTTTTTTTTTTTAGGAAAAACTCATATACTAAAGTTCGAATTTACATAAAGAAAATATAGATGAACTATATCTCCCTTTCTCTTCACTTCTCAGCAGAAGAATTTCATTTAAAATATTTTACTGTTTGCTTTGGGTTTTTCTTTTGTGCAAATTCCAAATTCCTTTAAGCTTGATTTTTTCTTTTTTTAATAAATATTTACACAGTTGCTTATTATTAGGAATTAATTGCTTGGATCAGCTCAAGGCGTATATAGTTAGTGGAATTCAATTTTTAGCTAGATTTGCGCTTAGGTTAGACTAATACACAAAAAATTGTTGTTGCTTAATCAGAAATCGAATTACTATCTTCAACGATCTACTACTTAAAGATCTTTCGCTTAAAGTTTAGTAATAAAAACAAAAAAGAGTTATCATAATGCAAGCAAACCAATAAAAGTGAAATGAAAGATTAAAACAGACTTTTCATATTGCGATTGCTATTGAACATACTGATAAATATATATAATATGCGAATATATATAGATATATATATATATGTATGTGTGTGTGTGTGTGTGTGCATGTATGTATATATGTATATGAATATATATAGCTATATATGCATGTACATATATATATATATATATATATATATGTGTGTATATACATGTGAATAGATATATATAGATATATATTCACATGTACATACACACATATATACACACACATACACACACACACACTCGCATATATCTATGTATATTCACATATTATATACATGTACAATATAACATTTCATGACAAATTTTTTAATCAATCCTCGCAGAGGCATCGAAACTATAAACAAATAACGATTTTGTCTTCTTCTAATCCCATTCGACATTTGGCGTTTGGTTACTCCTCCAAGCGTTGATGAACTCGTTGAACGGGGTCAGGCCTGCCAAATATATACATATATATACAATATATATATATATCGCTTATAGTTATCAAAATAAAATTCATTCAACGGACATCCATCAATTGCCGATGCATGCATAACAAAATTTTGTAAAACGATTAAAATCGGAATTGAACTAAATACGTTAAACTCGCTGGATATATATAGCTGCTGTCGTTGTTGTATTCTTCTTCTTCAGCACCTTGTTAGTGTTGTTCTATCATCTTCGATCGTTCAGAGCTGCACTATATATCCCCTCTAGTCTGGACTCATTGTGATATCATCTCTTCGGCCTGCTGGCGCATATTCTTGAGATGTTTCTTGCCCAGCAGATGCTGTTGCAATATGGATATATGATTCATCGCCTTGTTGCACAACTTGCAGTAATACGAGCCCGAGGGCGTGCGATACATGGAGAGATCTCCGTTGATGTCAATGACACATGCGGCGGCTATCGATTGTTGCTGCTCTTTGAGCTGCTCCTGGGCATTTGGATCTTCGTCGAAATTCTTTTGGCGCAGCTTCTTTTGGTGTTTGGCTCCATCGAGATGCATTTGGATTTGTGATGCCGATGTGACGCTGATATTACATATTTTACAGGTTAGACTCTCGTCGACAACATTGTAATGATGCTGCTCCTCGGAAATGTCCATCATTTCGCTGGACATGTCATGCATTTCACCGCTGCCCTTCAAGAACATCTCGCCAATGCCGAAGCGACCGTCATCAATCATGACCTCGGCCTTGGTGCCAGTGCGCACCCAATTGCCATCCGAATTGTAGTAGCCGGCGCCCGATGGCTTCGAGCGCTTCTGCACGACCAGCTGATGCTTGCGTCCGGCATAGTGCTGACGGGCATGAGTAATCGAGGTCAGCGGCAGATCGCAGAGATTACAATGGAATGCATTTGGGCCGGTGGGGCCCTGTTTAACAAGACGCTTGATTGGCGGCGTCTGCAGGCCCATTTCAGTGTAGTTCTTGGCCAGCCAGGCACTAATATGACGATCATGTGCCTTGGACTCGTAATGATCTTTGGCACTCTTCATCGATGTCATCTGGGACTTGCATAACTGACAGGACAGCGGATGAATCAGTTTGTTTAGCTCGTCCGGGTAGCTTTCGTCGCGGCCCTGAAACAACACCAGATTATTGCCATCACCCTCGACGGATTCGCATATTTTCCTCTTCAGTTTGCGCTGCTGTGATGCAATGGCCGCTGTTGTTGTGTGCTCCATATTATTTAGCATTACAGCCTCACTGTGCATCACTTTTGCAGCTGTGTGAAAACGATTTGCTGCGGCCACTCTTGGTGCCGGCTGCGGTGTGATTTTAACGGACACCGGCTCGCAAACGTGTTTTGGCTGTTTATCTGTTGTTGTTGTGATTAGCGGTATTTGGTACGTAGTTAAATATCCGGAAGTCATTTTCGTAAAATATATACGGAGTTTTTTTGTTGAGACAGAACGTAAGGTTACTTAAAATCTATTTAAAAAAGCACTAGTGATGTGTCGAATTGTCGTGCGCCCCACAGCGCAGGCTCAAAAGTTATCGACAAAGTAACCATCGCTAGGCTTTTCAACGGGGTGTCGGAATCATTATGTGAAGCACATATATCGATTTAATTGCATCGTCCACAGCGCCAGCTACCCCGCCCACCGCAGCTTTCAAAGCATCCACATCATTAAGTGCGCCAGCCAACCCCACCGTGGCTATTTGAGAAGAAAAACCAGCATAAAGATTTACAATTTCAAAGAGTTTTATTTAGAAAAAATGTCAGTTGGCTTTTAAGAATAAAACACTCTCTTTTTAATTGTCGGGCAATGAGCGAATGATGTCCGAATCTCCAGGATCGGTAATGGACATTGTGCACACACGGAAGTATTTACCGCAGGCGGTGCCCAACTCAATGTTGGTGCCACTGTAGTGCTGAACTTCAGTTTTGGCCAACATGGCGTAGTATTCGATCTCCGACTTCCTGCAATTGCCATCAAATATAATTTTTAGTCATACGAATATAGCATCTCTGACTGTTTGTTAATATATGGCAAATCAGGAAGAGTCTCTAGTATTAATAAAATTCGTCAAGGTCCTCGGAATTACAAAAAGTCATCATATAAATAAGTTCAATTACTACTCAATATCTATTGAGAATGACTCCTTACCCCATTCACACACATATGCATGTGAGTGTGTGCGTGCTTGCGCTTGTTACTGGAACCATTTGGAGCCATGCGGAACTAGTTCAATCTGTTGCACATTGTCGGCGGCTGCTGCTGCTGCTGCTATACTACTCCATAGTTTCCATATATTATTCAATTGGAATCATATTTCTGTCAGCATTAAAGAAGACTCCATATGGTTCCAATAACAGCAACAACAGCTACTTATCACTGTTCATACGCGGGCGTAATGGAAATCTACTTCTCAGTAGTATATTTTGTTTGTAATCCAACACGAGTCTACAAATTTTCTTTTTTTTTACCTCAAAGCGGGCGTGTTGCTGGCGATGAGCACCAGTTTGGCCTTGCCCTGACGCAGGGTCTTCAGCGTTTGCTTGTAACCCAGGCAGTATTTGCCGGATTTCATAACCAGCGCCAGACGCGCATTGGTGCTCTCTAAGGCCTTTTTCTGTAATTACCGCACAACAATACGAAATTGTTAATAAATCACACTCTAGCAATTAATTTGATGTTTTCAATATACCTGTTTCTTTACAGCAACCATATTGAATGTTTAAAGTCACACAAAAACAACTAAAAGTAATAAGAAAATTAACTTTAGCAATTATTTCTATCTAAATACGGAGCAAAACACCCACCTTGGTCGAGTGACGCTGTCAAAAAGGCAGATCTTGCTGCAAAGCGGAAACACGCTGCCTTTGTCAGGGCTGCATGCGATGTTTCAGAACAAGTACGGCAACTTTAGGCCAGCTATGACACGATACGATTTTGTGCATGACAGAGAAGCTTTTAAGTATCGATAGCTCTGAATGTTGTTTATATAAGTTTAAAAGAGTCATTTACATTTACGTTTATACTAATTTAATAATTACTGATAATTTATATACATTTTTATCAATTTTCAGCCATTACAGTGCACTATTTTTAACCTATCTCAGTATTTTCTAATCGAATTTAATATCGGATAGTACGATATTTTTTACTCACGCACCACAATCCTATGGCAACACAGATGTTACCAATATGGTGGCTCTGGGACAAATGCATGAAGAAACACACACACACATACCCGCCATATGATATGCCTTGATGTGTGTGTGTGAGTGGGAACGAGAACATTTATTTGGGTAAACCGCACATGTAGCGCACAAACATAAACATGCGACGAATGAAAACTGCAAAATCCATCAACAAACCGCCGCCAATACAAGCGGCCGTAAAGAAAACCAATTTCGATGGCGACAATGACATACAATTCGAACTGGAACTCTGCTGGTGCGTGCAGCAATTGCAAACGGCGCTGCAGAGCGGCAATCTGAGCCAAAAAGTTGGTAAGACTGTC
This sequence comes from Drosophila borborema, assembly GCA_030914335.1. Lineage (NCBI taxonomy): Eukaryota > Metazoa > Arthropoda > Insecta > Diptera > Drosophilidae > Drosophila > Drosophila borborema. Next base: position 7,385,033 of record JAUESP010000307.1, read on the forward strand.
CCCGAACATTCAAATTATAAATGAAAATCATTTGTTAAATGCATCAATACAGCTGAGGATACGGCCAAGAATCTGAAGACTTTAACAAGCCAAACGGCGCCGCTGATCAAAAAACGACAGGTCATGAAATTGGCGCTCGGCGATTACCGTTCGAAGATGCAACAGGAGGAGAAAAAAATGCTGCTAGGTAAGAAGTGAACACGACTTGCAAAGGGCGAGCTTAAGAGAGAGTGAGATGCAAATAAGTTCTAGAGGTACATTTAAATATAGTCGTGGGAGTATGTGGGGTAGAAGGAGAGAGGGAGAGAAGTTAATCACTTAAGATCCAAATACATACATACATATGTTTGGAAGATGTTGGTCGCTTATGATTCACATGTAGCAAATGTTAAATATACTTAGTGCTGTATAGATGAATATTTAGAATATACATATGTATGTAATTTGTTTTACATGGAAGAATATATAAATGCATATATGTATGTATGTTTGTATTACATACATTCTACATTTATATGTATATACATATATATTCTAATTATTTTTCTTATAAAACATATCCTACATACATATATGAAAATGTTAAGTATATATGAGTAAGTATGTATATATTGTTAATATATAGTCATGTGAATTTGAATTAGTCAATCTGAGAAAGATCCAAGGAAAATTCTATGTATCTATTATGAAGCTAATATGTATATACATATGTATAAATGTCTTTGCACTATCTACAAATATTTTTTACCTGTGAGAAAGATCTATGATTGGTCTAAAATATGTGTGCATAAAGAGACTTTTTATTAAGCTAATATATTAATAAATTTCTATGTAATTATATTAAGCAGAAATTGTAGATTTATCAGGAAATTTCTCTCTCTCTCTCGCTGTGGTTCGTCTACCTCTGTTCAATGCATGCAGAATGCTATCTCTCATATACATCTGCTCTCCTCTTGCCCATTAGCGCTGCCTTACCCACGGTATTTATTACATATTCTGCTTCTTTCCTTTTGCAGCATCAAAACAAATCAAATTTACAACTGCCGACGAAACGAAGCCAAAATCGAGCTTTGTCAAGAAGTCGGCGCTGCTGACGTCCGGCAAGGACTTTCGCTTCAACTTTGCGCCGCCCAATGCCAGCAACAACAACGAGAACGAGAACGAGACAGCTACAAACCAGGCGCAGACCGTGCCCCAAATGCCAACAGCTGCCATATTCAGCAGCGGCGGCAAGGAGGCGCCTTTTCGTTTCAACTTTGCCATTGAGAATACGCCAGAGGATATCAATTTCGAGGGCCTAATGCTAAATAGTTAAACAACTAAATAATACAAATATAGTTATTAAACAAATACATGCTTCATTTATAATTTAAGAATTACAAAAGTTTTGTTTTAGTTTTTTTCTGTTCGTTGTGCATCAACGAATGCATAAATACATTTTATTACTTGTTTTATTTATTAATATTATTTATAGTATTTGTTGTTTTGTTTACTAAAGCAACTAAAGCAGCATAACTGTACAATAGCAAAAAAATGTTTACTGCACCGTCGACTGCCTGCGAAAAGTTAATGATTTCTTATGCAAATTTAAACCAAAGTCAATTGACATTCTCTTAATTAATGTTGGAATTGTTGTATGGGATTTATATTTGCTATGGTGCCGCCAGTTTGCTGCTGATATACCTCAATTGTGTCGCCCTCCTCCATTTCCAGGGATGTGGGCGTGTCGTTCTCATTGATCGGCTGCCCATCGAAACGGAATCGCACCACCTGCATCGATAGGCCCTATGGAAAGTGTAGATAGCGAGAGAGAGAGAGAGAGAGAATATTTGTTAGCTGGCTAGAAATTGTTTCTTCCTCTTTCATTTACTTACGGCTCGGTCACAATAGGCATTCATTAGCTTGCGCAGCGGAGTGTGTTTCTTGATTTTGAACTGAACAACGGCATTATCCTGGCCCAGGACCTTTAAGTTGATGTGCTCGGTTTCAGTCTAAGGGGTAAAAACAACATTTTTTTTAAATATACAAACAAAAAATTGCTTTAGACAGGCTTAAGCTAGGTACACACTATGCAAACAACAAATTTGCAATAACTGTTTGCAGCAACTTTTGTTGCTTGTCGTCTGAATACAGAATTTTACCGTATATTGTAGCTCTTTTAAAGGGTTCTGTTGCACTCCTTCTTCATCTCTCTCAGAAATCCACTCTTTCATGCAACACTTTCTACTTTTGGCAGACTTTAATCTTCTAATTTTTTTGCGTTTTATCAAAATTGCTAATATAGCTGCAGCAGCAGCTCTCGTTTTTTGTGCCGACATAATAAAAACACGCCGTTATTCCTTGAATTTTGCAAAACAACAAAACTTGGAAATCAGTGTCACTTCCAAGCAATGCAAACAACAAATGAAAACACGTGTAGACATTGGCGCAATATATTGCACGAAATAGTCATGCAAAAAGTTTTGCTGCAAATTATTTTGAACTTGCTGCAAATTGTTTGCATCGTGTGTACCTAGCTTTATAGAAAACATGTTTCATTTATTTTCTTTTTCCTTTGCGCGCGCGGGGGTGTGTGTGTGTACATATTTATGTACATACATACATATGTATTTACATAGTACATGGCACACCGGCTTTTTTTTTTTTGCACTGGGGCGGCCATAATATATTCGGGCATAATTTTCACTGGAAATAAACCAATTTCGTAAAATAATCACCTTTTTTTCCTCAGCCATTTCTAAAACTTGTTCCTTATCACCGACTATGTTCTATATCGCAATAGATATTATGCTACAATGAGAAATACAATCCAACGTCGACAGCGACACAACAACAAGAGCAGGGATGACCGATAACAACTATCGCACTGAGCAGTTCATGAGCGAATCAGTGTCATCGAAGGTTCGCAGAACTGTGCAATGCTGATATTGTTAAACAGTGATGCGATGTTTTGTTTTGGAACTAGATTTAATGATGTTGCTCCACCTGAACTGAACTAGCTGCATAGTAATATAATTAATATAATTATTTAATGATAATTGGATAATAAAAAATAAACAAAATTTGTATTTCTTTTTTTGAATAATACGATAATCTTTATTCTATTAAAGGTAATATGAAAAATACTCAATATGGAAGTTATTACTTTTCTATACATTATACATGCATATATGTATGTATATAAATCTATATTCGTTTATATAGAGATATATGTATGTATACATATATGTATATGTATATGTTACATTTACAATATTAACTCTATTTGTTTATATACACAATTTTAGATTTGCATTATGTTGTTGTTGTGGTTGCTGTTGCTTTAATTGATTGAATATTTTATACATATACTAATGTTTGTGTACATACACACTCATACATATGCAGATCTATAGCACTTTCAATTTCATATACATATGTATGTATGTATGTATGTACATATGCATGTATTTATGTTTGTTTGTCGATTTCTCTTTATTGTATTCACTGATATGCATTTATTTAATTATTAATTGTTGCACACAAACATATATGTATATATATGTATGTATGTATGGTTGAGTATAAAAAAACACATACATATACACTTATAATTAAATATGTATGTATGTATGTATGTATGTGTATATTGTAGCATTAGGTTCACAGAATTTGATATTGACGCTAATTCAAAACTCAACTGGAACTGGAACTGGTAAGTTAATGGGAACTCCTCATTTTGGCTTTCATATAGATCTTACACACACACACACACGCACACATGCAGGCACGTTTGTGTATATGTATGTACATACATATGTATGGCTGCAAGGGCTTAGCATTGTTTGTTTTGCTCGTTCATTCACACACGCACACACACACGCGCGCACATTCAATGAAAAGGATATCTAAAAATTCAAACACACACACTCACACGCATACATACACATTCACATATGTACATATATAATTATAGTTGTAATGGACATTTAGATGTTTTTGAAAAAGCTTAGCAATTTAATTGAGTTATCTAAAAAATATATATATATTTATGTATACATATATAGATATATATATTTAGGTAAAAAATATTTCTAATTTTAAATGAATTGTTTTCTAACTACCTAAATGTTACGCTACACACACATACATAAGAACTTTTTGCGTTTTGCTATTTATTATTATTTTATTTATACATATATATTTTTTTAACTAGTTTAAATTTGCTGTTATACATACATACACATTGCATGCACATACATATATTCACATAGAAACACATTTCGAGGTATAAATAAAAAAAAAGTTTTTTTTTTTTTTTTTTTTTTTTCATTGACATGAAGATTCAGATAAAAATTGAAAAATTGTCATAATTTTTGTTTTTAAATATATATAAATTCTGTTAGTTTCGACTGAATATACGTAAGTACATAACTTTTTTAATATATATAAACAATTTTTTATGTTACTTTGCCTTTGTCTTGCGTGTGTGTGTGTGTTTTGTTTATATTATAAAATATATATATAGGTATTCTATATAGCTAGTAGCTGGTTTATCCGCACTAACTAGAGTTGAGCAATTCTGTTTGGTTTTATCTTTTGTTTTCGTTCTATTTTTAAGACTTTTTCATGAATACTTTATTATATATATATGTATATGTATATATCTATATTGATTTAGTTGTATTTACATACATATATTATTATAATATTTTTGTTTTTTTTTTTTTTATATTTATTGTTGTAGTTTTCTTGTTGTTTGGTAGGTTTGTTATTCAATTTCATATTTCACTATTGCTATAATTAATATATATACTTTCGTTCTGTGGGTCTAACGTACATACACATATACACATATATATGTATATATATGTATATATAGGTCTGTACTAGGTACAGTCGTGGGTTAGAACTTATTAGTGGGTCATACAGAGGCATTTATGTATTTCTCCCGTTCATCCGTTTTATATAGATTGATCTCCAATATATACACACACACATATATATATATATATAGACACACACACATATATAATATATATATATATATATATATATATATATATATATATATATATATATATATATATATATATATATATATATGTATATGAATGTATACATTTATCTACTCTATCACAATTGGAGAGTGCCTAATTTTGTTTTTATTTAAACAAAAAAAAAAAATCGTTAGGCATAGCTTAGTTGTATACACGCACATCGAGCTAGACTATATATAATATATATAATTATATATGATTTAACAAATTTGTCTGAACTAAAGAGCTTTACAAACATTCAGAATTTTCTGCTATACATTCATCAAATCATGAGTTATATATTTAGTATTTACTTGTATGATTATTCATATTTAGATATATATATATGTATATATACATATATATAAAAGTACAAAATTGTAATTATATTCTAGTTTATCTAAAGTTTTTTTTTAAATTTTTTTTCTTCTTTTGCTTTGTAGGTACTTTTCGTACTATCATGATCGAAATGTTGCATGCAAATGAGAATTTTGTTGATATAGAGAGAAATCATTTGCATTCCATGCAACACGCATCATAATAGCTAGTTATACAGTTATAGTATTGTTAGTTATACATTTAGTTACTAGAAGCATGTTTAAGGTACTTAAAATGTTTCTGTAAATTTCCATTTCAGTGGTAAGTTTTACATACATATATCATATTGCCTGTATATGTGTGTGTGTGTGTGGCTCTGTGTGTGTGTTTAGGTACATATACATACATACATATTTATCGTATATATACATATTATTTTTTTTAGTATTTTCGCTAAATTATTAAAGTCATAAATTATATTACAAATATTACAAAATAATCAAATTAAAGTATATAATATTTACATTAAAAAAATATTGAGAGCAAAATAAAATAAATCAAAAAAGGAAAATATTTTTAATTTTTAATTTTTAATTTACATATTTACTTTATAAAAAAAAGGATAAATAAATGTACGTATTTTTTTAATTTCACATTTATATATCTTATATATATAAAAAATAAATTTGAAAATATAAAATATATAATTATATATAATTTTTTTTAAATATATATATATATTGCATATACATATTCTATATATAATAATATATATATAAAATGAAATTAAAACATGTATATATATTTTAATTTACAAATGAAATTATTTAAAATATAAATATATATATAATTTTCTGTTCATTTATATTTTATATAAATATATATTATATATATATATATATATATATATATTATATATATATACATTCAATATAATATTTTTCTTTTTAATTTCGAATGTTTTTCAGAATTTTTTTTTTTTTAGTTATACTTTTTCATATACATATATGTATATATACATATACATTGACATGTTGGTTTAGATTGAATAGCCACACATACACACATACATACACATACATACACACACACACACACACGCACACACACATATATATATACATATACATGTTTCAGGAATATATATATATTTTTTTTAATTTTTATAAATAAAAATGCTTTTTTTTGTTTTAAATTTTTCAGTGTGTTTTTTTCTTGTTTTTTTTTTTTTTTTTTTTTTTTTTTTTTTTTTTTTTGAAATTAAAGTAAACATTTATATAGCACAAGGTATATTACGTAAGCCCGTATAAAAAGTGTAAAATTGCTTTTATTTTTTATTTTTTACTTTACGTTGTTTGGTTGTTTTTTTTTTTTTTTATATAAAAATTACAAATGTTCATATAAAAATAGATATACATATAAAAAAAAAAGTCAAATAGTAATACACACACACACACACACGCACACAAATACACTCAACTGCGACATACCCTAGAAAAAGGGAAAACAATTGTGTGACTGTTAAGAGAAAATTTGCAGAAAACTTGGCTATCTATGGCAGTCAGACCAGCTCTAAGGACTTGCAACTAAAGATCAGCTAAGCATTTAAACATATATATAACATATATATGTGTATATATAGAGAGTTAGGCTGCACAGGGTATGTCCATAACGATCATAACTACGTTTCATTTGCACTTGATATAGAAAAAAAGAAAAACAAACAAACAGAACTTATGAACTAATTGTTTAAAGAAAACTTAATGTCTGAGAAATTTAACTAACTTGTTGACTTTCTTCTTCTTCTTCATCATCATCTTCTTCTTCTATATAGTATATATATGTGTATAACAATTGGAAAACAATTAGTTTAGAAATTCTAAAAAGGATCTCGTCTCTAGTTGTTAATTTGCTTTAATGTCGTGCTTTAAATGTTAATATAAGATATATATATATCTATATATATCTATGCCTAGATAAACTTTCACAATAAATAGTACATATGTGAATAACAAAATAAACATGTCTACATACACATACACATGCCCCATATATACATACATACGTATGCATATATGTGGACATTGAATCAAGTACAGAGCACAGAGCTTTACATATATATATATATATATATCTATATATATATCTATATACATACACTATCTATTCCAGTTTTGTATATTTTCTGCATATTTGTTGCTTGAGAGTTGCTTTTGCCTCTGTCTGTTTTTGTGAATACATGCTGAGAGGGTTTTCTTATGTGTTTCTGCTTATATAAATATAGAGTTTTACAAAAGGATTACAGGATGACATTTGCTTAGCATATATATATATACAGAGAGTTGTATATACATATACAGCTACATATGTATATGCATATATATATATATACAACTATCTGTTTACATATATCTCTTTATATCTCGTTCATTTCGTTTTCCTTTGTTGCTTCCCAGCCAGCACATATTCCTTTACAACTTGCTTTATATATATACCTATATATATATATATATAGTTACATTCTTCTCTTGTTAATTTTTTTTTTTTTTTTTGTATTTTTTTGGGCCTCTTTGCTTTTGACCCGTTTGCACATTATCTCTAGTTAAAGTTAAGATGACTTTGGCCGCTTGCTTTTGCTTTTGCTTTTGGTTTTACGTTTGCTTTTGTTGTTGCTTTTGTTGTTACTGCTGTTGTTATTGTTGTTGCCATTGCTTTGTACACTTGTCGCCATCGTCTTTTTATTATTATTGTTTTTCGTTTTTATTGCATTTCCGGTTAGCGTCACTTTCTCGTCCATGTTGATTTGTTGTCGCGGTGCTTTCAGCCACTTCTAGTTGGCCACCAGCAGCTGCTGATAGGTGGAGCCGCTGCCATAGAACGAGCTGAGTCCATCGATTAATTTACTATTATTGCTATTGTTGTTGCTATTGCCGCTGGCCGCTGCTGTTGTATTGCTCTCAGCTGCTGCTGCTGCTGCAGCTGTTGCTGCCAGGCTGGCAGCCGATACGGCTGTCTGAGTGATGTTGCTGCTGCTGTTGTTGCTGCTGCTGCTGCTGCTGTTGCTGCTAACATTGCTGAGGGCAGCAATGTTGACAGCATTATTGGCAATGCCAGCTGTGGGCGTGGCTATTGGACTATTATCCGTTGACGATTCGGCAGCAGCAATACCCATAGCTGAATTGGGCGACTCCTCGATGCCAACAATGCCAGCAGAATCCGTATCCAAGCCAAAGCAGCTCTCACTGCTGTTGGCATGCTCCAAATGTTGCTGCAGATGATGATGTTGCTGCTGCTGCAGCTGCTGCTGCTGCTGCTGCTGTTGATTAATCATCGTTACGCCTGCAGTTGCATTGCCATGGCCATTGCTAAAGTAACATGGTTCCAAATAAGTACTGAAATTATTGCTGCCGGCAACTGATGCTGCTGCACCATTGTTGACAACTGCTGCTGCTGCTGCCGCTGCTGCGGCCGCTGCGGCTGCGGCTGCTGCTGCTGCTGTGCCAGCTCCAGCTCCAAATAGTCCCAGGCTGCCCGCATCCGCATTAAAATGATTCTCGAATAGACTACGCTGTCCATTATATTGCGGATACAGGCCCATCGAAATGTTTGGATAGTAAAATGGATCGGCTGCTGCGGGCGGTGCAACATTGGGTCCATTGCTCTGATTGCCAGCCAAAGCCAGAGGATTGGGCGATAGAGAGCGTGCCGGCGATGCCGCATCCAGGCCACCAAATGCCGATGCCGATGATCCACCAACGCTATGGCCATGATGCAGTTGCTGCTGCATCGCACGCTGTTTGATATAGTTGGAGAACTCAGTGGGCGACATGCGATACGAGCTGCTGTAAGAGAACAAGTTTCATGAATCAATTTCATACCACTATATATATATTTCTGTATAGTTGATATGCCTCTTCCTTACCTGTTGGTACGCTTGGAGCTAGTCTTCAGTTTGGTGCTGCCGAATTTCGTCTGGGCAAAGGTGGCCGTGGTGAATGTGAGCGGTGCCTGGGTGGCGCGTTGCACAAAGGCTGCGGCAGCGGCAGTGGCTGTGGCATTGCCTGTGGCTGCATTGCTGCTGCCCGAGAGACTGGCAGCGCAGCTGGAGCCGCCACCAACAGCGGAAACGGCGCCAGCACCACTGCCACCGGCACCGCCATTGGGATTCGGACTACCCTTGTAGGTGGGTGAGCCACTCGAAGCGGCCGAATGTGGCGACGAGCCGGACGACGGCAACGGCAATGGCAATGGCAAAGGCAGCGGCAATGGCAATGGCAATGGCAGCGGCAATGCCTTGGGACTTAAGCTCAGATTATTCATGGTCGTATTGACCACATCGATGGGACGGAAGCATTGCGCCTCCGGATTGAACGTTTTGGTAACTTCACGATCCGCCGAATGGCTATCCTCGAGATTATCATTATTCTCCGTATAGAGTATCTGCAATGTAGAATTCTATGAGTTATAGAAGTGACTGAGAGAGAGAGAGAGAGAGAGAATGACAGAATGCCTACCTTAACAGCTCCTTTTTCACCAATGCGATAGGACACCTCGCCCGGATCCACCCAGACGGATAGCTCACCGGGCAGATTCTCCAATATATCGCTTATGGGCACGCCGCTCTCGCGAGCAGCACGAGCCAGCACCGAATCAATGGGATCGCCAGTTTTAAGACAACGATACGCCGAACCCTGGAAATATAGGAGATATAGTTAGTATACAAGTTATATGTAATATATAATAAGTATATCATTTATCATATATAATATATAATATATAATATATAATATATAATATATAATATATAATAGATCATATATCATATATCATATATCATATATCATATATCATATATCATATATCATATATCATATATCATATATCATATATCATATATCATATATCATAGATCATATATCATATATATCAGAGTTATCTCTCTATGTACGCACCTTGAAGGGTTTATCTGGGTACCAATGTCCTTGGAACTTGTCGCGTAACGCCTTCTCCAGCTCCTCGCCAAATATGTTCACACGACGTCGCGGCAATTTATTGTACAGATACGATATGACAAAATTCAACGCCACTTGTATTTCAATATGCATTTTGATGGCCGACCCCGGACTTTGCAATCTGTGTTACACGATGGACGCTTGATCTACTATATATATATATGCATTTATAGATAAATATATATATGTATATATATATACGCGTTTGTATGTCTTCTTGTGCGCTACAAACTGTATATATGTATATAGTTGTATAACATATATATGTATATATAGTTATATAGCTATAAATCTCTCTCTCTTGCTGCCTTCAGTCGAAAATCACGAATTGCGAAAATTTGCAAACAAAAAAAGTTTTTTAAACAATTTTTTTTTCTTTTCTTTTTGTTAATGCGGGTCAGCTGCCGTATTTAATTTTTTTTTTAATTTTTATTCTTTATGAAACGATGCACTTGTTAACTTAAATTTGGAATATCTTTTATTTTGTTTTATGCGCTTTTATTTTATTATTTTTTTTGGTCGAAAAACTTGTGGGTTTTTGGCTTTTATCAATTTCTGCAATTGTTAATAATTTTCTTCTTTTCTTAGTTTTAGTTTTTGTTGATTTGCTCTCTTGTCTCTTGTTCAGTTTTGTGCCGCGTGTGTGTGTGTATGAGTGTGAATGTGTGAGTAATTTGTTTTTTTGCTTATGTCCAATGTATGTTTTTTATTGTTGTGTATTGCACGCTGTATTGAATATATTTATTAAACTGTTTCTCTGTGTCAAATGAGGATTGTGTGCTTTATTTCGGTTGACGGAGAGTTCCCGAATCAGTTGACATAACGAGCATTGCTAACTAGATGCGTCATCTGAATATATACATATCATATATGTATAAATATTTATCTACATATACATGTTAGTATCGCTATACATATATCTCTTTGTTGTCTATTGCCCTTGGTACTCTATTGTCTTTGCCTACATTCGATCTCACGCAATTTATTCTCTATCTCTCTTGTTCTCTCTCTCTCTCTCTCTCTCTGTCTGTGTTCACTGCGACGTGTAGTGCTTATAAGAATTATGTGAATAATATTTTATGTACCTGTAAGAATAAGTGAAAAAAAAAGAATTTGTTAAAAATGTTTTCAATATTAAATGTATATATATATTATATTTAAAAAAATATTTATTGATATTTAATAATTTGTTGCTTATTATTGTTCAATGTATTTATAATTTGTACATAATGTGAGCTTTACTTGATTATATGTATGAAAATCGAGTAGAGAGGCGCGAGTAAGTCTGAAAGTAAGAAAAGGGAGGGAGTGTAGGTCAAGAGTGGGACAAGAGGATACAAAGGTAGAAAGAGATAGAAAGACACAAAGAATTAGAGGGTTAAAAAGAAATATGGAATGAAAGAAGAAGAGGAAACGTAAGTTTCGGAAAAGTAGAGAAAGAGAGAGGAAGAGAGATAGAGATAGAGATAGAGATAGAGATAGAGATAGAGATAGAGATAGAGATAGAGATAGAGATAAAGATAGAGATAGATATAGAGATAGAGATAGAGATAGAGATAGAGATAGAGATAGAGATAGAGATAGAGATAGAGATAGAGATAGAGATAGAGATAGAGATAGAGATAGAGAATTAGAGATAGAGATAGAGATAGAGATAGAGATAGAGATAGTAAAGAGATAGATATAGAGATAGAGATAGAGATAAGATAGAGAATAGAATAGAGATAGAGATATAGAATATAGATAGAGAAAAGATAGAGATAGAGTGAGATAGATATAGATAAGATAGAGACTCGCGCCGCGCTCGCGCTTCCGCTCGCAGCTCCCGCCTCGCTCTCGCTCTCGCGCTCGCGCTCGCGCTCTCGCTCCGCTCGCGCTCGCGCTCATCGCTCGCGCCTCGCTCGCGCTGCGCTCGCGCTCGCGCTCGCCGCTCGCGCTCGCGCTCGCGCTCCGCGCTCGCGCTAGCCTCCGCTCGCGCTCGCGCTCGCTCTCGCGCTCCGCTCCGCTCTCTCTCGCGCTCGGCTCGCGCTCGCGCTCGCGCTCGCTCTCGCGCTCGCGCTCGCGCCGCGCTCGCTCTCGCTCTCGCGCTCGCGGCTCGCGCTGCTCTCGCGCTCGCGCTCGCGCTCGCGCTCGCGCTCGCGCTTCGAGCTCGCGCTCGCGCTCGCGCTAGCGCTCGCGCTCGCGCTCGCCTCGCGCTCGCGCTCGCGCTCGCGCTCGAGCTGAGCTCGCGATAGCGCTCAGCGCCGGCGCGCGCTCGCGCTCGCGCTCAGCGCTCGCGCTCGAGCCTCGCGCTCGCTCTCGCGCTCTCGCTCTCGCCGCGCTCGCGCTCGCGCTCGCGCTCGCGCTCGCGCTCGCGCTCGCGCTCGCGCCGCTCGCGCTCGCGCTCGCGCTCGCGCTCTCGCTCGCGCTCGCGCTCGCGCTCGCGCTCGCGCTCCGCGCGCTCGCGCTCGCGCGCTCGCTCTCCCGCTCGCGCTCGCGCTCGCGCTCGCGCTCGCGCTCGCGCTCGCGCTCGCGCTCTGCGCTCGCGCTGCGCTCCGCGCTCGCGCTCGCGCTCGCGCTCGCGCTCGCGCTCGCGCTCGCGCTCGCGCTAGCGCTCGCGCTCGCGCTAGCGCCTCGCGCTCGCGCTCGCGCTCGCGCTCGCGCTCGCGCTCGCGCTCGCGCTCGCGCTCGCGCTCGCGCTCGCGCTCGCGCTCGCCCGCGCTCGCGCTCGCGCTCGCGCTCGCGCTCCGCTCGCGCTCGCGCTCGCGCTCGCGCTCGCGCTCGCGCTCGCGCTCGCGCCTCGCGCTCGCGCTCGCGCTCGCGCTGCGCTGCGCTTAGCGCTCCGCTCGCTTCGCGCTCGCGCTAGCTCGGCTCCCACTCGCGATCGCGCTCGCCTGCGCTCGCGCTCGCGCTCGCTCTCCGCTCGCGCTCGCGCTCCGCTCGCATAGAGAAGAGGAAAAATATGAAATTAACTCGGAGACAACGACAAGGACAGCGAAAGTACGACAAGATAAGGATACAATTGCAGAAATACATGATAGATAAGAGAGACAGAAAGGGAGAATGTGTGAGAGAGGGGGAGAGAGAGAAAGAGAGAGAAATTTTATGATATTCATTCATGATTTTAACAATCAAATTGAATTCATTGGTCAAATTAACCTAATTAAACAAATGCAACAAAAGGGATAATAGAAATTTTCCATTTTTCTTAAAAAAAAAAAAAGAAAATGTACATCAAAGCAATCGAATCGTTTGTTGTGATTTTTTTTTTTTAGATAATTCCTTCATTTGTTGAACACTCGACACACAGTTCACATGATTTTAATTAAGTGTTCTTAAATAAAACAAAAAAAAACACAAAAAACTTAAAAACAATTCACAAAAAAAAAAAAATTAAAAAAAAAAAAAAAACAAGAAATACCAAAAACACAATAAAACATAAAGAGACGAAAAACAATAATAAAAAAATAAATAAAAGATCCTATAAAAAGAATAAAAATTTTAAGAAATTCAGGAAGTTTACTGCATCGGACACTATGCAATCTAAAAGACGCGATGCAGATGAAAAAATTCTACGTAAGAAAAGTATTCGAATGCGTTTCAGAAGATTGGTACTCGCTGCGATGCTGAATCTACAATGGCTGGATGATCCCGAGGAGCAGGGCATTGTAATGAATGCTAAGAAAAATGTCGCCTTTCTTATCAGGCAGAAGCGCAAGACCGGACTGCTGACAGTTGCGGTAAATATGAATATATAAACGATATTCGATTTACGATATACGGTTTACGATATTCGATTTACGATATTCGCTTAACTGTATTCGACTTGCGATGTAGAGCATACGCTCTTCTATATAAATATGTAATAATATGATCTTTGTTAGGAAAAAGCTTTGCTACGAACTCCCCATGCGTTACGAACTGTAGAGGAGCGTAAGAAACTCTGCTTAATTGTAGCTGCTCTGCCGTGCTTCGGCAATTTGCCGCCAGTAAGTATTTATTGCCTAACAAACATACCGATATATGTATATATCTGCCTGATCTATAGAAACTACGCGTGCGTCTAATACCGTATTTAAAGTTTGCCAACTATGGCGAAGATCGTATGGTAATAAGACAAGATGATATACCGATAACGGTTTACTTCATGATTTCTGGTGAGGTTGAAATGAAGAAAATCATCTACGATAAGGTGAGTTCATATATATTCAGAGAAAAATGAGCTGATCAGTAAATTCATACAACATTTTCCTTTAATATTTATATATATTTCCATATATACAAAGGCATTCTCTCTCTTTCTCTTTCTCTCTCACTTTCTTTACCTGTTCACATTTTTCTACGTTCTGATTTTCTCACTTTCACTGTCTTTCGCTTTATCTCCCTCTTTTTCTATATATCTGTATATATCTTTCTCTATATCTTGTTCTCTATCTCTATATCTGTCCCTGTCTCACTCTATTTCTGTCTTTTCCTTCTCTCCTCCTCCCCCTCGACATCTCTTTCCGTCTGGTTCTCCCTCTCACTCCTTCTCACTCTTCATCCTCCTCATCTCTTCCTCTCTCTCTCTCTCTCTCTCTCTCTCTCTCTCTCTCTTTCTCTTCTACTCTAATATTCCTTCCCTCTCAATCCAACTCTCTCAATCTCTGCAACTCACCGAGAAAAATGAGTAGATAACATTTCAAGTAATTCCCTTGACCCGGCCTACATTCAGGGCCATACTTTATCACTTATCTTACTATAATTATCTTACGATAATTTACGTTTACTAGAACTCAAAGAAAACGACCATCGTCTCCGAGGCAATTGTGGGCGGAGGCGACGTCATTGGCGATGTGGCAATGCTCGAGAACTGTCTGCGATTGAACACCTATGTAACGCTCAGTAAGTGTTTAGAATCGGAAATGATATGACAATGATAATATCTTAGACTAAATGCCATTCTATTTCGTAGCGCCCTGTGAGGTGCTTTACATAACCGATGACGAGTTCAAAAATGTATTGGGTAAATACATGAAAAAGCTATGGCTACAAAAGAAAACAGCATTGCGAGCGTTAAACCATTTCAGTTTTTTCACTGAAGCACAGGTTGGGAATATATCTCTATATATATATATATATCAACTATATTCATTGTTATGCTTCAGATTGTACGAGCATGTGCCTATTGCCAGCTGGAACAATACGATCCATTGCACTCGATCTATTCGGAGGACAGAGGAGCTGTCAGCTGTGTTCATTTCATATTGAGCGGAGAGTGCGTTGTCTTACAGTGCCTAAAAATGGTCGTAAGTACAGATACGTCTATATATTATATACATTATTCTCTAATAGATGATATTATTGGTTAGCGTGTAATGAAATCGGATGGGACAAAGACGTTTGAATTGATTTCTGTCAAGGAAAAGGATCATGATATGTTTGTCAATCCAACAAAATCGGCAAGATCCTTCAATAGCTCATTCCTTGATGAAGCCCAAAAGAGGGCTGGAAGATCTGAATCGGAATTCAATATTGCTGATTTATTAGCATCTTCATCGGATTTAAACGACGAGGAGGCAAAGCAGCAAAGAAAAGCGGTATATATATCTCAATCTATCACAATATCGAACGATTTAACATTTAATATATAATATTTATAGAAACGTAAAACGGGTCTACGAGATATTGAAATTGCCTGCGGACTTGCTTTCCCTAAGGTCTCTGCTCCAAGTAGAAAGAAATCGCGTAGTTACTTCAGGCGTGTTACGTCAAAATTCAAGCGTTCAGGCAGTCATATCTCGAACTTCGAGGATGAGGATGATGATATCGATGATTTCAGTAGCATCACCGAAGAGGATTATATAATCGAAGAGTTTAACTCAGAGCAAAGCGATGATTCCTTTCTTTCGCCCGGCTCACCGACCAAATTATCCAAATCCACATCATTGGAGGAGGAATCATCCAGCGAGGTGGAAGTCGCTACGAATGTAATCACCCAAAAGATGACCAAAAATGTAACTGTTATCGCGGACACACCATACGATAATGATGATGGCGTCGAATCGGACGACAGCACTAGCTCGGCATTGAGGGCCAGCCATCTCTATGACAATAGAAATATAACAAATTTGGTTAGTTGAACGAAATCTAGAGTAGCTCAGTTCACCATATATTCAAGTTCACGACTAGAACTACTTTGCTTCTCTTTTTAGGATCTGAACCCATTGGAAATGAGAAATAATTATTTTTATTATATCCATAATTCTTTAGTAACATATATATATTTTTTTATAGCCCACAGAGACACATTTCATAGATGTCGGTTCCTTAACCTATGGCGGTATCTTTGGCCTAGGCGAAAGAATCACCCATCGTGTTATAATGGCCCGCACCGTGGTGCAATGTTTGCTATTGCCACGCTATTGGCTAATGGCCGAGGAACAGAATCCGGGCCATATCTGGATGCGACGTAAATTCTCGCTGGAAACGAATATACCGTCGCGTGAGGAGCTATTCAATATTTTCCAAAAGACACGCCGCTGGGAGAAATTCAAGCGAGATTATGTGCAGAGCACATTGAATGAGAATAGCGTGAATAGTACACATCCAGAAGATATACCCATAATCTGTCGCATTGTTGAGACCAGAGATGATATTTGAAGCAAATCGATTGACTTTGGACAAACCAAATTATGTGTGTGCTTAGACAATGAATTAGAAAGTAGTTAAACTGAATATATAGTACAGATATTAGATATTAAATTATTATATGTATGTAGTATCAATATGTATGCAAAGTGTGCCAAGAAAATGCATTAAGCATATAAAACTCATTTCAATGCAATAAATGTAATAAATTTCCTGACCAATTTTTTCATAATAAAAGTCCTTACTTAATTTACTATATAAATCTATAATAATTCGAAAGCTAATCAATTGACTAATTAAGATATTTGTTATTTCTCACGCTAATTGCCAGTCCCCGGTTTCTTCCATTCAATGAATATTTTAAAAGCTCATTAAATAAACGGCCTCTGCTTGCACTTATGTACACACACACACACACATATAAATACATATATACACACAAACAGGCATACACAGTTAGCTACGTCATACAGTTGCAGACAAGTGCCGAACTAGCGCTGCACCTAAATGTCAGCCGCGAATATAGGTTAACCCACGGCCATCCCAAAGAGAGCAGCAACTAAAATGTAGTCCAGGCGAGAGCGAAAGCCGAACTGCATGTTCGTAATTGGGGCAAAGACGAGAACGAACAGCGCAAAGAGCAAAGAACAAATAGCGAAATGTGCCGTTGTTGTTGTTTTTATTTTTGTTTTCCTTTTTTTTTTTTTTTTTTTTGCTCGGTTGCAGTTCATAATTGGAGCAGCGGCGAATACGAACGAAAGAGCAAAGAGCAAAAGCTGCTGTTGCTGTCGTTGTTGTTGTTGCCGTTCTTGTTGCTCGAATTGCTGGTGCGTATGCGCAATGACATTTAAAACGGTACACACACACACATACACAAGCCCATAGCTAAGCATGGCTATACATGTGTATATGTATACAGTGCATGTACTGCTTAATCGCGCTTTTACAGCTGTGTTAAATGCATTGATATATGTATGTTGATACACATACACACACCTATATATTTATAGCAGCACAGCACAGTATGTATTTGTATGTATGTATGTGTGTTTGCAAGTCTGCGCTCTGGCTGAAGGCCGTGCGACTCAAAGCTCAGCGCTATGAGAAACTTGGTTTAATAATAGCCACGCACACACACACACACACACACACACACACACACATTCACACAGCATAGACGAAGCAAAGGCATTGTAAACACCGATGTGCGTATACCCTATTAATATTTTATAAATTATTGAAGTACGATAATTATGCAGTTGTATAAATGATTCGTATGAATTTCAGCTCTTTTCTTATCAATATTTTGATTCTTGTATATATGTACATAGATGTAGGTATGTACATATATCAATTTCTTAGGTATTGTTATTTTAACGATAAAGGCCAATTATAATTACTTATAGATAACTCATTGACGAAGTGGTGCTTCAGGAAATAATTTCAAATATAGAAGATATATGTTATACGGAATACGAAATACGATTAAAATTATTAATTGCACAGATATATTTATAGAATTTTGCTTAGATATCGTATATAATTGATATGAGTATACATATGTATGTATGTATATCGTCTCTTGTGTGATTTGAGTCTTTCGTTTTTCTATAGTCTTTGGACAGATTAATACATGTAGGATTATGTACCTATATATATATATATATATATATATATATATATATATATATATATATATATATATATATATATATATGTATATATATGTAGGTACATAATATATAATATATATATAATATAATATATATATATATATATATATATATATATATATATAATTTTACATACATATTATATATGATGTAAACCATTTGCCTCTTTATAATCTATGATTTATCTAAGGACACAGATTAATAGATGTTCTAGAAAACATATGCACAAATTGCTTTCAAGAGAGCTTAATCCCAGCTTAACATTTAGCTATTGCTGAAATAGAGTATAACATATATAGTACAAGTACATATATACATGCATATGTATACGTAATATACTTTACATGTATGTACATATATCCCATGAATACGTATGCATGCTTGTGTGTGTGTGTGTGTTTTTGTGTGAACTTGAAAAAGCTCAATTTTCACTTTTATGGACATGTGTGGGTACATGTCGCTACATAAGATGCAGACAAATCTCCTTGACGTAGTGCAATACAGAGAGTTGCCAGATGGTCGTAATTAATAAAGCCCCTTTGGGTAGGCAACATCCGGATGTCGACAGTTCATTATTGTTTATTTATATACGAAGATACACACACACATATACATATATACCACCCGCCACTCAATGTGTATGTGTGTATATACATATATACTCATGCATGTGTGCAGAGTTAGGTCAAAGTGGCATCGCCATACCTTTTAAATCAACCTTTAAAACTGGTGGCCCAGATTTTATTGATTTTTATTGTGTGCCAAAGAGCAGCCGACAACGGCAACGGCAACGGCGACGATGACGACGACGACGACGACGACAACGACGCTAACGCCGCTGTTAGAGTGCGATGTGAGAGCAAGAGCGAGAGCAAAAATAAGAGCGACGACTGCGAGCTGAGCGAGCAAGGCGCAAATGTTGTTGTGTTTACTTTCGCATGGCATTTAATGCTGGCTGGAAGCATGCTCATCATCATCAGCATCATCATCATCATCAAGGGATGGTTGCTTTGTTGATGATAATTATCTGCTTGGTTGCTGTGTGCAACAAATTGTCAAAATGCTTTTGAATGTCCAAATATACTTCAAGCAAAATGTATTTATAGAACTAACGGACCTACAGCACACTTCAAAGCTATGCATGTAAGCATATATACATACATATACAGTGAAAGCTCTTCGAAGCGCACACATACATATTAACATACATATACATACATATATATATATACATTTGTCTCCTTTCTGTTAAATAAGAAAGAGATTAAGCAGAGGCAACTTACAATTTGAAATTTCCCATACAGCTTAATCCAGTTTTGATGCAGGATTCGTATTCGACATTTCTTTATTGCTTTTTGTGAATTGCAAATAGAATTATGCTTGTTTGTTGATTTTTCTCGTTCTTTTTTTTCGTGCCAATAGTTGCACTAAATACGAAAACAAGAAGGAAAAAAAGCACACACAGTTTAAAAGGTAATATCCGTGTAACGGAACTTGTGCATCAATTGAGAATTACTATGATTGCTTGCATAGCGGAAACCTCCCCCTTTGGTCACATGATGGGTTCTGTTTTTTTTTTAAAGCAATTTCAAGGAAAAGGTTCCCCATGACCAAAATTTCCATCAGTTTATCAGCTTATCGTTTCAATTAAATTTTTGTTATTTTTTTTATCACTTTTATCATGAAGTATTCATGTTCCATAAAAACATAAAATTATTAATGAAGAGAATGCTTAAAAATGCAATAAACGTAATCCAATTTAATTGAAAATCAATTTTTTTTATATTTCACTTTTAGCTTCAATTTGTTAAAAGCCTTAAGAGGAAAATATCATTTGAATATAATTCCCCTGCATATCCCTTACAATTCCCTTAAAATTCCCTTACAATTCCCTCGCAATTCCCTTGCATTTCACTCATTTCTTTGCTGTTTTATTTGTATACCCTGTAAGCATTAAAAATGTATAAGAACGGCCATATTCGTTTTGTAGGAAGGACGCAGGAATATTATATACGCCTGTATATTATATACTCTTGATGAGCTGATAGGACAACTAAGATTTGCATAAATATATTTAATAAAAATGAAACAGAATTTCAATATATATTTATATAGAAACTACAGCTTGAATCACATATAGGGTGTGGGCTAGTGAGCTTTTGCTTCTGCTCTGCTTTGCGTAATTTTTGTAGTTGTTGTTTGTGGTCTAGAAACTTTTGCAGCATTACCGTTATGTGGCATATAGCATATTGTGGAGTAGGGCAGCTCACAAAATGCTTTTTCAAATGGGTTGGCTTTGGAATTGCGTGATATTATGACATTGTTCGTGCAGTCAATTAAAAGTGTTAGAGTATTTGTTGTTGTCATTGTCATTGTCATTGTTATTATGGTTACTGTTGTTGTTGTGGTCGTTGCTTTCTGGTTTCTCCAATTAGATAGCTTTAAGTTAATTAACTCTTAAGCCGTCGATTATGCATACGCCGTGATAATGGGAAGGTAAAGGCAAGGTATATATGTATATGCCACACTCCTATCGCCAGACGTCTACGGATCTATCTGAATGGCCTTCAAATAGCTTGTTTGTCGATAATTAGAGCGTACGTATAACCATATTGATATATATACATATACATATATACATACATACATGCATACACTGTATAGACTGAGGTGTATATACATACATACATATGTATGCATGCATGTATGTATATCAAGTGGGAGGACTTTTATTTGTTGGTACATTTTCAGTTGTTGTCTTTTCTGTTTCGTACAGATTTTTGTTGTTGCTTTTTCTGTTTTGTTATTCTTGTTTGTTTCTTTATGCTGCCAATAATATGTGTAATCCAGTTCACATGTCAGTGTCAGAAACAGTTGTTGCTATTGTTGTTGTTGTTACATCACGCCAACTATGCATGTATGTATGTCTGTCTGTATATATGTGTATTTGTACAGTTGTTATTGCAGTTTTGAACAACTGTTCGAATTCCCTTGCTTTAACTGTTCTTCAGCAGCTGACACAAAACTCTCAACCGAGAGCAATTGACGATTACATAAATCCAAATAAATGACAAACGTGATGTACATTTGCACACTAATACCTAACTTATGTATATATATATATTATATGTATATGCATATGCATGTGTATTTATATTTACTTATTTACATACATATGTGGCTGTGTGTACATTTGTGCAGCTGATTCTCATTTTGTTCATTTCGCTTGCCAATAAATTTCGCTGTTTTTGTTTTTCAGCTTTTTTCGTTGTTTATCTTGAGCATTGCACTTTCGCATTTACATCTCTTACATGAGTTTTATGTGAGTACTATATGTACATGTATATAACTGAGTGTGTGTGTGTGCTGCTTTTCACTTACACAAAAGAAAAAGAAACAGTTAAGCGCAAGGCTTTTTTCTATTCATTGCATAATTCCTTTTAGGTTATTCGCTGTTTAGCACATCTTTAAAAATTGAGTGGACACACACACACACACATACAACTGCACTCACACACACACGCGCGCACGTACTCACAAGCACCTGATCGTGTAGTTAATATTACAAAATCGTAAATACACTAAATTAGTTTTCACTAGATATGACGGGAAATATTTTTCACTGACTCGACCCAACTTTGAGCAGCGTTTGCCTCTCATTTGCCCCCGAAGAGCATGTACCACAATAAGACGAAAGCAAACGCAGGCAGGCACACACATACACACACACAGACGGACATTCTAAGAGAGGCGTTAGTGGAGACAGCAATACTCACGCTGCTCTGCTCCCGCTTACGCAGAACCGTAAACGGCTGTCGCTTATTTACGTTTTGCTGTAAAGCTATCTACCCCCCGCGCCACTCTCTTTCACGCTCTCACGCTCTCCTGTATCTAGCAGGAGTAACGGCAACATCGTCATCATCAGCAGGCAAGCAAAAATTTTTGCTGAAGACAATTTGGCATAACAACACAAAACAGCTGACAGCCTTTGCATGTGTTTACATCTGCGTTCGTGCGTATAATATGCCTCTTCTCTGTCTGCTATGTGTGTGCGTGTGTGTAGGTGTGTGTATTTTGTATGTGCTTTTGAGCATATTTTGTCCAGAGTTATACCACTGTGCCGTTGTATATTTCTATCAATTTGCCACAATTAAAATGGTTTTGCTCGTACAATTTTGTTATTATTATCAGAGCATGTTGTTGTCAATAACAAAATGCACGCACGTTATTATTGGCAAATATCGTAGTGGAAAACAGCTGATGTTATTCAACGTTAATACAATGGGAGAACTGTTCGCTGCTGCTAATTTTGTCTGCTTTTGTGTGCACGATAAACATGCATACATAAACACATACATACATATGTACATACATATGTGTGTGTGTATGTATGTAGGTACAAATGTATCAACTATAAGTGACAGCAAAACTAAAGCACATGATTTTTTTTTATCTCTGCACACATGAAAATTGAAACGACAAATACGTAAATATGAACAAATGTAGATATGTACATCTGTACGTATGTACATATGTATCACATCTAACATTTGTAGAGATACTATCTATGCAGACATATGTACATATATACATGCATACGTATGTATATACCAAATGACATTTGTACACATACATATACATATGTACATACAAACATGCTCACTTGCATTCCGCTACATGTTTATCCCTGTGTATATACATACATACACACATTTGTATGTATATATTTAAAGAATTTTTCAACACTGTCAAGCCACTAAAACGGATTTGTGGTTGCGTGAAATCGAATTGAATACATAATAAGAGGAGCATTTAGTATTTAAGTTTTCTGGTGCAAAAACATGTGTAGGATATATGTATGTATGTGTGTGTGTACCTATTTCCGTGTGTAGCTCGTTGAGTCTCGTAGCAGCGAACAGCTGAGTGCAGACTATGACGACAAATTGCTGCCAGAAACGAGAGCAGGCCATAAGTGAGCGGGAGAGCATGAGAGGACGCACTTGTTTCATTTGATTTTCGAATATGTATGTATGTATGTATGTGCGTGTGTGTGTGTGTGCGTGTGTGTGTGTGTGTGTGTGTGTGTGCTGCTGCGCACGGGAAGCAAATACGTAAAAAATAACTTAGAGGCGCAACAACAGCACTTGGATTGATGGAACGTGTCCGCATTCATTCTACGACTGAGAGTTGAGTTTTTGGTGGGGGTGGCAAGGGCAGCGAGCGGGGGAGAGGAAAGGAGACAGCCTCAACAGCTGGCCGAAGCACGAACACACGAGCTCCACTGGCCTACTGAGCGATAACGAAAACGAATTGGAGTCAAATCGGCAACTGATTCTGAGAGCGACAGGGATGGGGAGAGGGACGCAGAGAGAGTGAAAGAGGAACTGTGACTGGGACAGGGACAGGGACAGGGACAGGGACATTCGGACTCGAAATTTGTGTACTCCATGTATCTCAATGCGTTTTGTTGTCGTTTTCTAGTTATCGCAGACTGTCTATGTAGTGCACACATACATACATATCTACATAGGTCTGTATGTTTGTATGTACATATGTATGTACATACATATATTCAAGTATCTTCACATAGTGTGTGCATTTGTAATGCAAATTACAGTTACTTAAGAAAAAAAAAAAAAAATTAAATATATAAAAAAAAATATTATACATATCTACATGTATGTGAGAGAACGACAAAACTAACATTTACATTTAGCTTTAGATTTAGATATATCACAACACAATATTTGATGTATTTATTTGAGCATATACCAAACGTATTTATTATGTTGAATGACGATTGTTGTTATTGTTGTTTCTGCTGCTGCTATTGCTGTTGTTGCTGTTGTTTTTGTTGTCGTTGTTTATTACGATGGGCGAGAGTAGTCGAGTTGTGTAATACGATTTAGTTATTGCATTTGCATTGCTATTGTTCTATATATAATTAAATTGATTTTTTTGTTGTTTTCCTAAGTGTTATATCTAAATTTATTTATTTATTTTTGTTTTAATTTATTTAATTATTTTTTGCGTGTGTTATGTATTTATTGTAATTTTGGTTGAAAACGCTCCCGTTACTTAATTGCAGCGCGCGCTACCAACGCCGTGTAGAACGTCCGTAGGTCTTGAAATCGTTGTAGTAACTGAAATGAAACTGAATTGACGCGCGAACGCGAAACTCAGTCAGCCAGCAACAAACAAAATACGCGCTGGTACACCCACACACACACACTCCTACTACGCACTGTCACACACCACACACACATACAAAAGCACTGGCACAATTGCATTTCTAACGATGTGCACACGATGTTCGTACCTTTGACGAACTAGAGCCACACGAACGTTTGCAATGCTCTAAGCTGTTCTCTTGCTCACTTGGTCTCTCTCTCGCTCGCGCTCTCTTGCTTATTGTGCTTTTTCCTGACAGCTACGATGGCTAAATTTGTTTTATCATCATAATATTGTGTGCTTTTGTTGTACACGCACACACACACATACGGGGCGCTGCCTGCATGCATAACGCTGTACATATACATATGTATGTTGAAAGCTTAGGGACGTAGTAAAAAAAAAAAAAAAGAATGTAAGCATAGGACAGCCCCAACACAACGAAGGTTTTGTACCTAGGGAACTTTCTCACAGAAACGAAAGTGCATACATAACACACATACACAAGCACACACACACACACACATACATATATATAGATGTATATGTACATATGTATAGCTGGCTGACATACAAAAATGTCCTGAAAAGGGCAAACGCTTATGCTACCCACATACATACATATATGTACATATGTATTTATGTACTGAAATACATTTATATATGTACATTTGTATGTGTGTCGCATAGTCCTGCCCCTCTATGTGCATATAAATAGATTTTCACATTTTACATAAGATTGAAATTTAACTTCGTTTCGTGTGCTTTGGATAGGTTTATTTATTTATCATTGTCAGAAAGGTACATACATACATACACTAACACATATATGTAGATCCATTTATATATATATATATATCTGTATAGGGAATTACATGCATACAAAAATATTTATATGAATTGGCTTCCAAGGAATATCTAGTATGGTACAATAATTTAATATTATAGCCTGAAAAAAAAAAATTAAAAAAAAAAAAATCCATACACAATTATCATAGTAGTAGTGTGTAGTAGGTGTATATATCACAAATATGTATATTTTATTTATTATATATATTTTTTTTTAGCGAAAAAAAAAGTGTGTTGATTGATAAAGGAAGAGCCCAATTACATTCAATGTGGAATTAAATTAGGTTTACCTTAGAATCGAACTATATCATTTTATTGGATTAGGTTTTTCTTAGTTTTCTGTTTTTGTTTTGTTTTTGTTTTTGTTTTTCATTTCTGTTTCGTATCGTTATTATTATTATAGCTAAGGTCCTTACATCAAATAGCGTATTTATGGTTTGTCATAGGATAAAAGACAAATTACATACATACATACATACAAACATTCAGGGAATACATATGTATATATACATATGTATTTAAGCACGTAGTACATTTGATGTCTGCAGATCGAGATATTCTATATAACGTCGTAATAGTACCAACAACTAGACAAAAAATCCAATTACTTAAGTTTATAGTTTTGGGTTGAATATGCGAACAATCAGAGCGAGGGCAGTTTGAAAACATGATGCACCAACATTAAATTGACAAATTTGGCGATAACTTTCAGTACTACCCTCGTATCTAAACTAACTTTGCAATTTTTGCTTGAATATGCGAACAAACAGAGCGAGGGCAGCTTGAAAACTTGACTTGTCAATGCTAAAATTTGTTTGCGACAACTTTTCAGACTACCCTCGCATAAGCCATTACTTTATAGTTTTTGGATACAATATGCAAACAATCAGAACAGCTCGCGCTACGAGGGCAGCCCGAAAACTTGATGACAATCCATGACATGCATTGCAACAACTTTTCAGACCACCCTCGACTAGCCTACCATATACCCTCAGTCCCGCCCCGTCCTAACCACAGCCCACCCATCTGCCTTTGGCTTTGCTTTCGCTACTACTTCGGCTTCTGCTTTGCATTTGCTTCTGCTTTTAGCGTCGCGTCTCGCTGGAACGAATCTGCTCCCGACCGCCGCCACGCTCGATGTACCAATTGTTGTTGCGCTTCTGCTGGTTAAGCTGGCGTGCATGCTCACGATGATGCATCATGCGCTCGTGCCACTCGCCACTGCTGCTGTCATCGTCATCATCATCGTCGTGGCGTTGCTTCCTGCTGTGCTGCTGCTCCTTGGACTTGCGATTGTGGCGCTCCTTCGAATCGTATTTGTGCTGCTCCTTTGGCTGATACTTGTGCTCCTTGGAGTGCTCGTTGGAGTCGTGCTTGTGCTCCTTGGAGTCGTGCTTGTGCTCCTGCCGCTTGCCATTGTGGTATTTGGTCTTGTAGCGCTCCTTCGATGCATCCGCATTTGGATAGCGATTGTTGGTGTTTTGCTTGTTGTCCAATGGAGGTGCATGCGCATGGAACGTTTTGCTTGAATCGCTGGCCTCATCCACATTGGGTGTGGGCGTGGCCTCGTGGCCAGCGAGTGTGCCTAGCCGCTCGGTGATCTTTTCAAAGTCGTGAAAAGCTTGAGATTGCTGCAGCACATCGTTGACCGCATTACCAATCTCATCGACTAGAGATTCGGCATGCGGCTTCATTTCCATGCACATGGCGGCGATTTCCACATATTTGCCATCGGGACACTTATAGGGCCGCTTCAGATCCGCCTTGGTAATGTCCACCGGATCCACAGAGTCGCCATTCCCAGGCCAGGCTTTGAATGTTTTTGGCTTGCGTGCCTGACCCGAACCATGACCATGAGCCTGTCCTCCGCTCTGGCCACTCATTAGGGAGCTGAGATATAGCAGCTGCTTGGACATAATATCAATCTCGGCACGCATCAGATTATTCTGTAGCTCCAGCTCGAGCAGTCGCTGATCCAGATCCGCAATGGGCTGCTCGCTGTTGTGCACTTGCCACACGGGATTACGTAGCCGGCCAATGAATGCCAGCACGGCCAAAGTGCCGCCCACATAGAAGATGGCCGTCAGTCCGTTCTGGAGCAGCGGCAACACACGACCAGCTGGATGTGCTACAGCTGTTGGTGTCGGCTGCGCCTGCGCCTGCGTCGGCGTCGGCGTCTGCGGCACTGTTTCATTCAGTTGCAAGCCCTCGGCCTGATGTCGTCGTTCACGCAACTCCTGGCCAGCCTGCAGCTCCGGCAGATTGCCCAGCAGCGGCAGCTCGTGGCCCGCATCGAACTTGTAGCTAAGCTCGTTCAGATGCTCGCGCAGAAAGGGATGCGGCGAAATGCGTCCAGTGCTCTCACAGTCACTGATTATCGAAATGCCATCGGAGACGTCCTCGGCCTGGGTATCTGCATCCTCGTTGACGAGCTTGCATCTGAAAGGGATTGAAGAAGATTTAGTTATAGCTAACTCTCTCTCTCTCTCTCTCTCTGCACTTACTCTGCATTGTTTTGCTCGTCCTCTGCTTTTGACCGTTGGCCCGCTGCGGTTGACTCCTCGCTGCTGCTGCTCGCCTCAAATAACTCGATTCTATCGGGTGGTAAAATTGTCCAGGACGACGATTGACTAATGGGTAACGATTGCTCCAAAGCTTTGGCTATGTTGCTGTTCCTCTTGCTGCTCTCCGTGCTGCCTCTGCTGCTCTTGCTCTGCTCATCCATGCTGCCGCTGCCGCTGCTGCTGCTGCTGCTGCTGCTCTTGCTCTGCTCATCCATGCTGCGTCGTCGTTGGTGTCTGGGCTGTTGGCCTCTTTGTCTGCAAAAGAGTGAGACAAGAATTTCTTTATTTTCGTATTGACCTTCGCGTGGCGCTCTAGAATTATATGGCTACGGCCTCTTGCCTTAACAGTGCTGGCAAATCTAGCGGTTTTATAGCTAAATTTCACTATTTCTTAAACGCTTAATTTCAATGTTTTTTTTTTTTTTTTTTTTTTTTACTAATCTTTTTTGTAATTTATTATTTATTTTTGCAGTTATTATTTTTTATTTATTTACTTATTTTTATATAATTTTTTTATTTTATATACATATTTAAAGATTTTTTATTGCATTTTTTTTATCATTGAAATATATTATGAAAATGATTTATTGTAATTTTTAAATTAAATTTCTTATCTTAAATGCGCTGCCGCATAGATATTTTTTTCAATATAAATTATTTTTATTTATTGATTTTATGTGTTAAGCACGCTGTTTTATGGCTTAAGTTAGCGTTTATAAATAAATATTAATCGTTGACTGTTTTTAGTTGAATGTGTGTTGCTTGATAGCGAAATCTGTTTTTTCTTATATACATATATATATATATTTCTATTTTTTCTTCTTTTGTTTTTAATACTTATAAACCATATTTTTGCTACGACAATAATTATTATTTATATTATTTTGATTAGTATTTTCTATATTTTATATAGTCTTTCTTTATTTAATTTGAATTTGCATTTTGTAAATATATACATACATAATTATTCACCTAAAAATCTCTAAAATTTTATCTGAAGTAAATGAGCTGCACTGTAGCTCATGCTCAGGCATTCCCATACATGTTTGTATGTATTTGCATATGTGTATGCATATCTATGTGTGTAGGCATGTAGTGCAGGCACTGCAGGTACGTGTGCATGTCCGTATGTATTTACTGTTGTTTTGTCCGGGCCTCGGACTATATAAATTTCTATGTATGCATGTGTGGACATACGTATGTTTGTATATGTGTGTATCTAACTCTACTTGAGAATATACATATGTACATATGTATATTTATTGTGCTTTTGCGTGAAAGGTCTCGAATGTGTTTGTCAGTTGAAGTTGAAATTTTAACAATTCGCTGCGCTGTTTTTTTTTTCTTTTTCTCTGCTCTTTTAGAATTAACAAATTATAACAGCACGGTCTGAGTGTATGAGTGTGTGTGTATGTGTGTAAGTGTTGTTATTACGCAAATTTCTGCATTTGTTGTGCAAATGCACGCATTGACACACTCATACTCATACACATGCACATAGATAGCTCAGTTTGTTTTGAACACATACTCACCAAATTCGTTTAAAAACAATGCATATATGTATACACACAGCAGCTGTGTGTGTATGCGTGTTCACATTAATATTATACACTTCTGTACTTGCGTTTGTTGTCTCAACATTCAGATTTATCAAGCTCTTGCCTGATAAGTGAAGAACCTTGAATCTTTTGACAATTGTTTTTAGCCCACAAGTATAGATAATAACTCTGTCTGCTCTTGGCCACTGCTATTAACGTACGTCGCAGTTTCCCACCTAACGCTTCAACCTTTGTGTTTGGACTACACGCACATAGATACAATACAAGCAGATGTTGTCGGCGGCGATATATCGATAGCAGTTTCGATAATTTGTGTGTGTGCGAATTTCTGTTGGTATTTTTTAAATCATTTTCGATGTGCTGGCTCAAATGGCCACACTTTAGTTTTGCTTAAGGCGCAATTTTTGAATATGCTTTGTTAATTGCTGTTTTTGTTATTTTTAATCATTTTTATGTTTCTGCAACTTACCCTACAACGATTTATCTAATATGCGCCTTATCTCGCCCGCCTCAGAGCTGCAATCCCAATTGGACGTATTCCTGGCCAACTGCTGCCGGTTGGTCTGATTTCTTGGCGCCGGCATAACTGTTGCATATGCCTGGCCATTCGCCAGGACATAGCCCGGTGACACATGCAGCCTGGGCGCCGGCACTGGATATATGCGTGAATTTTTCTGCAACGTTAGCTGCTGATTCACTTGATTCCGCTGATGCTGTGGCGTCCAATAGATTTGGCTCGTTTGCTGGGCGGCACGATCTAGTATAAGAGGTGTGGCACGACCATGTTGTTGTTGTTGCTGCTGCTGTAATTGTTGCTGTTGCTGCTGCAACTGTTGCTGCTGTACCATGGCCAGCTCATCGATGCGCACATAGCCCTGCGGACTGGCCCGTATATACTGTGGCTGCATATACAAGCCGCCATTGTGCTGATAGTCAATCAGCTTGGCCGCCTGCAGACTTCCATCCTCCGTCTGGACGAGCACGTATTCCGCGGGCGTCAGCGCCAGCAGCGATTGGCGCTGCTGCTGCAGCAGCTGCTGATTGGACACATACTGCTCGGAATCATTGGAGAGCAGACTGCTGCGCTTGTTCACATGCGCATAGATGGGCGAGGCGCTGCTCAGCGCTGTCGAGGCGCCGGCATAGCTGGAGCGCGGCAAGCTCTGGACACGCAACGGCACCTGCGGCCGTGCCAGACTCAGCTGGGAGGCCGGACGCTTGTGCGTCTCCACGGAGGCATAGGAGACGGGCGAAATATCCGCCGGATTCTGACGCTCATAGATCGGTTGCATTTTGGCCGCTGGCAAGGGCGTGCGATTGATGGACTTGCGACAGAAATCCTTTACCTTCTCCAGGATCTCGTCGCGCGTCAGTAGCCCGCCAATGCGTCGTCCGGCATTGGAGTCTTTGCGTCGCAGCACCACTGGTGTCTCGTTCTCGCTCTCATAGCCCCGGCGCATGCTCGCCTCCGGCTGGCTAATCATATCATCCAGCACGCTCTGGCAGCGCGCGGGCAACTGTTGCTGTTGCTGCTGTCGCTGCTGCTGCTGCTGCTGCTGCAACATTTGACGACTGCGTCCACTGACACCGGCATAGGTATTCCGTTGCATTGAGCCACGCACAAAGGCCGACGGCCCGGCCAGCTGCTGCGATTGCAGATGCTCATAAATGTTCTCCTCGCTCTGACGCCGTCGTTGTTGTTGCAGTTGCAACTGTTGCTGCTGCATGACCTTGTTATAGAGCTGTCTATCGGTTACCTCCTTGATCGCGCGCAGCTGCTCCCATTCATTGTGATTGCTCGACTGCGTCTCCAGAGCCTTGCGCACCGGCGTCGACGTGGCAATGGGATAGCTGCAACTGTTGCTGTTGCCATTCCCATTGCTGTTGCTGTTGCTGTTGCTGTTGCTGCTGCGCTCTTCGTTGGAGGCTACGGATCGACGCTGGCCCACGCTCTCCAGCCGGCTCATGGTGCGCTGGCTGTGCAGCTTGATCTGATTGCGATCCATGGAGGCGGAACGATTGAAGCGATTCAAATTGTTCTCCGGCGGAGAGACGCGACGTGGTATGAGACTCTGACGCTCTGCGCTGCGCTGGAATGGCGCTGACTCCAGTCTAGACTCTAGCATTGCCTTGGATCGGGGTTGTGGTTGTGGCTGCGACTGCGACTGCGGCTGCGGCTGCCTCTCCTGCCTTGGCTGATTCTCGAGCAGAATACGTCGCATCTCTGCGGGCGTATTCAGTTGCTTCTGCTGCTCGGCACCGTCGCCGTAGACGCTGCGCGGCAGCGGCAATGCCGCCTTGGGCGTGGTCTTGCGGCGTGTGGCAAAGAGACTGTTGGACAGACGCTGCAGCACGGACAGCTTTTTGGTATTGCTCTTGCGCAGAGCTGCCAAGGATTCGGCCACCTGCTGACGTCGCTCCTCGGCCGTGGCACGCGTTGGCGTCACCGTCGGCGTCGGAGACGTTGTCGTCGTTGTGGGCGTCGGACTATTGATCTCACGCTTGGGCATTAGCGCCAAGCCCTTGCGCTCCAGATACGCCTGGAACTCCTCGGAGCTAATGGTATTGGTAAAGGTGCCCGGAACGGCTCCATTGGCATTGCCATTGCCATTCATATTGGTCGTCATTGTTGTCTTCGGTTCTTCCTCGGCACTCGGCTGATTTAGCTCGTCGCTGGACTCACTTTTGGTCAACGGACCGTCAATCTCATCGAGATCGTCGTCGGAACTAATTTGTAGCTTCTTTACGCGCTCGTCGAACTTTTTGGCATTCTTGGTCACCTCGGCGGGATTGAAGTAGACGCCGTTCGTGTCGGTGCCCGTGCGGATTTTCAGATTGGCCAATTCCGGATAGTTGGGTTTCGAGCACTTCTTGAATGTGGCCGGCGTCTTCGGTTTACCGTTAGCCTCTTGCTGCTTCGCTAGCTTCGAATCCCTCTGGCGATGGGATGCCTGCTGTCCGTTCGTCCAGGTCTGTTTGCGTTTCGGCGGAGGTTTGCCCGCTATCTCACGCAACTCCTCGAATTTCAGACGTGCCAGCACCGTGGGATCATAGACAAAATATGCATCCGGATTCTTGATATAAGTCTTCACATACTTCGATTGCTTAAGTACCTCCTCGGTGGTAATGAAATCGTCCGCCGCGAGCTGTGCTTTCTTTCGATTGTTCGCTTCGTTCTTCTGCTGCTCCCGTTCCTTGTCCTTTTGGGATTTTTCCTCAAGCTCGCGTTCCTTTAGTTTTTCCCGTTCCTTTTCCTTTTCGCGTTCACGTTCACGCAACTGTTGCGTCACCGTTTTCCGCACACTCAACGTGGATCGTTTGGTGGGCACCGGCGGCGGTGTCTTCTTCTTGCCACTGCCGTCTAAGTGCCCATTCTTGAAGGGATTCTGCTGATCGACAATGGGTTCGCCCGTGGTAAATTTACGTATCTTCTCATCATTCGGATTGAATGTGACGCACTTCTTCACCTTCTCCTGTGTGCTCTTCTCCAGCTTATCGCTCGGCTCAACTATCTTCAGTGGCTCCTCCTGATCTATATAATCGTTGAATACCTTCGATTTGTCCAGCAACAATTGCGTATTCTCTATTGATTCAATTGTATTGCTTAGTATTCCATTTGCCGGGGCGTTACGCTCGCTGGCAACTGTGTCAGACATCTTAGGCCGTAGCGCTCGTCTAGGGGGGACAGGGCTGGGGAGTACAAAGGGATTTGGAGTGGAAGATAGTTGGAAGTCACTCTTGTATATCCGCCCACCATTGAGATTGTTGCCAAAGTCCAAGCAAGCAAGAAATTCTGCAACAGAATTATATAGATATATATCTCTAAAGATTTGGGTCTAACTATATCATATCATATCTTAGCTTACTTGCAATTTATATTCCTTGGGCTGTATTAATCGCAAAGCGTTTCCATAACGCCTCTAGCTATACGCAATTTTTTCTATCTGTAAGTAAAGAGCAAATGGAATTTAAGTACTTTGAAATCTAATGAAAATTAAAATATATATATATATATATATCATATTATTTATCATTTTTAATGGGTTCAAGGTATAGAAATAGAAATATAAATATTTTTTTCATGAATTTCATTTGTATATAAACTCAATCTATGCTCCAGAGAGAAAACGAGTATAACGACGGTTCCTTGAGCGTCGTTACAACCGGATATCACTGTACATGCTTAAAATCGATATTTATCGATCTGAGCTCAAAACCTTTGCCTTTGCCATATATAGATATTACATCTATATGATTTGTTCGTTTGTGTTGAATAGGCTCCACAGTTACTCAACCGATTTGAGAAATTTCTTCACCATTAGAATTCTATATTATCTCTGGCTATAGAAATATTTGTGTTTCGCATGAGAAACATTGATAATATAACCAAAAATGTTAAATAAAGGAAAAAAAAAAAAACATATTTAAACCTACTTTTTATTATTATTTTTTTTGTTCTGTCTGTTAACACCTTTATAACTATATAATCCAGTTTAACAACCCTCTTGAGTATATCAATTGATAAGCATTCTATATAGCTATATCTTTAGCCTGCTTTGCCAGATTTGTGACTTTCTTTCAGTTCGCTTGTAAAATTGCAAAATTTTACGTGACATCTGTGCTTGGTTTTTCGGCATATGTCAAAGTCATGGCCAGATAATTTCAGGTAAAATGCGAATGTAGAACAATATCTGGGGAAACAAATGCTTGACCCTAAGTGAATTCCATTTCAAAAGGAAATCCCGCTTGTAATTGGTTTGGCTAAAATACGTGTATATATATGTATATAAAGAATACAAAAATATATATACATACGTGTGTATATCTATATATATTTACATATAGTCTTGATCAGGCTAAGCAACTGTTCGTGTCGTGTCGCTTTAGCCTTGTTCATCTGACATTCTGTTACGTCTGCATGAGCGCAACGATCTCAATTGAATTGCAAGCCAGGGATTTGCAATTTTTTTTTAATATATATAGATATATATGTATATATTTGTACATATACTTAGTCTGTATACCTTTCAAATTAGCATGAACAACATTTGTTTGCATTTACAGCAAATCAATTAAAATCGTTATAAAACTTTAATTTATTGACTGAAGCTAAATATAACTAGAGTTTTTTCTGATATAAGTCCAAGAACTAAAGCTAAATAACACTAGAGTTTTTTCATCTGGTATACAAGCTAAGCATATATCGAAATATTTATAATATGGAAACAATAGAATCCGTTTATAACGACGGCCCCTTGAGTCCCGGAATCCGCTATAATCATATAAGTTTTTTTGGAGAGTAAAATTTTCATCGCTCTTATCGAAGTCGTTACAACCGGATTCAACTGTATATATTGAAATATTTATATATATTTAGCTATATAAATTTATTGAGTGTAATTCGAATTTTAAGCTCAAGAACTGTAGTGAAATGAAAGTAGAGTTTCTTATGGAATAAATTATCGAAGCATATATCAAAATATTTATAAACATATATGAATAGCTATCTAGCGTAAGATATATAGAGCTTTAGCTATAAGCCTATAGGCTTCAAATTAAATAACACTATAGTTCGTTCTGAGCTAAAATCTATATATGTAAGGATAGTTATAATATAGATATTTACATATGTATGTGTGTATACATATGTAGATCGACATAAAGAGCTCCCCATCTTCCTCAATACAATTTGTTTTATTAGGCGCAAAGCCTAAGAACTGAAGCTAAATAAGACTAGAGTCTCTTTGATGATGTGTGTAGTATATATGGGAATATTTATAATATATATGTTTATCTCTTTAACTAACTAAATTAGGTTGCACACTAAGGGCAATAGAGAACTTGCTCAATATAAATAAAAAATTGTTTAAAAATAAAAATAAATTCAGAAATATATAATATAATATAATATAATAATATATAATATAATAATAATAATATAATATAATATAAATATATATAAATCGGTATATATAGCATTTTCAGCTACCCCAAACTCCCCACAGTCACAACAAGCATAGTATAGGGTATATTCAAGTTGGGCATTTCTTGCTTTTCCTCAACTTTTTGTTTTTTGTTTTTCTTCATCCTGCTGCCAACTGTTGCGAATTTGTTCAAATCGTTTTTTATTGTTCATTAGGGCATGGCAAAAGAATTGTGAAAAATGTGAAAAAATAGAAGAAAAAAAAAAAAGGAAAAATCAAAGCCAAAGTCTAAGCAAAACAATTTCTAAAAAATAATTATTAGTTCTTCCGGCTCATAGACATAAGTGAGCTGAATTGTGTGTATATAGATATAGCTATAGATATGACTATAGATAGATGTGTGTATGTGTGTGTGTGTGTGTGTGTGTGTGTGTGTGTGTGTTTGCATTTGGGTCACTTGATAGCTAATCTTTAGCGCGTACCTTTTGTGCGGTAATGAAATGCGCATATGGCTCAACATATGCAGAATTTCGATCTACATATGTATGTAATAGCTATATGCATGTATACATATCTATATCTATATCTATAACTGTGTAGCATGAATATGTCGTTGCTTGCGCCTGCGTTTACCAATGTAATCAATATTTTTCACCCATATTTAACGCCAGAGTTGACAATTGTTTAACACGAAGATTGCCCCGTGCCTTGCCTTGGGGTTGACACACACACACACACACACACGCACACAGGCATACACATGTGTGCAGCTGTTCGTGGAGACAGCGGGTGGTAGGCGTGGCAGGGGTTTGTCCATTGCATTGCATGCAGCTGTTAACCGGCTTGAGGCAATTTGCCTTGCATCCAATTTGCATGCAAATCTGACCGACTTCTAGTTGCATTCCCCCCTCTCTCTCTCTCTCTCTCTCTCTCTGTTTACCTCTCTTTCTTTAGGTAAATATCTAGTGCACCTTGATACGACTAGCTGCGCATTTAGTGTATGTCTCAGAAAATCGCCAGCCGATTGCAAATTGAATGTTTCGCTCAAAGCATTTGAATGCCTCTGTGCTAATCCATTTCTATAGAGCATGCGAAGAGTATCTAGAATTATGAGCTTACCTATAACTGTCATAATGACATCAACAGGCGCACACACACACACACACACACACACACATTGAAAATGCATTAATATTGTTGAGCTAATTGAGTTCATTAAAATCGCATAGAAGGGCGGTAATTGGAAAAATAATGCTGAGAATGGGATTGAGGCGAAATTGCGAGGGAGCGAAGGAAAAGAGTGCAAAAGGGGGAAAATGGAGAGGGAGAGACTGAGAAGTGGTTATAGAGAGAGAGAGAGCGAGAGAGATAGATAGAAAGAGATAGGGAGAGAGAGGGCAACATATTGTAAAAGACTTAG
The DNA here is from genome assembly GCA_030914335.1 of Drosophila borborema. Taxonomy (NCBI): domain Eukaryota; kingdom Metazoa; phylum Arthropoda; class Insecta; order Diptera; family Drosophilidae; genus Drosophila; species Drosophila borborema. Next base: position 7,422,150 of record JAUESP010000307.1, read on the forward strand.
AGAGACATCCAAATAGGAAGGGAGGGGAAGAGGAAGATATACACAGGATATACAGAGAGATCGATAGATAGGCAGAGCGACAGAGTGAGAGAAAAACAGAAAGAGACAGAGTGAGAGGTCGAGACTGAGACTGAGAGATTTATGCAGAGAGAGAGAGAGAGAGAGAGAGAGAAAGGTTGGTGTGTGAGAGAGAGAGAGAGAGAGAGAGGAAGTTAGAGGGAGCGACAGAGAGATATACAGAGAGAGAGAGAGAGGGAGAGAGAGAGGGAGAGAGAGAGAGATAGAGAGGGAGAGGGAGAGGGAGAGAGAGAGAGAGAGGGGGGGGGGAGAGGGAGAGAGAGAGACACAGAAAGAGAGAAACAGAAATATTGAGAGACAAAGAGATAGATAGAGAAAGTGAGAGAGAGACAGAGAGAGATATATAGAGTGAGTGAGAGAGAGATAGACATTGCGAGAGAGAAAGACAACACCATAGTTAGAGAGACACACAAAGAGGGAGAGGGAGAGAGATCGAGTTAAGCAAAGAGTGAGACAGGCAGATAAAAAGGCAGAGAGGTGAGTGATAGAGGGAGGGGTGCGAGTAAGAGGCAAAAACAGAAAAGAAGCAGACATTGATCTTTACAGGTATACAGAAAGTCAGACAGACAGAACGGGAGTGAAAAACAAACTGATGAAAGCGAAATAGAAAGAGAAAGAGAGAGAGAGAGAGATAAGACAAAGGCAAAGAGAAAAGAGAGAGAGAGAGAGAGAGAGAGAGAGAGATAACAGATGAGAAAAAATCCTATAGACAAACAGAGCAGAGAGAAATTGAGACTTTCACTTCATTGGGAATCCTTCTGTATAGATAACAAATTTTAAACATATCAATTGGCAAATCTAAGCCCTACTTGAGTTCATGAAAATTACAGAGAAAGGCAAACATTTTTCTCTAATATACTTGATTTATTCTTATTTAAAAGATTTTTGTTGACAAAAATTATAAAAAGAATCAATAACAGATGGTAGATATATGTATTTGTATGCTCATCTTAGTATACTTTCAACATCTCTAGCACTTTAAGCGAAGTGCTCAATGAATTTTTCTTCAAATCCAACAATTAAATGTACACAAACCCCAAAAGCTATAAAAACAAACCGGGACAGGTGTTCGCCCCAGACATATATATATATATATATTGCTAACCTTCAGCCCAACTCTAAGAGATTTCATGCGTAAATTATATATATATATTTCCAGGAAAAGAAGTCAAAAGAAAACTTGGTGGAATCACATAGAACGAATTGCCACCCTTTGTCGCACATTTCGCTTTAATGGAGAAATGTTTCGAGCATTTGTTGTGGGGTCAACATTCACCACCACCCTTACCTTATATCCCATACTATATGTGTGCGATCCACCCCTGCTCGATGTCTATTAACTAACATCCCCCGAGAAACTACTAGCAATATATATATATATATATATATATATATATATATATAAATAACCATAGGCACAGGAAAAGTGTTTTTGTGGTTTGGAAATGCAATTGGAAAATATTTTTGGAAATTTTTGGTTTTTGCTATTTTTTAATTCACCGAATGGGAGGTATGATGGAGGTATGCTCTATACATATAAACAGCTGTGCGACTAAGCATTTCAATTCTTGGACAACTTAATTTAGTGATAAAATGAATATTTTGTAAACCAATTTGAAACAAATATTCAAATGCTCAGCACTAGTATTTCCATGAGCACAGCTGCAAATGTGTAATATTATGTTTAAACATGGATATATTTAGAAATTAAAAGAATGTTGAGTGCATTCGTAAATAAGTATAAGTATATAAACATATAATTATTATTTCTTGTCTTGCTCACATTTCAAATTTTATTGTTGTCGAGCTAAGATGAAGTCAATTAGACTAATTGGCATAAGTCCAAGTGAAAGGGTTATAAGTGCTCTTTATGTGGATATGTTGATCTATATGCAAGGTTATATTGAAGCTTGTTTGAGCTACTAAGAGCAAAGGTGTAATCAAAATTGCAACGTTCTCGGCAATTCTCATTAATGCACGCAAGGCTTATAGGCTCTATGTATGTATATAGCTCTATATATATGTCTATATATGAGGATTCTCGAAGAAAACATAATACAATCAATCATAAATTCTTCATTTTCACTCAGTTTATGTTTCACTCATCATCTCTACCCTGTTAATATAAAGTCTATCATAATATAGAATCCCATACTGGATTTTGTTTCACTTTTTTTTAAATATTGCTAAAAATATGCGTCTTTCTCTGCAATTCTCATAAGCCCAACAAAGGCTTTTATAGCATTCATCAATATGCTATCTAGATTCAGAGGATTCTTAGCGTAACACTCTCACACCCTCTCTCACAATGCCTGTCTCCTTCTTGCATATACTACATAAACAGTCTTTAAGTGTTCTTTATCTTGTATACATATATATAAACAAACATGTGTTGCAAGCAGCTATCGATTCTTTGTAGAGATAAAGTAATCTTTTTTTTCCGAAGGCTATCGAATAAGTCAAGTAAATCGTTTCTTTGTGTCCACAAAAGTCAATACAATCCCCACGACACAGAGAGTGTGTCAGCTATACGATGTTGTCCAACAAAGTAAAATTGTAATATACATAACTAAACTCGATTTCATTCGACTATTATCAATGATGAAGAAATCAAATATTTTCAAACATTTAACATATTTCATTAGGCAATAATTATGTCTAATGACTTTTGGTTTATGTAAACTTCATTCAGTTCTTTTGAGTCTCAGTGCGCTTTGGGTCGCTTAGTCAGAGACTTTTTTTTTGTTTTTATCTTTATAAAAGCAGACGACAATTGGGAATGATTTATAGAATTGAGACGCGGCGCCATAAAGTCAATGGGCTGCGGTCCAAGAAGATTTATGCGACAACTTGCAGATAAGATACGCACACACACACATACATACTCTGCTATGGATTATGCTTAGATCCAAATCTTTGCCAGACACTGACAATCGAGCTGCAGCACAAAAGTCCTGCCAAAAAAAAAAAAAACAAAAAAATAGAGACCAAAGATAGAAAACAGCAACTATGGGCAGTCTAGACAAACTTTATCGATTCGACTGCAGCTTCTCTCATATATCTATATACATGTATATGTATTTGTGTGTGTGTATTGGTCTAAACATATATCTAACGCTAATTGCGTGTTTATCGTAGCCTGCAAATGGTCAAAACTCCAGCTGTTTGTATTGAGAAACACCTAAATTACATTTTGTTCTTTCTTTTCGCTGCTCTGCAAAGTAGCCCAGATCTGATCCAGCTCCATTGCTGGCTGCACTTGCTGGCTCTTCTTCATTTGTAATATAAACGTCCCCCACACTCCACGTAAACAATATAAAGCACAAAACGAAAGAAGCAGCAAATGAAACACACGCAAGGGAATGTGTAAAGACAACAAAACACGCGCCAAGCCAGCCCAACTGATGACTGACATTGACGATAAATGAACAATCGACCTCAATAAAGGCAAACATATGCCCCCCCCACAGCCCTCACAGCCACAGCCCATCGTACAGTCAGCGCTGCCTATGCTGGCCATGCAGTACGTTTAGGCCTCTATAGCTTATGTGAATCGAATGGCCTATAAAGGTTATAATCTGAGAATCCACATAGCTCATACAATCTATGTAGACTATAGAATACGTATAGTTCCAAGAGTCCTTAAAGATCGTACAGTATGTATTGTATAAGTAGATCCTCTTAGCTGCTGTTTTCGTTTTTTTCGTATAGATGCTAAAGCATATAATCTGAGAGTTACTGAAGTCGATATAGTCTATGTCGGTTATATAGCGTGTATATAGCTAGAGGCTCTCTGTGTAGTCTATGTAGTCCATACAGCTCCTTTCATTTATTTCGACCCTTGTACTATATGCACATATATAGGCTTTACACCCTGTATATACAATCTTTATAGTTTTGATATGATATATAGGCTTATACTACACATTCTGTATAGACCAAGAGTCACTGTATCCCGCATAGGCCGCATAGTCTTAGAGATTAACCCTAAAACCCACACTATACAGACACTACATTCAATATTTAACATTCTATAGAGTCAATTCCCATAAGCCGTCTATATTGTTCGTATATTCCATAAAGGGCTTATAGACTATAAAGCATATAGAGCTCCTACAGCTCACACTGCATTTTCCTATCCATATAGGCTATATACAATCTCATGCATCGCATACAGCGTAAAAAGCTAATATATCCCAAACATCTCATTCAGTCAGTAAAGTCAGTCTATTTCATCTAAACCGTAGAGCCCATAACATCCATTGAGCCTTTACAATCTACACAGCCCCTCTTCAGAAACTAAAAATGGAAAAAGATACATTTCTATCTATCTATCCAACCCCAACATCCTATATATGCCCTATAGCTGCTCATATATGTAGTTCCATATCATCCCTACTAACTCTATAGTGATTGCTCTGCAATTGCTTCAATAAATTTCTATCTACAGTTGAGTTGGCAAAAATTCATATGGCTTACATAAGGCTTGCAAAATGTATGTGCGGGAAACCTTGTCGGGGCATTGAGCCGGCCATAAAGCCCATATGTAGACATAGAGCGAGAGAGGGCGAGGCTACGCTTCCAATCAATAATTATGCTTTTATGTGATTATTCGTTATTCGCAGTTGTTGTTGTTGTTTCTTGTCGAAAGAGGTAAATCCCGTTTGGGTTAGACGATACATGATATTGCAGCTTTGTATGTGCTAAGCGCCAAAGGCAAAGTTGATAATTGATCGGCTAGCGAATACCCTGGGTATATGGCAAACAAATATCTAAACAGTGAAACGTAGCTATGAAGCATAAAGGAAAAGTATACGTTCATTAAGTATAAATGAAAGTTATCGATGATCGATTATCGGCTACAATTGATTAACCATTCAATACAAGCAGATATTTAAAGCTATTAATCATAAGGAATCAATTATAACCATAACCTCCAAATTTGGTTGTATTGTCTTTATACAGTTAAGAGATTTAGACATTTTACAGGGTATATTTAGTGATGCATCTATTGCACAACAGACAAATCAGATACTGAATGTGCATCCAGAAAAATCAATACGCTAAACGCCTTTGAACTTTATTACAGGGTATAAGCAGAAATATAGCTATTATAGTGACCAAGTATTATTGCCAAGCTTAGTTGTGTTTACGATTCTTTTACATAGCTGAGTGAGCTTATCGCATTTCTTCGATCTACTACTCATTTTACAGGGTATAATCAGTGCTGCATCTACTGCAAAGTCAAATAAAACATATCATATATCTATGATAGAGACAAGGTAGACTTTTCCAAGCCTAATTATGCTATCTTTAATGCAATGAACTAGCCTCCATTTACAGGGTATAATCAGTGCTGCATCTCTGATAAAGTATAAAAAAACAGTAAACAGTAAACTCTCCCAGCTTAATTATGATTGTAATTTCGTTTACTAGCCGCATTTCTCTTTTCTTTTCCTCTTCTACTCATTTTACAGGGTATAATTAGTGATGTATCTAATGGCAGATCGGAACAGTCTTCTTCTATCTTTCTCTTTTTTTTTTTTTTTTGTCTGTGCTGTTGCCTTTTAAGAAATTGCTCAAGTGAACTTCAGAGTCAAGCACGAAGCGCATTTAGAAAACTGGTTTTCGTTTCCTCAAAATATTTAAACGTTAGTTACTCGACGCGCTGATCCCATAAACTCAGTTGGCTTTACGGCAAGGCCAAGAGTTACTTAGAAGTAAGTGGAGGGGCAGCCAGAAAACCAATTCGAACAAAAATAAAAAATATATATACATATATAGGGGCAAAAAAAAAAACACTTGTACAATTCTCTTAGTACTTGCTTGTGGCTCTGATTAGAACCGCTGCGCCGCTTGGCTGTGCTGAGCCCTCGTGACTTGTGTTCCAATTGGAATGGCAACGGGCATTCCAATTGGATGTGAAATTCAATTTCGAAGTCAGGCAAAAACTTCGTGATTACGTGTGCGCTACGCATAGTGCGTACTTTATCAACTCTCTATATATACATACATACATATGCTATATGTATGTATGTATGTGTGTGTGTGTGTGTGCATATATCTGGTACGCACGCACAATAAATTGCGCAACACTTTCAAGTATCTCAGTATCTGTATCTTTGTATCTTCCGAACTGGCCGAATGTATCTTTGACTGTCCAAGTAGTATCTTGGTCTCTCGCAGTTCCCGTCTGTTTGCGTGTTTTTTTTTTTTTTTCTTTCTGTTTGATCTCCGTTCGCCTAGTACTCAGTGCTACTTAAAGCGCCCAGCCGGCTCAAGTGTTTGGTTTTTTATTTACGAGCATGTCCGAGAAATGCCCAAGAAATTTTCTGAATTTACTTGATTAGATATGCCGTGCTACGGCGATACCCTGTAAAGCATAGCGGTAGCCGTAAGTCTTCAGAAATTTTCGCTTTGCCTCTACTACTAAACTTTCCAAATACTCTATTAAAAATTGAGATGTGAATTTGATTCATAAATAATAATAATTTATCAATATGAGTTAGAGCTCTATAAATTGCATTTAAGACATTCAACTTAGAGGATATCTTCTAGTTGTGCTATGCTATTTCATCTTTATAATATAGTTTAATTCCATTTCATATTTCAAGTAACTTTATAGCTCTACATCTCTTCGAGTAGAACCACTCAATTTAGAGGGTATTTTCTGATCATGCCATGCCGTTTCATTTGATTCCATTTCATAATTATCATATACTTTGTTTCTACTTCATATCAAAACTATATTTCAAAAAGTATTTCATCAAGAATCTAGACTCCCTTAATTTATAGGGTATATTCTAGCTGTGTCATTTCACCTCTATAATATAAATTAGTTCTATTTCACTTTTAAAATTTCTAACAAATTCTTCCAAAAGTCTATGCAAGCAAGATATTCTTCATTTATAGGGTATCTTCTAGTCGTCTCATTTACTTGATGTCATTTAAACCTAATATAGTTTGATTCTATTAAAAATTTAACATATATATTAAAGTCAATCTCTTGAATCAACTAGAAACATTCAGTTTACAGGGTATTTTCTAGTCATGCCATGTCTTTGATGCTGTGTTGTTTTTATAATGATATGCATATGTCTATGGCTCTGGGCGTCCCCGCTGCTCAATCTGTGCAGTGAGTCGAATGAATCTTTAATTGCGCATTATGCATACGTCATCTATTGACCTTACTATCCAATATTCTAGCCGACTTACAAGTATACAAATATACATAAATATATGTGTATATATATATATATGGTTATGCATGCACACATATACCCCATGGCAATTGCAGCGAATTTAAGTCAATTGCGATTACTTAATTCTTGGCATCGATTAATTGTTAAAAGATGACGCCATTCTAATGCCCCATACACTAAATACCCGATCCATACCCCTCCTCTAACACATTGACCCACTCAAAGCGCCGTTGCACTCACTCCGCCCAGGCATTGTGTATTTTTGTTTGAATTGCAGTTATGAATGAAACCGTCTTCGATATTGTTTAAGGTAATTCGATTAGCCCCAACTCACTGAAAGAAAATTGAGACAGAAATTGCAAAACCAAACAAGCCAGACAAATAGACCTTATGAGCTTACAAGCACGCCTCTAGAATGCGAATGCCATTGCGAATGAGCATTCGATTTTCCATTTGTTTACGAGCTCTCACATTACAAATCGTACAAATAGCGGAAAAATTGATTATATTGATTATATGAAATTAGCTGCCCAGATAGAAGAGCTCGAGCAAGTGTCTTATGTTATTGATAGGGTATACCCAGATGATAACTAAACATAGCTGATATATATATAATATAGAAATCAATAATAGTGTAGCTTTAATAGATTGTACTCAATTTGATAGTATAATATCTTCATTTATATGAACGTGGACACTATTTTAGATAGACTTTATCCAAATGTGTGAACTTATCTGAATGTAGACATTGGTATAGATAAGCTTTATACAACTATATTAGCTTATCTGAATGAAGATATTACTATGAATAGACTTAATCGACATTTGTTAACTTATCTGTAGTATGAATTTGCTTTATCCACATATCCGAACTTATGGGAATGTAGATTGTAGGGTAGATAAACTTTATTCAATTATCTAAGCTTATCTGAATGTAGACATTAGTATGGATAGACTTAATTTGCAGATCTCAGCCTGTAGTATAGATATCATTTATCCGCATATCCTAAAATATCTGAATATGGGCTGTTGTATAGATAGACTTTATCCAAATAACCGAAATTCTCTGACACTGTTAGATAGACCTTATCCGAATATCAGTCAGCATATTAAGCTTTATCCGACTATCTTAAACTAGTTTTTAATGCCTTAACTTATCTAACTGTAAACTTTAACATAGATAAACTCTATTTGAATACCTAAGTTTCTCTGAATATCGACATAGACAATAGAGTTTACCTAACCAACTGAGCTTATCCACATACATATTCTAGTATAGCTAGACTATATATGCAAATTGATTTTCTCAAGAATTACGTAGCCCACTGCATTGTCTACGATGCACTTTTAATTAAGTTCAATTGAGAAATTACTGGACCATCTAACGTCTATATCAATTTGCATATAGAACTACAGCAGAAATTCATGGGCTGTATAAGAAATTGGGCAATATTTGGGGAAAAACTCGATATGAACTGAAACACTGCAATGATATAGAGAAATGAGTAAGAAACATACGTAATTCGGATTCGACTTGCAAGAAACGTGCGGAATGCGGCATATGTAGCTGATAGTTCAGTTATGTGACTAGACAGTCTCTATAAGGCCAGCTGAGTATTGTGTATGGTTGGGCAGTATAAATATGTAGATCTGAGTATGGATATTATGAGTTAATTTCTTTGATCTTATATGAATTTGATCTTTTGTTTCGATTTCCTGTGACTTTCTAGCCACTGTGCCTGGCTTTACAACTCAACATGTTTCGCATTAATTGTGACTTTGAGAGATTCGTGACAATGTCATAGGCCCATCAAAAAGTTAGAACGTCTCGAATGTCTTCAATTTTTTAGTGGCGACTTTTTAGTGGACTGTCGAGTGATGAGATATTGATTGATTTAATGGCCACACCATAAATGGAGACATTTCAGTGATTAGCTAGCAGCAAGTTGGTCACGTCATCGTGTGCCCACTGTACAGTGTGTCTGAATGACTATAGAGAGACAAATATCTCTGACCATATGTGTAAGTCCATTAGTTATAGATATTAAATTACTTTAGTATATATTTTCATGATCAATATCAATAGATATCGGTTTGTCTCTGAATTTGTAAGCGTTGCTTATGAAATTCAATATAGCTTAATTATTTTATAGATCGAATTTAGTTGCATCGAAACACTATATCATATTGCTGTCAGAGTAATCATCGATCAACATTGAAGAGTATAAGTATACATGTATAATAGTATAAATATATGTATGTATATTCTGAATAAACTTGTCATTTCCTAGTCTAATCATGCTTGCCATATTTAGCTACTCTATCATAACGACTTATAGGGTATTTCGATAACAAAAATCTACTTTTCACATAATACATTTTTTTTTCGCTTTTCATAAAGTTAAGTTTTATATATATATACATATATATAAATATATATATATATATATATATATATAATTTGTATATAAAGTATACAAATTATCTAAATTGTCTAGATGTTTATTTATGAATATACACATAGCAACAAAAAAACAACGCACTTTAAGGTTAATACAATTTTTGCCTTCTCTAGCTCGGAGCTTCCGCAAAATTCGCATAACTTTTATTTTTTGCAAGTCCGCGAAATTGTATTCTTTACTTTTGGTACAATTTTTGGCAAATTAGTTGCTAAAATTTGAATGCATAGAAAGGGACAGAGTGAGTCCTAAGAAAAAAAAGATCTCTAGATAGTTTAGATAATTTGTATTATTTTTATTAATTTTTTAAAAATTAAAAAAAAAATTAATAATTTTTTATTATAATTAAAAAAAATAAATAAAAAGAATAAAAATTATCTAAGCTATCCAGAGATCTTTTTTCTTAGGCTTACTTTTATTTTTAATTAATTATAATTATATTATTATATATAATTATTTATTATATACATATATATATATATCTAGATATTTTTATAAATTATATTTCTAAAAATAATCGAAACTATCTAGAGCTAAATATTCTAATTATTTGTTAAAAATATTTTAAGATTTGCATCTATCTCCAGCTCTTTCTTGCTTGCCCCACTATGCTCATGACGTCACAGCCAACTCTTAGCAGAGTTTAAAGTTAAGTTGTTTCGCTCTGTCTGTCTTCCCAGCCCTTCCTGCCTGGCCCTACCTCTCTCACCCCCTCTCTCTCGCTCTCCCCCTCGCTCTCTGGCTGTCAGTGCACTGCTTGTGCAATTGCAGTTGCAAAAGAGCCGTTAAATTGATAATTCAGTGAGTTTCTGTTCGTGTGTGTGTGTGTGTGTGTGTGCGTATATCAAATTTCACTCACTGTGCGGTCGCGAGCAGCAATGCAATCAACAGGTGAACTACTAACCCAGCTTTGTGAAGTGTTTGCCCCCCTCCCGCTCTCTGCCAACAACAGCCTGCCCTTTGCCCTGCCCCCAGCCCGCTAGCTACACCTTCAGTTATATGTATGAACTGAACGCTGTCTGGCTTTTGGCTATCGTGTGTGTGTGTGTGTGTATGCATAGAAGGTAGCCAGATATCGCTGGCAATTGCGATTATACAGATGCTTGCACACAGCGTTTTGTATATCACTTTTATAATACATATACTATATGTACATATTATATATGTGTATTATATATAAATATGTTAATTTCTAAATGTATCAGTGTGTGTGTGTGTGTGTGCTTCGTTAGCTGCCTATGGGCGCCGGCTTAAATGATTACGAACGATTACAGCAGCCGCCCATACACCAAACTCATATGAACTACACGCACACATCATAGTTTGCCGCTGATTACACAAATACATACACACACACACACACACACACACACACACACACATGAACAAAGCTCAAAGCTGGGTTATTATTTGATTTTTTTATGCTTTGGCTTTTACTTCCCCCACCCCACGCCACGTCGCGTACATATTATAATTATTATTATTTTTTTTTTAATTTTTTCATTTTTACCCACTGTGTGTACCTTTGTAGTTATGCAAGATTTTCAGAAGTAACAAAAAACTGAACAATGGACAAAATAAAGCAAAGAAGAAGCAGCACAGCAGAAGCAGCTACAAAATTATATACACATACACACATAAATACATACATATATGTATATGTGCATATGTATATAAGGTATAAAGAAAACGCTGTGTGTGACTCTTTTGCCGGCTATTTAGCGTTTTTTTTTTTTTAAGTCAAATTTATGTGCACAATTCTATGTAACTGAAGTCTGCAGTAAATTTAAGCACACAACATACAGGCATATGCCCCTATATGCACACATACATATATACAATATATATGTACATATGTATATATTAGTGTCTGTTATAGCGAAGGTTGGCAATTGCCTTTGCCTTGCCCATAAATCATAATTTCTTGTATGCGGCATATCTATATCTACATACAGAAGTGTGAACCACTTAGATTACATATAAATATACGTGTATGTGTGTGTGGCAGATTCACCTTGACAGTGTGAATGATAAGACACTTTACGATTCGTAGTATTTGGAAATTTGTTGGAGCCACTTACGCAGCCATCACTCGCAGAGCACTCACTCGCCCAGTACAGCTGTGTTCACACAGCATTCTCATGTGACCGGGGCGAACTTTAATTTTGAAGCCTGAACTTTTAACTGTTTCGTGTGCACTGAGCCAGGCAAGCAGAGTGCGCGCTCAGTGATGCCAAGTTGCGTTGAGCTGAAGTAGATATTTTAGCTTTTTTAAAGCTATTTTTAGCAGCCTTTTTGAAATGATCGATACAGTGAATTGAATTTGTTATATTACAGTTTTTTTGTTGTATAAAAGTTGGGTTAGGCTGAATTCAGATATTTTTTAGCTATTTTTAGCAGCTTTTTTAATGATGTTGGATTGGATTGTTGAGCAATATAGTTTAAATTTTTATATTGAATTTTTTGTGTATAAAAAGTTGGTCTAAGCTGCAATACACATTTTAGCTTTTATTGAGCTATTGCTGGCAGCCTTTTTTTTTTTAATGCAGCACATTTGGATTATCTATCAATATAGTGAATTGTATTTGTTGTTTTAGGCTTAACAAAAATAAAAATAAATTATTTACCATTAATATTTACACTCATTCACTTATATTAAATGAATATACATTTTTTACATATGTCGAAAAGCTTCTTCTTCTTTTAAAATTAGCTTGGGTGCAGTGCAGTCATAAATAAATGATATCTCACTAAGTTGACGAATATATTTATATTTAAAGAATGATGTCTGTCGATTACATAAGTAAATAAAGTCACTTTCTTTCATTCGATTGCATCAACAAAGGCTTAGCCTTTTTTTTTTGTTTGCAACGGCTGAAATGCGAGCAGCACTTAGCACAGGCAGGCAGGCAGAAGAAGCCGAGGCAGAAGACGAAGACAAGCTGCGGGCTGAGGCAGCGTGTGAGAGCGAGAGAGAGAGAGAGAGAGGTAGAGCACCTTTTGGCGCACCCCGCTTTCTGCGAATCGAGTTGCGAATCCTTAAGACCTTAAACCGGTATCGGCTATCGGATATGGCACACGCAGACGAAAAACAACAAAAAAAAAAAAGCTCTGAGTAATGCATGTTAGCATGCAGCTATGTAAATCAACATGTATGTATATAACAGAAGTGTTATATACAGGCATGTTATATACTATGTACATATGTATGTATGTAAGCTTTAGTTAGTCAGTCAATTTCACAGGCAGCTGTTTTGATGTGTTCGTTTTGTGTGTGTGTGTGTGTGTTCCCAGCAGATTGCAAAAGATTATTACTGATAAGATAACAAGTATGCATGTGTGTGTGTGTGAGTTCTAATTGGACAGATACTATGTAAATGATAATTGTTTGCTGCTGTTGCTATTGTTATTGTTATTGTTATTGCTGTTATTGTTGTTGCTGTTCAACAACAAAAAAGCAACTGTGAAAAAGACATTAAACAAAACGGCGGACGCTTTTGCTCGTTTGGCGTTTTTCTTACTTCCCTTTCGTTGTTTGTTATTATGGTTGTTATTGTTGTTGTTATTGTTTGAGGCTTTATGCCGTTGTGCACAGTTGGGTTAATATTTCGAGAAATGTTTAATGCTTTTCTACCTTCTACCACCATTTTGTGGTCTCACACACACACACACACGTACATACGTCGCGTACGTTTGTTGTGCGTTTTTTTTTTTCGGTTGGGTTCATTCACCGGCAACGCAACAGCAGCAGCAACAACAACAACAACAACAGCAGCAGCAACAGCAGCCGCAACAGCAGCGACAGCGACAGCGGCATCAACAACAACCACAACAATCCAATAAGAATCATCCAACTTGGTCTCGTTCAAAACTCTTGCTTAAGCACAGCCGCTGCTGCGGATGCACGGCTGCAGATACAGCTACACTACACCAACACACACACACACACACACACATGGAGAGAGATACAATAGCACACACTCACACACACACACACATGTGTATCACCTCTCTGGGGCTGTGTTATTAATTTGGCGTGTCTTGTCGTCAATTTCTAATAACATTTCATGACTATAGTAACAAAAAAAAATATGATAGAAAAAAAAAACGTACAATATGTGTACGAATATTACCGTAACGAATATATACGTTGGTACAACAATACAGTTGCAGTTGCAGATACAAACAAACAAACCGTCACACACACGACCGCGCGCACCGATTCCAATTCATGACTGACTTAGCTGCGTGTGTCTGTGTCTGTGTGTGTGTGTGTGTGTGGCAGGCAATTACCAAAACGACAACAACAACAACAGCTTGCAGTACTCACAACAATAAACACAATCTACGACGCGCACTAAGCGGTGTACTCAAACGTCGAGTACTTGGGCAGAAGCAACGATATCAACAATAATATTCAATACAAAAAAAAAAACACGTCCGCTCACCACGAAAGTCGCATGTATTTTGAATTTGAGAATTCGCCTGTTAACTAACAGCGGGTACATTTCGTTCAGTTTACGTTCGATTCGTTAAGTTCGAGCGATGTTCGTCGTTGTGTGAGTAGCGAGATGCGTTCAGTGCGAGCAGTGTAGTGTGTGTCTTGACTAAGCGCAGGCTTTTAAGCATGCGGAGTGTGTGTATTGGCCAAGTGTTAGTTGTGTAAGCAGTGCAATAGATGGCACTGGTAAAGGTGTGTGTATGCGGTGTATTATGCAGCTTTAAAGCTGTCAAATGGTTGTTGTATATGATTAAGGTGGAAGAAGTGGCTATTTTGAGGGAGGGAGTATTTTGCATTTGGGCTATAGATATAGTTCAGATTTATATAGATGCATGTATTAAAGTATATATTATATGTGAATTGCATAAATATTTAGAAATTGGATGTCTGAGTAATGCAGCAGCTGACGAGCTGTAGGGTATACAAGATTTAGAGAGAGTTGGAGAAAAAGGGGTATATCTTTTATAAGTTTGTCATTTAGAAGAATTTTAGTGGAGTTAAAGTAATATGTCAAGTAATTTGCAAAAAAAAAATTGATTTATCAATTAAAAGTACTCTCTGAGAATTGCAAAGAAGGGCAAGGAAATTTCATTTTTTTTAAGGGAAATTTAATTTAGGCAGTGTCTAATTGATACATATATATTAATAACTTAATATATGAAATGTCATTAAAAGAAATCATTTCTTATAAAGTCTTTATATATGCACATCTGTCTAGTCCCATCTAAACGTTTCTTTTGGCCAAAACAATCTTTGTTGGCCTTTGGGGGGGGGGGGGGGGGGGGCCTATAATTTGCCTGAAACGCTCTAGCTGGCAGGCGTGTGCATCTATTAAGCTCGAGGCGCTGTTGCACTATGTCTAAGCGCTGAGAGGTTCATTTATGATCAAAGTTATAAATTTGATATCGCCTCTCGCTCACCCTCTCGCTTCGTTCCTCTCTCGCTGCATCTCTCGTGGTGGTCAGCATTGCTGGACATTGTTTCCAATTCATCTTTGGCTTTTGGTTTTGAGCTTTGGCTTGGTTCTCATCATCAGCTGCGGCCGCTTAATTCATGGGCTTAAGTTACGGTATTCGAATTGGGATTTTCGATGCCGGGATCTGCCCATTTCATGGTTGTAGATCGTTTAAGTGCTGGGGCTCCAGCTCATATGCATATACGAATATGCTGATCACATGCTCTCTCCCTCTCCCCCTCCCTCTCTCTCTCTCTCGCTCTCACTCTCTGTTCTCGTCTCTGGGTTTCGATATATAATTGGTCTTTGGATCGGCCAGACACACACACACACACATATGCATGGGGGCCCCCAATTTGAGTGATAATGATTATGCGTTCCCTTCCACATCGACACACACACACACATACACACACACCTCACTCCATGCATGTGTGGCATGGGTGTTATTGTGATTTGTGGTTAGTTGCAGCTTCTGTGCTACGTTTAAGCCATTGAAGCTGTCAGGTCTACGTTTGACTTAAAGGCTCATTACGTTCGAAATAACAAAAAAAAAAAAAAAACCAAATGCAAAAAAAAAACGCAAAATATCGTTAAAGCTTTGGCAATCTGTGGGAAAATTTGCTTGTCCATAATTTTCATTGGGTTCAATTAAAGCTGCAATTGCTCGGGGCCTCTCAGCGCAATATGGACTGTATTCTCATGAAATCTCTCGTCATTCTTGTTCTTCTTCTGGCTCTTCTGCTGCTGCTGCCTCATATGCATACGCAGCTGCTAATCAAACCAAAACGTAATGCTCTACCACTCTATATATTGACTTGATATAGTTGCCTAATTATATTATTCAAATTATATACCCTGTTGAGCATTTGCTTAAGGGTATATTAGCTGCATTTACTGAGTGTTTAATCGTCTATGCAGATTCGAGACTGCACCTACGACGATAAATTAGAGCTATTATATGGCTTTAGACTTATAATTTTCGATATTTTTGAAGACCAGAAAAGTTTTCTAATATCTCTCATATATGATCAATTTTACAATACATCAATATAATTTACTGGGCAATGGGGAATTCTGGAAGAGATTAAAATTGCTGTACCTTAATTAAAACTATCTCTATCTCTATCTATCTACCTAGTATATCTAGTACATAAGTTAGATAACTCTATCAATACATCACATTGTCAATCAATTTAATATAATCGAAATATTCATAATTTTTGTACTTAGGCCTAGAAAGCCTCCCACACAAATCTGGCCCCCAGTCAGGAGTTAACCCGTATTGACCTTCAAGCTGCAGTCCTTCCATATGAGTTAAGCGAGACGTAGCTAATTTTTCTCTTTCTTTCCCTTTCTCCTCTCGACTATCACCTTAGTTTTATCTCTCATTTCTTACTACATATATGTATAGTACTTTTTTCAATCTATATTTTTTCTCCCTCTCCTTCTCTCCTTCTCTCGTTTTCTTGCTCTTTCTCTATCTTGCTCTCTCTCTTTCTCTCTCTTGCTCTCTCTCTTCCTCTCTGTGTACTTCTATCTTCTGTCTCTCTGTCACCTAAGATGCCCATTTCAAACTTCTGCTATTGCTAAGTATGTATTGGTTTTTATCTACATTCTCCTTTCTCACTTTCTCTCAGTCTGTTTCTCTCTCTCTTTTTCTGTCTCAGAACCTCTCTCTGCCTCTGATACTTTATCTACAACTCTCTTTTACTCTTACCACAATCTACCTTGTTTCTTATTTATAATTCTCAGTATTATTTTCTATCTGTATTTTCTCTTTCAGTCTCTCTTACTCACTCTTACTCATGCTGTCTCTCTTGCTCTCTGCCTCTTTCTCTCTCTCTCTCTCTCTCTCTCTCTCTCTCTCTTTCCCTCTTTCGCTCACTCTCACTTACTAGAATCTATCTTTCTTATTATTTATTTCACGTACTTTAATGTTTCCCTGTCTCAGTATCTCTCTCTCTCTCTCTCTCTCGCCCACTCTCATACTCTCTCTTACCCTCTCACACTCACTCCCTCTCTCTCTCTCTCTCTCTAACTCCAATTTATCATTCTCTTGAATTATATTTCTACATTTTTTTCTATTAACATTTTACTCTCCTCCTCTCTCTGCCTATTTCTATCTTGCAGTATCTTCTCTCTCTCTCTTCCCCTTTCTTTCGCTCTCTCCCTCCCTCTCTCTTCTCTCTCTCTCTCTCTCTCTCTCTCTCTCTCTCTCTCTCTCTCTCTCTCTCTCTCTCTCGCTCTCTCTTGCAACAGCTCAGCTTTCGAGCTGCAAATATTTCTTAAATCAAGTTCCACTTGGCTATATCCATATCGGATAGACAAGATAATTCGTTGCTGCAATGCAATGCAATCCGGCTGCGCAGTGTTCAACTCAATTTGGGCAAGGGATCGTCGCAGGTGTGGACGCTCGCTGCTGGCTGTGGCCTATTAAGCGTTTCTTAAGCGTTTCATTCATTCATTCATTCAGTTTTTGGCCACGTTAAGGCGTCGTTCGAGGCGTTGCACATTGAGTGGTGAATGGTGCGCGGCTGGCTGGCTGGCTGGCCACTGCGGGCGCTCGCACCTGGGCGAACAGTCGCATCCAAACTAATTAGCATAAAATTGAAAATGCGCTCATTGGGAAAAGGGATGCCTCCTTGATGGGCTGCTGCATGCGGCGCGAGTCAAGTGCAACCATTTGGAGCTGCAGTTGAAGTTGGAGTTGGAGTTGAGGCTGGAGCTGGAGCTGGAGCTGGAGCTGAAGTTGTGGCGTTGGCGTTGGCATTGCCACTGCCATGGCTAGGTAGGCGGTACGGTCGGCCAATTTAAAAGGCATGCTGCTTCTGGAACGAAGCCAAGCCCAGGCAAAAGAGCTTCCAGCTCGTAACTTTTCTCGCTCTCTTTTTCTCTCTCTCTCTCTCTCTCTCTCTCTTTCACACACACAGTCAGTCGCCCCCTGTCTCTCTCTCTCTCTCTGTCTGTCTGTTTGCCGTAGCGAAGCGAGCAACATAAAACAATTACGCCTACACTTGGCTCTGCCTTTGGAGCTGGAGACGAGAGACGGCGCTTGCATAGGCTCAAGTGTGTCGTGCTCTGATCTGTTGATGCCGTGCACGACCTTCCACGGGCGTCAGCGGCTCATTCGATCTATAAGCATAAGCACAAGCTGCCACAAGATTGCATCTTCCCATCTCTCTCTCTCTCTCTCCCATTCTGTCTCCCACTCTGTCTCTCACTCTATCTTGCTCCCTTTCTATTGAACAAACGGATTCCAGTCGGAAGCTGTTAAAGGCTCGACTCGGCCTTCTGCTGCTGCCCGCCTGCTCGCCTGCCAGCCGAGGCTATGAAACACAATATTCATTAACTTGCAGCGCATTAATGTTGCAGTTGCAACTGCCTTATGCGGCTGCCTCCGTTTGGGGCAAGGCAGCGAACGTGCTGCAGCCACAGTCGCAATCGCAGTCGCAGTTTTAGCTTCTTTTTTTTTATGGTTTTTGCATGGATCTGTTTGGCTGTAATAATGCGGCTATTAAACTCTGCAATCACTAACTTGAACCAATCCATTGGTTACCTGAGAACTTTTGTTGCTCTTCACTGTTTCTGTTTCTGTTTTTTTTTTTTTTTATTTTTTTATTTAATATCCATTTCTTTTTCTCTGCTCGTTTTAACGACTCTGCATTTGACTGTTTGCTGTTGCTGTGTCATTTGCTGCTGCCGTTTGTAGCTGCTGTCAATTTGGCATTACGCAAGGTCACTGGATGAGCAGACCGCACAAAATGATCTAAACACACAGCAAATGACAGGGTATTTGCATGGCTATATACCCGAGCAGAGAATGTGCATGCAGAGATTGGAATATAGTTATTAGACTGAGCATATACATATATTTGATCTATGAAATATTAATTCTGTTGACATTATCTTTATATACTATATACTATATCTTTACATAAGTATATTTTATATTATTTGATGGTTGATACAATCTGTTTATATCCAGTAGACTCTAGGTTTAGCTCAAGTTGAGTATCAAAATATGCTGCAATTTTTTCTTTAACTCAAATAAAATATGAACAATTTAGTTGTGATATTTTAACAACAAATTTTGCAACGTTTTTTTTTACTCAAAAAAATATATTTTTTTTAAATTAAACAGAGATAAATTTGATTGAATTTGTACACAAAGAGAGATCAATACAACTGTATAGTATATAAAATATGCCAATGAATAGTTTTAAATACAGAAGAATCCGGCTATAACGACTCTTAAATTTTCGTCTCAATAACCATACGAATGCTAAAAGTCGTAGTCGTTATAACCGGATTCTTCTGTAATTCTATTTTTTATTAGAAAATACAAAATTTCTATGCTAAAGGCTGCAAAGACCATATAGCTTGAGATATAGAATACATAACAGCTTCGATGATAGCCAGCAGTTGCTATAAGTACTAAACAAGTGTGCTAAAGTAATGCACTATAGGAATGTTCTTAAGTAGTGTACTAAAATGAAATACTGAAGTAATATATTGAAGAAATTTGCGAATGTAGTGTACTAAAGTAATGTACTAAAATAATGTACTAAAGTAGTGTACTGAGGTAATGTACTAAAGTTAAGTTTAATACTAAAGTAATGTACTAAAGTAATATATCAATGTAATTTACCAAAGTAATGTACTAAAGTAGTGTACTAAAGCGGTGTACTAACGCAATGTACTATATAAATGTGCTGAATTACTGTACTAAAGTAACATACTAAAGCAATGTACTTAAGTAGTGTACTAAAGATATGTACTAAAGTAATATATGAATGTAATGTACCCAAGTAATGTACTAAAGTAGTGTACTAAGGCAATGTACTAAATGCACTAAAGTAACATACTAAAGCAATGTACTTAAGTAGTGTACTAAAGCTATGTACTAAAGTAATATATGAATGTAATGTACCCAAGTAATGTACTAAAGTAGTGTACTAAGGCAATGTACTAAATGCACTAAAGTAACATACTAAAGCAAAGTACTAAAGTAGTGTACTAAAGCATTATACTAAAGTAATGCACTAAACTAATATACTAAAGTAAGGTATTAAACCAATGCACTGAAGTAGAGTATTAAAGCAATGCACTTAAGTACTTTACTAAAAAATGTGCTGAAGAAATTGACTAAAGAATTGTACTAAACCAGCATCTTTCATAATCTCGCCACTGATTGCCTATAATGCACATTGCCTGGCCGATAGCTAAGCCTAATATTAGCTCACGTTTGCTGACTGACCAACTTTCTTTTGAGGTCACATTGACCAACTATCTGGCTGACTAGCTGGCTGGCTGGCGATGGCGATAAGCGACAGTTGTGCCTTCCTGTGCCAAGTCCTGTGGGCTCATTCAAGTGCGAAAGTCAAAAAACAAAAATAAAAGGGAAAATCACTGACAGAACTTTGCACGAAATTGTGGGAATCGCAATGCTGTCGCTCTTCACGCAGCTGTCAGCTATGTATATCGCAGCGACTGGGATTGGAACTTGGGATTGGAGTTAAGAACTTGGCAGAGTCGAGGGCGAGCTGGCAATTGCCTGCTGGCTGGGGGTTGGGGCTGTTGGAGCTTGTTATTAAGCGCTTTGATTGCTGGTTTCGTGTCGCCGTCGACTTTATCTGCATCTGGATAAGCAGCACACACACAAGGAGAGAGAGCGAGAGCGAGAGGGATGGAGAGGGAGAGGCAGAGTGCGATGGGGAGAGGCTAGTTCAACTATATTGGCTTATTAGTTTTTGTAGCACAATTTTGGCCAGTTGTTCCATTGCCAAGCTTTTTGTCAATCATAATTGAAATTTGAATGGCTTACTTACTTGGCCATGGCAATGCCATGGCTTAATGCCGTCTGTGCGCTTCTGCTGGCCGCGAACTTGCCGGTGTTTGTCACAATATGCACTACTGTGCTTCTGCCTCTAAGTTACAACTAATTTTGATTGATTACACGACGACCCATTGTCCCATAGTCGAGCGTCTGTCAACCGTGGACCAACGCGTTTCTTGACAATAAATTGTTTGTGGCCAAGCTTGGAATACCCTATGCAAATGCAAGCATGCAAGTGTGGGTATGCTCATGTAAAAGGGAGATCTAGTCTGACAGGCAGAAGGTTCCGGGTATAACGACGAATCTCTTGAATTGTTATAACCTGATTTTACTGTGTATAGTTTATTTTATTTACTTTTAAAAAATTGTTAACATACTTTGCAGATATTCAACATTAACGTAAATGGGAAATATTGTTCTTAATTGTATATAAAACAAAATATGAATTTTTTTATGGTCTACAACCCGGTTTAGCAACACATGAAATACTCTAGAATCTTAAGCTAACTGTTTTCTGATGCGATCAAGTTACGTTTTACAGCGTATCTATTAGTCGTGCTCTACTTGCTTTTTTGTTGTCTATAGCAAGAGCAACCACGTCGGCATCAGCATCAGCTTAACGCTACTGACTCTAAGCCGATTAGGTTGCTCAGTTTTTGTGGCACGGTTTTTCGGTTCACATTGGGTTAGATTGTAGATTGGAGATTGGGCTCAGGTAATTACCACATAAAACGTTTGACACATCTGGGCAGGACGTATGTGTGTGTGTGTGTATGTGTTTGTGTTGTCGCTCTTACGAGTGCAGTGGAGTGGCCTCAGCAGTTGGGCAATTGACTAGATCGTTTCGGTTTTTCACACCATTTACCAGGACGGGACAGGTTTATAGACAGTGTCCAGGGGCCAGCAAGCATCTTTTCAGTTACAGCATTATAAATGATTGATTCGAGTTGACAATGTTCGGTTGACAATTCGAGTTGACAACAAAGGCAGACGTTTGATGGCAAACTATGAAGGAGATATGTAGATATAAATTATGATTTCAAAATAAGTTTTAGATAATTTATAATGTTAGTCTTTGTTGCTAAGTAAGATTAATATTTGTTGATGGCTATCGGTGGGGTTAGATATATTTAAGATGTAGCAAAATAAAATCTCTTAAGCAAGGCAACATTTTCGCTGATATAGAAACGTTTATATCAATCCATGAAGCTTAGATCTTTTCGGCTTTGAGCTGCTTTTCATGCTCTGCATAGAATGGGAATCATTGGGTATTATGAAATTATGGAAACGTATGTAAAATTCAGGAGGCGTGGCGGTAGAGCTCTAAATTCTTTGCATACTTGATCAAATGCAGGAAATTCAGTTGATATAGATATGTGCATATATCTGTCTGTTCATATGATCGCAGCTATCTTGTTAGGCATAAAAGTGAATTTGAGACAAACGATAAATTTCCCATCGTAATGCCCATGTCCATTCTCTATTCTATTTACCATTAACAAGTCCAAGCAGCCCAAGCAAACGAAGCTGCCCTAGTGCATCATTTGCTTATATATGAATCATTTGCCTAACGTACATATATATAAAAATAGATTAGACTGTTTCAAATAGCTTTACGTTGAGTACAGGTTATTTCCTAGTTAGTCATTCCCGACTAGAGCCCCTTTTCTTACTGCTATAGCTGCATTGCTTTTAACCACAAACAAATATGGTTTTCAATTGGTGCTATAATTACATCTATATTAGTTTAATGCTAAGAAATTAGTTGAAGATATAGATATGCAGTTTAATCCGCTTATAACGACTCCACTTATAGTGCCCATTCGCTTATTGTTCCCCATACAAACTTATATGAAAGGAATATGCGTTTATTACATATCTGCTTTTAACGGCAATCAAAATATTACAACGTATTAAGCGTCGTTATAACCGGATTCTACTGTATAAACATATATTATATCCAATATCAAATTTGTCTCCTAGTCTCTTACTAGAGATTAGCTTTCCAAAGTCTCTCAGCTTCAATGCAAGACAGAATAAATAATAATAATCCCAGCTCGATCGTCTAAGCTGGTCATCTTAATTAATCATATACATACACATACATACATATGTATGTATAGATGCCTAATCTCTGATATTTTCCTCAACACATATTCAATACTTTCAGGATACCGCAACGAATCTCAAGACAAGAAAATTGATTTGCATTGCAAAGAATTTTCTTTTACATTTTTTTTTTTTTTCATTTTCATTTTAGCTCATAGCTTAGGTAATTATGCAGATCTGATTGGATCATAATTGTATGCGAATATTAAGCATGCGGCGTCAGTAAATTCCAGAGACTCCTGTTCTATGTGCGGCAGCAGTAAGGTCTCTCTCTGTGTGTGTGTGTCAAGTGGCTTGAGTGTGTGTGTGGCTGTTGCCTTAATTATTTTTATCATGTTACATTTTGAATGACATAGCTCAACATGCAGACAGAGACAAGGACGGGCATAGACATTGAGAGGGAGACAGAGGCAGAGGCAGTGACAGAGACAAAGTCAATCTCAGTCGCAGTCGCAGTCATCGTCGCCGGCGCAGCCTCAAATCTCAATCTGAATCTCAGCCGCAGCGCACGCAGTCCAGAGATGAATTTGACATGCGTCTCTGATGATGATTTATTTTCATTTTCGTATTTTTAATTCACTCTGCGCCATTGTCGAGAGTCGAGAGTCGAGTGTGTGTGTGTGTGTGTGTGTGTGGAGAGTCGAGGCCGCGGCTGTAGCGCAGGGTGCAGGGGGCAGGGCCAGGGCAGGGCCTGGTCAGGTTGCTTTGGTAACGGGGGCGTTGCGGTACGCATGGCATGGGACTGGCCGGCACACGGGCATTATCGTCGATGGCAAAAAGTTAATGATAAAGATGATGACCATCAGAATTGGAATAATGTATGTGGCTCTGGCTCTGGCACTGGCTCTGGCTCGATGGATAGATGGATGGACAGGCTGGCAGACGGGGCGCCCAGATGGACAGAGCAGCTAAACTAAACTGAGATGCAGACAAGCCAACAGAGACAGATAGAGAGAGAGGGAGAGATATAGAGAATTCGAAGACTTCAACAGATTGCAGACTGAGCTGAGCTGAGCTGAGCTGAACTGAGCTGAACTGAACTGAACTGAATTGAGCTCAACTCAACTGTCCCGAGGTCTGAGGCCATTTTTATCGAACCACAACGCAACCATTGTTCAGTTCTAGTTTGGGGCAGAGTTCTGCTTTTTTCTCCTCTCTCAGTCTATCTCTCCCTTTCCCTCTCTCTCACTCTGTCCTTCTCTCTCTTCATATTTCGCTCCTTGTGGCCATCGTTTTGGACAACGCCTGTCGCCCTCAGCTCCAGCTCCAGCTTCAGCTTCAGTTTGGGTTGCCTCCTTTAGCCATTAACCTGCTAAATTACGAATGAGGCAAAGTGGATTTAACTTTGCTCTTCACTCCACTTGCCTACACTTGATGCGATATGTGGCCCGACTGAGGCCCCTGATCCTGGCAATGATTGCAGTCAGCAACAAAATTGTTTCACTGTTCTTGTCGCCCATATACAGCTGCCCTTTTGCTCCGTCTCGCTGTCTGTCCCACAGTCTGGCTTGTCTGTCTGTCGTCACAAATACGCAGGCAACAAAATCTGAACAGATAATGACCACTGTTCTCGCACTCAACTACAAGATGAGCGGCTGATATGACGATGACGAATGCGACGATTTTGAAAATGTTGCTCGACGACTGCCTGAGCCCTCTGCTCTCTGGCTGAGGGTGGAGGCGGAGGCGGTGATGATGTTGAAGTCAGTAAGATAGACAGACGGAGAGACGGACAAATGGACGAGCTGAGACGAGCAGAGACGAACAGACGGACAGCCGATGATGGTTATATGCCCGCTGCCCGCTGCACGCTGAACGAGAGCTCATCTTGACCGGGCTAAGGCTGAGAATGTGCTGGCTGCTTGCTGTGTCCTGTTATTGGAATAATGAGTTTTTAGTGATGCGCATCGATTTGTCAATTGATGATTTGTTGTTTTCAGTTTTCAGTTTTCAGTTTCGTTTTGTATTCCCTTTTCCTTACATTTATTTTTATTTTTTTTCAGCCTCTTCACCATGCGAATGGCCCTTCGACAAGTGGAGTGGCATGTGGTATATAGTCATGTATATCATTAATTCCACTTTTGTCATATTGAGAGCTTTACAAAATTTGATTAATTGCATAGTTTGCATCATGGGGAGTGAGAAATTGTCACAATTGTAAATGTCCCTACGTGAGACGTTGCATGTAATATACGAAATATCGAGAAAGGACTCGTCGTCTCTTGATCTCTCGATTTGAATTGATGAATCGCTTTATCGCTGCCCAAAGTCCATTTATTTACGGCCTCTCAATTAAGTTGCGCACCAAGGAGTTCTGACAAAAGAGTTTTACATGAAAGGCAAGCGAGCATATATACATGAAAGATATAGCATAGCTATAGCATATTGATCTTGGAGTTTGCTTTGTGTATTACTAGTTGAAGTTAGAACTGTATATCATTTAGTAGTCTAGAGGAACTGTAGATTCTGCTTATAGCGTTCGTACGCTTATTGCGACGAAAATTCGATGTATAAAATAGTTTGATTTGTTTTAAAGCCCATTACGAACATGACAAACATAAAGAAAAACAGAAAACTGAATTTTGTGCTGCCTTCGGTTATAGCGTACTCCGGTTATAACGACGCAAAATCGTTGGTCCCTTGAGCGTCGTAATAACCGGATTCACGTGTACAGTTATTGCGTTGGTACCCAAACAGTGTTATATGAACAAATTGATATGTTTATAGCATCTTCCGGATAAAACGATGTTCAAGGTGCCGTCGTTATAACCGGATTATACTGTAATTAATGAATATTTAGCTCAAAATTTCATTTGGCTGCAGTTTGAGGAAAATCATTTTTAAATATTATCTATCAAAGACTAGGCAAATATTTTACCTTGAGAATATTGCAAAAATTCTTAAATTGAAAAATCAAATAAAAAAAAAAATTAAAAATTAAAAAAAAAGCTATATAATATAAATTAAAATACAATAAATTTGAGCAGATCAATATGATTAGTCAGAGTTAAATATATATGTTTGGATTTAAGAGCTTGAAATTGGGGTGAAGATTTTTTGAGAGATTTTACTGTAAGCTAGACAAACATTATTGGCATGCAAAAAGTTTAAGCTGCATTTCCATCTATAGGCAGTCCCCAACAAATTCTTTCAAAACATGAAATGAAATTGAATTCCAAGTCCAAGTATGTTAAAGAATGATAAGTTAAAAGAAAAGTGTGTAAGCGCCTTGAGCTCTTACATGCATCAAATTAAAGGGAGTCACTTAAACAGGCATTAATATGCACGAAAAGTCCGATGGACTGGCTGACTGGCTGATTCATCATTGAGCATATTGTGTGAAAGTGTTTCTTTATTTATTGCGCAATAGCAAAACAATCTAAAATGTTTGAAGCAGCCACTTAAGAAATCAGCAACAATAACTTGCAGCGGGTCTAAGGTTAAACGATGGCGTTGCCATCCCCTTGCACGCTTAGATATATAGAGAATATGTATATGTAAAAAAGTTCACATGTGTGTGTCTTTACCCTTTTGTCTTTTTGGGCAACTGTTGAAAAACTCTGCTGCCCAAGCTGCCACTCACCCACATACTCGCCCATCCATCCATCCATCCAGCCAGCCAGCCAACCATCGAACCATCCATCCATCTAACCATTCGCGTCCTAAACGTTCGTCCTTATCGCTTGAATTCCAACGGGCTAGAACGAATTAAATGCTTACATCAACAAAGGGTCCACCTAAACCTCTGGCACCCAATGTCAAAAGACTTTCAAAGTGCTCTATCGAAAGCTGAACGAAGCTGAGATACCCTAACTAACAGTGAAGCTGAGGTAAGGTTGTTTCAATTGAGACAAATCATAGCTCGATGACTGATAATATGTTTAGTGGTATAGCTCTGGCTCTGTTGAGCTTTTGCTGCCTCAATTTCGAAGCTTTGCTGAGATCATTTGCAAGATCAAGCACGATCATATAGGGTCTAAGACTCCCTGCTCCCAAATATAGTTAAAACTTTCCCATGGTCAAGCAGCTCATTCAGCTTTGAAATATGAAAATTCAAGTATTAATAAAGAAAAAAAAGTGAAAGAAAAACCATAAAAGTGGAAAATACGTCGAACAGTTTGGAGGGCCAGGGCATCTGTGTGCTGAGCCCCTGGCTGACTGTTGAGTAGCAGTTGGAGTATGCTTATAAGCCGGGCCAGGTGTGTGAGCCTTAGCGGTTCAAATCGCATTGACGTGTGTGTGTGCCAAGAGAGCGTAAAACCTCAAACACGTTGCGTAACTTACGTGCGTTACAGTTGAACCGGAAACGGAAATCTAATAGACCAAAGCATGCATAAGTGATGAAGCGAGAAACTGTGCGCGCCCCGCTACCACAAAAACAGCCTCTGACCAGGCTAAAAACCCTTTTCAATGCTGCCCAAAAGGGCCCGCTCGTCGAATCTTATCAGAATGCTTCAACTTTCTCGCCCATCACGTTTGCCTTTTTGTTTCCATACCCTTCGCCCTCTGTGCCGTTGTTCTTTTTCTATTCTTTTTTTTTTTTTTTTTTTTTTTGCTCCTTCTTTGCATCATTTTCATTCGCTTGCAGCATTAACTCGTTGGGGTTTTTCTTTTGGCAAACTTTTGCAGCCGCAACCAGAGTGTGAGCTGTGTGTGTGTGTGTGTGTATATGTGGCTCGTCCTTGATATTGTGAACACATGTTTTCAGGAAGATTACCTTGTCAATCGGTTCGTTGAACGATTACTTTTCAAATGTTTTCGAAAACTAAAAACCAACCGGCGTCATTCTCGCCAAAAAGCCAACTGAACAACCAGAAACACCCTACTCCAGAGAAAAACACCAAAAAAAAAATACCCCAAAATAAAAAAAAAAAATATACAATCTTTGCTGTACCAAAGCTGTCAGACGTGTGCTGCCCAAAAAGATTCACAACTTCCTTCCTGCACGGCAAATAGAAAGCAACAACAACAACAACAACAACAACAACAACACAGATGGAGCTCAGCGACAACATTGTTTTATTTCTCATTTCACAGGCCAATGCAATAAAATCGCCTAAATATGCTACTCAGAAGGTAAATCGTTTCGGTTTTCCTTCTTCTTTTTTTTTCACCAAACAAAAAGAAGAAGAAGAAGCAACAGCAGATATATGCTTCATCTGCATCGAAAATGCGCCCCGCAGTGCAAACATTGGCGCCTTTGCTAACCGACCCAGAGCTGTGTGTATTAATAAAAAACAAAAAAAAAAAAAAACAACAGTTCGACCTTAAGGAAATACATATGACCTATATACGTACATATATAATATAATAAATTATAGTATATAGATCATCTAGTGAACGATCTAAGCAGTTATTCTTAGCAAGAGCTTCAGGGAGGCTCGTTTCAATATTTAAAAAAAAAAAACCAAAAATTAAATAAATAAATAAAGAAATAAAAAAAATAAATAAATAAAAAAAAATGTTAGGCATATTTGCTTTTAGCTTTTCTATTTCCTATAAAAAAAAAAAAAAAAAAAATACAAATAATAATCATGATGCGAAGATATGTGAATTTATTGTATATCAAATCCAAAGTTATTTAGTTTAATAAACATTAACAATACAAACAAATTCATAATATAAAAAAAACGTGTTATACAAAATTGTTTAGATATGATACAAAATTCACAAAATTTTAGTTTTCCTTTTAATGGATCTTATGATATATACAAAATAAATCTTCCCTTATTTGAATCAACCAATTTTGCATTTATTCATTTAAATATGTTGACAAATCTCGAGTCAAACTTAAGCAAACTTTAATTGTATAAGGCCTAAAGTAGAAGTATGGGTAAAGCCTAAAAAGTACAGACTATTTAATAACAATAATATCGCCAACCTGATGGAGGTGTTTTATTTGCCAGACCATCCAGCTATTTATGAACATAATCGAATGAAATATCCTTGCAGAACTCTCTAATATCAGAAATAGTTTACACCCTGTCCTTAGCAAATTTACACAATTCTATCGCTTGATATAAGCCCATAGCTCTTAATTATACTTAAAGCAGGACTCTGAGGAGGCCAAGCTAGGACATTTAGTTTTAAAGGGAAAAGCATAATCATCAAGGACATTCAGGTATTTGCCTTTGGTCATAGTGGCATCAAGAGTCTCCTATAGGTAACACAAGCCCAAAACATGACTGACCATGGCATATAGTTTTTTGGTCGTTAATAAAAAATAAACAACATTTGAAATTTATCAGCTTTTTTTTTCTTTTTCCTGTAGCTGATTTCCATAGTCGTTAGAGCCAACGCCGCAAGGCCCAAAGGGTTGCGCCCATCTGGGCCAAGATCAGTTGGCCGTTTCACAGAGCTTTAAGCGAATGTGACGACAGGATGCACAAGTATACGATGTCATTTATTTGGCAGGAAGTCAATTATGAATTTCGGCTTAATTAGAGTAGCAATGAGATGTGCCTATATACATGTGTGTGTGTGTGTTGGTAGTTGGTCTATTGGCCATATTAGCTTGGCGTATTTCGTATTACATGTCATCGCCACATGTAGCGTCACAACATTTGTTGTCGTTAATAATTTAAGAACTGACTTTGTGGCATTTTTAATGGTTGCATATATAATTCTTGTTTTCTTTCCTTTTGCTTTTCCATTTTTTCTCTCCTTTTCCTTTTCTCTTTTTTTTTTTTTTTTTTTTTTTTTGTTCCCCTCGACAAGTGGCCATAACGATTTAGACGATTGACAGCTGCGAAGTGGGTGTCCATTGGTTGCCTTTAACCATGGCTCTCTTGTCCATGCCGACAGTTCTTCTGCTGTTGCTGCTGCTGTTGCTGTTGCTGCTGCCGTTGTTGTTGTTGTTGTTGTTGGTGTTGTCTTTGCTGTTATGCAGTCCGTGCCGTTGTTAAGTTTGTCATATTTTATGGGCCGGTTACGTCCGGCTCTGGCTACGGCTCCAAGCATCAAGCTCCAAGCTTCAGGCTTCAAGCTCCAAACTATACAACAGTCGCCCAGTCCATTTTGGCAGCCCGACTGCCCTGGTCTGGGGCCCCCTCTGTGGAGTGATATATATGACAGGCGGATTTTGTTTTTAGTGGCATGGGTGACAATCCCTTTAGAAACTTTTATTTATTCACGCATGTTGGCAAAATGTGCCCCTTACACGCAATTCAAGAAGAGCGCGGCTAGTCAAGCCAAAAGGCAACAAGGACGACGACAACAACAGCGACAGCAACGACAACAACCACAACAACGGCAACAACAACAGCGACAACAACAATAACCGACATCCACAAAGACAATGAGACAACATGAATTGGACTTGACTTTTACACAATATATATTTCTATATATGTGTGTGTGTTGGCATGTACATATATATTTATATATGTGTGCGCGTGTGTGTATTTGCTTGAAGCTATTGCATTATTAATTATTGTTAATTAGCCGCATGCATTTCTTTTTGCTTCTGCCGACCAGCAGACGGCACACGGCACAAGCCGACGCAACGGACAACGGACAATGGACAACGGAATGACACTGACTGACACCTAAAACAAGGAATCGACTTGTAATTGTCTCAATTAATAAGGACGAAAATAATAGATTAAAGAAACTAGTTTGCATTCGTTAGCATTTACGCACATGCTGTCAATAATTATAACAATGAACAGAAGGATATACATACAACAGAGAGAGAGAGAGAGAGAGAGGGGGAGAGAAAGAAATAGAGAGAGAGACAGAGAGTGAGAGAGTAATGGAAAGGTGGAGAGGGATAGTGAGAGAGCGAGAGAGAGTGAATGAGATAAATATAGATATATAGATAGATAGAGTGAGAGAGAGACGAAGAGGGAGAGAGAGAGATATATATAGATACATAGGTGGATAAAGAGATGGAGATAGAGAGATAAATAGATAGATAGATATAGAGAAATATAGATAGGGAAAGAGAGATAGATAGATAGAGAGAAAGATAGAAAGAGAGATATTTAGGTAGGTAGATAGATAGATAGAGAAAGAGAGATAGATAGATATATATATAGAGAGAGAAATAGAGATATATAGGTAGATAGATAAATAGATAGATAGATAGATAGATAGATAGAGAGAGAGAGATAGATAGATATATATATATATAGAGAGAGAAAGAGAGATATATGGATAGATATATAGATAAATAGATAGATAGATAGATAGATAGATAAATAGATAGATAGATAGATAGATAGATAGATAGATAGATAGATAGATATTTTTAAAGCAGTTATCAATCTAAAAGAGACATTAGATAACACAAAACAAAGGGTTTATTCTTTAAATCTGGCATAGATGTAACTTCTATTACATTTGTCATAAAAATCTATTGAGCACAAATGAATATAAAGAGAAAATCAAAAGTTAATTTAAACACTTTGTAGAGTAACCAACCCTGTAGAAATCCAAGATTTATATATTCTTAATCACGCAAATCGTGTTTTGACTTACTTAAAAAGTTTTGTAAATAATATAATTATGTTTATGATTAGCTGTCGAGTGCTGGTAGCTTGGGAAAGACAAAGTGCGGGCAGCCAGACAAAGGAAATCAAGAGGCGAGAAGTCAATGGACAACGACTACAGGTAAATCATGAAGACTTGCTTAAAGAGCTGCCAGCATAAGAAATTGCCAAATGCAGCACGAAAGAAAAAAAAAAAGAAGAAGAATTCTTCGTATTCTGCATTTTGGCAAGTCGAGCGGAGGCGGCGCCAGCGATCGTAACAGTAACAAGAGCAACCAAAGAAGGGAACGAAAAAAAAAAAAGAAGAAAAAAACGAAGCCGAAGACAATTGCAAAAAAAAGGGTTCAAGGCAATCAAATGGTTTATGGAGCTCCAGTTGTGAGTGGAGCAATGTGAAAAAATGAAAAACGATTGCCAAATTTAGCCAGTGGCCCCAGGCTGGCAGGTTGGCACAGTGTGACCAGAGCGGCGTGAAAATTGTCACAGTGAAAGTGAGTCGAAAGTCAACGTGTTGACATTACCTTGACAGCACTTAATCCTATTTACTGGCACTTATACTAGTGTGGCGTGCTGAAATCGTAAGCTCTCAACTCTGACTTAATTGCAGTTTATTCATAACTTAACCAGTTCTACGCTGACTCCAAATGCATCACATGAGGACCATATCCAAGTCCAATGTGATTTGTCAATCATGGTGACAAGTTTGTGAATGTGAATTGGGCTGGCACTCTCGACCCTTCGCAGCCGACACTTGACACTGCGACACTATCACTTTTGCTTAAGCCAATCTTTCATCCGATCAGTCAACAACTGGGTCAAGCTATTAAAAAGCTACGTAAGCTGGGTGCACTTTTACGAGCTACGAGTACTTACTGACATAAAATGTGTTCTCTCATTTTGATAGCTAAGGAATTTTATGCGTTCTTTAATGATCAAGAGTTCTCTAGTTCCAATAGCACGACTAAGAAATTTTATAAGCTCTATATAAAGCTGATGTTACAATTGTTCGACGTGTCCCTAATGCATTCCAATAAGAATGAACATGTGTAAGAGAAGAAGAATATGTAAGCGAGAGCATGTGCTTGAGATCGCTACGGATGGATGGGAAGACAAACAGAAGGACGGACGGATGGGGAAAACTGCGGATGGACGGATGGGCATACGGTCAGATGAATTGAGGGGCAGACAAAGGGAAGGAAGAATGGACTGACGGATGGATAAATGGAAAGACGAACGGATTGATGAACGGACGAGCAGATGGACGGAAGGACGAATGGACTGAGGGATAGATAGACAGAAAGACGGACGGATTGAGGGATGCATGGGTGGACGACAGAAAGACGGACAGACGGATGGACGAAAGGACGAATGGACTGATGTACGGATAGATGGACGGATGGACAAACACATTGGCAGAAGAGTTGATGGACAAATAGGACGGAAGGCCAAACGGGCGGAAGGACGGCCGGACGGATGGGCGAACTGATGGACAAATGAACGGATGGACGGCTGGGCTAACAAATGAACATGTCTAGATCAGCAATGAAAAAAGTCTCTCACATCTCCTCCTGTTACACACTTTTCCAAAACCAATATACATATCTTTTAAAGCCATTTTCAATGTCAATTTCATTGTAATTCTCAGAGCTTATGCTCTAAAGATATTATGTCCCTCTCTAAATTTATATTGGCCATACATACATATATCTCTCTACACTGCAATCAACTCCAACTCGCGCGTACATCTCCTTGAGGCGCTTCATCTGACACCAGCTGTAAATCAGGAACCACAGCTTATGTCTAAGCTGAAACTACTTCAGCTGATTCCACTAGTTCTCTAGCCGAATCTCGGCGTATGTACATACATAAATGCAGTAGCTTGTTCTAGCCGATGTCGGCTGACGGCTGTCTGAGCATGTCCTTGTTGAGAAGGATACCTGGCCACAGGCCGACGTGCAAACTCTCATGCATAACATGATGTAATGTGTGACATGTACGCTCCCTTAATTGGCTGCATTATTTATGAGCCAGGACTCGTAACTTGGGCCCATGGTCCATGGCCATTCACTGACCAGCAATGACAACCCATAATAAAAGGGTTGACATATGGACACACACACATATGTGAGTGTGTGTGTGTGTGTGTGTTTGGGTGGCTCTTCAATCACAGCATCGAGAGAGAAAATTTGGCTTCTGTCTGTATTTGGTTGCGGGCAAAAACTATTGTATCGCTCGGCTGCATAAAATATTTACGAACTCAATTTAGCATAACGAAATGTTTTTCGTCTTTTCTTTTTTGTTGTTTATTAGCTCACTGACTGAAGGATGTGAACATGTGTGTGTGTGTGTGTGTGAGTGTGGGGCAGGATATGCTGAAGTACAGTCCGGCCCATTGATTATCGAGCGCAGTGTCTGTTCTGTTGAGTTATGTTCGTGCCATGCCGAAACCATTAATTAAATGCCATACCGATGGCCCCTAATCAGCCAATGTCATTTGTCTGCGCATTGCCAATCATTTGTCCCCAACGAAATTCAAGGCAATGCATCAATGTGGGCTGCCCAGGGGAGGCGCATCGAGTACTTCTATCTATTGGGAATACATTTTCAGTTAGTTTCATAATGTAAGAGTATATACTATATATATGTATATCTTATATGTATGTATATTTAATGAGCGTCACTGTGTGAAACTCTAAATCTGAGCAGACATCCGGTTGAGCGTGCAACGCTTATTGCTGGCCAGTGTTGGACATTCTACAGGGCAGACAGAGACAGCATACACTGAAAGAAATTTTTCGTTGTGCTTCGCTCCTATTCTATATCTATTTTCGCAAGAGAGAAAAATATTGGTTTGATTTGTTAACTCTCTGTAGTAAATTGAATGAAATAAGTAATGTAAGCAAAGCAGTTGAGCGTGCTCAGATCGGCATTACACAACTAAGAGATACTCTGAATTTCAGAATTATGAATAATAATATAATAGTCTGAACCCATTGCAGATATAAGAAATTGTGAATTTGTCGGAAAGCATTATTAATGTGAAATATATTTTATTTGTAAATGCATGATACAAGCTACACAGTAAATTAAATTTATAGGTCTTACGGTATTCAAGTTACGCTAAACAAAAAACATTTTTAAATTTCTTTCTTATTATTTGCAATCTGTTTTATAGTAAACAATAAGCAATTAACAATAACAAAATTAAATCAAGTTCTCCATGATTTGTTATCGATAAGAATATTCCACTAAACATCATATAATATCTATAATATAATATAAATAAATATTGTTAAAGAAATAAATGATTAACTCTTAAAAAATTGCAAATTTCTATTCAGTTTTTGTTGACGTCTGTTCATGGATAGACATGTAGGCGGATGGAGGACCAAAGGGACGTATAAGCGAATGCACGAACTGACGAAAAGATAGATGGAGAGGCAAGCAAGACGGACAACGCGACATGGCTGGATCGACTCAACTAGTTTTCCTGAACAGGACTATATATGAGCATATCTCCAGAAAAATTAACTTTTCGTAGTGTTTGGTCGTTCCTCATATACTTTATAGAGTCCGTCACGCTCTCTTACATAAATTTGTATAAAACTATTATAACCTCAAATCAAAATTTTAATAAACAAAATTCTTTTCACGCAACGACTTTAAATGTGAATGAAATTCATATAGATAGCAAACATAGAGATATATGTACTTGCGTATCGATTGCAACTTTGCAGATCAGATATTTCATCAGTGAATTCATTTTTTAGCGTGTATCAAAAGATATGTATTTATATAAAAATATATATGTATATATCTATATACTGCTGCTGCTGCTGCTGCTGCTGTTGTCTCACTGTCTGTGTGTGTGTGTGAGTGTTTGGAAAACAAGTCGCGGATCGCGTCCTCGGCAAGGGTAAAAATAAATTACTTTAAACGGTTTCGAATAGCAAATTGCAGATTGTCATTTCAAAAGACATACCTTGCCACACATATCAGTGTCAATGGCTAGGGACTGTCTGTTGGCTGGGGCACGGGGAGCAGCGGGTGAAGATCTCGCTGTCTCTCTATATATGTATATGTGTTTGTGTGCAAAATTTAAAATGACGAATGACCACAAAATACATGCAAAGAAGGTGAGAGAGAGAGACTTGTATAGGGATAAGGGTTCTGAAATCGGGATCAGACGAACGGCAATAATAAAAACTTCAAAACAGCATTTTCGCCAGAATTGAGATTGGGTTGAAATTTTTATAATTGAGTTTGAGTTTGAGTTTCAGTTTGCGAGCAGATTTCGTATTCCGTTTTCGCATATATTTTCGTTAATCTCTTCTTTTGTCCCAAGCGGGCAATCAGCAATCAGTTAGGAAGTAAGCAAATTAAAACGATCCAAAGTGGAACAAAGTGCGCGTTGCACATAAATATAGAGCTCAACTATTGCAGAGAGAGCTGAAAAAAAAAGAAACACCGCTATTGCTGCTGAATTATTGACATCTGTTGCTCAGACGCCAATCGGGCAACAGATTACGAGCAACAGCAACAGCAACAGCAGCAGCAGCAGCAGCAGCAGCAACAAGCAACTGGGGGCATGCCACATGCAGCATGCAGCATGCAGCTTCTCGTCATTATGCATGTTCGAACATTGTACACACACTATGTATGAATGTGCACTGTGCACTTTACTCGATATCGTTATGGCCATGTAGAGCTGGCCAATAATAAGTACGAGTGCAGCACGGCCAAACAACTCCCAACTCTCAGCTTCAGCTTCAGCTGCAGCTTTAGCTGCAGACAAATGCAATTTCGCTGTCCGATCATCGATCCCTTCTGTTTTTATGCTCGCATGTGGTGCACTATAGCCAATATGTATGTTGGCGTTGCTTTCGGTGGGGCAGTTGATGTTGTCGTCGTCGTCAATCGTCGCATCGGCTCCAGGCTGAGGCTGTGGCTGAAGTCTGAAGACCACTGGCACTGACTCTGCCCCCCTCTCTCTCTCTCTCTCTGCCTCTACAGCTTGGATTTTTGTTTTGGCCTAAGCTGTGGCGACTGCGACTGCTGCGACTGCTGCTGCTGCTGCCATAGTATCAAGAGCGTGTAGCAAAATTCGTGCCGTGACCGCCCCTTTCAATTCTGTATTATCAGATTAGCTCTTTTCATAAGCCATTTGTTGTTGTTGTTGTTGTTGCTGTAGCTGGCGTAATGCTATTGACCGCTAGCATTAAGTTACGAGCCAAAGTTAAGCCAGGCACAGTCCACAGT
Organism: Drosophila borborema; assembly: GCA_030914335.1. Lineage (NCBI taxonomy): Eukaryota > Metazoa > Arthropoda > Insecta > Diptera > Drosophilidae > Drosophila > Drosophila borborema. Next base: position 7,459,044 of record JAUESP010000307.1, read on the forward strand.
CCAGCGCAGCCAGCAGCCATATGATGCTCTATGATGTTGTTGATAATAATAATAATACTAATAAAAATGAAAATGAAAATAAAAATAAATATAAATATAAAAATAAAAATAATACTAATAATAATAGTAATAACAATAATAATGATGCCGATCATCATCACGACAGGTGTAACTAAAAGTCAATGCTAAATATCATAAGAGCTCAGCTTAGTCCACGATTTGACCATAATTATGCATAACAGCAGCAGCAGCAGCAGCAGCAGCAGCGGCAGCAGCAGCTCAATCTGCGCTTAGTTTAATTGAGCTGAAGTTTTAAGCATTTTAACTAGCATTTAAGCTAGGCTTTTGAAAGCTGCTCTAAGCTGTCAGTTGAATAATGAGGAAGCTAGGATTTCATATACCATATACATTAGATGTAGAAAATATGCTGTAAAGAGTTGACGGAGTTAGTATAGCTATAGAAAGGTATAGATAGATGGATGGTATAGCATGTAAGTATGCATAATCTTGATGATTGTCAAGAATTTACAAGATTTGCCTGAAAATCAATAAGTTCTCGAAACTGATCACAATTAAGCACGTTTTTTGAATCCTTTGACTTTACTATATGTACACAGCGTATCTACTTTCAACAGTAGTCTGTATATACATGTATGTATATGTGTATATATGCCAATTTGTTTACTATATTTTTTATCAATTTTAGCATTTTAGCATGATCATTTGTATAGAGATTTTACCATAGAACTGTCATATGTATTGTTGATGTACTTTTTAGAAATACCTTATTTGATGTAGCATGCGAAAAATCTGTTGACTATTTCCGATTTGGTTCCATTATCACGATTTATATAAAAGAAAAATCTGTTCTTTATCATCGAGTTGTTACTCGATCTGTCTCGACTTGCCTAACCTCTCTTCTGCTTCTGCAGGAGAGCAATAATGTATTCATGGTAT